>CM065374.1:22940895-24140895 GCA_033032245.1 Poecilia picta
CATGCATCCTTTGTGCTACTTTTTGATGGCATGTCATAAAATCACACCAGGTTGTGATGTAATGTGACGAGATTAGGAAAAAAGAGGTTGGAAATACTAGTGCAAAACAATGTTTGAAAAGAAAATGCTGATCTTAAATGGAAACCACAAATTCTTTCTGCTCGAAATGACATTAGGAGTCATTTTCAAAATGTTTTTGGTTTCTTTTACCTGGAAAAGATTCAGCAGTTAATTTTTGTAAACAGGGAAACTGACTGAGCAGGATTATTCTCAGGAAAACGTCTGACTCTTGGCTTTGGAAATGTTTTCCAATCCAAGTATTGCATGCCTCTAAATCCAGATTTTAAGGATATACCGAAACTTTTTCATTTTTTGCCTGTGCTTCTCTTTTTTATGCAAAAGTTCAGAGCTCTGAAGATTCCAAGCCTGTGAAACCCATTTAAAGAAAACAATATCTGGTGTTCAGAGTTATAAAAATTCAAAACTTTCTTATTAATTTTGCCTCCTGTGGGATTAAAAACCCCAGTTACTCGTCCTTACCATGGCATCTTCCTGCGTGTAGTACTCTGGGATGGGGATGTAGTGGTTGGACACTTTAGATGGATCAGCTGCAGTCTCCTGGGCATCCCACATGATGTTGTTGAGGTCTGGAAAGTTATGATTCATGTCGATTCCTTCGTAGCTGTAACGCCCTTCGGCCCAGCCGGCCAGTTCTGAGCCCTGCAGCCAATCAGATCAGCCCGTCAGACATGGCGTCAGGAATGTCAACGAACACATTCAAACACAATGATATACAAGATGCCCCTTTGCCATAATTCTGTGACATTACAGACCTAAAATAAATTTTAGGATAGTTTTTTTCTTCTTTTATTTGTCTTTTTCTTTTTTTTTTAAGTAACACAAAATTGAAGTATTTACATGGTGAAACAGAGCAAAAACCTCTGCCAAACGTGCTTCTGGACATTACTGTGGAAATTCTGTAAAAAGTTGTCTTTCTTTAAAGAAAGTTGTGAAGACTTTCTGACAGCTCGGTATGAACTCCGTCTAGCAGCACACACCTTCTTGTAAGCTACTTCATGTCCGTCGGGGTTCATGGAGGGCAGCAGGTGGATCCGCGTCTCTGTGACCAGCCGTACGACGCGCTGGTTGCCCTTTTTGTACTCTTTGCACAAATACTGCATGAGGTTCAGGACGAGCTCTCGACCCAGTGCCTCGTTTCCATGCATCCCCGCCACGTAACGAAACTCTGGCTCACCTGCCAAGAGGACAATTTAGAGGGTCTCTGATCACCAAGAAATAAATGAGGGGGTAATTATAATGGGTCGGCAGAGGGGTAATGGAGTTTATTTAAACTCTGATTCTTATTTTTCTTCAAAGTCAAGAGGGGGGAAAAAGAAGCAGATTCTTCACTCAGATTAAATTTTTTGAGCTTTGAGAAATACTTTTGAACTGGACCACTGTCAAGCTCTGATTACCTCAATTACCATCAGACATTCCTGAAAGTAAAAAAAAGTCAAGATCCCTCAAAGATTTCACATCTGCTGTGTCATTCATGTTACTGGAGATTTTATTTAATGGAGCGATGTAAAGTGGTGCGATTCTGTGAAGTGGAGAGAAAGTAATATTTTAAAAATATAAAAATTGTGACATGCAGTGGTTAGCTGGCACTCTGATGCCTCTAAATAAAATGCAGCGCAGCACATCGCCACCAGGAGACATCGTTTAATCTGCATTTGGGATCAAATTTTGGAGCTTAAATTTAATTGAATTTGAAGAAACCAACTTGTTTTCAGAAACAGATTAGCCACTGAAAATTTCAAGATGGCGGCCATTTTACAAGACAACCACCAGGGATCTCAAGAAAGATTTACTTGTACACCAAATATGGCAATATTTATCACAGATTTTTTTTGTTGTCAATTCGTGCGTAATTGGACCAATGCAATCACATTTATTGATAATGTTTGGATTTTTCAAGATGGCCACCATAGTTGTCATGAAAAATGAATTTTTGCAATAAAATTACCAGTTAAAATAATCATAGCTACATAGTTTGAACCATAGGAAACATAAATTTATACTAAAATCAGCAGTGGGCACAGTTAACCAAAACATTAGCTTCACTAACCTGTAATTAGCTAAACAAGAAACTATGCTAATGTTAAACGCATAACAAAAATCAGCGGAAGTTAACATTAACCAGACATCTTAACCTCCATCCAGCTGATGACTGGCTTGAGACTCGCAAACAGCAAAGTCATTAACTTCATATTATGACAATAATTGACTTTGAAAAATGGCCGCCGTCCTGAAATTCAAGCGGCTTATGGAAAATATAGAAAACGTACAAAATGAGGTGTGAGCATGCTATGCTAAGTTTGATGTTTATATCCACACTTGAATGTTTTTTACAGCTGCAGTATCTGCAAACTTCTCAGAAACTACAAATCTTCATGCCTTACTTGTGGTTTCCATCAGAGTCACACTCAGCCACAAAACCACTTTTATTAACAACAGCTGTCAAAGGAGAAAAAAATCAGAACAGAAGGATTTAAAAAATATATTTTTCTGAGAACTAAGAAGAACCTGCTGCCCCACATTTTATTTATTTGTGCTTTTTGGCACACATGGAGTAACCAAAGCTAACACTGAAGCACAAGTCTGAATGTTTGAAGACAATATAACAAGGAAATCAAAAAGTTAGTTTACACAAGTGAGGCCCTCTGTAGAGTCTAGGCCTCCCCGGTCGCTCTGCTGAAGGAACCAGGCTGTGTAAACACTGCAGATGCTAAAATCTCAGTAACTTGAGACCTTTCCTATAAAATCATGAATGGACCTTGATTAACCACAGTTTTTGGGAAAGTGTTTTCAGTTTTCAGTTTAGAGATAAATTTGCTAAAATATTTCTCAGATGAAAAAAGCGGGAACACGCTAGAGATTTCACAATCTAATGTTTAATCTAAATTAGTTTAGAAGATGTCAAATAAGGTTTCTAGTTCAAGAATCAGATTTGTTTGGGTTTTCTCCTTAAGAAGTGAATCATTTGAAACTGAATTTTGTATTTACTCAGGTAATATTTGACTTGTATTGAAATATGTCTGAAGATCAGATTGATACATTGACTGATTTTTGACCGTTTACAATGAGAGATGCGAGCTAGTGAAGCTGTTGGTGTATAGACATATTGAATAAAACTGTAATTCAATATATTTATGTCTGTGTTTAAAAAATTAAAAAAAAAACATTTTAAATCAGTTTAGTACCGTTTATCTGTATCAGTTTGGTATCAGCCAATAATAACCTTCAGATATCAATATGGATATCGATATCGGAAGTGAAAAAAGTGGGTCGATGCGTCGCTACGCTCAAACACCTGGTATCTAAAATCGAGGACTCATTTCATCTCTATCAGTTCTTACCGAGTTCATGTTTCCCAGGGTTATCCGATATCTCCATGACGTAGAGTTTGAGGCCCGTGTAGCTCTTGCCGATGGTGTAGATGTGAGTAATGTCCGGACACTCCTCAGTCACAGACTTCATGAGCTGCAGCGTCGGAAAGATATGCTGAAGTAGAAAGCCTTCGGAGGGGTTAAATCTGGAGTCAATCTGCTAACAGTCTGACTAAAACCTTCTGCTTCAATTTTATGGGAGTTGCTGTTACTCATCGTCTGGCTTTACCTTTCTCATCTCTTTGTAGTCATGGTGTCTGAAGTCCAGATTATCCCTCGAACCTCTTTCCTGCTGGTCGGGATACAGATCTGTTGGATCTACAGGGAAAGACCAACGAAGGTGTCAGTTACTTGGCTTTGCTGGCTTGGACTCGCCTCAGGTATAGTCAGTGTCCTGTTTTGAAAGTCAAAGATGGCAATGACTCACTAGCGGTGACACACTCTGTGGTTCAGACCCGGTAAATGTATGCGTACCGTGGACACGGCAGCCGAGTATCTCGGCCCTGAGGCAGACGGTCCCGTTGGAGTACCAGGTCTGAGGGTTGATGCGGATGAAACGGGCCACGGTGGGAACGGGAAGGAGCCCGAGAACAGGAGCCTCCGGGTTCTGGTTCCCTTCGAATATCTGTACAATTCAGGGAACAATCGTACACAATCACTAAAAGGATTTTAGTTTCATATACCTCGAAAGTCTTACGCTTGTAAATGTAGAAAAGTTGATATTGAGGGGGCTGAATCCAGTAGGGACCCACCATAAAATTAACATAAGATCCCAATAAAATACCTTAAAGTTTGTGACAGCAATGTGATCAAATATGAATTAGTTCAATACTTTACGATGCCACTGTTGGTTTGAAGATTTAGGACACTAAAATTGATAAAGTATTCAATGGAAGTGACTTTCTTGTCAGGCATGACCTACATTTTCATCCAAAAGCTTTTGCTGCAAAAATATATATTAACAATAAAAGAAAGCGGCAGTGATCACAAACAGAAAACAAGAATTTTCATTGGAGTTGAAAGGTAGTAAATAACCTACAGCCTTATTTTTAAAAACAACGTAGTAAGTACTGATTTATTTCCACAATCTATGTTCTATGTGAGGTTTGTATACAAAGTATTTTGTTTAGTTTGACCCTCAGTTTATGTTTTTTTCTGTACAGTAAATCTTCCTGCAAACTGTAAAGAAAACTATGGATCAGAGCCTTGCTTTTATTTTCCAAAAGTCTCCACATGTTTCAAAGACAAACCGTCTGAAAACATGACCTGCTTGGCATCAAGAGTCGTCTTGGAATGGAACAGAAAACAGAGTGGACTTCCCCTCCTTTTTCTCCTACTTTTTCCTGGAAAGAAATCCGATTTTTTCCAAAGATGGACTTGTGGTGTCGAAGGAAAAACAAAAATGTTTGAGGTAGATTACAGACTCAGAACAAACCCTGGATTACCTTGGGTTTCAGTTTAATTTGTGTTTTATGTTTGATTTTGTCATCATGAAACGGGTGAATTTTTCCTTGAGTTTGTTTAAGTCTGTCTGCTTCTTCACAGCTGTTTTTTGTTTCCTCCTGCATTATATCACCAGGAAAAACTCATTGAGATCAGAAATCTCTCTTATGAGAGAATCCTGACCAAGATTCATCTGCTTTTAAAATAATCTTAAGGTGATGAAAATTGGTCTGCTGGACATTAAAATTTGACAGTATTTGATTAAACGCACCAGAACAATATCATCTGCATAAAACTTGACATTTTTCACACAGTACATTTAAATTAAGATTAAACAAAAGTGGCCCCAGAATATTTATAAGAATTTGAATTTAGACCCCCATATTTGAACCTACTGAAATAGTTCGAAGTCAAATTCAACAATAGTTTGTTGACAACAAAGGGAAGTTAAATGCATATTTATTTAAAACTAATGTAAATAGTTATTGTAAACAGTAATGGCTGCAGGCAGAAAAGATCTCCCGCATCAGTCTGTATTAGTTTGAATTTGAATTTGAAGAAGCCTCCAATTAAAAACACCTTATTTTTGGTAGAAATGAACATATTAGGACAGCTTCTCTTCAGATCAAATGACAGATCTTACCGCCTCCTCTGTCCCGTTCATGCAGGTCTGCCACTCCACAGTGTCATTACTCAGCTGAACCTTGTAGGTCTCAACCCAATCCCAGCTGCAACACCAACCAAACCCAATACATTCAGTATTTGATGCAGCAAAAAATGAAATGTGAGTAAACTGATTGTTACCAAATGTATTTATTTTTACTTATGTGTGTGTGTGTGTGTGTGTGTGTCAGTCATAAAGAACTGTGATAGTACCTGACCTCCAGATAGAGTTCCTGCCCTGCAGGATGACTCCGGTGAACAGGGTGAGGTGGAGGGCGTCCACTTCCAGCCACTGGTGCTGGTCCTTGAACGCGGCGCACCAAGCTCCGTCGTACTGATCTCCGTCTTCGATCCCCGACTAAAACAAATAAAAAAATAAATAAAAGGAAGGAAGAGGAAGAAAAGCATGTCTTTCTTCTTTATTTTCCTTTGTCAGCTGCAAAATCCATCAGTGGGAAACATTGCATGGGAGATTTTTGGTGTTGCATAAGTTGGCCTACTTACAGCTTAACTGCTTTCAGATGGCAGACGGAGGGAGGAGGAACGGGGAGAGTGCAGTAAATTTAAGCTCTGTGTTTTAACATAATTTCTCACAGACCTCCTGCGTAGACCAACTGTTTAAAAGGCAAGAACTTGCTATAAAAACAAAAGTTCCCTGCTTTGCAAAAACATTCATACTCTTTCAGATGCTTGTAAGAGATCAGGACAAAGTGAGTGTGAGGTGAACCGATACAAGGTTTCCAGTATTGACTATGGTTAAAATTCTGAAAAGTGTGGTGTGCATTTGGCCGTCCGCTGACAAGCCGGACAATAAGAGAAGCAGTCCAAGGTGACTCTGGAGGTGACTGTGGGTTGCAGAGAAGCATGGTGGTGGCAGCATTATGCTGTGGAGACATGTGAACTGGCCTTTAAAATCAGCTGTTTGTCACATACACTTTCAGTTTGGCTGCGGCTGACACTAAACACATCTTGTATTAACTTACACTGAAAAAAGAAAACAGATGATTCAAAATCATCATAACTAATAGAAGTAAAGGCTTTCAAACATCCATCTGTGTGGAATTAATCTATTTTAGTGATAAAGTTCCTGATATAAATGTGCTGCTTAATAATACTCTAATTTATTGAAAGGGTATTTAGTCTTATTCCAAAGAGTTAAAAATATATATATGGTTTTTACCGTTACATGCTGTGCATTATTTCCATAACAGGCAATCATTTCACAGATGTTAGCCCTTTTTCAAGATCTCAGGTTGTGAGCTTTCTGTGTTTTTTTTTCAGTGAGCTCTGCCGAAGGCTGACCTGGATGTTCAGCCTCCCTCTGTGGGGACCCAGACCCGTCCTCTCCTGGGACGAGGCTCGCATCTGGCTGTCGTCAACTCTCAGCGACTCCAGGCCGAGCGGAGGGCAGTCTGTGAGCAAAACAACAAGTTAGGAAGACGTAAAATATGACGTCTAGAAACGCAGTTCCTCGGCAGCAGTGGGAAACTGTGGCGACTTGATTAAGGGTTAAGAACTCGCTTTCTGGTTTGTTGACGAACGCGAAACACAAGATGGATGACGCAGAAATGAGGTTTTGAGCGGGTAGTTATGTGAAATGCCGCTAATCAGCTCAGTGGAACGCTTGAGGCCCTGACCTCCTCCAAAGGCTGGGTCGGGACGGAGGAGGACCCAGATAAAACCAAGTGCCAGAGGGTTTGGAAGTAATCTGAGACGAGCCGAAGGCCGAAGTAAAGATAAAAAAATGTTTCAGCTCTGGCTGCAGAGAGATTTATGGGTTCTTAACGATGAGAAATGTTGTGGTTAATCAAAAATGCATTTTGGGTTTGGATGTGGGATCTGAAATGTACTTCAAAATAAAGGAAGACACTTTTATGGAAAAGGATTAGGACCACTGAAGGAGAGTTTTGTTTTTCTCAGAATTTTGACGTTTTCCTCCCCAAATTTTGGATTTTTTTCTTAAAATTCTGAGAAAAAAGTCATTTTCTTTCAATCCTCATCTTCTTCTGTACAACTAAAATGTCACTGGAAATTTTAAAAAAATTATTGTGTGTGTGTGTGTCAATCATAACACACCTTTATTTGTTTGTCAAATAAAGGTTTTTAGCAACATAAATGTTCTATTTGACTGAACTGATACCTCCGTTGTCCTTTGAACTACAGTATAATCTTTGTCAATAACTGTTTTGGTGCATTTCAACAAACTGTCCTAACTGGGAAGCACATTGGTGGGAGTGTCATGCTGGGATAGGAAAGCCGGTCAGAATTGTAAAAAAAGATGGATACTGGGGATGAAGCTTCACTTTCCAGGACGGCATTACCCTAAACAGCTAAACCAACAATGTGCTCGAATGGCCCAGTCAAAGTCCAGATCTAAATCCATTTGTAAATGTGGTAAAGCTTAAAAGAAAGTGTCGTTCAAAGACGCTCCCCACCCAGTTTGACCTCGTCCTACAAAGGACGGGCCTTTTTACTTCTGTTTTTGTAAAAACACTCAGAATCACCAGTTATTTTCCTCCCACTTCGCAATTAAACGCCTCTTTTTTTTTTTGGCCTGTGTCAATCTAATATATTAAAGCTTGTGGTTAAAGCGAGACAATGCGAAACATTTTGTTTCTAGTTTACTTTTTTTCTTTGTTCTTTTTTTTTTTACAGAGCACTGTATGTAACCTGTGTGTGAGGTTATGTAGAGTCAGATTCATCTCTCTGCTCCCCCAGTGAAGTGGAGGGTTGAGCGAGATTATCAGAAGAACAAAAAATTCAAACTTATTTATTTCACAATATAAAACGCAAAGTGTAAAAAGAGGCCTGAAATGTCCCTGAATGCATCAGTTAATTAACTGTGGGTTTAATTGAAAATGAGTAACGTTCACACACAGCTTCAAGAAAGGATTTTCTTCCCCAGCCTTACCCAGTTTTGCTTTCTTATCTTTTGTGTTGGGACCCCCTCTCTCCTCTTCTCCCTGCTTGTCTGTCCTGACGTTGCGTTCACTGACCGCAGGACTGTCCGTGGAGCGCAGCTGCTCTGTTCCTGCTGTCCGAGTCGCTCCGTCTGCGCTCCGCTCGGTCCACTTCTCTGACTCAGGGGTCGTATAGTTCCGTAAAAGAGAAAAACTCTCTGTCGTCGATTCAGCCGCCCCTATAAAACCAACGAGAGAGAGCAAAGAAGCCAAAACGCACAATGACTTTTCCATTTTGCTCGTTTTTTTTTCTTTCTTTTTTTCCCCTTTCCTCCTGCAGAGTTGTGATGGAGGAGAGAAAATCCTGGGTAGTTAATACCCTGATGGTCCCGGACCTCCAACCCTCCTCTGAGTCCCACCTCCTTCTCTTTGCCTCTCTCTCTCTCTCTCTCTCTCTCTCTCTCTCTCTCTCTCTCTCTCTCTCTCTCTCTCTCTTCTCTCTCTCTTCCCTCTCTCTCCTTTCCTCCCTCCCATGCAGCTAAAATTCCAGCTCAATTCCCACAAAAAATGTCAAACTCAGAAATGACTTATGAACGTATTTTTGCATGAAATGTGCGCCATGGTGGCCTATAATGACTCACTTTAGTGAAGTGTGTACTTATTTCAAAACATTTCCACCTAAAATGCTTCAACAAGCATAAACCAAAATGAAGTGTGTGTGTGGTTGAAGTTTATGTAACAAAAAGTTTGTAAGGTCAACTATAGGCCTCCAAATCAAGTCTATAAATGTATCTATTAGACGTAGTAGCTGTGATTAAGGTTGGAGGAGTAGTGAATGGCAAAAACAGTCTTTTCAACAATAAATATGAATTGACTTTTCTAAAAAGAAAATTGGACAAAAGAATTTGTCTGAGATCAGAGCCTTGTGGAACTGATGTTGGTTTGTGTGCCAAAAGAGAGGAGAGAGGGGGAAGAGAGAGACGAGCTACTTAGCCCTGACCAGTAGTACTTTCCTTTGGGTGGGGGGGGGGGGGGCCGATTTATGTTTCCGCATCCACCTAATAATGTGTAGTTGCGCCACTGCCCTTCAGTTAGCTATGATTTTTCTGCTAATGCTAACTGATTAGCCTAATTGCTGTGTCTCCTGTGACGTCATTGTGCCCTTCTAAGTGACAGAAAGTTACCACTGGATAGCATCTTATATCTCTATGTACCCACAATATTTGGCATTTAATGCAAAAAAAGAAAAAAAAAGTTGTTTAGAAAGTAATTCATCTTTAAATGCTTAAAGTGAATATTTTTGCTGAGCAGGTGCATCCTGTGTTTCAGGAAGACAGGAAACAGTTACAGCGTACCAATTTTCATGTGGCGGGTGATATTTGATATCAGTTTACGCCAGCAGATCTTTTACATATTTTAATAGAAATCGTGACTGATTTGTGTTTTTTGTGCTAGAGCCACTCTTTCAGAGTCTTAGAAGAAGCTGATCTGTGTCAGTGTTAAAACTGACACTTTATGTTCATGTCATCTAACATGAACACTTTTAGATTTAGACATTTTCCATGGACACATTCATGTTTTATCATCTAAAGTTTCCACCTCTTCTACCATACTTTGAGTCTCTAACTCTGCAAAATGTCTGTATCTGTAACGCATCACCTGCGTTACAGATACAGTACAGTAGTAACACAGTAGCTAAATGCACACAGATTATGTTACTATAACAAGTGTTGTCTCTTGGACAGACTCTAGGGAGTATATCAGAAGCTGATATTATTATATTATTCAAGGATCAGAACGTTTTTTTTTTCACTTGATCAGAATTTAGATTTAATAACCTGTGTTGTATGAAGAAAAGCTTCCTTCCTCTTTAGAGATAAGATATGCAGCTTATAAACTGATCAGGAAATGCACCAGTTCTTTTTCTTAGTCACCTCCTGTGACATGATGCAGAGCAGCTGCGTATACGTGCCAGGACTCGAGCTTTTCAGTAAAAAAAAAAACTCATCTGTTTTGCTGTGAGACTGTTGCAGCAGGATGATCTTCTGTTAGACAACACAGTGAAAACAGTCAAAACCGCATTTAATGACTCAAAACAATCAGGAAGGCAATGGCATACATGATTTTTATTTTATTTTTTGATCTGAAAAATAACCACGGATGCATAACGTCTGAAAACCTTACACTGTGTCACAAAGGTATTTATACCCTCTTCTGATGTTCGTTATAATAAGTAAAGAACCACAATTTAATTTATTTTTCAAGATTTAAAAATAAAAGAAAACATAAAACATTTGGAAAAAGAGAATGGACATGTTTTCTTCTTCAAAATATTGACAAGAAAAATGGTAATAAAAAAAATGTAAGCATATGTTTCCTTGTACTTTTACTGACATTTTGTTGTGGAAATTCAATGCAATTTTCCGTCCATTGTCTAGATCACCATGATAAAGATGGACTCCATAATTCAAAATACAAAACAGAAATGTTTTGTTTTGCCTTTTCCTTATACATACATTTCATCAATAAATACATATACAGTGATACCAACAACCCCATTTAAACAAAAACTTCTAAAACATGCATGTTATTACATCTATTTTAATAATACTGGTCATTACATATAACGTGAAAAAATAAGTTTCTTCCTTACCTTTTTCCTTTTTTTATTATATAACCGTTTTAACCCTTAAAATTGAACAAAAACGACACTATCTAAACTTGGCAACTTTTTCTTTTTCAACTGTAATAAATTATATTCAATTGACCTGTTATGACTCAAATTTTGGGTGTCCACCCCCTCTGCTGCTGCTGCATCGCTGTGCAAAGCCTAGCGAAGCAGAGATATCTGAGGCTTATTTTTTGTAAAAAATTTAAAAAAAAGTTACAAAAATGTTTACTATTTTTCAAAAAAAAGAAAACTTTGGGGTTGCAGCTTATAGTCCGGTGCGGTTTAAAGTCCAGAAAATAGTATTAATTTAATAAATAGTGTTATTTTCTGTGAAGAACCTAGAGAGGTTTATTTGATTGTGCTTTCTGGAAAAAAGTACAGTTTTGCATTTAGGCACTTCTACAATCGTCACACTTTTTCTGTTACAAACTGACTCCGGCCCTCCGCCAGAGAAGGGAAAAGTTATGTGGCCCTCACAGGAAAAAGTTTGGGGACCCCTGGATTAAACCGTTATAAGTGCAGTGTTAGAAGGCTCATATACTGGAAGTGAAGGAGCCCGGCGTCCAGTATCTAATCGAGATAGGAATAATAGAAAGTTGGCCACTCTGAGGTAAAAATAAGCGGAAACAACTTGAAGTCCAGAGGGGGGCATGGCTGACTGTTTAGGCGGGCAATGCCCCCCCACAGTGCCTCCCAGTGCCCGGGCCTGGATGAGCGTTGCTGCAGATTGGTTTCATGCTGTTGTGGGTTTTCTTTGTGTATGTCTGAACATTGTAAATTGTGTGTCAGCTCCATTCAACGGCGTCCTGCATAAAGTGTCAGGATGCTATGCTGGGAGGAGTGATGATACTATGGATGTGTAATACACACAGGCACGTCTGCACAAGACACTGCAGGAGTCCAAGCGGCACAGTTTACAATTCCCTGCAAACCGAGCTGCCATGTTTTCATCATTACAATTATTTGAGCTGACATTATCAGTTTTCATTTTCATTAAAGCTATGTCCATTATTTCAGTAATGTAAACACTATTTCACTCCATCTTCTGTGCATTAGGATGATGGCGAGGAAATAACTGAACACTTCTCGTTGCATATCTTTGTTCTCGTTTTATTTATGGTATGTAAACAGTCTGGTAAACTATCCACAATACTTTCCTGCACTTGATTTATGCAGTACAACTGCAGAGTTGTATAGCCATAGCTGCGCTACAATACAGTAGCTGCGCTTATACAGACAGTGAGAAAGATGTGGTTTCAGTTGTACTTTAAGTTTCTCCATTTGCTGTTAAGCACAGCACAAAAGTTTCATAAGCTCACCAGCTATGAACCTCACCACACGTCACTGACTAATTGCACACACACACACACACACACACACACACACACACACACACACACACACACACACAGATATGGTCCTCTACCAGAGGCCTGGGAGCTTCAGGTTCTCCTCCAGTATATTGCATGTGCCTAGTACTGCATATTTCTGGACTGAGATGTCTGATGTTGTTCCTGGGATCTGTTTTATCCACTGCTCCAGTTTGGGGGTTTCTGCCCCGAGGGCCCCGATGACCACAGGCACCACTGTGGTCTTTACCTTCCAGTTCTTTTCCAGTTCCTCCCTGAGGCCCTGGTATTTCTCCAGTTTCTCATGCTCCTTGTTCCTGATGTTGTAGTCACTTGGTATTGCTACATCCACCACAACGGCTTTCCTCTGTTCTTTATCCACCACCACAATGTCCGGTTGGTTCTCCATGACCATCTTGTCTGTCTAGATCTGTAAGTCCCACAGGATCTTAGCTCGGTCATTCTGGTTTGTGTCATGATGTGTTGGTGGACACAAACGCAGCAGGCAGTGGACTTACTTTATGTGGATGTAGAAACAAGGCTGATCTAACAATAAGAACTAAGGAACACAGAGCAAGAGAAACCAGAAGATCTAAACAAGGAAATAACCCAACTAGAATGACTAAAGAAAGATACAGACTCAGACATGGTAAGAATAAGAACAGTGATCAATTAAGAATAACATGACTAGAAACCCTGCAGGGAGGCTGAAATGAGAAATAACTAGAAGGATAAAATAGAGTTAAACTATAGTTATTACAGAAGGCTTGAGATGGACTCAGACAAACAAGGAAAAGCAATAATATAATTCTAACTACACTAAATACCTCTAATAATATCAAAAGGACCATGAAGGGCTAAACTAAAGTGAATTAAAACATGAGGCTAAATAAAATGAAAAGCAAAACAAACCCAAAAACCCAGAGTCCTGACAGATGTCTGATTATATAATTGTTTACTTTAATCAAATTAAATATTTATTTAAAAATATAATCTCATTACATGTATGTTTATTCCCTTAAATATTTAAATATCAAATTTTTACTTAAAATGTGATTCATTTCGTCACCTGCAACTTGAAGTGCTTGAATCAAACGATTCATGGATGTTTAATACATTAAATGATTACAGTAGAGAAAACAGCCACTTTAACTGTATTTAACCCAAATGGTTCCTGCTGAGCTCAAATCCTGGTTTCTTCCTCCTCAGCCTCTCCAACTTCTCCTCTTCTGTTGCCTCCACTGTGTTTTCATTATTTACCTCTTCTGGGGTAAATAATGAAAACAGTCTCAGTAACTTGTTGATGGTTTTGCTGTATCTCCTCTTTAATTGACGCCATGTCGGTCCGGTTTATGTGTCGTTTACCTTCATACGTCGGTTTGCCTTTAAGAGGACACATCAGAACATACATCAGTATTAATACTGTTAATTTAATAACACTAGTAAAATAGTTTACTTCATAATAATGTAATAACCTCGATGTCCACTGACTAAACTCGGACTTTGCTACATAAACAATATTATCCCGATCTAAACAAGATTAAATGAAGTCAACAGAAACTGATCATGAGACACTCGGACAAAATAATAACAAAATAAATTATGACACAAAACCAACAAATCAAATTTATTCACTCACCAGAATGTAAATGTCTGGATCAAACCTGTAGGTATCTGGATGTTGGAGAAGCTGAAATCAGCGTCTTACCGCTGATACCAGGACATTGTTTTCTTCTGTTAGCTCCGTTAGCTTAGCCTCCTCACGTTGTTTCCAAGCAGGAAAATAGTGATACAAAAGTCTGTTTTCCAACTTTTTACCGTTTCAGTCGTGTGATCGGACATTACAGACAATAACGCAGCAAGTTCGAGCCATAGCCAAATTATTTTAAGTAATTTGGATTGAAAAAATCTGCGAGACTGTTGGTTTTATACAGCGAGACTGTCTATGGACACCAAAGATGGCGCCGATAGCCCTCCGACTAGAGCAGTGACGTCACGCGTCCATGGACGAGCCAGTCGACGACCCCCGACTATGTAGGACTGGGTTGTGTGGGTCCCGCTAAATGTTGTAAAGCCGTTTTAATAAAGTCACTACAGGTAGAACTAAAAGGGAAATAAATAAGGATGGAGGGTTGGAAACGTGACCAAAATTACCGACGTGCTGCGAAATGAGAGAAGTGAAAGGGAAACGCGGAAACAAGAGGACAGACTCCGCCTACCGGTTCACCGCTGCCGATCCCGTTCTCTTCATGACAGTCCAGAGCTACCAACCCCTTCTGGACTTTGATAACACCACGTTAATTAATTGATTAGTTATGCTAGTATGTCTCTGTAAGTTGGAATAACATTCCAATTAGAATATCATTGAAATAAATAAATATACTATGTAAACCCTTTGCAGCGTTAGCTTATTATGTTAATATTGATAGTTATGGTGATAGTTATGGTGTGTACGTTTATTAAAAACGCTAGAATGTTGCAAAAAAATAAAAAATATTTAGATAAAAGATTTTATCATATACAGTACATGGTTGGGGTCAACCAATCACCCTATCTATCTATCTATCTATCTATCTATCTATCTATCTATCTATCTATCTATCTATCTATCTATCTATCTATCTAATCTATCTATCTATCTATCTATCTATCTATCTATCTATCCATCCATCCATCCATCATCCATCCATCCATCCATCCATCCATCCATCCATCCATCCATCCACCAGCAGATTTCTTTGCAGTAGACAACATCCACAACTCGATGGCGTGACGCAAACGATGTAGAGCTGCGGTAGAGCTGCGTCATCATTTACATAATATGCAAATTTCTTTTATGTCATAATACAAGTTCAACCCTGGGCTATGACGTCAGTTTTTACTTGTATTCTACCAGTGGTAAGACAGTCCAGTTTTCCGGATTTTGGAGTGCGAACAGAGCTGTTTTAATAGCAAATTATTTTGCAAAGTAAAACTCGAAGAACCATTCATCTTTTGAACAATTTTCTTGTCTGCCAGGATTTACTTAGACATGGCAATGTCAAGAAATTTTAACACCTTTCTGTGTGCTGCAGAAACAGAGGAAGAACCATCTGGACTGCACGTGTCGGAGCATCTGGATGAACTTTACTTTCAAGCGGAGTTTTCACAACAACAAGAAAACCAGACACAAAATCAGCTGAATCCAAGAGATTTTTTGTCTGTTCATCCATATGGACTGTACGTCGCGGAGCATGAAATGTTTGAGACATTTACCTGGGAACCGAGATCTTGTGAAGAGTCTTTGACGGGAATAGCCCAAAGTGACCATTACAGAAGCCATTACCTTCAATCACAGTTTGAACTTTTGACGGTGGACTCAGAGTATAACAGCAGTATCTACACTAAGCCAGAACAGATTTCTGCTTTTGAAGTTGAACTTGCCGAGCAAAGGCATTATATTCAGCAAAGCCAGGGATCTGAAATGCTGTATGTTTCAGATGAACTGTACAATTATGATTATGAAGACGATGATGAGTATGAAGATGCAGATTCAAAAGAAGTTATTAGCATGACATTTCCTTTAGAGTCTGATCAGCCTTACCTACAGCACCCTAGTGACACCATGGAAGTCATCGTTTCTGAATACGTGCCACAGGACATGACTTTTGCAACACAGAAAGAACTTGAGGATACTAACTCTGAGGACTTTGCTGTGTATGAGGACCATGACCATCATGTGTGCACAACAAAAGAAGAAATAACTCATCTACTTTCCCTTCAACAAAAAAATGACTGTCTTGAGGAGGAGTTGCTTAAGGAAAAGGATGAACTTGACTATTACAAAAAACTATACAATGAAGAACATCATGAGCTGTGGAGTTGCGTGCAATGCGGGACAACTTTCTTTTGAAATCTGAAGAGACGGCAAAACTAGCCAATACATGCATGATTGTAGAAGAGACCAAAGAAACTATTTCAAATGAAACCATTTCTTCCAAGACTGAGCACGAAGAGAACACATCTTACATGTTTATAGATCCTGACAACAAGGAGCTGGTTGTGCCTACTTTACAGGATTCTAGTGTTGCAGTGGAATCTGCACAACTGCAGACCTCTGCTTCTAAAACTGAGGAATCTAGAGACACACATTACACAAGCTTGGATTCTAATTCTCAGCACTCTGGCGTATCTTTGGACATCACATCTCTTGAATGTGATCAAGAACAGATATCCACTTTGGACGGTGGCCCTCTGAAAAGAACACAAGATGCAGAACGAAGCAAAGAATCTCAAATTTTGTGTCAACTAGAAGCAGAGAAAAACAAGGTACTTTCTCTCCATCAGAGAGTTTCCGCTCTTGAGACAGAGTTGTCTGACCAAAAGTGCTACTACTGTAATGAACTCCTGAAGCTGCGTGCAATACTAGAGAGCAATAATCAGACATCTAAACACAAGACAGCTGTACCTGATACTTTAATTTCATCTGAAAGTGATGGCAATGATTATGAAGATGGAACTATCAAAGAAGAATGGAGATTTGCAGATCAACTTGAATGTGAGGTTAAAAGCCTTACAGAACTCATTGAAACAATTAAGAAATTAGCAGAACCATGTGAAGCAAATCCAAAGGGCACATCTTCTTTAGAGACGGACCAAAACGTACAGATCTCCACAGTATTGGATGCTGAGCATGAGAACCAGGATGTGTGTATAACAGAAGAAATAAATGAGTTACTTTCCATTATACAAAACATTGATGATCTTGAGGAGGAGATGCTTAAGGATAAGGACGAACTGGACTATTACAAAAAAACTATACAATGAAGAACATCATGAGCTATTGGAGTTGCGTGCAATGCGGGACAACTTTCTTTTGAAATCTGAAGAGACGGCAAAACCAGCCAATACATGCATGATTGTAGAAGAGACCGAAGAAACTATTTCAA
Source organism: Poecilia picta (assembly GCA_033032245.1). Lineage (NCBI taxonomy): Eukaryota > Metazoa > Chordata > Actinopteri > Cyprinodontiformes > Poeciliidae > Poecilia > Poecilia picta. The sequence continues at coordinate 22,958,299 of CM065374.1, forward strand.
ATGAAACCATTTCTTCCAAGACTGAGCACGAAGAGAACACATCTTACATGTTTATAGATCCTGACAACAAGGAGCTGGTTGTGCCTACTTTACAGGATTCTAGTGTTGCAGTGGAATCTGCACAACTGCAGACCTCTGCTTCTAAAACTGAGGGATCTAGAGACACACATTACACAAGCTTGGATTCTAATTCTCAGCACTCTGGCGTATCTTTGGACATCACATCTCTTGAATGTGATCAAGAACAGATATCCACTTTGGACGGTGGCCCTCTGAAAGGAACACAAGATGCAGAACGAAGCAAAGAATCTCAAATTTTGTGTCAACTAGAAGCAGAGAAAAACAAGGTACTTTCTCTCCATCAGAGAGTTTCCGGTCTTGAGATAGAGTTGTCTGACCAAAAGTGCTACTACTGTGATGAACTCCTGAAGCTGCGTGCAATACCTTTGAGCAATAATCAGACATCTAAACACAAGACAGCTGTACCTGATACTTTAATTTCATCTGAAAGTGATGGCAATGATTATGAAGATGGAACTATCAAAGAAGGATGGAGATTTGCAGATCAACTTGAATGTGAGGTTAAAACCCTTACAGAACTCACTGAAACAATTAAGAAATTAGCAGAACCATGTGAAGCAAATCCAAAGGGCACATTTTCTTTAGAGATGGACCAAAACGTACAGATCTCCACAGTATTGGATGCTGAGCATGAGAACCAGGATGTGTGTATAACAGAAGAAATAAATGAGTTACTTCCCATTATACAAAAAAATGACAGTTTTGAGGAGGAGTTGCTTAAAGGAAAACATGAAAAAGACTATTACATGAAACTATATGCTGAAGCGCTACATGAGCTGTTGGAGTTGCGTGCAATGCGGGACAACTTTCTTTTGAAATCTGAAGAGACGGCAAAACCAGCCAATACATGCATGATTGTAGAAGAGACCGAAGAAACTATTTCAAATGAAACCATTTCTTCCAAGACTGAGCACGAAGAGAACAAATCTTACATGTTTATAGATCCTGACAACAAGGAGCTGGTTGTGCCTACTTTACAGGATTCTAGTGTTGCAGTGGAATCTGCACAACTGCAGACCTCTGCTTCTAAAACTGAGGGATCTAGAGACACACATTACACAAGCTTGGATTCTAATTCTCAGCACTCTGGCGTATCTTTGGACATCACATCTCTTGAATGTGATCAAGAACAGATATCCACTTTGGACGGTGACCCTCTGAAAAGAACACAAGATGCAGAACGAAGCAAAGAATCTCAAATTTTGTGTCAACTAGAAGCAGAGAAAAACAAGGTACTTTCTCTCCATCAGAGAGTTTCCGCTCTTGAGACAGAGTTGTCTGACCAAAAGGAGGAGTTGCTTAAGGAAAAACATGAAAAAGACTATTACATGAAACTATATGCTGAAACGCTACCTGAGCTGTTGGAGTTGCGTACAATGCGGGACAACTTCCTTTTGAAATCTGAAGAGACGGCAAAACCAGCCACTACTGGCATGATTGTAAAAGAGACCAAAGAAACAATTTCAATTGAAACAATTTCTTCCAGGACTGAGAACATAGAGAACACATCTTGCACATTTTTAGTAACTGAAAAAGATGATCCCTATGTGCCTACTTTACATGATTCTACTGTTAGAGTGGAAACTCATGCTCCACAACCTGCACAACTGGAGACCTCTGCTGCTACGACTGAGGAGTCTAGAGACACACGTTATATACGCTTGGATACTAATTCAAAGAACTCTAGCAGATCTTTGGATATCCCAGTTCCTGAATGTGATCAAGAACAGATATCTACTTTGGGCGGTGGCCCTCTGAAAGAAACACAAGATACAAAACAAAGCAAAGATTCTCAACATTTGTGTCAACCACAAGCTGAAGAAAACATGCCATTTTCCCTTCACCAGAGAATTTCCAAACTTGATACAGAGTTATCTAGAGAAAGGGAAGAAAAGGACTACTACCACAAACTAGACAATGAATTGCAAGATGAGCTCCTGAAATTGCATCCAATACTAAACATGACAACTATGGTTGAAACTTCAAGTTCATCTGAAAGTTATGACAGTGATTATGTAAATGAAAATATCAAAGCTGCGAGGAGATCTGCAGATGAACTTGAATGTGAGGTTCAAAGCCTTTCAGAAGCCTTTTCAAGACTTTCATTTTTGGATGCTGAACAAGATGATCATGATGTGCCTAATCAACAGCACCCTATTGACTATAGGAAAACAAACAGGATCCACGAAATTGAGGACACCTCTTTTGCAATACCAAAGAAATTTGAGGATACTAAATCTGAGTATCCTCAAATTACTATGTACGAGGAAGAGAAATATATAATATCTGTGGATGTTGAAGCTCCAGAATCTGACCAAGAACAGATTTCTACTTCAGAGGTTGATGTCATCCAGCAAAGACGAGATATGGAGGAAAGAAATGAAGAAGAAATCACCCAGCTGTCTTCAGAGCAACAGAGTGTTTGTGAAGAAATCTATTTTTTAGCAAATAGCAATGCCCACCATGATATAATAGAGCCTTCGACCTCACCTGCACAACCTGAGAACTGGGAATCAGCAGATAGTATATCTCTGGAAATCATATTCTCAGGAACTGAGGACGAAGACAGATTAGGACAAGATGTTGAAGTTCTCGAGAACATGCAGATCAGGCGGCAAAACACACCAGCACAACTTGGAGGTCACCGAGATGGAGAGACCGACCCTGATGAGGGTGCAGTGTCTTCTGCTATTAGGCGTTTCTTTCCAAATGCTTTGCGTTCTTCAGCCTATTTCCTAAGAAATATGTCAAAAACTGTAATTTTCTCCTTTGTGGGTGCATATATATTCCATGAATATATATACATGAGACCCAACTTTGCTGTGGGTAACTGTGTCTACTCAGTATTGGAACCGTTCGTCACCTTTAAAAATGTATTACCAGTTCCTGTCTAATTTAGCCTACAAAAAAAGAAAGCCAATGCATTTCATTTGGATAAACTTCCAAAAGACTCCAAAGAAACAGATTTTAAACAAGTACTATTGCCAAAAAAGAAAAAAGCAAACCAAAAGCTATTAATAAGAGAACATTGTGGATGTCAGCACCAGGAGGTCTTAGAGGTCACCCAGCTGGAGGGACCCGCCAGTAAGATCTGGCGGTCATCTGGGTGGCCGGATCCAGGGTCCTGGGTTGTAAAGGTTTTTCTCCATTAGACATCTGGGTCCTCCTGGTGGTTTTTCTCCATTAGGTAAAGTTAATTTGTCATGTCAAATGTGCATATCTGTCACAAAAGTGAGACAGATATGCCCTTAAGTGTTAATGTCCTGTACTGACATTAACACTTAATGTGCTACATTGTGCTACATTAAGTTGTGCTACTTAATGTAGCACAACTTGAAGGTCTCTGGTTCTGGACAGGACCTTTACTTATTAAATTTGCAAGAACCGGTTTTTCTCCAGGCGCTCTGGTTTTTTCCCAAAAATCATTCACTTTGGTTAAGTGGGCCACTTTAAACAATGCCAGTTTAGACTTTGAGCAACTTGGTAAAACTGTACTGTGTAACATTAAATCATGTTTGGCTGCAACTGTATCGATGGCAGCTCTTCTCCTTCTCCTCAGTGTCTGTTAGCTTCTTGGCGCAGCTCCGTTCTCCTGCTACTTAAGCTCCATCGCATCAGTTCAGCGTTAAACCGGCTGATGACGTTGCTGTGATTCACTTTTTCTGGTATTTCTGTACATATGTATTGGCAATTCTGTGATCATGTCAAAGCAGCAACTTATATTAAAAGGTGTTTTATTTCCGTTTTATTCTGGTTGCTGCCCGCTTCCATGGAAGGATAACAGACAATCGCTCTTACATTCATGTAATTACTAAAATCACGATACCCTCACTGTGTATCCCTCTGAAAAATGAACCCATTTAAATGTAAAGCAGTGCACAAGTATCCCAAAAAAGGGTGCTGTTGGTACCACCGCAGTTCTGGCATGTTTGTCCTGTCAGGAACACCGTAGTGCAGGGAAGGTCCTCGCTGCAGCAAACAGAAAGGGGCGGGGACGGACCACTGTCAGCCTCATACCTTATATGGAAATGGGATCATTGTACTCCGGAAGTGAAGGGGGCGCTATTTCCTGTATTATCGCGGTCTCCCGTTTTTATTTTCTTTTGAAATATGTGATATATCTTCACCTTTAGGAAGGAGTTTCACTCTCAGCATGTATTTGAACTTCAATATTTTATTTACTTAAGGGCAGCTCACAGTTTTTAACAAATTCTGTAGTTTTCGGTGTTCTTCTAAATCTACTCCTTAGTCCCATCTTTTTGGGGTTTACTGCTGCCTCTAGTGGCCTGGCGGTGGTAACACAACTAATATAATCACGTTACTAAATCAGAATACTACAGTCTTTATTAATTTCGGCATTACTGGCACCGTTAAAGATAAATTATCTGATAAAACACCATATTTTTTCACTTTTTTAAGGATGTAGAGCTAATTAAATGACAAACAATACTTTTATACATTATGAATAATATCTATATCCCCATCAATTATAGGAGGAAGAAAAAAAATAGAGACATGAAAAACAACATGATCAACTATAATAAAAAATACCATTTGCAATATACACGTAAGAAATTTAATTCAGCAAAAGTCAATAACAAACAAATTAGGAATAACAACCCAGGTTGTTAAACAAATAAATAAATAAAAAAATCACATTTTTGTTTTCAGGGTGCCATGTACGTTATTCTGAGATACCATTTATACCATTTTATGGTAGAGTCTTACATATAGGAAAAAATAAGATAAAACTATTTATAAACGATAAAACGATAAATCATATTCATAGAATCACATTATCAACAATTTGTGAATAGAGCAAAACACTTACACATTTACCACAGCATGCTATAGGTAAATGTTATTTAGTTTGGCTAAGAATAATTATTGCACTGTCAATAAATAACTTCTAATAGATGTTATTAGTTTCTAAAGGAACACTTTAACATATTCATGAGCTCAGAGGGTCAAAGTGATAAATAAAGACGATGGATACGCTCTGCTAGAATATTTCTTGCTGTCTTCCATGTTCTTTCAGCAAACCGTTGAGACAGAGTTGTTTTTGGTTTCACCACTATTTATCTGCTGTTATACCTGCCATTCAAAGTATTCTTAAAAGATTGTCTGTTAATTTGCAGCTCATGTAGCTAAACCAGCTGAGGAGATGAAAAGTTAAAACTTGAGTAAAATGTTTTAACTTGAGTTAAGTTAAAATTCTAGTTTGAATGTTAAGTTTTAACATTTTAACACAACTTCAAGTTGGGTAACCCCAAGGTCTTCTTAAAAAATAGAGTCTCTGAGAACTGTTCTTAAAGATATAGTCAGTGTTTTCAGCAAAGTTGAGCTGACTTTCCAAGAATGACACAAGGAATTTAAAATTTGCCAGTTTCAACAGATTGGCCATTAAGTAAAACTGGAATCACTTTCAATTCTTGTTTATGTCATTTAATTAGCGCTACTTCCTTAAGAATATGGAAAGGTATGTTCCTTTGTTAGGGAATTTATCTTTTACTGTTCCAGTAAACTGTTCCAGCAAACTGGAACTAAATAACATAGCGTTAACTATAGCGTGCTGTGGTAAATGTGTAAGTGTTTTGTCTATTTACAAATTGTTGATAATGTGATTCGTTTTATCGTTTATAAATAGTTTTATCTTATTTTTTCCTATATATATATAAGACTCTACCATAAGTGGTGTCTCAGAATAACGTACATGGCACCGTGAAAACAAAAATGTGATTTTTTTGCTTGTATCTGTTTAACAACTTGGGTTGTTATTCCTAATTTGTTTGTTATTGACTTTTGCTGAATTAAATTTCTTACGTATATATTGCAAATGGTATTTTTTATTATAGTTGATCATGTTGTTTTTCATGTCTCTATTTCTGGAGATATAGATATTATTCATAATGTATAAAAGTATTGTTTGTCATTTAATTAGCTCTACATCCTTAAAAAAGTGAAAAAAATATGGTGTTTTATGAGATAATTGATCTTTTACGGTGCCAGTAATGCTGAAATTAAAGACGTTGTGGTATTCTGATTTAGTAACGTGATTATATTAGTTGTGTTACCACCGCCAGGCCACTAGAGGCAGCAATAAACCCCGAAAAGATGGGACTAAGGAGTAGATTTAGAAGAACACCGAAAACTACAGAATTTGTTAAAAACTGTGAGCTGCCCTTAAGTAAATAAAATATTGAAGTTCAAATACATGCTGAGAGTGAAACTCCTTCCTAAAGGTGAAGATATATCACATATTTCAAAAGAAAATAAAAACGGGAGGGCGTGGATAATACAGGAAATAGCGCCCCCTTCACTTCCGGAGTCCATTTCCATATAAGGTATGAGGCTGACAGTGGTCCGTCCCCGCCCCTTTCTGTTTGCTGCAGCGAGGTGTACTTGGATTTTTGTACACGAACTGCTGGATTCCTTACAGTGAATTTACTGCCTGTAAGGTAAGCAGCAGCTCCGCTAGCCCGGTATAAAAATGAACATTATATATTTCTATTGGTTCAGATTGCCAGTTTGACACAAATTACATCTTCGCTCTGGAGATTGATTGTTTTGTGACGTTTGATTGTTTTGTGACACTTGATTGTTTTGTAAAAAAAAAAAAAAAGATAAAAATCGGTTGAATGCTGACAGTGTGTTTACTGCCTGTAAGGTGGACGAAATAAACACGCCAAGGTCTCCCCACAACTAAGATCGCTGTGTCCAACTCCTCTTTTCTGCACAGATCAAATCCCACCTTCACGCACAAAATAAAACACAACGCAGAGCCCATAGAGTGTCTTTCACCAGCTGCAGATCCAAAAAGGGAAAGCCTGGGTTACATCTTGGTGCCGTGACCCGGATGGTGATTCTTGGAGACCAACAGGTTGGAGGGAATTTTTCTGTAAAAAAAAAAAAAAGAGTAGATTTCACTCCGGTTGATTGTGCCTGCTGTTTAAACGTGGGCTTCCTGAGTATTCTGTAAATATTTGAGTACAATGTTGTGGCGTTAATTTGTTTTGTTATAGTAATGTAAAAAAAGAAAACCTGTCCAACTAGCCATTCAAAGAGGTCGTTGTGACTCAGTATTGAATATTCATAACTGTTGTGACACTTTCATTTTTTTTCTCATTTAAATGTCTATAAAATGTGCTGAGCAGTGTGTTGAATGTATCTGCTGTTATTTGCTGCAAAGAACACTATAGTAAACTTCCTCAGACATCACGTGATCTGTTGTGTTCATAATTCTACATAAGAGTAAAAAGTAATAAAGAAAGAAAGTACGGGTAAATATGTGGCATACCCAGATAGCACTGAATGATTGAAACAACATTGAATCAATGTCAGCCAGAAGCATTGAATCAAACACTGACATTGAAACAACATTGAAAGTGGTCGGTGGCTTGTATGTTGAATCAACGTTAGTTATTCAACCATAACTGACATATCAATGTTGATTCAACCATCATTTGTATGTCAGTTTACATGCATATTTGTGTTGATATTGCACTGAATCAGTTAGGAATCAACATTGATTCAACCTTCATCTGAATGTGGTTCTGCACACATATTTCTGTTGATTCTACATTCAATCAGTCAGGAATCAATGTTGATTCAACCATCATCTGAATTTGGATCTGGATACATATTTCTGTTGATTTTACATTGAATCAGTTACAAGTCAATGTTGATTCAACCTTCATCTGAACGTGGATCTGCATGCATATTTGTGTTGATTCTACATTCAATCAGTCAGGAATCAATGTTGATTCAACCATCATCTGAATGTGGATCTACATGCATATTTCTGTTGATTTGACATTGAATCAGACTATTTTTCGGACTTTTTTTTTTCAATGGCCCTAATCCTCTTCCATAGTTTTCTGTGTAGTTATTTTGGAGGTTTTCTGTATTTAGTCCTGTCCCAGTTCTGTCTTCCCCGTTGATTGCTTCCCAGGCGTGTCTCATTCCTCCTTGATTACCCTCCCTGTGTACTTAAGTCCACCTGTTCGGATAAAAAAAAATGGGTGTCAATCTTTTAACCCTTTCAAAAGTGTTACTTTAACACCAGCTGACTTGGACACATATAGACACTTTTGGGTGTTAATTCAACACTGGTATTTTAACTGTGTATTTAAATATGCTGAACTATGTATTAAAAATATACTTAAATAATACAATTGTTTATAAATGTAGCTTTGATAGATGTTTGAATATAGTTCTCTGTAACAAAAAAAGCGTGTTATGATCGATTAAATGCGCTGATATGTCATTTTGCCTGCTAAACACATAAGGCACATAGGCCGCCCTAAATCTCGTCAGCGACAATAGGCGAGAGCGTCTATCTTTATATTATGTCTATGGAAACACCTGTTTCGCTTCTCCCATTAAACACAAAGCAAGTCTTGCAATGAGCAGCAACCTCATGTCCCTAATGCCACATAATGACCAGTTGTTACACCAATATTTTGTGAAGTATTGTAATCGTAACGGCTTTTTTTCTTCATGTTGGCCACATTCTCTGTACTGACTATTTTTCTCATTTTCAGCACTGACCTTACTTGAAGGGAAAACTTAAGGCTTACAAAAACTTTGTATTTTCTGTCCTGGAAGGGAAACTAAGAAGCTGGTTCAGTTGTAAAGCAGGTTAAGTTAACCTTGTAGGTAAAACGCCTAATTTTCTTAACTAAATGATGCCTGCAGGTTTATCTATTAGCAGGTTTAATTTTGCCTGCACTTCCTTGTGTACATTATTTTAACTGTATTTGACAAATTTACCAAAATATAAAAAATGTCATTCAAACTGCCTTTGCCTTGTTTTACTTTTTACTTATACTTTTCATTACATTACTTGAGTACATACATTTTTACAGTACTTTCCATACTTAAGTACAAGAAAATTGAGATACTTTAAGACTTTAACTCAAGTAACATTTCAGTCAGTGACTTGGACTTTTACCAAAGTCATATTTTGAAGAGGTACCTATACTTTTACTTGACTCTGAGATTTCAGTACTTTATACAACACTGGTCTGCTCTTATATTATATTATGTCTATGGGTGTTTCCTATTGGTGGTGATGAACAAGCCCAGGTAAGTAGGCTACCGACTTTGTTGCAGTCAATCAGTAGGTGGGGTCAAAACTCTACCGTTTCTCTTTCTCGCTGTTTTGTGACGAGTAACTAAACCACACATTGAAAATGTATCGGAGTAAAAGTATGAAATTAAGTTCGGAAATATAGTGAAGTATATGGAAGCCCATTTCCGACACTCTGTTTAAAAAAAATAATAATTATCTCATTATAATGAGATAGTATCTCAAAATTACGAGATACTATCTCATTATAACGAGATACTATCTCATTATAACGAGATAGTATCTCATTATAATGATATAATATATATATTTTTTTTTTTACTTAGTGGCGGAAATGGGTTTCCATAGAAGTAAAAGTGAAAGTTATCAAAAATGTTCATACTCGAGGAAAGTAGGAAGTACTCCAAAATATACTTAAGTAAAGTAGTGAAGTATTTTTACTTCGTTATTATACAAACTGCTAAAAAGTGAGTATTCATGTCATTCCTCTTGACATAGCTCGTGGCCCAAGGAATGCAGTTTTACTTTGAAACGTACAATACCTCAACCTGATTGGCTCTTTTTGTCTTCTGACGTCTACGTGTCAAATTTGCCACGCAGGCGCACTGAATCATAACACTGCATATGAAGTCACTTTACTCATCCTCAAGTCGCGCGGGTCTTACCGCCTCGTTTACCGGTTCCAGTGACAGGTGTAGCTATAGTTCGTGAGAGGCCGAAGTTGTGGCCTGACCAGCTGGACACGGCTGCGAAAATATGGTCGCTGCGAGGGCTGACCAGCTGGAGTTAGCTTTGGCTAGCAAATGGCTGCTCGGCTGGGATGTCTGCCACTGTGAGAAGTAAGTGAACCACCGCTACTTTTAGCTGCTTTACCACAAACATCCGCTTTATCACCTACCTCAGCCTCTCTTGACTGTACAACTTCAAACAATAAAGCAAGACTTTACCTTTGTTTTGAGGGGTTAAAACGCGGAGTTGTAGGTCTCTGGGTCTTTCCTCTTCTGGCTTAAATTCTGTTTGTTTGGTTGTTGATTTCTTTTTAGATGATAAGACACGAAAAAGTGTATTGAAGCACAGGGAAACCTGAGCCGTCCCCCTCCCCAAACAAGCATGTGACAAACGGGCTCCAGTGTGACCAAAGACTTGGTTGCAGCCAAAATGCCTCGTCTGGACGAAGTGGCCAACATTGCCCTCAGGGTGCCCAGCATTCTGGTTCTGGACCTGCTGTATAAATGTGACATTGAGGGTCTGACTGAAAACCTCAAGGCTAAAAACGAGGACATGCTCTTCAAATACAAATATGTCATCTGGAACATGTTCTATCTCGGTAAGTATGGCTTTATCTATCACTTTTAGCAAATTGTGCTGTCCGTACTGATGGAAAGCATCCCTGTGGCATTATGCTGCCACCACCGTGTTTCACCGTGGAGACGGTTCGCTCTCATGAATGCATGAGGTTGAAAGTTTGAGTCTGAGCTCATCTCTAGAGCATCTTTTTCAACACGTGTGCTGGAAGTCAGTCATTTAAACCCAGCCATAATTGGGGATGAAATGATTAATCGTGATTAATCGATTGTTGAAGTAATTGTCAAATAATTTAGTAATGGATTAATGGTTAACTGGAGTGTGCAGACTTGAAAAGAAAGAATAACATATTCAGAACAGCAATTAAGCCACAACTACAAAAGATATACACAGTCCAGTCACATTAATGTGACCACCACGTACTTTCCACTTCAGAGTTAAATAACCAATCACAGAAGGCAGGTGGCAGCACAGTGCAGTTGAGCGTATATAAAGGGTGTGTGTGGGCTTCGGAAAACATTTCAATCGTTGGCGTAATGCAGAAACGAAGCGATTTATCCGACGTCCAAAAGGGCATGATCATTGGCTTTCGGGCCAAGGGTGGAAGCATTTCCGAAACGGCTGAGTTTGTGAACTGTTCGCGTGCCGCCGTGGTAAAAGTGTACCGTGCATGGCAAAATGGGACTGTCCAAAATCAACGACGTGGCAAATGTGGTGCACCACGGGCCATAGATGACAGAGGCGAACGACGGTTGCGGAGATGCGTTCGGGCAGATAGACGGGCTACCGTTGAGCAACTGACCACTAAAATGAACCAAGGGGCTACCACAAGTGTCTCCCAAACCACTATTCAGCGAACATTGCTGCGTCTGGGCCTCCGAAGCGGACGCCTGGTTCGTGCACCTATGCTGACTGGTGTTCATCGACGACGAAGGCTAGAATTTGCACGCCAGTACAGCAGCTGGACGTCCACTGAGTGGCGACAGGTAGCGTTTTCAGATGAATCGCGTTTTATGCTCCATCGGACAGATGGACGTTGGCGTATAAGGCGTGAAACCTCTGAAAGGAACCACCCTGCAACCATTGCAGGAACGGTCCAAGCTGGAGGCGGGAGCATTATGGTCTGGGGAATGTTTTCCTGGCATTCTCTGGGTTCACTGATTATTGTGGAAGGCACGATGGATCAATACAAGTACGCATCTGTCCTTGCGGACCATGTCCACCCCTACATGCGCATTGTTTTTCCTCAGGATGATGGCATCTTCCAGCAGGACAATGCGAGGTGCCATACAGCTGCCAGTGTACGTGCGTGGTTCGAAGAGCACCAGGATGAGTTTACCGTCCTCCCCTGGCCAGCAAACTCACCTGACTTAAACCCAATCGAGCATCTGTGGGACCATCTCGATCGAGTTGTTCGCGCCATGGATCCTCAACCGCGTAATCTAGCGCAGCTGGCCACGGCATTAGAGTCGGCATGGCTCAACATCCCAGAGAAGACCTTCAGGGACCTAAGTGACTCTCTTCCTGCACGTCTCGTAGCAGTTCGCTCTGCGAAAGGTGGTTATTCTGGCTTTTGACAGATGGTCACATTAATGTGACTGGACTGTGTATATAAATATTTTGCTTTTAAGATAAATAAGAAAAAGTTAGTCAGTTAGACCAAATACTCTGAAAAAACATGAAAACTAAATGGAAAACAATTTTAAAAGTTGCCTATCTCGTTACCGTACCGCTTAACAGATGGAAATATTTTTAGTAATCTTAGCTCACCTACCGCAGGAAAAGTTTATCCTGATAAAATGTCACAATAAAAGGGCCTGAATGCAAATTTAACTGTGAAAATAAAATGGCAAACCACATCTTTTCTTCTGTTTCACATTTATGCATTACGTGTGGTGTGAATCTTTTTTTGTTGTTGTTGTTTTGAAGGTGCTGTACCTGAAGGTTTCAGCTTCTCTGTCCTCAGTTTTAGTGAATCTATTGAAACTTGACTTCTGTTCCTGTCTCTGTCCAGCTCACCTGACAAACCTGGTCGTGTTAATCCTGCCACTGAGGCACATTGTTACGCTCTACCTTCATGTCCTTGTTGCCCTCCTTCTGTACATGGGGCATCAGATTTCCAAGTGAGTTTTTACATCTTTTTTTCTCTAAAATGTCAGGACATCAAGAGCCACTCTCATTACCAAAAAAAGTTTATTTGTACAGTTTTTCACTATGAACCTCTTCAGACCGTAGATAAAGTATTCTCCCTAAAGTGAATAAGGGCATACTCTGAATTAGCCAAAACTTTGTTTAGCTAATTGTGGCTATGCTGCATTATGTATTATCTTAATCGCTCTGCTTCATGTTTTTACTTTAATATAAATAGAGATTCAGTCCAGAAGTGGAAAAATAAAAATGTTTTATCAAGATTTAAAGCAGATGTTGATGTAGCATTAGATTGGGTATCACTCATTTAGCTAAGCTTTTAGTTAACACCAGTGAGATATCCTGTAATAGGATCATGCTATTTCTTCATCTCTTTGTTTCCTGTTTCTTTTCCAGGGATTATGTTCGAGAGGAGGTGCAGCTGGGATATGAAGGGGCGGTCTATCTCAATTCTTTGGCCTTTAATAGATTCGCCTCTGCCATGACTAGTGAGTATCTGAGCCACGTTGACTCTAAACGGGAACCTTTAGAAAAAGTATTTTCTCACACAGACTCCTGTTGCTTTTTACCGCGGCAGGAAAAGTTCTGTTCCTTAATTCTTCTTTGTCAACTGGAGCTGAAGCGTTTAATCAGATTAATTGTGAAGAATTGATTATTGAAATCGTCAACTAATTTAGTAACTGATTAATTGTTGGTGAAAGAATATCATCATCAGACAATAGTCAGCATATTAGCAATACAGTATATTGATGAGTCCAGCAGAAAGGCTTGAGGTTTTCACATGTTGATGTTAGATGTACTTTCTTTAGTTGCAAATGCATCCTTCACTACTAATGATCAATAAAACGCTACAGGAAGGCTATGTTATTGATTTTAAAAAAAATTTAATCTCTAATATTATACTGTATAAAAAGACTTGGGCAGTTAAATGAAATATCTGCAGAATGTAAAAAAAATGTCTTGATTAATCGTCAGAATGATCAATTAATAAAATAATCGCCAATCGCAGCCCTGTTTTCAACTTATTCTTGTTTTTGTGTGTAATGAATCTAGGAAATAATTCTCCAGTATTATATAAAAAAGACTTAAATGCTAAAGTTAAACATCTGCAGAATGTGGCGTTTTTTCCCCCTCGATTAATCGTTAGAATGATCGATTAATAAAATAATCGTTAGGTGCAGCCCTGCTTTCAACTTTTTCTTGTTTTTGTGTATAATGAGCCTGGGAAAACTTTTTTTATGTCCTTCAGGTCTTATGATAAACTTAATTTTGTTTTTATTTGTATTTCTTTAACAGGGAGTTGATGCATTTGTCTGAAAAAGGCGATTGGAGCAGATTTCTCTCAGTAGTTAAAATGTTAAGACGGAAAAACCGAGCGGGAAACGACTTTACTACAGCTACTTAAAAAGAAAACAAGAACAACATAAACCAAAATAAGTAGTTTGATTTTTCTGTTTCTCCGACGACAGGTCAGATCATCCTCAGCACACTCTGTGCCTTCCTGATGAAGACCAGAAAGGTGTGGCTATTCTCCACTCACATGCTCCCCCTGCTGGCCCGACTCTTGGCCGTCCCCAATGCCACGCTGCTGACCGTCAACACTTTCTCCATGGGCCTGACGGTGGCAGGAATCAGCCTGTTTCTCCTCGCCAACCTGTTCGTGCCATATCGCCTGGCGAGGGCCGCCTACTCAGAGCTGCTTCACCTGGAGGTATTCACGCCCTGAAGCCGTGGAGACGCAAAACCTCGGCCCGAATGGTTGTTTCGCGTCTTTTTACATGCAATACCTTGCTAAACTAAAACACCGGTTGTTTTTGCAAGCTTTTTCTTTTGTTTTATAAACATTTTTATGTGTTAATTCACCAATTAGCATGCACAAACATTACAGACCAACAAACAGAGGTATGAGCTTCCATTGACTAAATAATTGGACAATTTGACAAGTCGAAAATAAATTACCGCCATGGAGACATTTTTTTTTGGCTGTATCAAAATTGGTTTATTTTGCGAAACTGCAGTGAAAACACTTTTTTCACATCATGCGAGTCACATGATCCACAACCAGATGCTGCAACTGGCAGAAACTATGAGCAAAAAGAAAATGGGAACTAGCTGAAGCATCATATTTTTAACAACTTATGACATGACACATGATTTTTATTCATTTCTTATTGAATGGAACCACCACAACTGTAAATTTAACTACTTTTTTTTTTTTTTTACATTAGAGGAATATTGACAAAGTTTTGCACACGTTTCCAATGGAAACACAGCTACTTGAAAGCATTTCAGGTATCTTTTCATGCTCCGCCCCCCGTCATCGCCTGGGGCCTCCTGTCTCCTAGGTGATGGAGCTGTACAGACTCCTGGCGTTGGGGATCTCTCTGTGGAACCAGTTCGCCGTTCCGGCCCTCTTCAGTGTCTTCTGGTTTGTTCTGTTCGCCGTCCAGCTGTGCTCGGACGTCATGTCCTCCAGCATCTCTGCGACTTATCAGGGAATCATGTTCTTTTTGCTCACTAGGTGCGTTTATTCCTTGATCTTTGCACTCTCTTTTTTTCTTGTGCATTTTCTCCTGAATTTATAGTCTTGTTGCGTGTTTGCTGAACTGTGCAGCGTGTCAGAATGTTGCGCCACTCCGTACTCTCTGCTGGGTCTCACCTTCATGGTGTCCTATCTGGCTCTGGGACTTCTGAACCTGTGCAAGTTTTACCTGGGAGGTTTTGCTGCGGTGCAGAACGAGAACGTCATGCACAGGTGAGATGCTGTCCACCAACAGCTTGAATTGTTTGAAACGTGATGGACGCTGGACTGTGTGTCAAACGTTAGCGTTTATTTCACCAGGTGTTTTATGACCTAATTCAGTTGCAGTCAGACACAGGAATTTCTGATTGTTTTTGTAATATTTTTTGTAGTAGAAATCACTAACTTTATGTTGCTACTTCAGAAATATTTGCAAGGAATTTTGCAATATGTTCTCCTTATTAAACCCCTTTGAAAAAATATACATATTGAAGAAAAAACATAAGGCTGAGGCAGCAGTACAGTAAAATTAAGAAATACTGCCACCTGCAGGTGGGAGCTTGCAGTCAGTAAACCTAATGCTTTTAACTATTTTTCTGGTAAACTTGAAGATGCTGTGATAAAATCCGTGGATTTCTTGATTTTGGATGACAATTTTTTCAGTTGTGGAATCGTGAAAAACTGGAGGGACTAATTAGGCTGTTATTAAAATCCATGCAGAGCCATCAGGCTGAATTCTTTAGCTCAATATGAACATAAACATAAAACAAAAATCACATTGAGGAACCTATTTTGTCCTTTGAAAGTAGAATGCAACGTTGAGCAGTCAGACGGCATGGAGAAACATCGCAACATGTTGGCTCTGTTACCTGCAGTTGAATCACGTTTTATTTTCTCACTGTCTTAAGTTGAATCTTAACTAAATTTTCTTGTTTTAGTTAGAATTACTAAAATTATTTGTATTTGTTAGATGTCAGAAAACCTGGTGAAAACGTTTTTTGCTTCTTTGTTTTGTTTTTTGTAATTTTCCTTGAATTTAAAAGTTTATATATATTGGTCAGTATTAGGGATAATTGTGTTTTACAATGTATGACCTGTGTCAAACCTTTTAGGTTTCCATCCCAGACACTCACCAAATGTATGTAAACTTTTGAATTAAAGGAAATGTGCAAAAATAATTCTTTAAATAAATAAAATAAAATACCAAGTTATTTGGCATTTAACAAACAGAAATAATTTTTGTTTTGTCTCACAAGGCTAAGACCAGAAATGTTTGATATAATTTATCTTGAAACAGTGAGGAAAAAAAATATTCGTCGATCTTTTTTTTGTTTGTTTTTTTTGTATCCTCACATCAACTATCAATCACTTACACAACGCGCCGTGTCCTCATTTGATTTTGACCTTTGTTCCATAACATCTTGTGCAAAATTCTGTTCACCTATCAAGGTTTCTTCACAAAATTAGTTTCTCAATTAAAAAAATAAAACAAATTAAGCCAAAGATAAAATAAAACAAATTAAGCCAAAGATATGTCCTTAACTTCTCCTTGTACTGTTTTGGTCAGAGGCGTGACAGAGGGAGTCACTCTGCTGCTGCTCGCCCTGCAGACAGGCCTGCTGGACATGCAGGCGCTGCAGCGCACCTTCCTTCTCAGCATCATCCTCTTCATTGTGCTGACTTCAACCTTGCAGTCCATGATAGAAATAACAGATCCCATCATTCTAGCCCTGGGCGCGTCACGCAACAGGTACCAATCACTTAGCAAATTTCACGTCTTTGGAAGTGAGTCAGAGCTGAGAAAAACTTGTAAAAATATATATATGCATTTTCTTTCTGCTGTTCTTTGGTTTTAGAAGTTTGTGGAAGCACTTCCGTGGCCTCAGCATGTGTCTGCTTCTGCTGGTTTTCCCGGTGTTCATGGCTTATAAAATCTCCCAGTTTTTCCACATGGACTTCTGGCTCCTCATACTGGTTTCCAGCTGCATGCTAACCTCCCTCCAGGTCTGTTTGTCATCAGGTCGTATAAAAATAAATGAGATGCATTTCTTTAAGTCATGTCTAGGATGGAATTTCTTGAAACATAGTCCCTCCATAGTACATCGGAAATAACATCTTATGTTATTTTAAAGTTACAAAATTTGACATTTGTGCACAAATTTTACTCAGTTGGCATGGAGGCTGGAAACAAACTTTATTAATCAACGGATAGGTTCATGTTTCCCTCTTTCCTTGTTTGTTTTTGCTGTCTTTGGCAGCAGCTCAACATCAGTAACAAGAACCCCTGCTGGACAAATCTCCATATTTTTCCTTTTCTGTTTTTGGGTTCGGGTTTACAGCTCACAGTTGTGTAGCTCAGTAGTTTATTCAGTTCCATGCACTTGATGAAATGATCAAAGTGTTATTTTAAAGACACCCGCTGTTACGCCATGAGTCACTTCAAGCTAATCAGACTGCAGCTACGCTCAAATACTCTCACCTTCATTTGGCTCAGACACTGGGAGAAAAATGTGCAGTTTATAATCATGGCTAAAACATAGTAACTATTGATTTAATTATGAATCTGACTCTCAGATACCAGCGTCTGATTAAACTGACAGAAAACACAACAGTGAAAAAAGGAACTTTGTTAAAGAACACATTTTCTTCCTTGAGAAAACAACAGCACTGACTTTCTGCTGGAGCTTGTTTTGTTTTTCTGGCTAAGTCAGACTCCTCAACGTGTCAAAACCCAGAAAATAAACAACTCTACCACTTTGAGTTAAGGGAAATATTAAAAACGTTAAAAAAAACACGCCGACTCCCCTGTGTATTAATAGTTCCTAGAAACAATGACGACGACGATTCTTGTCCAGGTCACAGGCACCGTGTTGATCTACTGCCTCTTCATGGTGGAGCTGTTCCGCAGCGACCCGATCGAGAGCCTGGACGAGGTCATCTACTGGGTGAACGCCATCAGCAGGGTGCTGGAGTTCCTGGTGGCGCTGTGCGTGGTGGCCTACGGCTCCTGGGAGTCGCTGTTTGGCGAGTGGAGCTGGATGGGCGCCTCCGTTATCATCATCCACTCGTACTTCAACGTGTGGCTCCGAGCCCAGTCTGGCTGGAAGAGCTTCCTGCTCCGGCGGGAAGCGGCGAAAAAGATCAACTCCCTGCCCAGAGCCACAGAGGAGCAGCTGGACCAGCACAACGACGTCTGCTCCATCTGCTTTCAGGTGTGTCGCTCGTCCCACAAGGGGTGGGCCGCTGCAGAGCCGGTAAAATGGGATTTTAAACAATAATATGTACTGTAATAAGCTGTGATCTCAGTTAGTCGTGGATCCTTATTTTAAAGATCATAGCTTGTGCTAGCGGAGCGATAAAAAAGTAAATTGGAGGCATTAGTAGTTTGTGCAGCGAAACATGTTCTTTCTTGTGAATTTAATTTGTTTTTGGCTTTGAAAGAAAAACCTTCAAAGGTCTTAAATTCATCGATGTAAAGTTAAGGCCTTAAAATGTCTTAAATCCGTTAAAGAAGCTAATTTGGCCTTTAAATACATTAATCTCTAGTCTTAAATTTTGTCGTGGCTATGTAGGTTTTTTCCTTAATTGGGGCTCAAAGTTTGAGTTTCGCCTTCACTCACAGCATTCTGTGTCTCTAGGCAGTTAAGGCTGTTGGTAACAAGTTGCTAATAATTGCTAGCTAGCTAGTGTTTTATGAGTATAAATTTATATGCAGTTGGCTGGACAACATTCACAAAAAATATTTTAAAAAATCTCAAAACGGCTAGCTAACAACAAGCCACAGAAAATTCACACTGTTGGTCCCCTGAAAAAAAGAAAAGTGCATTTCTTTTGTACATTTCAGTCATAATATAAGTAGTCTTAAATGGTCTTGAAAAGTCTTCAATTTGGTGAAACCTGCAGAAACCCTACCAATGGTATGATTTTATGGTCATTCTAAAGACCGTAAAACCATCATAAGATGCCAACAAATACAAGAAACACAGTTTTCTCTTAATCTCCCTGCAGTAATTTCTCACATAACAAACAGGCTTACACTGTCGTCTTTAAAAGACTGAAATTTTCACTGGCAAAATAAGAGCATGCTCCGCATGTAATGCAATATAATTGCTTCCCAGCAGTTGTGTTATCTACATAAAAGTCTGTTTCTCACCTGATAAGGGACTTTTGTAGAAACGTATGAAATATTGTGCTTGTGAAAACATTCATCCAATGAAAAAATAGAAATGAATACAATTCTGATGCATACACATGTTTTGGACCTTTCTAAATTCTGGCCCAGACAGAGATTTCCAAAGTACATATGACGCTTTTAAAACCATAGTGTTATCCCAAAGTGCTTTACAAATAATAATTGAAACATTACAAGCAAGATACAACAATGACATATTTATAGTTTCCCACAATGTATTATAAGGCTGGCGGGCCTCCATAACCAGTTAAGTCAGCAGTGAATTTCTTAGTCTACCTCTAAAAACTACTCGTTAATTTCTGATTATTTTTTTATTTACCAGTTTAATTCAATTTTGGAGATTTTAATCTGAGTAAGCAATTCAGAGATTAAAATTAAAATTGGTCACTTAGTTTTCACAAAACAGCTGCACTGATTGAACTGGATGAAAACAATGTTTAATAAAAAAATCCCAAGTGGACAAAGGATTCATAACATAAATTGTGTCTACAGGAGCGTAGTGTAGAACTGGAGTCTGGAGCCGTTCTGGTCTGTTCTGGCTTCAGGCCGCTCTGTAAACAAACAGTAGGACAAAATGCTTCACGCCAAGTGGGGCTTTTGAGACGTGTTCTTCCTGTTTTTCCAGCTTGACTCCACCTTCTTTAGTTCACACTTTTGTTTTGTTTGCAACACTGTAAATGCAGATAGAAATCTCATAATATTAATTGGACAAAAGATGATAAAACCAAGCTAATTTAAAATTAGAGGTGATTCTCTACAGAGAACCCCAATTCTGATTTAAAACAAGACACTTAAAAATTGATTATAAAAAGAGTTTAAGTTGTACGTTTTTGATGCTCATATTTGCAAATGTACTGCATGTCCCCACTGTATATATTTTTTAATTATTCTTTGAGATTTTATTTAAGAAAAAGCCAGGCAGCTAAGCTAGCATAACAACTGTTAGGTTAACAAAAACAGGTTTTTGTTTAAATATAAATTGATGAAACGTTAGAGAATTGCTTTAAATAATAAAGGTTTTATTTGTTTACAGCCTCTTTTCCTCTGGTCATATAATTTAAAGGAAATTTCTAGAGCATTTAAATGGAAAAACTGGTTGCTGAATTAAAAATTGCTTTTGATTTAAATAGTTTCTGAATTAAATCGTGACCCTAAAAATCTGAGTCGAATCGCCAGACACTGACAGATTTGCATCTTTATTCAAAATATAAAATAGAGCATAAGTTTACTCTACTGTAAATTATCAGAGGAAATGGATTTGATTACTTAAAGCGTTTTCATTGATGGCAACAAAATTATCAGGAAAACTTTGACAGTGGATGAGAGCGAGCTGAGTTGGCTCAGTTGTTGTAAAATAAATTAAAATACAATTATGGAACACCCCATCTTGGAAAAACAGTGTATTTAGTCAGAAGCTACTTCAAATTGCAGACTGCTACATGTATCACCTACACCAACTCTGAAGAATTAATATAGGTTACAACATTTAATTTCCCTTTGGGAATCAATAAAGTATTTTTGAATTTGTTTTAAAACCAGATTCATCTTTCTCTACAGGAAATGAGCTCTGCCGTCATCACGTACTGCGGCCATTTCTTCCACGGCAACTGTCTCCGCAAGTGGCTGTACGTGCAGGAAACGTGTCCCATGTGCCACCAGACCGTCCGACCGACACTGGCCGGTCAGAGCTCGGCTGCGGGTGATGAAGGCCCCGCCCCCCAGGAGGACTCGGGGCCAGATCTGGCACCGCAAGAAGAAGAGCAGGAACTGGAAACGCCGAGCAACGAGGGAAACCCGGATCTCGCCCAGCAACAGCCAGAGAAGGAGAGCGAGAGCGAAGACTGGTCGTCTGAATCTGAAAGCGTAATCGTCCGAGATCTCGCATTCAGATCCCACGGCGAACTGGACGTTAGGTTTAGTTCCCAGAACCGACTGGGAAGAACTTCTGAGAACTGTCGCAGCCCGTTTGAGGTGAACGGCACAGACTCGTCTTCGCGGATAGATGTCAGAGCCGTGAGCGAGAACCAAACGGCCTCCGAGTTAACGGGACTCTGCGGTTTTGCGTTCCATCCCAACCATGACAGGACATCTAAATCGAGCCACAGCCTTCATTCACATGAGGAAAACGTTGGTGATGAAAATCAGAAGCTGGTCTCAGGTGGCGCAAGTCCTGTCGGCGCCCAAACATCTCTCGAATCATATAATCAAAACTCTGCCGGCTCCGTGAACAGTCGTCACGGTTTCAGCACGCATTCAGATGTGATCCTCAAGGCGCCGTCCTCGGGTACCACAGATCCCCAAACGACGGTGGCCGACTGCGCTCCATCTGTGCCTTGATGGGTTTGAAATCCAATTTTCCTTATTGGGCTTGATCGTCTTCTCTATGTGAATCAATTACATAAAAACACTCAAATATCTCTTGTATGGAATGTTCTTCACACTAGCAAAAAATACGAGTATGGGACCTATTTGTGTAGACTTACCGTACAATTGTAAAGCAGGAAATCATTAGAATAACTATCAAGAACTATAAAAAAATAATCTTGAAATGATATTTTGTCTTTTCTATTCATTCCACCTTTATCACCCATTGTCAATTGATCTATTTTTGAGTTAGTCTAAACATTGCTATCATGCAGTTTACAAACTCACTTTGACCAACTTCTTTTTTTTCTAAAATGCGAACTATTTAGTTCACATTTTAGAAAAAAATTAATGTCTCAATACATTAAAATGTGATTTAAAAATTATAACAGTAACTCAAAAGGTAAAACTCAACAGATTCATGAAACGGTTATTAGTTTTATGTTTCAACCTCAGAGGAGCAATGAATTTTTATGAGGGGTTTTATGTGATAGTACTAAATAGCGGTTGGAAGGAAAATGTGACATTGACGAGATTTTTTTTTCCTTTCCTTAAATAAAAATGTGTTATTTAAGGAGCCCCTATTAACTGCAACTGACTGAAACGTTGCTCTACTATAGTCAAACCTTTATTACAACTTTTAGAATTTTCTTTTTCTTACAAATAGCGACTCAGAAAATCCAAACACGAAGCATCACATGTCAATTGATATTTTTGGTGTGTTTATAAAGGATTAGATTTCACGACTGGTCTGACTAGTTTAGTTTTACTGAGGGCTTGCACCCAATTTGCCATCATATCCGCTGCGTCACGCGCGGTTAGGACCGCCTCCCGTCGTCATAAAGCTTCATATATATGTAGACAGCCGCTAGTTATCTAACAGCGTCGACCGAAACCAAAACGAGAGGAGCGCAGTCGACTAACGACTTTTGTTTTTTATCGATATAGGTACTTATTTAGTTTCAAACGTGGATACCAAGAGTCTTATATAAGTAACTGCCGCTGTGCGAAGAAGAACAGTTTATCAGAAGAAGCATAACATCTGGTGTTTGAACTCCGCGCATACGTAGTTTTAGCACGCTACTAGCCAGCTAACTGCGCTAGCTAAAGAAGAAAGGCCGTCGAGTTGACCCAGCGTCAGTTATTCCAACTGAACGAATCGCCCTGGCAGATTACAGCTGACATTTAGTAGCTGGACCGAAAAACCTTCACCCTAAAGACGAGAACACCGAAAAAGGATGGCTCTGAAAAGGATTCACAAGGTAAGACACCGTCGTTAAAATGGTAGCTAGTCGCGTTAGCCGGACTAGCCACCCACAATGCAGTCGTATCCTGTGAAACTAGGCGGTGATGCGTGTTCGAGGAAGCGTCAAGTTCACAATTCTCCCACGTACGCCACTTTGATGAATTTTGAGTTTAGTTAGTCGCCGGTTTGTGTGTTTCTTATAAACTTCGTTCTCACCGGCTTACGCCGACAAACGTTGGTTGAGGTTTATTCGCTAAACACCAGGCGGCTCGTTGGCTATTGTTAGCAGTTCAGTTACAGGCTAACTTTGTTCATCGAGACGGGTTGACAACAAGATGTCGCATAGTTGTCACAGTTCTTCATACCTTCACACACACCGCGAGGTTTCGGGCCTTCTAGTCGCCCAGAGCTCGTGCTGAACTACGGCAGTTGCGATACTCTTGACTCCATGACTCATTTTCTTTTTTTTTTTTTTTTACTTTCTGAATCCATCTTTGTACTCTAAGCCGGGTGAGATGATGCATTTCCTGGGAATTTGTTCATACTCGTTTACCTAAATTTACATTTACGTCGAGCTGTTAAATGGACACCAACGCTAAAAGTGTTGACAGGTCGGCTTCATTTCTTCACTCTAGAATATTCCTTCAAGGAAATCCCTTAACTTGTTTGTGAAATGGTGTCTGAAGGCCGGGGTGGGGCAATGCTTCCACCTCACTCCAAAATAGCTGTATACCCATAAATAACAGGGTAGCTTTTACGGCTCATACATGGGGCGAATTTTCCAGCTTACAGTGTAAAATGATGGTAGGTGGTCCACAGATGACACTGGAGAATAGAAAGGGGGTCAATGGTGTAGGTGGATGTTGGGGAAAGGAAATTATTTTGATACTCAGGGTTTTAAAAGCTCAATTACTTCCACTGCTTTTAAATAGTAACATTGACCTTCCACTGTCAGCTAATTGGTTGTTTTAACTACTTTTAAAATTATTATTATAGGAACTTAATGACCTGGCTCGTGACCCTCCAGCACAGTGCTCAGCTGGCCCAGTGGGTGATGACAGTAAGTTTTTAGCTTTCGTTTTTATTTTTCAAAAGAACCTATTAATTTACTAATATAAATTGTAAAGATGTGCAGCTCTGACTTATCCTGACCTACCAGTTTAAGTTTTGATCTTTGTTGTTGTTGCTCCTCTGCTGTATTGATTTCATAAAAAAAAATGATGTTTTGAATTTGAAATAAATGGAGGGGTGGGGACCCTCAAAATCAAAACTAAGTGGATCTGAAAACATGGCTATTGGAATATGTAATTGACTAAAATGCCCAAACTGTCTTCTCGAGTCAAATTTAAAAATGGGGGAGGGGGGAAGGTATAATAACCATTTTGATTGGGCAACGAAAGCAGGATGCGCAGATTCTGGTCTTCTGCATATAAAATTTATTTTACAGAGTTGCCCAGCCAGAGGGAACACAAACATTTACTGTTGGGAAGCTATGATGAATCTCTGGCTGAATACTTCCCGTCAGATCACATACCTGTGACCTTTCACCATCTTCTAACGCTTTGCTTTCTGTTCTCCGCAGTGTTTCACTGGCAGGCCACAATCATGGGACCAGTAAGTATTTTATGACATAATAGTTGCGCCCCGACATAAACCTGAATGGCGTTCTTGGCTGCCTTTGAATGCGTCCGCAAGATAAAAGGTCAAAATTTGACTTGATAATGTTGGAGAGCTGCGTTCAGGAAGTGTTCATGAATCCTTTCTAAAGCAAAAACTGTGTCCATGTTTCAGAGCGACAGTCCATATCAGGGAGGAGTTTTCTTCTTGACAATTCATTTTCCAACAGACTACCCCTTCAAACCACCCAAGGTAAGCTGACACACCACATGGTTGCAGTGAAAATGATAAAAAAAAATTGGGAAAGTTACTGCCCCTTTAATTTTTTTTTTAATTTTATTTTTGCTTTTCATCAAACGCAGCTCTTGTAAGTCAAACTGGTCTTTGGGACCCATTTGTTTATTTGGAAACCTGTCATTCCAGAAGCAGACCGTCATCACTCTGGAAAAGGAATTTGAAACATGTAATAAATGTGTGCAGCTTTGCCTTATCTAACGTTGTATTTGTTTTTTTCTTTTCCTCTTTCCCTTCAGGTTGCATTCACAACAAGAATTTACCACCCAAATATTAACAGTAACGGCAGTATCTGTCTGGATATTCTCAGATCACAGTGGTCTCCAGCACTTACTATTTCTAAAGGTATGAATATTCATGTGATTCAAGTGGTGAGATTTAGATTTTTTAATACACACGTATGAAGTCTTAAGTTTATATTTTGACAAGATTGTCTTATGTGGTCAGGTAAATGACTGTTGGATACAAAAGACACTGACAGAAATGCTAAATGGCTTCGTACTTTATCAACACTAGAGGACACCAAAATGCTTCACGTTAGTCACTCACACACCGATGGTGGTTATCTACTGGACCGTAGCCACAGCTGACCTGGGGCAGTCTGACAAAAGCGAGGCCATGATGATGGCATTTAAGTCGAAATGCAGAAAATGACATTCAGTATCTAGAATGACTTGTTAAGTTTTTATTTTTTCTTTCAGTTCTTCTCTCCATTTGCTCACTCCTATGTGACCCAAACCCTGACGACCCACTAGTGCCAGAGATTGCACGAATCTACAAAACAGATAGTCAGAAGTAAGTACACGTGTTGAATAAACTTGAAAATGTGCCAGTTGTGTATCTGGGTAACAGTCATTTCAACTATACTTATATATTTATGGTGTGTTTGAAACAATATTTGACTTTTTTATATATAGTTGTAACTTTAAAATGGTTGGGATTTGTTATGTAATCTGGTTTCACTTTGTTAGGTACAATAAACTAGCTCAGGAGTGGACAACAAAATATGCCATGCTTTAGGGTAAGGTGAAGGGCTGGAGCTGCATCTTGGCTGCTGCTATGAGACTGGATGTGCTGCCATGCTCTGACCTCACTGGCCTAACCAGAGGCTTGTGTCTGTGTTTATAAAAGGGGAAAAAACCGTATTGGTTAAATTGTTCCATAAGACATACAGGAACCTATTTGTTGGTTTTGATTTATGCTTAAAAATTTTACCCGTTTTTATTTTGACACTGAGACACAAGATCATTCTGTGCAAAATGAAACTCAGATTTTTTTTTTCTTTTGGTAGAAATGCACTAGTGCTGGACAATTAAACAATTTATATATTGGTACGGATACATTGTCAATCTCAATACCTAATAGGTCTGATGGAATATTCAATAACTTCACCAAACTCTGATCTGAAACGGCAGGTCCAGATCAGAGGAAGACTTTAGCTATTGGTGATTGGTGTCAACTAACTCGCTCTCGTTACCTAGCAACAATGTGCTGAGTAATTTGCCCAGCAGCAGTAGTTTAAGTTTCCTCTCAGAACCACTTTAAAAAAGCATGGAGTGAAAACTGTGGCTAAAAGAGGAAATGTTATGCCATAATTTCATACATTTAGAACAAAAAACCTAATCAATAACCAACTGATATGAAACGCTGGTATCATGATACGTTTTTCAGCCATATTGTCCAGCCCAAAGATGCACCAATCAGATTTTTTTTGGGCCAATTTTTGCTGACACCAATATTGGCCGATTTATTTTTTTTATTATTTTGATCTTATCTGTAATATAAGAGGCATTCAAACTTGTTTATAGCTTTTAGTTTATGGATTAGTTGGCCTTCCCATCTGAAAGCAGATATAAAACTCATTTTGAAGCAAAGACAAGAGATTAACCAACATCTGTAAACAGTCTTTGGCATCTTCTAATAATTGACAAAGCCAAAAGCAGTGTATATATTTTTTTAAGACTTCCGAAAGGCATCCAGCATGTTGCAACTCAAACATGTTGGACATTAAAAAGGATAAATCTGATAGTAGAAAGTCGTCCATTTAATGTCACCCAAACTAAAGTGTCGTGTGCATCAGTGTTGCCTTGTAGCTATTGCTTAGGGTGCATTCAATGATCAGGGAAAAAGCTCAAATTTTTGAGTTTCCAGACGGGCGGCAGCTGAATCGTTGGTGCATCTCTATTTATCTGCGAAACATACAAAACATACCAACATCATCTTCCATATATGGATGAAAAGTGTACTAAAATAGTCTTCCATCATAAGGATTTGTATTTTAACAAATTGGAACAGGGTATGTGTGCATGTGAAAGATTACTAACTTCAGCATGAACATAATTTCTCTCAAGTCTCCATTTATGGAAATGGAGACAAACCCTGACATGTGAGTGAATAATGTAGGACATGTTTTTGACCTGAAGGTGCATGTGTTTAAAGAAGTCTAAAGCCAGACGACAACCTCACTGCAGAATCTGAAATATTGGTTTTAATAATTGTCTTTCTCCTCAGATACATCAAAATGGCAAAAGAATGGACACAGAAGTACGCAATGTGATGACATCGTTTGAAGAGCAGGTGGAGATCGTTGCTGGTTCAAACTTAAAATTACGGGATTCAGTTTTGTTTTTTGTTTTTCTTTTTCACTGTATTTTTGGTTAATCAACGCATTTTACCTCCCCTCTTTTTTTTCTTTTCTATTTTTCTCCCACCTGCACGCTCATAAGAAGATAGTGTTTTCTCTGTAGGTTACATGCCAGTTTCTGTCAAATTGTGACTCCTTTTTGAGTTGAAAAGAAGGAAAAAAAATCATAGTGCGCTTGACACATTGTAATAATTTCAACACTTCAAAACTCTGACGCAGCTGTTCTCCTGAAATGTGCTGAAAAATCAATCCCATGATGCTCTCTCCAATTTGTCATCCGGCTGGATTTTTGTCTCAGATCGCTGCATTTCTCTTCTGGAAGCCAGGTTTCCAAAAATCTTTTCTTTTTCTTTTTCCAAGCTCGCAGTATCTTGAAAATTTCAAATTTTTCCCCTAATTGGTATAATTCTGCATTTTATCAGATAGCAGAATTTGAGTGTGAGGAAGCTGGTTGCATCTTATGACCTGAGGTGACATCAGTATGTTTCTCTGATCAGTAGTGTAGGAATCTGTTATCTGATAAGTGTATCTTATTCCACTGTCAAAGTGTGTACAGAGAAGCAGAGCAGCATATATCAATGTTAAGGAAACAAATATAAGAACTTCAATGTTGTATTTTATGCATGTTAATAAAGGTAGGCTATTATATCTGATGTTTCTGCAAATTAAGTGAATTGTAAGGTTGAACAGTTGGGGAGAAAAAATTTGGTTCTTCACAAATGCTTTCCATTTCTTTTTTTTTTCTGTTATTTAGAAGCCAGTAGATGAGCATTTTTCTTTGCTTTTCATTTTTATGCCCACTCAAACACTGTCTTCTTGTAGCCCTGAAATATTGATGCAAAGCTGAAGGGTTGATAATCAACTCATGGCTCTGTTTCTTTTTAGTTTTCCCTTCAATAAAGTTTCTCCAAACTATATTCTTTTGATGCTGTTTTTCATCAATGAGAAACGACAAAAAATGTAATCTTTGCTCAGTTTGATGCTGTGGGTAATAATCTGTGGAACTAACTGCAATAAAGTGGTTTGATTACAAATGGGATTGAATACACTGTGATCAGTCTGATTCCAAAAAAACACTCAGAGTTCTGAATAGAAGCAATATTTTTGAACCTGCATCTAGTGCTGAAAGTACCAATTTCATTGGGTTGGAAAAAATTATTTCATATTCATAAACTTTAAAAAATTAGACTTGAACACGCCTGTAGTTAGATAGCTGCCTTTCAAATGGTCACCATGACTTGTCTGAAAATACTGGCTTCTGATTGGTTGATCAGAAGCGTTTGGCCCCGCCCTCTCCCATTTAATGCTGAGAACAATGTCCTGCGGCAAACGAAATTTAACTGAAATGGCTAATTTTTTAAAGTCCTTGCATACAATTTTTGGACTCCTGTTTCTAATTTAAAATTTAATTGTTGCTGTGAGATTATAAAATTTGGTTTTGAACCAGTTTCAACCTACCTAATGCTTCAAATACTTTCAAAATGCTATTTTAAAGAAATGAGCGGCATTGGTATTTAAAAAAAAAAACAATACCAGTGCGACGGCCTTTTTTTGTGTGTGCTTAAAAAGCGCTTGTTTTCGCGCCACTATTGTTTCTCCGCCATCAGCTGACAGTCACAGGTTTTGTCACGTGACGAACACGGAAGCGCTCTTCATATATCAAGCCGACCAGTCGAGGGCATGTAAACTATGCCTCCATGGCGCAGGTTTGGACTCCTTCAAGCTGGGGTTTGCTGTGGCTGGTTGTCGGAGTTCTTCCGGCTCTCTCTTCTGCAGAGGAGCAGCGACTGCAGCTGAGTTTGAACGGAAAATGGAGGCTGTCAAACTCCAACGGGTCGCTGCATCTGCCTGCGGAGGTACCTGGCTGCGTTCACTCCGCCCTGCAGCGGCAGCAGTTCATCCAGGTAGGAAAGAAAATTCTATTATGTATCATGAACTCAAGAGTCAACTGTAAAGCTGCCAGGTCTCCGGAGGAGCGACATCCGTAAACATTTTTGCTAAATTTACTAAGCATACGGCTTGTATAGAAAGTTTCCCAGGAGTAAAAATCGTTGCTGGCATTTCCTATGCAATGCAGAACAGTCCCTAAGCTTTAGAGGCAGTATTTGCAGTACTTTCCACATTAGTAATTAATTTTTTAAAATTATGTTGAAGAGTTATTGGAATCTCGTTGACCATAAATTTAAATAAATGTGAAAAAGAGGTTTTCATTTAAGTCGACTTAAATTCAATTCATTTAAAAATACTTTACCAATCCCAGAGGGAAGTTAAGTATAACTTGTATCATCCAAGTATCTTCAAAGAGCCATTTTGGAATATTGATACAAGAAGGATTCATGTAGCAGTCAGCCTTGCAGCAAATCTGTGGAGGCCTCTGACTGAAGAATGATAATCTCTTCAATGTCATGACATGCTAACAATTCATTATCTGGGCAGCAAAGATGATAACATATTCTGGGTGGTGATGAGTTAGCAAAGCACTGCTAATCCATGTCGTTTGCTTTTGCTGCCCCTCTTTAAACCTCTGTTTGACCGTATGGTTAGAAACCCAAACAGAGGTATGAACATCATCAGACTTAACATAAATTTCTAATTAGTAATCCATGACTTTTTGCTGCCTTGATGAGACATGGATACCAAAAATTATCCCTTGAGAGTTTATACAAAAAATGTAGCAAACTCTGGCAGAAAAACTGAAAGTGGTTTGTTGGTGGTTCTTTTGATAGACTTTCTGCACCCAGTTCAATCCCCAGATTATAGAAAATCAGTGAGTTGAGCTGAAGAGAAGAGCATGAGATCGAGCACAGAATTCTGGACCATACAGAGGGAAGAGGAATGCTAAAACAAAGAAATCTTGACATGACCTTTGATTAAAAGTTCATCCTCAATGGGCCATTTAAGGTGTCAAATTTGCACCAGAAGTCGTGGTTTTAATTCACCACAAGCCTGTATTGACTGTCCTCATGCATACATGCACAATTCAGTGACCAGGAGCGCATTGGGCACTCAATGTGCACGTGGAGCGTATTAGTTCACCAGGTTACATCAGTGTAATGTCAATGGATTTTTGCTGTATTTTATGGTGTTCTAAGCCATAAACAACTGGTGGGGGGGTTTGCGTGACATGTTGTAAAATTACCAATTTATGGCCCACGTGGCTTTCCATACAATACTCTTGTGGTCACTGAGTTACACCCTCATTGCACATTCAATACGTGCATGTCGAGTGTAATACACACACTTTATGATTTAAAAGCTGTTCTCCTTTTGGTGTAAATTTGACGCCATATAATTTAGACAAACCAATTAACTGAACACTCATGGTTTTGGACTCTGGGAGGGAACCGGAGTACCAGGCCGGTAATTGAACCAGGGACCGTCCTTCTAGTGCGTAATTGTGAGAATATGATGTTGCTTTATAAGCTGAATATATTTTATTCAGTTTTAGACATAAATACCATTAAACTTAATGTACTAAAGCAGGCATGTGCATTTATTACATCCAAAAAAGCCATTTTTGCTCTCAGTTGGACTAAATAAAACTCATGTAGAGCTCCAAATGTTAAAATACGTTTCAGAAAAATTACACTGTATAATTTATCTTACACAAATTCTAATTTTGTGCGTGAGTTGCTGAGAAAAATCTTGTTTAAGTTGTTAAATAGTTTTTTGATTGGTGATGTCAAATTAAGTCATGTTTTGTTTTATAATTCTAGGACCCATATTTCAGATTTAACGATGTTTTGTATCGATGGATCGCCCTTGACAACTGGACGTATACGACCACATTCACTGCGTCTCCTCAGATACGGTCAGTGTTCTCGTTTGCAATATTATTGGCCGATTTTTATGACCCGTTTATTTATTTTCCGCTACATTAGGGTCAAACAGAAGGCGCTGCTCGTCTTTGACGGCGTGGACACAGTCGCGTCCGTCTCGCTTAACGGGATCGTCCTGGGGAAGACGGACAACATGTTTCGCAGATATGTGAGTTGGGCTCGAAAGCGGGTCCAGTGTTGATCTGGACCAGTGTGGCGTCTCGTTAAAACTCTCTCTCGTTTGTGTGGAGAGCAGGACTTCTCTGTCAGGGATCTGCTGAAAGACGGCGAGAACGTTCTGGAAGTGGCTTTCCTTTCTCCGGTCCTGTATGCTGCGGAGCGGAGGAACGCTCACTCTTCCTACGCCGTCCCTCCTGATTGTCCGCCAGAAGTCCAGAAAGGCGAATGTCATGTCAATTTCATCCGAAAAGTAAGAAGGAAATATGCTTTTGCCTTGAATACAAAACGACAACATTTTGTTTGTAGACAAAACTTTCAGCCCGTACTTTGTTTTCCTTTCTGTCTGATGGACTTGAGATTCTCTGTCCGATGTGGGTCTGGACTTCTGACCGGATCATTCTCACACATGCGTCTTTGCTGTCGGGCCGCAACCAATGGTTATTTAAGTAATCGACTATTCTGATGATTAATCAGATTAAAAGTTAGTTATACAAGATAAGAAATACATTAGAAAAAATACAAATAAACAAATAATTCCATTCCTTTTGAAAATAAGATAATAAACACTATTGCATGAAATGTAGTGACATTTATATTTTGCTCTAAAGCTAAAGCCAAAATAAAAAAGTACATCAAACATCAGCATGGTGTAGATGTACTGTGTATTTGGTTGGTACCTTGTTTTGTACCAAATGAAACTAAAACTGTGCTTCTGTGAAGAAGCACTAAAACTGTTCCTGTGAATAAACGTTTTTTAAAAGTTTTTTTTCAACTTTAAAAAAAGTTAATTTTTTTTCTATCAAATACAAAATATATTTTTTGCACTTTTAGCTTAGTTATTGTCTTTTGTTATTTCAGAAACATGTCAATTTTTTCCTGTTTGAAAACTCCTGTTGACGATTAATTGATTACTAAATTACTCTGCGATTATCTCAATCATGGATTGATCACGTTTAATTGTTTCAGCCTTGCTTTGTTGTTTTAATTGTTTTGTTGTATGTTTTTGCTCGTCGTGTGAAACCAGATTCAAGTCGACTTTTACCAGCTTTCCCGTTCCTGTGAATAAACATCTCCACAGCATGATGCTGTCACCACCATATTTCACCGTATTCATGCTCTGTTCAAGCTGCTTCACCGTGTTTTTCATTTATTTCAACTTTTTCAATCCACAAGTCGATGTATTGCTGTCTGTTGGTTTATCACAACTAAAAGAGAAAAAAAACATCTTCCCTTAAAGTTTGTAGTTCTCACATGAAAACGTCTCTATTTTTCTTTAAAGCTGATCTTCATCTCTGTCTTTTTTAATGCAGGAGCAGAGCTCCTTCAGCTGGGACTGGGGTCCTTCCTTTCCCACCATGGGCCTTTGGAAAGGAGTCCGACTGGAGGCGTTCGATGTCCTGCAGCTTGTCCAGCTTTCCTCTCTTCCTCTGTTCAGTAAGTTCCATCGGATTTTCGTCACCGACTCATTTTCTTGCTCAGAACTACAAATAAAAAAGAGGAAACACAACGAAGACATGGGCTGAGTCTTAAAGGAATCTCAGAGGACATTAAATGGGCCGATTTGTGTGTTTGTTCTGCTGGTCCAGATCGCAGCTCGTCTCAGTGGAGGCTGCAGGTGGAGCTTCTGGTTGATGCAGTTCAGTCGTTCCACGGCGAAGTAGAAATCTCCGTATCTGAGCTGAACTCAAAACGAGCTTCTCCGACGACGTTCCTCCAGGGAAAGTTCAACTATAACTTCACCTTAAACATCAATCAGGTGCCCTCTACAGCGCTGTTGAAGTTTTTTACATTTAAATAATCCCTTTTTTTATTCTTTTTTTTTATCCTCTTTTGGGGTTTTTTGTTTCTTGTTTTATCCAGATCAGAGAGGTGAAGCTCTGGTGGCCCAGTGGACTCGGCGATCAGCCCGGTTACCTCCTCACTGTCAGGGCTTTTCTGGGGACGTCTCTGATCCTGCACAAAGAATCCAAGGTCAGGCTCTTCCTCTGGTTTTCAGACGTTTTGCTTGCAGTGCAGCAGGCTGACATTTACGACCAAAATATCATCTTACTGTCGTGAAAAGTTTAGTACGTTTACAGGAATTTAGATTTATTGTTTCAGTGATAAATTACAATTAATGATGTTTGAAAATGGTTATTATTCCATTTTCTCCTCTGTTCCCTGAAAGCATCAATAAATCCATAAATCTGATTAAGTACAGTTACTATGTGCAGTTTAGTAATAAAAACCCTTCTTTGTGTAACTAGTGTCCTAGCGAAGCTTATTTAGTGTTTTTTTGAGCAGTGTTTGTGTGTTTTATGGGCTATTTTTCATTAACATGCAGTCTCATCCATACATTTGATTAAAGAAAGACTGTAAAGAAGTTTTAAATCCTTTTTTATTGTCACTTTTATTGTTATCACAATAAATATCACAAAATATAAACTTTTAAGTCTGTACTGCCCAGCCTTACCTCACACACCCTTCAGGCTTCAAAATCTTAACTGAAATAAATTTCTTGCCACAGGTTTATGTTAGAATCGAAGGAAACTTGGCTGCTGGAAGTTATTAGATTTGCAGACTTGAACTTAAAATAATAAAAAAAGAAATATCTTCAATTATGATCTCTGTTGCAGGTGTTTTTTCGCACTGTGGAACTCATCCAGGAGCCTGTCGTCGGTTCTCCGGGCTTGAGCTTCTATTTCCGCGTCAACGACCGACCCGTTTTTCTCAAAGGATCCAACTGGATCCCAGCTCACTCCTTCCAGGACCAAGTGACGCCGGCGAGGTCAGTCGCTCCTTTTCAGAGTGCTACTTAAATAAAGTCCTTTTTTTCTATATCACATTCTTCCTAAGATCTCGCTCCGTTCGTCCTGCAGCTTGAGAAACCTGCTGCAGTCGGCTGTCGACGCCAACATGAACGCGCTGCGGGTCTGGGGAGGAGGCGTGTACGAGCAGGACCTGTTCTATGACATCTGCGATGAGCTGGGCGTCATGGTAACGTCTACCGACTGCACAGATTCATCACATCCAGTCAGTAATGAGAAGATGACGTTCAGAACCTTGCAGTGCTCAAACAGCAGAGACAAGAAGTGCAAAACTGAAGCTCAGAAATGGATCTAATGTCTATAATTATGTAACTGTTTTAAAAACACGTCTCAAGTTTTAAATGTATGTAAAGTAGCGTGTTAATATTACATAATGTGGGTTTAATTCTGACCTAAAAGCCGCTCCCCCGCGTCTCTCTGCCCACTTCCTGTCTGATTACTGTCAAATAAACACCACCAGTTCCCAAAAACCTTCTTAAAGGGGCAGTACTGTGTGTTTTCCAGTCACAAAGTGTCGTTTTATTGCACAATCAAGAAAACGTTTACTATAAAAATGGCTTTATATATAAACTACACAAATTTCTAAATATTTATAACATTAAACCATGTGTGTTTAGGTCTGGCAGGACTTCATGTTTGCCTGTGCCATGTATCCCACCGAGGACGACTTCGTTCAGACGGTGAGAGAAGAGGTGGTCCAGCAGGTGAGGCAACACGGCGACACAATCCGCTTTCCGTTTTTTTCCCGTCTGTAAACGGGAACGTTTGCATGTTGAAGTGCAAAGCTGACCAGAGAAACATTCACGCTGTGGACTGGTGGTGTTCACCGTTTTTGCTTTTCAGGTGCAGCGCTTGAAGTCACATCCTTCCATTATTATTTGGAGCGGGAACAACGAAAATGAAGCTGCCTTGGCGACGAACTGGTTCAACATCCCGGCTTCCCTAAAGCCGACATACTTGAATGACTACGTGACTCTTTATGTGAACAACATCCGGCGGATCGTCCAGCAGGTCAGATTTTGAGGGGTTTTGTCAAGCCACGTCAAGATCATGAATGTTCTTAAAGGGACGGCCAAGCCAGAACATATTGATAAAACCCAGTAACAGACTGGTAGAATAAAAATAAAAAAAGAGCTCTGTCTTCTTAAAATTAAATCATTTTGAATAACTTATTACACTGATTCGTCCCTAAAATATTTCACAATGATTTTTATGATGCTCTGCTGTTAATTTAAAAATATTTGCAAGAAACTTAGCAATATTTGAGCTGGTGTATGGCGGTAGATTTATGGAGCTGAATTGGGGCCACAAAGTTTGTTCACAAGAAAAAACTTTGAATCTTAAATGTAGTTTTTTTCTAGTTAATATTTTTTTTCAGTTTCAAATATTTTTTTGTTTCAAATTTTTTTTAAACTTGAAACAAATCCTAAGGCAGAGATGCCTTAGGATCGCATCTCTGCTTTTTGCGGATGATGTGGTCCTGATGCCTTCATCAGATCGTGATCTGCGGCTCTCGCTGAAACGGTTCGCGGGCGGGATGAGGCTCAGTGCCTCCAAATCCGAGGCCATGGTCTTGAGCCGGAAAAGGGTAGAGTGCCTTCTCCGGGTCAGGGGGGTCGTCCTGCCTCAAGTGGAGGAGTTTAAGTATCTGGGGATCTTGTTCACGAATGAGGGAAGAGGGGAGCGGGAGATCGACAGGCGGATTGGGGCGGCGTCTGCCGTGAAGCGGCACTGTACCGGTCCGTCGTGGTGAAGAGAGAGCTGAGTCAAAATGTGAAGCTCTCGATTTACCAGTCGATCTACGTTCCCACCCTCATCTATGGTCATGAGCTTTGGGTCATGACCGAAAGAACGAGATCATGAATACAAGCGGCTGAAATGGGTTTCCTCCGCAGGGTGGCCGGGCTCTCCCTTAGAGATAGGGTGAGAAGCTCGGTCATCCGGGAGGGACTCAAAGTAGAGCCGCTGCTCCTCCACGTCGAGAGGAGCCAGTTGAGGCTCGGGCATCTGGTCAGGATGCCTCCTGGACGCCTCCCTGGTGAGGTGTTCCGGGCACGTCCCACCGGGAGGAGGGGAAGACCCAGGAGACAAGCTAGAGGGACTATGTCTCTCGGCTGGCCTGGGAACGCCTTGGGGTTCCCCCGGAGGAGATGGAAGAAGTGGCTGGGGAGAGGGAAGTCTGGGCCTCCCTTCTGAAGCTGCTGCCCCCGCGACCCGATCCCGGATAAGCGGAAGAAAATGGATGGATGGATGGATGGGCCTCAATTTAGCTCTATATAATGTGATTTTTTTGCTATCGTATGGATCACAGACTATAACTCAATTAAGGCTGAGGCATCAGTGTAGTAGACAGTCTCCTGCAGGTCACCTTCAGGTGGGAGTTGGCATCAGATAAGCCTGCCTGATGTTTTTGAACATTTTTGCTGAAAATTAGCAATAAACACAATTATGAATTGGCACAAAAAATTTAGAGATTTGTTGATTTTGCATGAATTTTCCACGATATCAAAATTTTGAAAAACTTGAACTGCAGGATTTCCCTCAGAAAACCTGCTAAGCGTCAACTGCGAACCTAGCTTAATCCGCCTTTACTGTAACTGTTAGTTGTGTATATAAAACCCTATTAAAAAAGAGATGCTTAGCCTGGTGGGGGGACAAGTAAAGCCTGGTGGCCCACCAGGCTAATAAAACACTGGGAGAAATGTTTGACTGATTGATGTGATTTGATAGCAAACTTATCAAAACTGTTGAACATCAATCTGACTTGATTGATGTTATTAAGCACACAACTGTTTTCTTGAAGGATTAATTTATGGGTCCCAACTGAAATCTAGAGGGCCATATAAAAAGCTATGGCAACCCGGTTTTGGCCCCGGAGCCTCGAGTTTGACGCATGGTTTAGATTTCAAAGTGTTAAAAGGGGATTTTTTTTTAATATTTGAGAAAATCCTATTTAACAACACATATCCGCTCCAGGAGGACCCAAGTCGTCCGTTTCTCGTCTCCAGTCCAACCAACGGGGCTGAATCGGAGCAGGAGGGCTGGGTGGCAGCGAACCCGTATGACCCCCGCTACGGAGACGTTCACTTCTACAGCTACTTCCTGGACTGCTGGGACTGGAAAACGTTCCCACGGACACGCTTTGCCTCCGAGTACGGCTTCCAGTCCTGGCCTTCTTTCTCCACTCTGCAGCCGGTAATTCCACAGAAGTGTTTTCTCCTACGCTTTCAGATAATTTGATGTTTTGTTGCTTTTTTTGTTGGGGGGAGGGGAATTTTTGCTAAATCAATTCAAACCAGCACATAATTGTGGATTGGAAAGAAAATGTAAACAGTGTTTTCAAAAATCCGTCAGGCTTTTTGTTACTTTCAATCGTGCACTCCATAAATTTAGCCTTTAATGGAAATAAAGTCGTCATTGATAGTTAACCATAAAAATTCCTATTTTATTTAGGGATAGAAGAGTATATGGGGCAAAGTCCAAATGCAGGCCACACTTTTCATATCATTTGTAAAAAGATTTGAAATGTATGTATCAGTGTTTGTTCTCTGCAACATTGTGTG
Source organism: Poecilia picta (assembly GCA_033032245.1). NCBI lineage: Eukaryota > Metazoa > Chordata > Actinopteri > Cyprinodontiformes > Poeciliidae > Poecilia > Poecilia picta. The sequence continues at coordinate 22,996,170 of CM065374.1, forward strand.
CTACTTTGTCGTGGTTTTCCACATCGTAAGTAACTAAAATATGTTGGGAGTGGTTGTAACGTGGCGAAATGTTTTCTAATTCCACCTGAATGTAAGATACAAAGTTAAAGATATAAATCTGACCAACGGGAGAAGAAGGAGGTGTAGAAATGAGCAGATCTGAACTAGTAAATCTCACTTATTTGTGCGTAAAAAGTTTGTAAAATACAAAGTCTTACCAAATATTTTTGATCTAGGTTGTAGCACACTTGAAATCAAACAAAAGTAAATTACAAGTAACTTCTCAACACAAAATCTAAGAGCTTGTTTTAAGTCAATTATTATTTAATATTGATTTCAAAACGTACATTTTTGCATTTTATAAGTAAAATAATCTGCCAGTGAAACTATAACTTTTTAAGAATAAATACTAAGTAATTATTAACTTAAAACAAGTTTCTATGTCTTGCAGAAAAATTACTAGTAAATTTGTTTTGTTTTATTTGAACTATTAAGATGTTTGCACTCAAAACTAGACCAAAAACACTTGGTAAGATTTTGCGTCTTTGCAGTTCGCCCTATGGATTTTTAGATTATGAGAAATAAAAACCGACCTGGTCTTCCATATTCATTTTTCACAGTTTGAATCTTTTTTCCTGCTGCCGTGTTTTCAGGTTTCCGTGCAAGACGACTGGAGCTACAGCAGCAATTTCTCTTCCCACCGTCAGCATCACGAAGACGGGAACCGCCAGATGTTGCAGCAGGCCGCTCTTCACTTTATCCTGCCGAACTCCACGTTTCCCCTGAAGAGATTTACAGACACGCTGTATGTCACTCAGGTAAACCTCTCAACACACCTGGTGTCCTACGCATTCAAAGACACGGAAATTATAGTTTAGAAACATATTTTCATCCCTTTTGCAATTTTTTTTTCTTGTTTTTTTTATAGCCTCATAGGGCTTTTGGTGTAGTGGTTATACAAGGAAAATGTCCATATAAAACATCAATGTGTCATTAATTCCTTTAACGCCTAATGTCTCATTTTTGATACGATTATTTCTTTAACAAAATATTTTCCTAAAACAATCTGCTGAATCACGTAAACATGTTATATATAGAAATATATAAATATGTAATATGCTTCTTAAATTGTTAACAGTTGTGAATGCTTTTTAAGTATCATTTAATATTGGTTTTATTGTGTTTATGGAAGTTATTTTTGGTTATGACAATGAAACGAACGCAGAGCCCTGACGTATCAATTATGCTACAAAAAAATTGAGAAAACAAGCCGATGAGTCAAAAACTGTTTAATGAAACACGATGAATACATAATAAAAAAATCTGAATATGATAAATGTTTAACAGACTTTAAAGGGTAAACTTATAACAAAATGAAAGTTATTTATAAAAAAATCCTCAAAGATCTGTATTAAACCTTATGTTTAATTGAAATATATTGTAATTTATTTCGATAATAAAAATGTGATTTCAATAATCTGTCTTGTCATCTCTGTTGTGTCTTGATTGTTGCGCAGGTCATGCAGGCCGAGTGCGTGAAGACGCAGACAGAGTTCTACCGGAGGAGTCGAAGTGAAATCATTGGGGGCAAAGGTCACACAATGGGCGCCCTCTACTGGCAGCTCAACGACATCTGGCAGGCGCCGTCCTGGTCATCAATCGGTGCGTGAACCTCTATTTGGAATGCCTTGTTTTTATTCTTTTGCAACCTTGTTTACATTTTTTGACCAACATTTTTCTGACTGTTATCATAATGGTTTCAAGGAGACTAGTTGAACTAGTTTGCTTTCTCTTTGTGCAGAGTTTGGTGGGAAGTGGAAAATGTTGCACCACTTTGCTCAGAACTTCTTCGCCGCCATCCTTCCTGTGGGTTTTGAAGACGTCGACGACACGCTGTTGGTCTACGCCGTCTCTGATCTGAGTCGTGACCTGGAGCTCAGAGCTGTGGTTAGCTTCGACTCGTACACCTTTGAAATGTGTTAAACATAAAAATTAACACATTTTTAGGTAATACTTTCCAAAAAGTATCAGTGACACATAACTGAAGAGGAGAGAGACAAGGAGGCTGAGATTTTTGACCTGTATGATATTTTCTCATTAAGAAGATAAATAAACCTTTGATTTCAGTTAAAGAAAATTAAATGTCCAGTTTATCTACAAATTAAAGAGAGCATGAATCTTATTTATCATTCGATTAAATACATTTTGAACCTTAATGTAAAAACAAAGATATAACACAAAATTTCAGTTTTGGACATTTTATACTATGTCAGTTTCTTCTCACCATGGCGACAGTTTGCAGACGCTTTCGCACCTTGTGGTTTAAACTCATAGCTAATAGCCTGGTCATTTTCTGCTGTAAGAAAATTTAGTGTTTGACTCGAGCAAACATCATCTATAATGTGTAGTTTGGTTTGATCAGGAGTTTATTATCTCCATTTTCTTATGAGTTTGTTGGCTCAGTTATGGCCGAGAATCTCTAGGCGATTCAGAAGGATATGACACCATTTTGAATTTAGTTCAACAAAAAAAAAAACTGAGGGCACCTCAAATTAAAAACAATCAATTTAAAAATCATTACCATCATAGAGCTAGAGCAATAGCATTTCATCAAGCTTCTCTTTGTAAAGACTTTAAACCATTTGAGTGATGAGGTGTAAAGTTTTACAAGTTTTGTAATCATAATTGCGTGAGAAATTTTAAACAAAATATACTTTGTGTAGTTTATGCCATGAGGAATAAACTTAACAATTATAGATATATAGAAAAGATTATAGATTTTTAGAAAAAAGGTACAGAAATGTAAAAAAAACTGTATATATTTATAGGGCATCTAATAGGACCATAATGCCTAGTAATTTTTTTAAGATGTGTATATTTCAGAATATTTGCACGTTTATTTTTATTTTATTTTTTGTCTTTTTATGAATTTAACTTGTTACTGCTTTCAGTCTTGATTGTTTTTTTCTTAATGTAAACCACTATCAACATGTCTTGATTTAAAAAAACATTATCAGTCACAGAACAGCAGAAACAGTGTTTTTTTTTTTTTTCTTTTTTTCGTGTGTGTGGGCGTGTTTGTGTGTCAGGTCACAGTGTACTCCTGGGCTGACCTGGACTCTGTTTGCACGTTGACATCAAGCCCTCTGCTGGTGTCTGGAGGCAGCGCCACAGTCATTTACAAACAGTCTGTTGCCGCCCTGCTGGCCGGCTGCGGTCACTGCACCCGCCTCACCTGCCTGCTCACCTTCCACCTACAAGACGAAGACGGCATGCAGCACGGCCCAACCAACCGCCACTTCCTCTGCTCACCCAAAGACGCCGTGGGGCTGCAGAGACCCAACATTACTGTAACAAGACTTCCTACATTCATTTTAGACACATAATAGCTGATAAAATCCACAATGTTTTGGGATTTTCTCTTGTAAACCTCTTATCTGCCAGTTCCTAATTTAGCCATTTCCTTTTTCTCTTTAACATCTTTAAGAGGCAATACATTTTTTCCCCTCTGGAAAAGGTGAAAACTTAACAGACCTAACTACATTTTTATTGTAAAGTAAACACAAAGACTTCCTCAGAAACAACCCAAGGTTTCAAAACTTCATCTCTGCATCATTAAAATTTTGATAATCCAGACAAATCCCTCAGACCGTGTCTGTACTAACAATCGAAACACTGTGTCCATCTTACGTTGAGATAGCTGTTATTTATGGCTACTTGTTAGACAGATAAATCATTCATTCAATGATCGTAACATTAAAGTATATCAGAGCTGACATAATGCAGAGATTCGTAGATGCTACACAGCTCCGCAGTTAAACTCCTTTTTAAAATTTTTAATGATAAAATAAAGTAATTAGTTAGCATTTTTAAACTTCTATTAAGACCTGGACTGGTTAGCACTATTAGCATGATTGGCATTGCTAATAGCATTTACCTGTATGTTTTCCTGTATAGTGAGTTGACTCTTCAATTGACTGAGATTTCGGAATGTTTCCCAACACTTCCCACTTCAGAGCATTTCTCGACCTACATTTGGTCTCCTAAAAATGATGAAATGCAGCAACTTAACAATAGAAGTTCACCTTCCTGTTAGCTGCAACGTCAAACTCTCCTGAATAAATATCCGCCACAGATCTCTGAAAGTTGGTTTCCTTTCTAGAAGCTTCTAAACTGTTGTGTTCGGTTTAGAAAACCGAAAGTTCCTATACGGAAAACAACTGGGACTTCTCTACTCGTGGTTATATCTACCACACAGACGAGCAACTGCTTAACTTTAAAATTTTGAATCAAGTGTTAGTTGATTTATTTTTCTTGTTTTGTTTTGTTTTTCTTCCTCCGCCAGGCGAAGGTTCAGGAGGACGAGTCGGGCTTCACGGTTAGCCTCCACTCCGCCGCCGTGGCTCCTTTCGTCTGGCTTGACGTGAGAAACATCCCCGGTCGCTTCAGCTCCAACGGCTTCCTGATGGTTACAAGAAACGCAACCGTCAGGTTTGAGGCCTGGCGCCCCACCAGTGTGGGAGAACTGTCCGGATCGCTCACAGTCACAACTTTAACGGACGTTTACTGATCTGAGACTCGCCGGTTGAAGTGGATGTCTAGATTCTTTGTTGCTGCCTTCTGGTTTAAGATGTTTCACACTTGTGGGACTTTTGATGCTTCCCATCAGGAATTTTTAAGCCTACTGAAACAACAAGGATAGGATTATTAGAAGTTTCTGCTTTCGAAATGGGGTGAGGTCCTGCATGTGCTGAGCAGCTAAGTATCTCAGGGATGTGAAATTTTTACAGTACATGAAGCATTCATACTCCCTGAATTTGTCAGGAGTGTCATAATGCAGAATGACTTGCTATTTTTTTGCTTGATTTTGCACATTTTTTGTCATATCAGACTCTGATGCTTCCCATCAGGAATGTTTTGTACCACAGACATTTGACAATTAAATGTAAAGATCATAAATGCCGTGTTTTCAAATGTGCCCAAAACTTTGTTGATATTTCCACCAATGTGAAAACACGACACAATTTTGCAATTGTGGAAGAAATGAAAATCACATGTAAGTTTGTTCTCGTAAGAAGCTGCTGCGCCATCATTGCCTTGCTACTTCCTGTTGATGTCTTACGAGATTTGCGGCAAGATCTGGTTGTCAATCATTTGCCTCGTATTTCCATTGCGGTTTTGTGACATAAACCAATTTTGCCTAAAACCACCTCGTCCTGGATTTAAACTTTTCTTTAAACTAGTTTTTTCAAAATTGTGTTTCCATTAAGCAAACATATTGTCAATATGTCAGATTATATTTCAATATGTAAATTATACGGTCAATGGAAGCAAAGCTAGCATCATTACTTTTTCCTGATGTTTTCACAATAAAAATCTATCCAGTCATTTTTTCTCTTTATCCACTTGTTGATAACATTAATAAGCTGCTCGCTGTCAGTTTTAAAGTGAATTTGACTTTTTGAACTTGTCCTAAGTTTCTGCTTTAGCAACCGCAGCAAAATACTTTAAAATGTAGTTGAGGCTGGTGTTGACATTGTGTTGCTCAAACAGTGTGACCTGGTAGTGTGACCATGCGCTGATTCACACATGATTCACTCATTTTCTTCAAGTTGCTAGTAACCAATTAATTATAGATGTTATTATGGTAGAGGACACTTTTAATCAGTTCCTGTAAGGACTATTTATTATTTTTAGATTTTTGCACACCCATTCCCAGCTTGACTCCAAAGTGGCTTCAGTTGGTCAGGAAAGTAAACATGTCACAGATAGCGATGAGGGAGTGACAAATGTGTGACTTTAACTGATCTCTAACTCAGAATGCTGTAACATTTTCAACTTTTTTTTTACATTTTATCTTGGTAAAACACAAACCTCAATTTATTTATTTATTTAATCTGGAACAAACTTCCAGAAAACAGCCAAAATACTGAGTTCCTTTATATTAAGGCTAAAACTCCAGTTGCTTTGAGCTGCCTTTGATTCATAATTCAGTATATTTTCTTTATGATGGAATTTGTAAAATTTATTGCATTTTTAATTGGTAACTGAATTATGTTTTTATGGTGCAAAAGCATTGATGCCAGATTGGACATCTAGTGATGCACACCTGCAAGGCTCCATTACGATGCATTAAGTCACAGCCACAAAACCAAAAAGTCGAAGCAACTTGATATGTTATCTGACTTCTATAAAATATGGCTTAATTTGATTCTGAGAAAATTGTTTATGTTTTAATAGAGCACTTAATAAAGCTCACTTAAGCCGAGGTGCTGAATAAGGTTGACTAAATGCACAACTGCACGTTTGGGTTCTGCACAAAAAAAGAAAAATATGTAGTTTAATTATTTTTGACTGTTGAGGGAAAAAAAAACCCAGAAAAATTTATCCTATTTTCAACTATAAGAACCTGGTTTTAACTCTTAAGTAATTGGACAGATGTGACCCTATTTACTATTAAAAAAAAACCCAAATACTTTCTTGCGTTTTCCATTGTAAAAATGTTTTTAATTGGTAATAATTTTCCCTTAATTACAAAAAATTTTCTACCAATGTTCTGCGCTGGCAGGGCCAAGTTTGAATGACTCTTCATATTCAATCCCGGGACGAAAAAAATCTGTCAGGAGGCCACAAATGGCCCCTGAGCCGCACTTTTGAACATCCCTTATATACACAGTCCAGTCACATTAATGTGACCATCTGTCAAAAGCCAGAATAACCACCTTTCGCAGAGCGAACTGCTACGAGACGTGCAGGAAGAGAGTCACTTAGGTCCCTGAAGGTCTTCTCTGGGATGTTGAGCCATGCCGACTCTAATGCCGTGGCCAGCTGCGCTAGATTACGCGGTTGAGGATCCATGGCGCGAACAACTCGATCGAGATGGTCCCACAGATGCTCGATTGGGTTTAAGTCAGGTGAGTTTGCTGGCCAGGGGAGGACGGTAAACTCATCCTGGTGCTCTTCGAACCACGCACGTACACTGGCAGCTGTATGGCACCTCGCATTGTCCTGCTGGAAGATGCCATCATCCTGAGGAAAAACAATGCGCATGTAGGGGTGGACATGGTCCGCAAGGACAGATGCGTACTTGTATTGATCCATCGTGCCTTCCACAATAATCAGTGAACCCAGAGAATGCCAGGAAAACATTCCCCAGACCATAATGCTCCCGCCTCCAGCTTGGACCGTTCCTGCAATGGTTGCAGGGTGGTTCCTTTCAGAGGTTTCACGCCTTATACGCCAACGTCCATCTGTCCGATGGAGCATAAAACGCGATTCATCTGAAAACGCTACCTGTCGCCACTCAGTGGACGTCCAGCTGCTGTACTGGCGTGCAAATTCTAGCCTTCGTCGTCGATGAACACCAGTCAGCATAGGTGCACGAACCAGGCGTCTGCTTCGGAGGCCCAGACGCAGCAATGTTCGCTGAATAGTGGTTTGGGAGACACTTGTGGTAGCCCCTTGGTTCATTTTAGTGGTCAGTTGCTCAACGGTAGCCCGTCTATCTGCCCGAACGCATCTCCGCAACCGTCGTTCGCCTCTGTCATCTATGGCCCGTGGTGCACCACATTTGCCACGTCGTTGATTTTGGACAGTCCCATTTTGCCATGCACGGTACACTTTTACCACGGCGGCACGCGAACAGTTCACAAACTCAGCCGTTTCGGAAATGCTTCCACCCTTGGCCCGAAAGCCAATGATCATGCCCTTTTGGACGTCGGATAAATCGCTTCGTTTCTGCATTACGCCAACGATTGAAATGTTTTCCGAAGCCCACACACACCCTTTATATACGCTCAACTGCACTGTGCTGCCACCTGCCTTCTGTGATTGGTTATTTAACTCTGAAGTGGAAAGTACGTGGTGGTCACATTAATGTGACTGGACTGTGTATACAGTGTTAGTTAGTTAACCATGTGTTGCCACAAGGGGGCGACACCACTTACTTTTACGTTTACCATGTTCATATGTCACTTGTCTACACGAACATATAATCAACTAAAGACATACATCCCGCGCGCGCTCCCTCCGTTTGGTCACGTCACGCATTTTCCGACAAAACCTGTTGAATGTCAAACTCTTACTTTCCTCACTGTTTGGTGTGAGCGCGTTGTTGCGTGGAAAAGAGCGTGTGCGCGCGCGTCCCCCTCCCCTCCGTTATCTCTGGTTTGATCTTTGAACCTCATCCCGCTCAGGGAGCAGAGACTCATCCTACCGAGCTGCTCAAACCGCACGAGGAGCCCGTCGGAATAAAGTCATCACCGGAGACCGGTGGGGGGGGGGGGAACTTTATAGCTCAAACTCCACGGACGTCGTGATTTTTCCGGGGCTGATTTAAATGCTCTCGCCGCGGCTGTTGTAGTGGCTTTTATTCTCGGGAGAAATTGCACTCCGGACGAACAAACGAGAAGAGTTGAGATGTTTGGTGTGAAATGGCTCACCATGTGCGCCCTGGCGGCGAGTGCGGTGACCCACGGCGTTGAGGTGGCTGAGCGGGATGGACAGGAATTTCTGGAGAATATTTTACACTTTTATGGTCAGAATGAATCAATTACGACAGCGAAGCTCGAAGATATGCTGCTGTTGATCTCAGCCAGAAGATCTGACTCAATAAGTGAAGGAAATCCACTGGAAAGCAAAGAGGTGTGTATTCCTTCACTTTTGTGAAGAGTTTTGAGTCTTTTTCATTCATTTTCTTTTTTTTAAATTTATTGTAGAAATAATTTTTTTATGGTTGTCGGGGAACATTTCACATATGTTCCCATTTTTATTTTCCTTGTGAATATGATAAATTAATCTCCTGTGGCAGCTTGACAGCTGCGCAAAATACCTGAGTGGACATAGCTCCACCCTCCAGACGCAGCTCCCCTGCAGTTTCAAAGTTTCCAAGCTTTTGCATCACAGAGCAGCCTGACTTCTCCACTCAGCTCCTTCAGACTAGCCAGCAGCAATTAGCAAACATCTAGTGGAACTTTGCATCTGCTGAGCTCATTGTAGAAGCTACTGCAACGCTGGTAAAAAAAACAAAAAAAAAAACACATTGCTAAAGGGTTAATTGATAGAGGAGCCATGTTGTGATGACTTCCTGAAGATGCAGTTTCAGAAAGAGCAGGATTGTCTTAAAGAGACAGAGGCCCAATTTCAAGGCATTAAATTACGAAGTAAAATTTCTTTTATCTCATATTTGATATATAGTTTTATACCAACTTAAGGTAGCAGTTATTTGATTGGTGCTACATGCCTGGAAACCACATAATACTGCACCTTTAATTATTATTAAGGAGTTGGATGAATTGCTGAGCTTAAACAAATAAAGAACACAATAAGGAAAGAACATTATTTTGAAATATTGACCATCACAAACCGCTGATCTCAGTTCCATAGTAAAGTTATGGGCAGAGTATAAACAGTGTCTATGATCGAGGTATTCTACTAAAAACTAAAGAAATATATGCAAACGTATGATTTTAAAGATGGTAAAAAATGAAAACAGCCCAAAATACACAACTTAAATTTTTTAATATGTTTTTTGTTTTCCCAAAACAGCCAAAGTTGTAAAAGAAAAATGTTTATGAAACCTATGCATCTTCACAGAGTCTATTTTTAAACTCTGTCCATGACTGTGTATAATAACAATAAAACTTTATGGTGCAATATAATGTCAGTCAGAGCATCCAGGGGGAAATAGAAACTCTCCAAACAGCAAAAAACCAGAAGCATGGAAGAAGTAAATCTAATATCCTCTGTGTGCCCCTCAGTGTCCCTCAGCGGAGCAGATTTTGTCCCACTTTGGCTTCGGTAACGTCACTGAGCTGACCTTGGGACACCTGGGGCAGATCTGTCCCGCCGTGTTGACCCAGGTGCTGCTTCCCTCCTGCCCATACATCAACCCGATAACGGTGCCCTCCGTCGACTACTCTGGTGAGCTGCTGCGTTTCAACACCTGTTGGACTTCTAAATAAGGCAAGATTAGATAGGCGGTTTATTGCCTTAAATTAGAAATGTGGCAACACTTTCAGCCACAGTGACTCAGATGGCAGAACCGGTTTTAAAGGTTACTGAAGTTTTTCTTTGTGTAAATGAAAACGGGAGGATCAGGCAGAATGCAAAACAAGTAGCATTTTCTCAAGTATCATGATCTCAACTCTGGCTCTATAAAAAGGTCAGAGTCAGAAATTATTTTAGTCATAGTTACATATTTGTTCTACAACAGGTTGTTGAAAATCTGCCCTAATTTCCAGTCCTACTGGTCAGGACCGGATTTAGAGGGACAAAAGGCCCCTGGGCTGGAGCCAGTGTTGGTGCCTGATCCCTCCCCCAAAAAAATAAAATATATATGTCACTCATGTAAATAACAGAATGTTAATAGGTAGGTCAACAAATTAGGAGGTACAAGTTGATGGATGGATGCTTGGTTAAAAACATCTAGCTGATGGCTCCAGGTTGGTCCAGAAAGATGAGCTGCAACTTTTATAATTTTTATATTTGAGTGTTGTTTAGATTTAAAAAAAAAAAGAGTTTAATATGTAGCACAAAAAACAAACAAAAAAAAATTGGGGGCGCCCCTCAAAACTTGACACCCTGGGTTACCGCTCTTGTAAGCCCTTTCTAAAGTCTGGCTAAATTGCCGGCGATTGTAATTATTAGTGTTTGTATTATTTTGTCCCTCTTGGTGAAACAGATGCATTTATACCACCTGGAACTTTTCAACATTTTATCATTAAACAACCAACAAACTTCAAGTAAAAATATGACCTGGGTTTGTATTCAACCACCATTTGGGGAGAAAGTTACCAGTTTATTTAGAGCTACGTTATCTAACTTAAATTTATATCACTTAAAAAAAATAATAATTTATCTTCTTGAGTTTTCTTATGGGCGTGGGAGGAGTTTGGAGAGGCCATGGAGAAAGACTTCCGTACGGCTTCGAGGCGATTCTGGTCCACCATCCGGCGTCTCAGGAGGGGGAAGCAGTGCAGCACCAACACTGTTTATAGTGGGGATGGTGGGCTGCTGACCTCGACTCGGGATGTTGTGGGTCGGTGGGCGGAATACTTCGAAGACCTCCTCAATCCCACCGACATGCCTTCTGTTGAAGAAGCTGAGCCTGTGGACTCTGGGTTGGGCTCTCCAATCTCTGGGGACGAAGTCGCCGAGGTGGTCAAAAAACTACTCGGTGGCAGGGCCCCGGGGGTGGATGAGATCCGCCCGGAGTTCCTTAAGGCTCTGGATGTTGTAGGGTTGTGTTGGCTCACGCGACTCTGCAATATCGCATGGACATGGGGGCAGTTCCTCTGGATTGGCAGACCGGGGTGGTGGTCCCCCTATTTAAAAAGGGGGACCGGAGGGTGTGCTCCAATTACAGAGGGGTCACACTCTTAAGCCTCCCTGGAAAGGTCTATTCAGGGGTCCTGGAGAGGAGGGTCCGTCGGATAGTCGAACCTCGGATTCAGGAAGAGCAGTGTGGTTTTCGTCCTGGTCGTGGAACACTGGACCAGCTCTACACCCTCAGCAGGGTCCTGGAGGGTGCATGGGAGTTCGCCCAACCAGTCTACATGTGTTTTGTGGACTTGGAGAAGGCGTTCGACCGTGTCCCTCGGGGGGCCTTGTGGGGGGTTCTCCAGGAGTATGGGGTACCGGGCCCTTTGATACGGGCTGTCAGGTCCCTGTATGACCGGTGTCAGAGTCTGGTCCGCATTGCCGGCAGTAAGTCGGGCTCGTTTCCGGTGAGAGTTGGACTCCGCCAAGGCTGCCCTTTGTCACCGATTCTGTTCATTACTTTCATGGACAGAATTTCTAGGCGCAGCCGAGGTGTTGAGGGGATCCGTTTTGGTGGCCTTAGGATCGCATCTCTGCTTTTTGCGGATGATGTGGTCCTGATGCCTTCATCAGATCGTGATCTGCGGCTCTCGCTGAAACGGTTCGCGGCCGAGTGTGAAGCGGCCGGGATGAGGCTCAGTGCCTCCAAATCCGAGGCCATGGTCTTGAGCCGGAAAAGGGTAGAGTGCCTTCTCCGGGTCAGGGGGGTCATTCTGCCTCAAGTGGAGGAGTTTAAGTATCTGGGGATCTTGTTCACGAATGAGGGAAGAGGGGAGCGGGAGATCGACAGGCGGATTGGGGCGGCGTCTGCCGTGAAGCGGGCGCTGTACCGGTCCGTCGTGGTGAAGAGAGAGCCGAGTCAAAAGGCGAAGCTCTCGATTTACCGGTCGATCTACATTCCCACCCTCATCTATGGTCATGAGCTTTGGGTCATGACCGAAAGAACGAGATCACGGATACAAGCGGCTGAAATGGGTTTCCTCCGCAGGGTGGCCGGGCTCTCCCTTAGAGATAGGGTGAGAAGCTCGGTCATCCGGGAGGGACTCAAAGTAGAGCCGCTGCTCCTCCACGTCGAGAGGAGCCAGTTGAGGTGGCTCGGGCATCTGGTCAGGATGCCTCCTGGACGCCTCCCTGGTGAGGTGTTCCGGGCACGTCCCACCGGGAGGAGGCCCCGAGGAAGACCCAGGACACGCTGGAGGGACTATGTCTCTCGGCTGGCCTGGGAACGCCTTGGGGTTCCCCCGGAGGAGCTGGAAGAAGTGGCTGGGGAGAGGGAAGTCTGGGCCTCCCTTCTGAAGCTGCTGCCCCCGCGACCCGATCCCGGATAATCCCGGGATCCCGGATAATCCCGGATAAAATCCATCCATTTTCCCGAAGAAAATGGATGGATGGATGGATGGATGGATGGATGGAGTTTTCTTATTGTTAGTTTTGACGTCTCATGATGGCGTCCGTCATCCCACTGCGTTCTGTCTCCATTAACGTCTGTCATTGATTGTGCCGTGATTCCAGCAGTGAGCGCCGCCGCAGCCTGACTCATGGAGCCACTGACCCGCCGACCCGGTTCCCCCTCTGAGCCACTGACACAGATACGGCTCGCCCCCGACTTTCCTCCACTGGGTGGAAAATAATTTAGCCTCTCCAAATAAAACTGCGATCATTAAACCAAAACCTTTTCAGATTTCCTTTCAAGTAAAAGAGCCAACTGTGACAAGTTCAGTCTACAAATTTATCCTCGATGTCTGAAAACTGTTATCTCTGTAGGAGTGGCGTTGTAAATAACTCTGCCAGCCACGAGTTGAGTCATTTCTGTAGGAACTACTGGGGGTTTTCTCCAGCTTCCTGTTTGCTTGGTGAAGGCGTTGTAGTTGCAGTCTTGCTAAGCTTGTCCTGTTCCTCACACGACACTGTGTTTTTAAGCCACCTTTTGCATATGATATTAGCAGTTAGCGCTTTACTAACCACAGACTATCAACATTTTGAAACGGAAAGAAAATAACCAATGTCAATTGCTCAAGAAGACAAAATAGAGCAACTTTGCTGGCCTTCATTAAACATCCCTGTTAGCTGCTGTTTTATCAAACAAATTCAATAATTGCTAAATCCCAATGTTTTGTTCAACGTGACAGTGTGGGGTTATGGATTTCTGGCTGTTACCATCATCAACCTGGCGTCCCTTCTTGGTCTGCTGCTGATCCCCTTCACCAAGAAGCCTTATTTCCCCCAAGTGTTGACTTACTTTATAGGCCTGGCCATCGGGACTCTCTTTTCCAATGCTGTGCTTCAGCTCATACCAGAGGTCAGTAAAGATTTGGAGGTGCCATATTGTTTTTTATTTTTTACATTTTTATTGGGTCAAAAAATTCAAAATCTAAGTAGATTTTTGTTGCTTTTGTAATAGAGTCAAATAATAAATAATGTAGTCGAGAACACCTGGTTTCTCAACCACTAAAAAGCTCCGTTTTGTTTTTCCTTCACAGGCTCTGGGTTTTGATCCTAAAGTAGATAACTACGTGGCAAAGGCAGTTGGCATATTTGGAGGATTTTACCTTTTATTTTTTGTGGAAAAAATACTGAAAATGTTCCTCGGGATTGGCCTTGAGGTGAGCTGTGTAGAAAGTGAATTTGTTCACTTTCTCTTTTATAAGTGATACTCTGTTCCTAAACAAGCCTACAGTTTATAGTGTTTCCCTTCATTTAATTATTTAGTACTACAATATAGAAATAATAGCGCATTTTGATTAAGATTTAAATTTGTATAAAACTTTGTGTTTCAATCAGTTTTTTATCTCTAGTGTAACCCTAACTCTAACCCAAGAAAACTAATATTAAGCAAGTTCAAAGCTATACATGGTTACATTTAAGCCACTGATAATGATAATACATTTATCTCTGCATTCTATACACTTTTTTTTCAAAGTTAATAATTAATTTGAAGCCAATTTCCCCCAAACTCTTTTTTTTTAAATTGTGTGTTCAGCATTAGCATGTTAGCATAAGACTCATGCTAGTATTCCTCACTTAGTAGAGGAGCTTCCTTTCAGTCAACAGTTTTCAGTAATACAAATTCCCATTGGAGTGTCCACTTTATGGTGTATAAAGGACATAAACATAGCAAATGCAGCATCATGCTAACTAGCTTATGAGCTGCTCATTGGATTTGCTACATCATCTTAGATTTTGGATTTTTTTTGGGAGCTAGCTAGATTAGAAAGATTTGGCTTAAATATCAGACTAATTTTTCCTTATGCAAATTGATAATTGACAAAATTAGTAACTTTTAAGGTTTGAGTTTAGTATCTAAGGGAGAAAGGTAGAAAAAAAAGAACTGTTTAAGAAGAAAAAACTGCTTGGCTGGAACTGAAAATGACAGTAGAGGGTTTCTACTATCTCATAGTTGGAAATTTTTACTGTACGCACAAAAACAGAAAAGGTAAATTATTTCAATGAGAGCAACTCCATTAAACACTAAACTATAGTGGCATTATGTGAGCTAAAGGGGAAAATTTGCTAGCATCCTGCAACATTTAGCAACTGCTTTAGAGTAACTGAGCAACAAGTAGGGGAAAAGGTGTGCTGCGTAATTACCTTAAGCTGCATAGGGCCTAGAACTTTCTCTGGCATCTCATTAAAATTACTGTGAACTTCAGGAGTTATACATCAGAAAATGTTAGTCGTTTTGAAATTGTAGCTTTTCCCCAGCAACTTCTTTGGAAGTAGTTGAGGCCAGTTACTGCATCTCCATGGCTTTGAAAGCACTTAATCCTGTTTACTACTCAGGGCGAATTGTGAAAAATAGTGTTTGAGTTATTATTTCAAGAGAGAAATGTAAAAAAAAAACTTTAGTGTTTCAATCCAGTAAAGACAGTGATGTTAGTCTTTCATAGCGCTAACCAAGCCTGGATTATTGAACTTTAACATCATTTTTTCCCCACGTTTTTATGGTCTTGCTATGACTGTTTTTTATATAAACTTTTTTTGTTGGTTGCCATCTAAAAAGCATAATGTTATTTTACATTAGTCATTTTTTACTGTTAAAATGTATTTTTTATTTTTTATGTCTTTTTGGACGTTTTTATAACTTTTCTTCTCCAAAAAAAATCCTCACAGATTAATTAGTTTTAAAAGATCAGTGAACTCTGTCAGACTGACCTACATTAACTGGCTTGTCCTCAACCTTGTAATCCATTTTTTATTATTATACCTTTGATGCCATTGTGAACCTCAGATGTGAAGTTGTCTGTACTTTTACCGCTGACAAAGTCTTTCTGCTCATGTCAGATTAACCTAGACTTCAACAGCCTCATGCTCAGTTCCACATTATCTTATGAGTAGCTCCCTCCAGAGATAAGATTATAAAAACAGTTAGCTTTCCTGAACTGTTATCTGCAGGTGCCATGTGCTTGATAGGAAACTGCTGCTGAAGACGTTCCACTATCTCACCTGACAGGATTTAATCACTGGGATTAGCCTGTTTGTTTGACCCAATTAAACAGTGAAGATGGAGCAGGAGGAACCGCAGTGACACTTTTACCCCTTGCTTTTCAAAACACAGGACTTTATTTTTTTTAACTTTTATTTTAGTTTCCCTATACAAACATCAATGTTCTGCTTTGTCTTTGTTTTCAATACCGATCCTTTAGTTAACTCATCTGATGCTTTCCGTCTGTGTTTTCAGCACGGCCACAGCCACTTCACTCCCGCAGACCCGCCTCAGGAAAACAGCGTCCAGAACGGAGACGCTCGGGTGAAAGGCGACTCTGTGGTTTTGATCAACGTTGCCACCGTTTCCATGGATAAGAACAGTCCGGCCGTCGAGCCCCAACAGGTTCCGTCTGAAACGCGTGTCGTTTTTACTGAAGAGCAGTGATAAAACTGTTCTGTAGGTGAACAGGATTGATAAAAGTTTAGGTATTGAACAGGGAATATTATTACTCTTAGTTTGCAGTAAGCTACTCAAATAGCATCACATTTGTGGCTTGTTACTAGGGCAACAGCTAGTGATTATAGTAGAAATTAATGAATCTATCGATTTGTTCTGACAATTAATCGGTTATTCTGCAATTAATCAAATTAAAAATGTGCCACATTCTGCAGATTTTTCATTTAACCGCTTCAGCCTTTTTATACAAATACATAAACTGCTTTACTTTGCATCAATACAGTGTAGAGTTCATTTGTTGATTTTTTTCCCCCAACTAATAATTGGATGGCAGAAGGTGTCTAATAGGGATCATTTGAACTGATTTTTTGTGCAATTTTGGTTTACCACTCTGAGCATGTTGCTCTTTCAGCATTTCTGTCTTTTTTTTATTCTGTATACACCAGATAGCCATTAATTGATTATTAATTACTTGACAATTATTCCAATAATCTAATTAATCATTTCAGCCCAACTTGTTACCTTTAAAAACACTGGTTGATGGGACTTTGTGGCTGATGGCTTAAGTGTTTCTGGAAGGTTTTCTAGAAGATTTAGCGGTGTGTTTATGGGACCAACAAGTTCATAAACAAGTGGGGTAGGGGCGCCGCCTGGTCTGGACCAGGGACCAGACCGGACTTTAAGCAGTCGGATTGACAGGATGGAAAACTTTAGAGGGTTTGAAACGTACACTTTGAAACCTTGGTTTTCCTCGTATCAGGAACCAGCCCACGTCTAAGAGGGAGACATTTATGAAGCTTTTCCCACTGATAAGTGCAGGTCAGAGATTAATAAGGTTAATAAATTACAATGATTTGTCTGTTAACATATTGCTTCTGGTTCGAAAGGTATGTGAAAAGCTAAACAAACACAAGAGAAAATGATCAAGGAGGAAAAACTAAGCTGTGAGGAATTCGATCCCCCATCATGGTAAAGGAGACCCTTTGTCTGACTTTTACACAAAGAGCCCTTGTTGGTTCATGGCCAGTATAAGCTTCTTTTTGTCTCTTCAGAGGGACTCCAAGCAAATGCCAAGAAATCTGTTTGTGTCTGTGCATTCTCCGACTTCCTGCTAGCAACACCCGAGCCATTATTTTTCTAATTAGAGAAATCTGCTGCAAACTGTTAAGTGCAGAATAATCAGTAAGGACAATTCAAGTAATCAATCTTTTTTTTCTTTTTCTTTCCTCTCTAACAAGTTAGGGGAACAGCAGTAGGCAGTGGTCCAGGACTCCTAGAAATCATTCTTTGACTGTTTCTTTATTTTCTGGTTGAAGCGGACTTTGGCATTTGAGCTTTGTCATTGATTCCATATGTTTGCTTTGACATGACCAAATACAAATGCTGGCTGCCTAGTTTTTTAACCTGCGTGTCGCCGTTCCAGGACGCCCAGGTGTCAGAAGTGATGTGTCACTGGCTGCGCGGGAAGCGCATCACCAGCATCAAGACGGTGGCCTGGATGATATCTCTGAGCGACGCTGTGCACAACTTCATCGACGGTCTGGTCATCGGCGCGTCGTTCACCGTGTCCGTTCTGGCGGGGTTCAGCACGTCCACCGCCATCGTTTGTGAGGAGTTTCCCCATGAGCTGGGTGAGTGACACTGACTGTGATCAGTCACGTGGCAAAGTGTGCGATGCCTGGTTTCACCACTCGTTACTCTATTCTGCCAAAACAGAATCCAGTGTGCCCACATTCAAACCCAACTGGTGACTCTTCAGTCCGTCATCTGAAAACGCATGTTGTGGTTGCTCAGTCGACCTGACGGGCCCTGCAAGAGAGGCAGCTAAGAGGTCCATGCAACATGTCAATGAGTGAAAAATGATGTAATCAAATAATCCGGTAGACTCTGTTCAATTGGGGACCAAAATTAAAGCATTTGTTACATTTTCAGCTGCTGCTGTTTGCTTCTCACACAACAAGCAAATCAAACCCTCTAAAAACACGTTTCCCCCCCCCAAGGTTGTTCTGGTGATGCACCAAGATCCACTGAAGGAAACGACACAAAATCCTCTAAAATAAACACTGAGTCCAACTTCTTTCTTTACGAAATCTAAACAATAATAGAGTGGTGTCAAATCTTTAGCGTTTGTAAGATTTCTGTTTTATCGTCGGTAAAATGCCACGAGCCATTTTCCCGCTGGCAGGTTTGTCTTCATATTTACCCATGTGCTGTAGTCCGCTACCTGCTTTTGGAAGGGTCTCCGGTCCACTTGGTGTTCACATAGGTTCACAGGAACCTACTAGGTATGTAGGCAGACCAGATTTTGCTTTTCTTGTCCGCATCGGATTTCGATTGTACATCTACAATCGAAGATGTAGATATCTCTGCAAATGACCCAGACTTTCTAGGCATATGAATTAGTTTGATTAAAGCAGAACAAACAATTCTGACCCCCTACAACTGAACTTTCTGGACTGTATTCAGTGTGGTGGAGGTCCGAAAGCGCACATCACTCGCCACATCCCATGTTCAAGGTGCAGTGTGGTGGCACCATCAGACTGTAGGCAGGGGTGAAAGTAAGGGGGTACGGCAGGGGACTGCATACCCCTAAAAGATTTAGCGGGGGTATGCAGTACCTGCAAGAGAGGGGAGCGAGCGGCTGTCTGCAGTAAAGAATCAGTGGGTTCACTGTGCAGCAGTGAGTTCACCCACTAATCAGCCTTGACTGATAAATTTTTCAAGAACAATCTAAAACACGACTTAATCAGTTATTAAATAACTTTTTTCCCATTTCATATTGTTTCTGAACTGTTCGTGCTATAGAGCAGGGCTCCAACACTTCAATCACTGAGGGTTTTGAGTCGATCTCGGCATTAGGTGACTAACTGAACGGCGCCAGGGCGTTGAGACCAGCACGTCCTCCTCTGGGTCCTTATCAAAACACTTTATTAAAGAACAACAACAACAAAATGTGTTCAAATTAATGATCCATCAACAATAATAATCTCAGTAATCATTGTTTCAACAAGGTGTTGCACAATTTTGTGCGTTTTGGTTCCATTACCAAAATAACGAGCAGAGCAGGCGTTTAAAATTAACTAATCGATCACCGCTGTGTTCAGGGAGGCTTATTAATGATCGCAAAATAAATATCAAGCCTGAAAACCTAATATCCAGACTGAATGTTTTTAACATAATCTCTGGTCGGCTTGTGGAGCGCAGGAGGTTGCCATGGCAATGGGTGTGCTTAAATGGAAGAGAGAGATGGAGAGTAAAAATGTGCTAGTGGTTTAGAGTTGATCACCAGTTCGGGTTGTTTTACCTTTCTGAATGTTTTATTGAACCTTTACAACAAACTTTTACTAATTACCTCGTTCTTTGTGAGTATAAGTCATTCACAACAAACATCTAACACGGTAAATATGTTTCATTAAGTATTTAACAAACAAAATGGCTTCTACCACGATAATTATGTGAAATTAAATTAATTGTCTAATATAAAAAATAGTTTGCTGTCGGGCTTTTCCTTTATCAAACAATTTTGTTTTTTGCCTCTTATTTCTATCTATCTATCTATCTATCTATCTATCTATCTATCTATCTATCTATCTATCTATCTATCTATTACTATCTATCTATCTATCTATCTATCTAATCTAAATATATGTATATACATATGGAGAAAGAGAGAGAGTCTCCCTCTGCTCCTCCGCCTCCCTGTGTTTTGTCCGAGGCTCTGCTTCCCAGTGCTAACCCTAGTCCTAGTGCTCTTTGACCCCTGCACTGGCGCCGTCTGCCAGACCCGCCTCCAGGGTCCACCTCTGCCTACTGGATCATTTCAGTAGAGATTTCAGACTGTGGCAGGAAGCCGGAGTGCCAGGAGAGAAACCTGCAAACAGGAAACCTGTCAAATATTTTTACCTTTTGTCCTCTTGTGTCTGATCAATTCTTCTCGTAAATGTAAATGAAACCGTTGTTGGACATGTCTTCACTGCAGTCGCTGTCTGCAGTGAAGACATGCTCATTGTCTGCCTTCACGGTTCGTTCTCCCTTCATTAAGTAACAGTAGACCTCTGTCAGCTTTGGATCCACACAGATGACAGAGGACAGGTGGTACGTCTCCGTCCCACATTCTGCAGGGACATCGATGGTCCGAGTGGCTTTGGTTTGGTGCTTCCTGGTCAACCTGTGCAGAAAAAATACCAGGACCTTGTTATCGGTCAGGCAGTGTTTTTTCTGCCAAGGTGACCCACATCCTGAACAACGGCGTTTGCAAGCCAAATCCGACCAATATTCAAGCAGTATAGATATACTAGTTGAAAATAATACTGGTGGAAGGGCAATCATGGCGCCATTGTTCAGGAGCCTGAGGGAAGTAGCTCCACAGTTAGAACAAGAGTCGTTGTCGTACAACTCTCTATCTGTGTCGCCGCCAAACAAATTCAGCCAGACCAGCACAGACTCCAGCAAACTTTTTATGTCGTAGTCCTTTCCCAAGTCTGACGGCAGCTTCTTCTCCCTCAGCTCCATCAGAACTGGGGAAAGATCTTGTTGACTAAAATGCTTGCCAGCTGAGAGAAGGAGACTCCCACAGCAGGGGATGGATGATGCCTCCAGAAAAACCCTTTCCTTAGCGAGACACCGCTTGGTGACGCTCAGGTTTAGGATGCTTTGGAAAGCAGCGTTCACCCAGCGGTTCTGGAGCTCATCGGAGAACTTGAAGAAGTTCTCCTCAGCTTGTCCTGGTCCTCCAGATGTCCTCCCTACAAATGGCAGATCTGAGCCAACGCTAGCTACTGAATTAACGTTAGGGGAACAGGAAACCTCGACAGCAACAGAAATATTTACATTAAGAGATGGTTTTTCAGACAAATGAGCTACACTGTTTTCATCTGAATTACAACGGTCCCCATCTGGGGAACGTTGTAATTCAAAGGACCATGTGAAAGTGGCCTTCAGAGGACTCTCCTGCAAGGATGGGACCAGCAAAACCAAAGCTCTGGCTGTCACTTCAGCCACAGCTTTGGCTGCGAGATCAGCCGCAGACAAATCTTCCCCAGCCGGGTTATATTTTTCTGCGACTGTCTCACTCTCACGCTGTACCATCATCTCTGAACAAACCTCCCCAGCAAGGTCAGTTTCTCCAGAGACAGTACCGTCATCCTCTGTACTGTCTTGTACAGAAGACGAGATGGAGTCCGAGGTCCCAACATCCAACGCCTTTTCAGAACAAACCTCCCCAGCCGGGTTGGTTTGTTCTTTGGAAGTGGATGGAAATCCTTTCCAAAACAGATCGTCCTCTTCATCCTGATCGTATCCTTCGTTGGAATCCTTCCCTGGAAAGAAACGATTGCACACTTTCTTCATCCCAGTCGTCACAGCATATCCAATGCCCCAACCAACCGGGAATATCAGGGGAACAAGCGCCATCGCAAAACTGAAGCTATATTAAAATCTGAAGCACCAAGAAATGTCTGGATCCTGATTGATGCTTAGAGATTCCAGCATTCAAGCACTAGAACTGCTTTGATCTACTGTGATGTACATAATGTCACCCCATCAGTGAGCTCACTGGACTTCTGGTGCAACGCCTGGCTTCTGATCGTTGCTATGGAAATGATCAGATCGGCTCTGCATGACTCAAGCTGACATAAATATTTAAATAAAACGTTATACTTTTTATTTATTTAACATGAAGAGATTAATAGATTTGTATATGATTTAATTTTTGCTTTTGTGGTTTTCCATACCTGCTGTGGTATAAATGTTCTGAAGCCTTTGATCCACTATTATTTTTAATTACTATTAATTCATTAAGATTATTCATGTATTAATTATTGCACAGTGCTAGGAACAGTCTGTGACTTATTATATTTATTTTTATTAATTTTCGCAGACAATTTAATGCTGTGACTATTTTGCCAAACATAAGAAACAAAAGCAGAAGAGCGATCCAGACCTGCACTTACACATTGTCCTAGTAAGACAACAACCCTTCACCCCAGAAATACAATGGATCAATTTGGATAAAAGTAAGGTTTCTGTGCTAGAATTTCCCAGTTAAAATCCAGAACAGACTCAGAAAAACAGTGTTCACAGATGCTCTTCATCCAATTTGACTTTACTTGAGTTGGAAAAATGTTCTCTCCCTATATGTGTAAGCCTAGAAGAGATTTACCAAAGAAGAGCGGTAGATCGAGGTGCGACAAAAAGTGACTCCGGGAAGTATTGACTCTGAAAGGAGGAATGCAGTCATCTGATTTCAGATTTGTATCATTTGTCACTGTTTTGTGTAAATCGAGATCACTGGTGACAAAATGCCAGAGTTCACAGATTGTGAATACATTTGCACGGTAGAACACCATCCTCAGTTCTTTACAGTAGAATTTAGCCAATGCTCGTGTTCAGAAGAAGCAGAGTTGTTCCTTTAGCTTTTTTTTTTTTTTTTTGATGCAGCTGGTTTTAAATCAGTGTTTCCTTCTCTGCAGGCGACTTTGTTATCCTGCTGAATGCTGGAATGAGCGTCCCGCAGGCCGTTTTCTTCAACCTGCTGTCATCAATGTCCTGTTATGTAGGCCTTGTGTTCGGCATCCTGCTTGGAAACAGCTTTGCCCGAATCCTATCTTTGCCATCGCGGGAGGAATGTTCCTGTATATTGCACTAGCAGACATGGTGAGCTGTCCATCTGACCTTGTGATTTTTAAAAGTTTGTTTTAAGTTGTCTGGCACCTTAACCAACTGACTCCTACTTACGAGACTGAAACTTGTGTCGTGTGAGCGTTTTGTTTTAATTGATTGCTTTCTTTAGCATTACTCTTCCAGCTGTTTCAGCTGGGAAAGCTCTTGCAACACATCCTGCTCATCGGTTCAGCCCAGATGCACTTGCTGGGGTCACCAGTGCAGCTTAAGCAAGCTAAATATATAGCTGTTTCACCTCTGGTGGTCAGTGGAGACCAGTGTCATATTAAGTAGAAAATATAGTCAATGTTAGACAGAAAAATAATTAACCAGAGACTTGGTATTCCTTAGAAATACATATCTCATGAAGTTAAACTAAGCTTAACACATCAAACCTAGTGGTTAAAGCTTGTAATGTCGCCCCCAAGTGGCTAAATTCTAGACCTACAATGACCTGCAAAGCAAAATATGTTTAATTTTGACAGGACAAGCTGAATTGAAAAACAAAAAGAAGGTAAAAAGAAATCTCTGGAAATTTATGCAAGATGAGACACATTTGGTTTGAATTCAGATTCATAAATATTAATCACTCACATGTTGTGGAAAAGAGGCCTAAAAAAGACATTTTGACTTTTTGGTGAAGGAGGTATTCTTTACATTGCACACTGTATTTTTTCAGAAAGCTCGTTGATAAAGAAAAACATTTGATAAGGCTGAAACTTTGACTCCTAACAGATTGTTCTACAGCTGAACCATTAGTTTATATACACCTAATAAAAAGACACAAACACTTATTTTTTCTCAGTCTGAGGTTGAATCAGACCAAACTTCTCTTGGTTTGGCTCAGTCAGAATTACCAACATTATTTCTATTTGCTCAATGCCACAATATGTATTTTTTTTATTTTTCTTCTAAACAATTTTTTTTCAGTATTCTTTGGCGTTGTCTTTGATCTTTGTGACTTGGATTAAATCTTTTAGGTTTCCTTCCACAAGGTTCTTTCAATAGTTTGCTGGAGATTCTCTCTCATGTTTGTGTCATTTAACAAATAGAAATAATTTTGGTGATTCTAACCAAAATTATTTGGTTAGAATCACCAAACTTTGAGTTTGAGTTGCTTCAGACAAGAAGTTTGTATCATTTTTGTTTTCTTTTTTCTTTCTTTTTGGTTTCAACTGGCTGTTTTGTATATCATTCGGTTATAAGTATAATTTCACGTTTCTCCTCCATTGCAGTTTCCAGAAATGGACAGTTTAGCAAAGGAACAACAAAAAACTTCGAGCAAGATCGTCTTCTTTCTGATCCAGAACGCCGGGCTGCTCACCGGCTTCGCCATCATTCTGCTGATCACCATGTTTGCTGGGGACATAAATCTGGGATAGGAGAGGAAAACAAACACGGAGCCTTTTTTTGCTTGTTTCCGCTCACACACAGGTTGGACAGAGTGTGAACGTAAAATGAATGTCTGTACAAACTAAACCAAGTGTTGAATGGTTCAAACGTGAGCTTTTATACCTTTTTTGTGGACTATCAATCTAGTGAAATGTTTTCTCCATAAGAAGGGAATTTTTATACAATCAACATGTAGAAAAACAAAAAAATCAAGAACATTTATCTTAAAGAAACAATAAATTATTTTTAGTCTTCAAATGTGAAATGGTTTCCATTTACCTAAAGTGTGTTGTGTACAATTTAATAAAAACTGATGATTTTTAGCTTTGCTTCATAGTTTTTTAAACTCTGTTCTGAAACAACTTCTGCATTACTGTTTATTTGAGTTTGTTTTCTTGTTCCCACAAACTTTCAAAGGTATATTTTGTTTATTCTTATGCACATTTTTGAATATGTTGATTTTTTTGGGACTCTTCAAAATGATCAAAGTGTACATAAACATAGATTTTTCTATTTTCTATATAAAATAGTTTATTATGGTTGATGAATTGTTTATGCACACAGTATACGCTTTCATCAGTACAAAAATCATGGAATTGAAATTAACAATATCTTCTAATCAAAGGAAGAACAGCCTCTACAAAATTAAGCTTTTAATATATATATATATTAAAATTAAGCTTTTAATATATATATATACAGTATATATATATATATATATATATATATATATATATATATATATAATCCCTTCTCACCCTCATGCAGGTGGTCTCTTTCATCCTCTGAGCTCGGGTCCTCTACCAGAGGCCTGGGAGCTTGAGGGTTCTGCGCAGTATCTTGGCTGTGCCTAGTACTGCACATTTCTGGACTGAGATGTCTGATGTTGTTCCTGGGATCTGTTTTAGCCACTGCTCCAGTTTGGGGGTGACTGCCCCGAGGGCCCCGATGACCACAGGCACCACTGTGGTCTTCACCTTCCAGTTCTTTTCCAGTTCCTCCCTGAGGCCTGGTATTTCTCCAGTTTTTCATGCTCCTTTTTCCTGATGTTGTAGTCACTTGGTATAGCTACATCCACCACAACGGCTTTCCTCTGTTCTTTATCCACCACCACAATGTCCGGTTGGTTCGCCATTACCATCTTGTCTGTCTGGATCTGGAAGTCCCACAGGATCTTAGCTCGGTCATTCTCCACCACCTTTGGGGGTGTTTCCCACTTCGATCTCGGGGCTTCCAGTCCATATTCTGCACAGATGTTCCTGTACACTATGCCCGCCACCTGGTTATGTCGTTCCATGTACGCTTTCCCTGACAGCATCTTGCACCCTGCTGTTATGTGCTGGACTGTCTCAGGGGCCTCCTTGCACAACCTACACCTTGGGTCTTGTCTGGTGTGGTAGATCTGAGCCTCTATTGCTCTGGTGTTTAGGGCCTGCTCCTGTGCAGCCAGGATGAGAGCCTCTGTGCTGTCCTTGAGTCCAGCTTTGTCCAGCCATTGGTAGGATTTCCTGATATCAGCCACTTCAGTTATTTGTCGGTGGTACATCCCATGTAGGGGCTTGTTCTCCCATGATGGAACCTCTAGCCCCTCATCCTGTGTTCCCCATTGCCTGAGACATTCCCTGAGCATATCGTCCGTTGAGGCTTTGTCCTTGATGTATTTATGAATCTTGGATGTTTCATCCTGGACAGTGGCTCTCACACTCACTAGTCCTCTGCCTCCTTCCTTACGGCTTGTGTACAGTCTCAGGGTGCTGGATTTGGGGTGGAACCCTCCATGCATGGTTAGTAACTTCCGAGTCTTAACATCCGTGGCCTTTATTCCGGCAGGGTAAATTATATATATTATATATATATATATATATATATATATATATATATATATATATATATATATATATATACACATGTATATATGTATATATATACATGTATGTATGTTTCTACCCCAGGAAGACCAAAATGTCTGGTTAAATTTGGTTGTAGTGTACAAAACTTAAAATGTATTCAGTGAATTTTGACGAAAGAAAATGGAAAGAATGGGTGTAAATACATGTTTTACTTTTTTAAGGCGTAAACCGCAATGCTTGTGTACTTAAGTTCTAATTCAGGGGTTATTTGTACTTTTCTTTATGTAGAATACATTTTTTGAACGACGTGTATTTTTTTTAAATTTACTATAATGATAAAACAAGGAGCATTAGAAACACCAGATAGTCACACAGCTTGACCCTAAACTCCCGAACCAAACTAGTTTGTACCGCTTTTTGTGTTTTTACAACAAAACTGCCACTCACAACATGGCTCCCCCGTTGACGCAAGATCCGGAAAGTCCACCTCTCTGTCTATGGAAGCGCGCAGTTCACTTGAAGTCGACTTTGGCTGCCAGAGACCTTAAACTCCGTACTTGGGCATCACCACAAAAGCAAGTACCTTGTGTTATCTTCCTTTGTTGCTTTAATCGTTCCTTTAAATCTCACTACGACGTTGCAGCTGCTGGATTAGCAATGATGCTAGCTACTGTGAGCTAATCTAACTGTTGTCATTTCTTAAAGGAAAAACCGTTCGCATTATCTGACTCGTGGTTTGATGAGGATTACGCGAATTTACGTGGAAAGTTAACGTTACTTATTTGTAACGTTACTAGTTTGCTAAAAATCTGGTTAGAAACCATCATGACCTCACGTGATCAGCATGAGGGATGTTGCTGGAGGTCATCATGGGTAAAATGCAATTTCAGTTTATATGTTTAAATAATGTTACTCTTATCATTCGTCACACAGTGACGTCATATGGTCAATTCTGGTGCTATGAAAGCAACAAAGTAAATTTATTCAATTCTCTATATTTGAGATGATGATGACACTATATATAATTGCAAGGAAAAGTTATGATTTCTGTTGACCTCTGGCACTATAGCAACACACCATGTTAATGTAAATGCGAAACAATGTACAAACCGAAAGCCTTGACCAATTTGAATCTCATGTTGCAAGAAATTAAATAGCTAAGCTATCACTCAGTTTAACCAGCAGTTTTTCCCCACTGCTGGTTGGAAAATTTTTTTTTTTGATTCCTTGAGATACAGTCAAATTCTCTTAACAAGTGTGTTTA
Source organism: Poecilia picta (assembly GCA_033032245.1). Lineage (NCBI taxonomy): Eukaryota > Metazoa > Chordata > Actinopteri > Cyprinodontiformes > Poeciliidae > Poecilia > Poecilia picta. Next base: position 23,023,537 of record CM065374.1, read on the forward strand.
CAGTAAGCATATTTTCAGGCAGGTAGTTTGTTGCACAGCAACAAGTGGGGAGGGGCAGCTGGTTAAAAGAAAGCCATCGCAGTTTCCCCTCGCTATGAACTGAATGCTCTGAGTTTGGTTCTGTGGATGCAGAGCAGACCAGAACCAGAAGACCTGAGTGGTCTGGAAGGTTGATACGACCACAACAGGTCTTGAATGTGTTGTGGTGCTAAACCATTCAGTGATTTATTAGCCAACAGAAGTATTTAAAAGTTTATTTTCTGAGCTACAGGGAGCCAATGGAAGAACAATAGAACTGGGTTTATGTGTGCTAGCTTTCTCGTTTTAGTGAAAACATGAGCAGCAACTTTACCACTTCAACCTTACAAAGGCCGACTTTGTAACTGTCTTTGTGTCTCTGAAGGTCCAGGTCAGGGTCCATCACTACACCCAGATTTTGGGTCTGATTACTAGTCTCTAGCTGTAATAACTGAAGCTGTGTGCTGACTCTAGATCGTTCCTCTTTAGGTCCAAAGATAATGTTTCTGTTCAGGCAGTTATGGCACGTCCATGCATTGATTTGTTCTGCGGCTCTACTCTGTGTTTGAATGGGTTCAAGGTCACCTGGTATCGTAATGCAGAGCTGTGTACAGGTGTTGTTACACAGCTAATTTTATTATTTGTTGTTTTATAAGCTAGCAGGAGCATATAGATATTAAATAGGAGGGGACCGAGGATGAAACCCTGGGGAACCCCACATGCAATTACTGTTCATATAGTTTGCCACTTTTAATTTTTTTTTTTACCTTTCTGTTTTCCTGGACCAGCTGAGCCATGGCCAACTTTCAGATCCGAAAGTACCGGGATGAGGACTCTGAAACCGTGAAGGAGCTCTTCACCTCGGGGATGAATGAGCACCTGCCTTCGTCCTTCATGCACGTCCTGAAACAGCCGCTGACTCAGATGCTGCTCATGTGCACCTTCTGCTCGCTCATGACCACCTCCCAGTCCTTCCTGCTGCCCGTCCTGGCCGTCACCCTCCTCCTGGCCGGAGTCCGGCAGATGCTCGTCTACATGTTCAACGGCTACATAGACGCGTCTTTGAAGAATGACCTCAACGACATCAGCGAGACCTACCTGCGGAAGAATAATTCGTGTTTCTGGGTGGCCGAAAGCGACGGTCTGGTGGTCGGGACGGTGGCGTGTCTCCCCGCCGAGACAGCAACTGGGTTTTTGGAGCTGAAGTGCATGTCGGTGAGCCGCAGTCACCGGGGAAAGGGCATCGCTAAGGCTCTGTGTCAGACAGTAGCGGATTTCACTAGGGAGAGAGGTTTCCCTGCCGTCATCCTCTACACGTCTATGGTCGCTACCGATGCTCAAAAACTGTATGAACACATGGGGTATAAGAAGATGAGCCAGTTTCCTGTGCCAGAGTTTTTTGCGAAAATCATCAACTTCACTCTGATTGAGTACAGACTCGATTTAGAGGAAGAGAAATAAAGCTAGTGAAACCGACAAACTCTTTAAAACAGCTTTGTAGTTAGTTTATGTCATCTTTTTTGTGACAAGTTCAACTTCTGCTGTTACTGTCTAAACAATGTTATGCAGCATGTTTTCTCCTACTGTTTTGAGTTGTTTTTCTACGCTTTTAAAAATGTCAGTAAAGAATAATCCCAGTAAGGAAGCCATATTTCTCTTTTTCTGTTAATCTGTTGTTCTGCTGTATATGGATGTGGTGGCTTCTGGTTGTTGATGTGGGGGTTAGGGTTAGGGAGTGTGTGGGGGGAGCAGTTTTTCATTGAAAATAATGTACGAATATTCTACATATTTCAGCTCCAATAAACATAATGGTAATCACTTGTTCCCAAGTTCTGCAGGAACCTGCAAATAAACTGATTTAAATCAAATGAGGAAAACCACGGAGCCTCTGGCATTCATTAAAGAGCCAATCTTTGATGTTTGGAGTTTAAGGTAATTTAATGTAAAAGTGTAAATTACAGATGTAAAATGTTATTATATTTAGAACCCGTTTGTTTTCAGAAGTCACCGGCGCGCTTTCTGGGTCGAAATGTGTGAAGTTCATCAAGATGAAGCAGCTGGAAAGCTGCTTGACCCATCTGAACATCGAATATTCCGAATTATCAAGGAATAACTTTGATCAAAGAGTAACTTTGATAACTGCATCAACGAACACAAGCATAGAAGGAAGTTCCACGTGCTGCGTTCAAAGCGCCTCGGACATGCCGGAGTGTTTCCAGACAACACTTTCTGAATTAATTTGTTTTTGTTGTAACGCCATGAAACTTTCAAAAATCCTCCAGACAACATTTATATAGACAGCAGGGTAACAGCCTCTATAAAAAAAAGCAAATTAATGAAAAGCAACTTAAAAACACCTTTTCGGTTTTCGTTTTTCCGAGTGCCGCTGAACGCACCAGTATTGAACTGAAGTGGGATTGATTGGAAGCAGGCATGCAGCGGACGCCTTGAGGAGGTTTTAACAGCAGGAAGAAACAGTCTCTGTTTTCATCTCATGTTTGAATATAAGGTAAGGAATTGGTGTTTATCTGTCTGTTCTTTTTCCTCTGCAGAATCCCAAAGAGCCTTGGTGTCAAGTCCTCCTTAGCTGTGTGAGGCTAGGAAGAATGCTAGATGCTAGCAGCTCTTAGCCGGTCCGTCAGTCGTTAACGGTGTTCAGATTTCTGACGGTGGTAATAACGGGCTCAGAGCTGACTTGTTTATTCGCACATTAAATGACCTGCAATCATTTTAGCAGCTTCCTACTGTAGCTGTTATGAAGCATTTCAGTCAAAAGCCCTTCAGTCATGTAGTTTATTTGAGGTCAGTGTGGTTAAAGGTTAAACTGGTTTATAATCTATATGTTTCGCCACCTGGATAATTGATTTAGCAAATAAATACAGTATCATAGTCTCATATATATCATATTAATAAACCTATTAATATTTTTGCCACGCCGCAGCCACAAACTTTAATCTATTTTGTGGGGATTTTTATATAACACACAAGGTTATAGTTGTGACGTAGAAGGAAAAGGATACGTGTACAAATCTTTTATGCAAAGTGACTCAAATAAGGAATGTAATGTTTATGAATGTTTTTAATAGGTAACAAACTGTGACCTTTAATATTTTTACATCATCTGTAAAAATTGAATGTCCCACTGAAAATAATTAAACCGAAACCAACCTAACCAGTTTTCCAATAATAGGTCTTATAAAAGCAACTTCCTACTGCTACTTTCTGTTGTCTTTTTTGTTGTTTTTGGCAGAAGAAACATCTGGGTGTTGATTACCTGACTCCTGTGACATGAAATAAGTGTTTTTATGGTAGTTTTGCGAATTGCATCCATTTCGATACATTCAAAAAATTCTTATAAAATATACATTTTTTTCATTAAGTTATTATTATTATTATTTTTGTAATTTAAATGTATACAGCTTTATGGTTAATGTAAATGCACCTTAATTAGATACGTTGTAGTATAACCCAGAGACCTGAACTCAACTTTAAAAGAAGGCGTAGACATTATGTTGAGAAAATGTTTGTGTTTTTAATCAAATAGTTTGCAGTATAAAAGTTATTCACAATCTCTTCACATTTGTATCTTTTTTTTTTTATTTCATTAATTTCACTGACCAGCAGAGCCATGGCCAACATTCAGATTAGAAAGTACCAAGACGAGGACGCTGAGATCGTCAAGGAGCTCTTCACCTTGGGGATGAGCGAACACGTGCCTTCGTCCTTCACCCACGTCCTGAAACAGCCGCTGACCCAGATGTTGCTCATGGTCACGTTCTGCGCCCTCATTACCAGCTCCAAGTCCTTCCTGCTGCCCGTACTGGCCGTCACACTCGTCCTGGCCGCGGTCCGACAGCTGGTCGTCTACATGTTCAACAAATACATAGAGACCACCCTCAAGACGGACCTCGACCACATCGGCAGGACCTACCTGCGGAAGAGTAATTCGTGCTTCTGGGTGGCCGAAAGCGACGGTCGGGTGGTCGGGACTGTGGGATGTCTCCCCTCCGAGACGGCACCTGGGTTTTTGGAGCTGAAGCGCATGTCGGTGCGCCGCAGTCACCGGGGAATGGGCATCGCCAAGGCTCTGTGTCAGACGGTGGCGGATTTCTCGAGAGAGAGAGGTTTCCCTGCCGTCATCCTTTACACGTCCGTTGTGCAGACTGACGCTCAGAAACTGTACGAACACATGGGTTACATGAAGATAAGAGAGTTACTCATTCCAGAGTTTATGGCTAAAATCCTGAACTTCACGCTGTTTGAGTACAGACTTGATTTACAAACAGATTAAGAAAGGGACTGAAACAGCAACATTTTTGGGTTGATGGTACCGTTCAGTTATTCTCCAGCTACCAAGGGAAGGCACAGCCAAAGCAAACTGTTTGCATACCACTGCTATAAAACAAACACACTAAAGAGATCAGTAAATCACTATTGGTCTTTTATTAGAACGTTTTTAGTATACAATTGTTTAAACGGTGTTTCGATATGATTTTGGTATTGGTCCGATATCAGCCAAAAAAGTATTGTATTATATCTGCCGATAGAAGCTCTGCACTCCAGGATTTAATCCGGCCCAGGATTTCTGTTCAGCAGCGCTTCCACCCCGCAGCAGACTATTGGGTAATAATAAACTGGTCATTTGTTGACTATTGCTCTTTTGAATACTATCACTTGACCAGGCATTTTCTACCATTCCACACTATAAGATAAGTAATAAAAGTATGGCTGATACATTCTGAAATCATATCTGGTCAATATCGGTATCGGCCAGTACTCAAATCAATATCATCAATATCATAAGTGAAAAAGCTTTATCGGGACACCTATACCATTGTACAATAATATCTGAGAGGAAGTTAATGGGTGTATGCTGACTGACTTTTATGATAATTATTTTATTATTTATTTCCTAACTGCTTAGTTTCTTTACAACTATTTCAGACATTTTTAGCTAATTGTGCTCTTGTTAATCTTTCATTAAATCTCTGTTGTGCATAGATGTAAAAACTTCTTATGTACTTTGTTCTTTATGTAAATGTAAGGGGTCTGTTTTCTTCTCTTGATCAGGTGTATTTTACCCATCTGCAAACCTAGTTCTGATTTTGCTACTTCTAATCTTGATATTACCTGTTAATGAGGTAGTTAAGGATGAAAAAGGACAAATGTAAATGGAGTTGGATGCCTAAATCCATGTTAAAATAAGAATAATCAGGATTATGATTTGATTAATGGTTGAGCGATGATTAAAAGTAATTTTCAGTAAAATAAATGGCAAAGATTTGCAGAAGCTTTGTCACAGTGTTTTATTTTGATAAATTTGACTTCACCTTTCAGAAGGTAAAGGTATTAGAGGACTTTATAGTTAACCAGAAATATTAAATTTAATTAAAATTACTGATGCTTATAGAAAATCTCAAAACCAAGAAGTTAATTCAGTCCAGTTATACCAATAGATTCTGAGTCAATTACAAACATTCAAATTGATCCTAGTTGTCAAGCAATGCAGTCAAGTTAAGTTTATTGTTAAAAAAATTATCTAAGGAAACGAGAAGAAAAATCCAGCAGAACCAGAACCTGGCTCAGTTTGAACAGCCATCTGTCAAGACCGACTGGGGGTTTTATTTCAGAGAAAAGACGTTATATCACCAGTCACACACAGTGGTATTGTTATGGTCTGGGGCTGACCTGGAAGTCAACTGTCACTGATGAAACCAAGACTCTGACTGGCCATCTTCATGACCATAAACACAGAGTCATTTAGGGGACGTACCAGGAAATATGATCTGAGAAACATTTGCAAATCTACTGTTCATTTGCTCATAAAAGCAAAATAATTGGTTTGAAATGGCCTAGTCAAAGAAGAGATGCAGTGTAATAACTGTTTGTGCTGGGAAAATCTTCATGTTGCTAAATTAAAGTAATTCTGCATAGAAACGAAAATACAATTCCTCCACTGCAACTTAGGAATCACTGCCAGATATAGAAAAAAACTAATTAAACTTAGTAACTAAAACTAGTTTAATAACTAAACACAGGTTTAGTCTCCAGGTGACCAGGTTACTTTGGAAAGCTTTTGTTCCATGAGAAAATATTTAATGTGAAAAATGACCTTTGGTTCACCTTTATTTATTTATTTTTTGTCTAGTATTAAAATCTTTGATAATCTGAAAGATTTAAGTGGTATAAAAGTAGCACAGAGAATAATAAGGCTACTTGAAATATTGAAAATAAATACCATATAATCGCCTTAAAATAAGTCATTTTCGAAGTGATCTATTTATTTTTTCCTTCTTTTTTTTTCAAAATTACCTTTGGCCAAAAATAAAATAAAAAAAAAATTTAGGAAGGTGACAATATGTCAAAATATTACATAAAATATAGTCTGTGTTTACATTTTTTGCTTAAATGGCCAACACCGACTTGGTGTTGAAATCATGTCACCGGGCTCCTCTGCTCCTCTGAGGCCGGCCGAGTCAGGCATCAACTCGGACGAGCAGGACGGATCCGTCCGGTCAGACAACCATAGATGGATGTAGCTCTTCAGGGACGCGGAGCTGAAGCGAAGCCGGATTTTTGACACAAGCGGGTAAGACTCAGCAAGCAGCTGATACTCTGAGTGTTGACGCGTCGATGTAAAATATCTAAACAAAACAATAATTTATACATGATAATAAAATAATGTTATAAGTGGAGTTAAACAGGTTTTATTTCAGCGAGTCAGCCGGTGCATGCTAACAGCTTCTGCTGCTAGCAGCTGCTCAGGGAGTGTCTCACTGACAGCTGACAGCAGCGATGAACGCTGATAAAACTACGCGGTTTTATGTCCATTTTAATATGTAAATAGCAAATAATTTAATTGTAATTGCTAGTTAAAAGGTAATAACACGTAACGACTCAATAGGTGTTTGAATTTAACGCGTCTGTAAACAGACATCTGAATAATTCAGCGTCATTTCCCTTTAATTTCATTTATTCGATTTAATATCAAATCCAACGAGTTTCCTGGTTCAGTACTGTTAATATTGAGTTTGAACATGTTGTCAATAGGCTTCCACACCCATGGTCGGATTTAATCAGAAATAACAGCGAATATTGAATCTACTTCACATTATTTATTTATATTTTGCTGTTTAACTCCTCACTTGTATGGAGCCACTCAAAAATCACCAATTTGATGTAAGACACGGTCAGTTTTCACCCAAATACACTAGATGGCATTAAGTCACAGATTTAATTACAACAATTAAAGACTGTGCGGCTACTAATAGGTTTTTATATGGCGCTGCACTCCAAATCAAAAAGAACTAAAGTATATACTAAAGTATATACTCGGCAGTAACAGATGACCTACTTTTTTTGTTTAAGTTGTATTCTAATGAATTCAATATAAACGACTAACACAAATTCAAATTTAATAAATCAAGCACTTGGACAAAATACCTGCGAGATAACCTTGATAAATAACCTGTAAAAGGACATAAATAGCGAAATGAATGATTGAAAATGAATGAAATTGCAAAAAGAGAGAATAAGATCAGCCTTTTTTCAGGTTACATTTCTAAGATGAGCTGTTTTTTAAAAATGACTTTTTTCTGTTGAATTATCCTCAAAATAAATCAAAATGATTAACATCTTCATTTGGAAGAAGAAGAAGTAAATCCCACTTACAGGTTTCAATAGAGAGTGTAAATATGTTGCACTGGTCAGATCAGTCTAATATTTTTGACCTCCATGCAAAAAATACTAATTGGACATGATACCCTCAAACATGGTGGCGGCAGCGTCATCCTGTGGGGATGCTTCTCTTCAGCACAAACAGAAACAGTGGCGAGTCAGTTCATCATCTAGCATAGCGGTTCTCAACGTGGGCGGTACCCCACCCAGGGGCGTTCAAGGACGGAGGGGGCGCTGGCGGACATTTTTACAAAAGGGGGGCGCTGGGATGCCTTAGGGGGGCGTTTGGTCTAAGGTAAACTTTACACCTTAAATGCACAGCAATGCCAGTTTAGACTTTGAGCAACTTGGTAAAACTGTATTGTGTAACATTAAATCATGCTTGGCTGCAACTGTATCGATGGAAGCTCTCCTTCTATTCAGTGTTTGTAGCTTCTTGGCGCAGCTCCGTTCTCCTGTTACTGGTAGCTAAAATCACTGTGTATCCCTCTGAATAATGAACCCATTTAAATAAAGAAGTCCCTCCATGGGTGATATCACGATAGAGAGCGTTCATTTTATAACGTTAACACCGGAGCTGTAAGTGGCCCGGTATGAAACGGGGGTGATAGAACAACACAGCACTTTTACATTTCAATCATCAGAATTCAGAAATGCCTTTTCCCCATCCATACGCTTCCCGACCGCCCTGCACCATATGCGGTGAGCATCAATAAACGATTAAAAAAATTAGCAATGGGAAAGAAACTAAAGTGGACATAGCAATAAACCAAGAGAGGATAATACTAATCAAATTAAACTAAATGGAAATGAATGAAGAACAAAATGCAAGAATAAACTAAGAAACTAAGGTAAATACAGAGGAATAAACTGGTATGGCAAGACCTTTTGAGCAATAATTAATACAGAGGATGTATGGCAAGAATAAACAGACACTATTTTCAGATAAAAGGTAAAATAATATTGTTGAAATGTCATGGGTTTGTTGAAACCACATCTAATACTGAGAATAAATATATCTTCAGACCATAACAGTAAAGAACGGATCACTTGTTTATGTTTTAATTAGATTTGATATATTTATTTCTTCAATATTATTTTTCATGTCAGTGTTAATGTCATGAGGCTGATGACTCCATGACACTTTCAATTTGACTCATTAGAATTTGATTAAGAACCAGATTTGTTCTTTGTAATTTCTGTCCAGTAAAACTATTAATCTATAATCAATAGACAGGTCTATATAAAGATATAATCTATGTTTCTGTCTCATATTTGTATGGCATTAAAAGAACCTGAAACTTTTGTTTTTCCACTGAAAGCTCTGGTTTGCACAATAAATGCCATGTGGGTGAAGTTTTATGGATGATGCTCTGATGTCCCATTATCCTGAAGGCAGCACAGAGCTGCACCACCAGGAACCGACATAAACACTGAAGAGAAGAAGAGCTATGATTAATGTAGTTACAGTTCTATCCATATTTTAATGTTGCAGAGCTCAGTCGTTTGCAAATAGTTCAAACTTTAAACTGGTATGTTGAACATCTTTTATCTGGTCATTTTGTGGAATATTTAGCAACTAGAAAATGGCAAATAAGAATATTTTTCCACTCTGATTGGCTGCTGCTAGGCCTACCAATTTTAACTTGAATGTTCATTGCATTTTTTGTAGACGCCTGTGAAAATAATTTCTATTCCCATGGCTTTTTTGTTCTCTGAGAAATTATTTTTGATGATAAATACAGAGACAAGCATAAAAATCAAAACATCTACAATAGTGATAGTAATATTAATGATAAAATAATGGTCAGTGCAAAGTAGCCTGCAAATTCTTTGGTGGGGGGCGGTGAGGGACCTGGATAAGGGCTAGGGGGGCGCTGGGCCAAAAAAGGTTGAGAAACACTGGTCTAGCAGTACAGAGACCCTGAACGTATCACACCGGCTACAATAGAGTGCATGAGATGAGCATCGCACTATACTAGAAAAACATGCATTGGCCAAATTCTTATTACAAAATAGCAGTATTTGTTATAGATCCATATTTTACTCACTTCCTTACTTCCGACACTCTCGTAACGTTTCACATTTTGGTCGTTTGGACATCTACATCAGCTTGAAAAAGTATTCACACTCCTCGAACATTTCCGTATTTTATCACATTTTAATGTGAAAGACCAACACAAAGTGTTAAAAAAATTGTTAAGTAGAAAGAATATTTTACACCACACCTTTCAGTTTATTTGTTTAAAAACATGTATAATCTTCTTCCCACTTCACAATTGTATGCCACTCTGTGTTGGTCTTTCATTAAAATTCCAGTGATTTATTTATGTTTGTGGTTGTAATGTGACAAAATGTGGAAAATTTCAAGGGGTGTGAATACTTTAACAGACTCAAAAACAGTCTGAAAATATTACATGTAAAGTGCATATTTCTGACACTTTGATCGCAATGACAAACAAACATTACATTACATTGCATACTTTATACACATCAATAAGGCAGTAACATTACGTTTTACAATGATGTAGTTTATCCGTTTGTCACTGATGTTCAGATATTTTGCAAAAAAATCAACAATGGACTTCACTTTTCAAAGTGAAGTCCATTGTTGTCATCAGTCTTAAGCGCAGACACGTCGTCATAGCGACGCAATCAGCCAGCAGTCTGTTTAAAGCTATTGCTGCTGCTGCTGTTCTTTTTTTTTTCTTCTTATTTTTGTAAAATATAAATTGTTTCACACATACAAATATCCTATTATTCAGATAAGGCTCATTATTCTAGTTTTCTTCATCTTTACCTTGACGGTTGCCGCCCATGTGTTCCCGGCCGGCCAGCAGACGGACCGGTCATAATGTCTCTCCTTAAAGTCACCTCAGTTCCTGCTCATCAGGCTTGGTGGAGGTGAGACGTGGGGTTTTGCATTGCTGTCTTTTTTCTCTCTCTGCCCTCATCTCCCATAAGGAGGCAGATCTTTGCCTTAAGCTGTCCACCAACCGTCTCCTGCTGTGGGAGATGAGGATGCATCCCCTCCCCGCTTCCTGCAGAGCCATAGCATCACCCCCCTATATTTTTTTCTGTCTTTTGCCAATTTGCATAAAAGGGGTGCAAAGAGACTGCAGGGGTTTTGCTTGGTGTCCCTGAATGCCCCGTTGATGTAGAATCCAACACTAAACCTTTTTTAGTCAGTATGCACTCTTTTTTTTCTTTCCCTATGGTTCTCAGTGGCTAACACTTAGCGGTTAGCTTGCAGCATTCGCTTCCACAGCAAAAAAAGATGACAACAAAGCACACAGAGGGCAGTTGAGTTTAAAAAAAAAAAAAAAAAAAAAGCTCCTGCCTCTGGGTTTGCTTATAAAAGGGAGTTAATCCTGGCTCTGTGATGGGCCACAATATCACCAGGCTTGGTCTGAATGAAATCTGCTTGCAGTGAGCAACGATTCAAAGCATCACCTGGGTGCTCAGTGCACACTGAAACAGAATCAGACCAAGATAAACTGGTTTACAAGCTCAGAAATGCCTGCTGCCAGTTTTTAAACTCTGTATTCTCAGGCTCGTTATTGATTTTTTATTTTATTTTTTTGTTGCTTACGCTACCAAAGAAAGGAAATAGAATTTTAGCAGTGGTTTGTTGAAGACTGCAATGCAGGGAGAACAGAAATATGATGCACTTTTTTTTTCCTGCATTGAGGATTTATTTTTGTTGGACAGCCATAACTTAGCTAAATGTCCAAGTAGGAAGTGCTTAATTGATCTGTTTTATGCTAGCATGATTGAATGTCTCTATTTTTTAAATACTATTGCGATTACTCTAAAAATGATTTAAAAACCCCAAAAAACAAAAACAACTACCGTATATATTACTTATTTTTTTAGGTAACTGTGACACAGAATTCATAGCACCACAAACAAATGTTGCTCTAAAAATTGCTCCTATTTGAAATAAGCTTCTTCATTGTATTGAAATAACTGTGATTTATATAACAAACAGCATAAATAGACTTCATTGAATCATATTTTTGAAATAACTGATATTTATTGATGCAGGTGGAGAAAATAGTAAAAAATACATTATACTCTGTTCTTTACATTCACTGGAATTAACTGAGCAAATGAGCTCAGCGTTTGCTAATTGCTGCTGCTGCTAGTCTGCAGGAGCGGAGTCATTTTTATTTTTGTTTTCTTATATTAGGAGGTGTTCATTCACCTTTGAATGGTTGCCATGGATTTCTCAACATACTTGACTGAATCAAAGCAACATTCCCAGTGTGTTTTTTGGTTAGAGCAGTGGTTCCCAAACCTTTTCTCCTGCGCCTACCCAGTGGGTTTCAGACATTTTCTGGGGCCCCCATGACTTACAAATGGTCGTCTGATTGAACGAGGCTGTGAGGGGGGGAGTGGACAAGGGGAAGAGAGGATTCTTAGAGACTCCCTGTCTGTAAGAACGGGGGTGGGGGAATTGACTTTTTTTGGGGGCAAAATGAATGTGCGTAGCTGAACATAGACAACAACATCGGTAGCCTACAGGCTACTTGTTAAGCTTATGGTGCTGTATTGATATTAGCTAGTCATCTTTTATCTGACTTTACCTGCATCCAGCAGCTTTACTCAAATCAGTCGGTTAGGTTGGGGAAAAACTGAAAAGTTCTTTGCGTTTTGCTGGTTGGCTGCCATGATTCTCATACACCTGCGTAGCTCAGCACAGCAGCAGCCCGCAATGGCACAGTGACCCCCCCTTGGGGGAGCGCCCCACGGTTTGGGAACCTCTGCGTTAGGGAATAACATTATTACACAATGTAAAGTAAAAAACAAAAGTCAATTTTGAATATGACTCAATATTTAAGTTTTTTTTTACAAGAGTTTAAGTGTGTAGTTTAATTCTGCTGAGATTAAATACTCTGTTTACTAATGAGTTACACTGGATTTTATTTAGTATAATAAGATTAGAGGGGGCTGAAAATAAATACACACCACACTTTTCAGATTTTGTTTACAAACCCCCCAAAAACAGGCAATTAAAAAAAAACAATTTCCTTGCAAGATCAAAACAAAAAACACACATGGTTTAAGGCCGTAATCTGACAAAATTATGAATATAAATCATTTTTAAACGTCAAATGTGCAGGCTTTAGGACCCAGCGACGGTGTCGGGGCCTACGCTGTCCTCCTTCCTGCAGAAGCCAGTGCAGACACTGACACAGTGCAGTGCAAGCCGCTCAGCTGACGCGTTCACAGCCCAACCAAGCTTGGCTGCTTTGAGTTCTTCTTCTTTTCTTTTTTTTTCTGCCCCCGTTTTCTTGGCTCGGCCATTTGAATCATCTGAGGGCTGGATCGGCTCGGAAACTTCCTGCTTCCTGGGATGCAGTGAAGGAAGGTGGGATCCTTGAGAGAAGACAGAACAGAAAAGAGAGCGAGAGGGAGAGATGCTCCAGCAGCATCTCTGAATCTGAATCCCCCTCCTCTCCCTTTCTCTCCCCACTACTACCACCACCTTCCGTCTAGCCGATGCTCTCCTTAATTTAATATCCCACTCCTTCAGTGAAGACAGGCAGTTTTTTTGGGGGGTGACGCTCAGCGACCGGTAAACATGTCACAGACCAGAAGGAGCACATACACCCGGGTGAGTGCGTGGCTGAATATTGAAGTTGTCTGTTTTCACTGTGTCATCTCCTGTTTCAGCAGGTCGGGGGGCTTCTAATCCGTTTTAGCCGTGCCGCTCTCCTCCAGCATCAGTTGTCGCCTCTTTGTTTGGCTCAGACGCCCCTCCGGGGTTCAACATTGTTGCTTTTGTTATGACTCAACTCTCTGTCGGTATATGACATAGGCATTTATTTGGGTTAAAAGATTTAAAAAAAATTTTATCAGTCCAGATTTAAAAAAAAAAAACAACAATAAACCACAAAATCCAAGATTCCTGGGAGACTTCCTGTCGGTCATCCGTCTCTGAGTCAGGCTGGCTTCCCTGTCACAAGGAAGGATGACATCAGTGCTTCAACTCAGAAATTTCCTAAAAAAATAAAAATAAAGTCAGCTATCTGTAGATCCTTCAGATCGGAAAGCAGAGTAGATATCAGGGGTGTCCCGATGCAACTTTTTCACTTCCGATATGATACAGATATCGAACTGATGCGACATCAGCGCAAATCAAACAAACCTTTGTTACTTATTTTGTAGTGTGGAGTGTTAGAAAATGTTGGGTCCAGTGATATTACTCAACCACAAAATGTATGAGAACAACTGACCCATTATAGGGCAGTATAATGTAAAATCAACATTTTTTAGCTTTTCATCATGTTATAATGTTATTCCCTCATCAAAAACATACCTGGAGTGTTGCCTTGATTCTTTCATGCATGTTTGAGAAATTCTTGAATCTCCATGGCAACCAATCAGCGGTGCAAAATGCCTGGGTGGACCTTGCTCCGCCTCTGAGATGCAGCTCCTCCTCAGAGCTTCCACCTCACAGAGCAGCCCTGCCCCTGGACTCCGCCTCTCAGCTCCTTCAGACTAGCCAGCAGCAATTAGCAAACATCTGGTGGAGCTGAGCATCTGCTGAGCTCCTTATAGGAGCTACTTCTCAGTTCAATGCTGGTAAAAACATTTTTAAATGGTTAATAGAGGAGCGATGCTGTGATGACTTCCTGAAGGCGGAGTTCCAGAAAGAGCAGACGTTTCTTAAAGAGACAGAGGTGCAATTTCAAGGCATTAAATTAGGAAGTAAAATTTCTTAAACATAATGTTTGATGTATACAGCATTTCTTATAACAACTTAAAGTGACAGAGTTAGTTGATTATGCTATAAATTGATTCTTTGAGCCTGAAAAACATGTAATACTGCCTCTTTAACCAGTGGATGTGCATGCGGGATGCTAGTGACAGAAATCCAGGGTTAGATTAAATCCTGGATCGGAGTGCTTCCATCTGAGATATTTAATGGAGGCCAATATAATCCAATACTTGTTTTTTGGCTGATATTGGAACAATTTCCGATATCCATATGGGATAAGGGCAAGTCCTAGCAGACATTAGGTCTTTTTTGTTTTAAATACCGTTTTTTTCTATAATAAATAAATTCTGTGTATTGTAATAAAATGGACATTGTAGACGATTCATTTAGAAGTTTTGTTTTTCTAATTTTATTTGAGGCTTGCTCTCAGTGTGAGGTTGCATTGTAAGACTATAGTGGCACTAAATAATTCAACAGTGCCTGTTCAGGTGCTCTTCCTCCAACACGTGGCTGTCGGGTCGAAAATATAGAACTACTTAGTACTGACTGTCGACTTAAATTAACACTTTTTAAGGATAAATATCCTCAAGGTGTTCCGTATGAACCTTTTAAAATGGCACCTTGTGTTGTGTATAATTTTTCATTCTCTATTGTTAAGAACCGAAACTTTCTGATGTAGTTTCACTGCAACTATTAGTCAGATCTCCAAGTTCTTAACTGTGATCTGGAGGCTTTTTTATGGGATATAACCAGTTAAAATATGCATTTGTATGCTGATTTTAAATTATTTACTAGCTTATGGTTTAGTAATGCTTGCTTTTATGTAAGCAGTTGATGCAGTGCATATCTGAGATTATAGGGCTGCACTGCATCGGGAAACATGGAATTGCGGTGCTGACTCTAAACTTGCTTTTTCTTCATCCCTACTGCTACCCCAAACTTAAAGCTCGACAATTTTTTTTTCCTTTTTTTAGCCTTTCGATGGGTTGAAATAGTTTGGCAATTACTTTTCTAGCTACCTCCTGTTTGTGGTTCTAGTTACAGTGGATAGGCCTATTGCAATAAAGAGTAAATCAACCGATCACATTATAAATTGAAAGGAACTCTATAATGATGCATGATTTATGGTTTTTCTCTTTTCTCTCTGTTTCTACCAAAATCTGGACGATTAAAGTCTTCAGTCCGGTGCTTTGATCCCAACTGGCCCTTTTTTAAGGACCATTTTATTTAAAGAGACTTCATAATTAATTTTATTTGTTGTTTCTGTTGTTTTCTTTATTTAGTTTGGATATTTCAAAATGTCTTCCCGTTTCAGTGTTAAATCGTCATGAGAAGTTTATTGATATTTGAGAATGTGTTCTTGCATTATTTTGCCATTACTGCAGATTACCTAATATTGTTATTTTGAGAGTGTTTGTATTGTTTATTGCAATAACTTCTGGGACCATTTATCATCCAGAAGTTTGTTTCCATCTGAGGCCTTAAAGTGATTTGGATTGGACAAATTAGTTTTGGTTTTTTGACTGACCTTTATGCTGTGGCTGTTTTGTTATAAGTTGCTTCATATGTAGGTCGTCTAGCTGCTTTAACCTTTAAATCAAACGGGCTACACGGACGGTGTGTGTTTACAATAAGCTCAAGGAGAGGCCGGTCATGTTCCTTTGGAGAGTAATAAAATCTTCTCTTGTGTGTGCCGTTCTGCTGACTCACCATCAGTTCTTGGACATAGCACTGTTAATTGGGTTTTTCAGCATTATTATGTTATAAAATTATTGAAAGCAAAGATATATTTGGTTCAATGTGTGTTTTCCTCTCCATGTACAAACTCTGCATTAAGAAGTGTCAGCAGGATTTTTCCTTTCCTTAAAAAAAAAAGCAGGATCAGGAAGAGGATGCTGGTTGACCTTTTTTCTCACCCAGACATCTGAGGAGGTTAAAGTAAAGGTATAAAATTTTGCTGTTGATGCACGATATATCGGCTTCAGCATATCGGTATTGATTCGATATTTATTTGCTTGTGTGACAGTGATGGTAGTTAAGCACCGGATTGTGACGTGTTTAACTGAAGCAGAGAAGAAGTGGTCAATGTTTCACTTTGTCAATATAGGGAAATATACACAGTCCAGTCACATTAATGTGACCATCTGTCAAAAGCCAGAATAACCACCTTTCGCAGAGCGAACTGCTACGAGACGTGCAGGAAGAGAGTCACTTAGGTCCCTGAAGGTCTTCTCTGGGATGTTGAGCCATGCCGACTCTAATGCCGTGGCCAGCTGCGCTAGATTACGCGGTTGAGGATCCATGGCGCGAACAACTCGATCGAGATGGTCCCACAGATGCTCGATTGGGTTTAAGTCAGGTGAGTTTGCTGGCCAGGGGAGGACGGTAAACTCATCCTGGTGCTCTTCGAACCACGCACGTACACTGGCAGCTGTATGGCACCTCGCATTGTCCTGCTGGAAGATGCCATCATCCTGAGGAAAAACAATGCGCATGTAGGGGTGGACATGGTCCGCAAGGACAGATGCGTACTTGTATTGATCCATCGTGCCTTCCACAATAATCAGTGAACCCAGAGAATGCCAGGAAAACATTCCCCAGACCATAATGCTCCCGCCTCCAGCTTGGACCGTTCCTGCAATGGTTGCAGGGTGGTTCCTTTCAGAGGTTTCACGCCTTATACGCCAACGTCCATCTGTCCGATGGAGCATAAAACGCGATTCATCTGAAAACGCTACCTGTCGCCCTCAGTGGACGTCCAGCTGCTGTACTGGCGTGCAAATTCTAGCCTTCGTCGTCGATGAACACCAGTCAGCATAGGTGCACGAACCAGGCGTCTGCTTCGGAGGCCCAGACGCAGCAATGTTCGCTGAATAGTGGTTTGGGAGACACTTGTGGTAGCCCCTTGGTTCATTTTAGTGGTCAGTTGCTCAACGGTAGCCCGTCTATCTGCCCGAACGCATCTCCGCAACCGTCGTTCGCCTCTGTCATCTATGGCCCGTGGTGCACCACATTTGCCACGTCGTTGATTTTGGACAGTCCCATTTTGCCATGCACGGTACACTTTTACCACGGCGGCACGCGAACAGTTCACAAACTCAGCCGTTTCGGAAATGCTTCCACCCTTGGCCCGAAAGCCAATGATCATGCCCTTTTGGACGTCGGATAAATCGCTTCGTTTCTGCATTACGCCAATGATTGAAATGTTTTCCGAAGCCCACACACACCCTTTATATACGCTCAACTGCACTGTGCTGCCACCTGCCTTCTGTGATTGGTTATTTAACTCTGAAGTGGAAAGTACGTGGTGGTCACATTAATGTGACTGGACTGTGTATATTTGTAAATATTGGCTAAAACAGCAATGTTAATATCGGTATCAGCCCAAATTTTCACATCAGTTTTGTTTATTTATTTTTTCTTTCTCTCCTCTCAGATTTTACCAAACCTAATCATATACCGCATGCATCAACAGTGGTCACTTATTTTACAGAAATGTGTAAAGATATTTACAATTTTAAGATATCTTACAAAATAGTTGTATGTTATTACTGGAACCCTTGCTCAAATCTCAAGCTGTACAGCTTTAGCTTCACTTGGTTCAAATTCACTAAAGGAATGCTATGATATAACAATTTTGGCAGAAGGTTTTTTTTTCATTTAAAAAAGGAATAAAATGTCTCTTTATCAGCATCTTTTATTGCATTTCTAATATTATATAAAACATTTTTTAAAGTTGCTTAATGAAAAATCTGCAGAATGTGCAAAGTTTTTTATTTTAATCTGAGAAATAGGTGAATTGATTGCTCGTTAGTTGCAGCCCTAGTTTACTTAATATTTGCATGAACTGTAAGTGTGTTTCTTATTCTATTTATAATACCAGCTTTTATCTGCTGTTTCTGCTGCAGCACATGATCTATTTTTGGTGTTCTAAAAACAAATCAAAGCAGAATCACTCCATTTTCAAAAGCTTTATTACATTTTTTTTACACTTATTCATAATCAAGGATGTAAATTTGACAGCACAGCCTAAAAGGACAAGAGAAAACATCTGGAAATAACAGAAATAGATTATATTCAGAACCAATGTAAACAGAAAGCTGAAAAGTCAGGAAGAAAACCTGAAACAGAGTAATTTGTTAACTTTTTGGAGCATAAAAGGATGTATGTTGTTTTCAGTCACCATCTGTGTTGCGTTTAGGTGAGCTAACCATGGTACTTGTCCCCTGTCCCTCTCAGACCACCAGCAGCGGCAGCAACAGGATGAGCTCGGACGGGGGCGGGCGGCCCGTCAAGGTGGGCTCCCTGGTGGAGGTGATTGGCAAGGGGCAGCGCGGCACGGTGGCCTACATCGGGAACACACTGTTCGCCTCCGGGAAGTGGGTGGGCGTCATCCTGGACGAACCCAAGGGCAAGAACGACGGCACGGTGCAGGGCAAGCGCTACTTCACCTGCCAGGAGAACTACGGCATTTTCGTCAGGCAGTCGCAGGTAATGCAGAAAAACAAAACCACTCTTCAAAGCATCTTTGTGTGAAGTTGAAAATATATGGAAAATGTGCCGCAGAAATTCACCGGTGACCCGGAGCAGGGCTGTTCTTTCCCACCTACAGCTCCTATGTTTGGATGGTTTAGGTTTAGTTTTAGGCTCTCTGCTCCTCTGCTGTCAGACCCTGTTCTCCATTGTTGCAGGTTTGTTTTTATTTGAGTTTATGGTGTATTTTATCGCTTAAGTTTATGTAAAAGGCTCATATACAGTATATACATACACCTCCACTTATACGTGGGGTATTTCAGTGGAGATATTTTCTGCAATGTAGCAGAAAAAAACACACACATTAATAAAGTCCTGTCATAACCCTTGCTTTATATTCAACCACTCTACTTGTCAAAATTGCTGAATAATATTTTAATAAGCCGTTTTTTGCATTTTGACCCCATGTTTAAACACCACTGATATTTTAAATAAGTTTAAAGCTAAAGCCACTTCAGAATGTGAATGTTAGTCTCTTTTTCACATTTTAAAACTTCTTTTTGTTTTTACAATCATTGTCCTATAGGAATACCCAGCTATGTCCAGGTTTTAAACAAAATACCCAAAGTATTAGAGTAAGGCTGGGTGATAAGGCTGAAAAACTTAAAAAACATATTAGTCTGTATCAATAATTATTGATTAGTAATTTGTTTTAAATATCTGAAACACAGCCAGACTGGTGGCATGACTGCTCCTCCTTTTTCCACAGTTTTCACTCAATGCCGTTGCTTTTTATTTTTGAGGAAAGGTGGCGAAACCTGAAACTGCTTCTGCTGCGCAAGTTACTCAACAAGTTGTTGCTAGGCAACCAAACAGCGAGTGAGTTAGTCGACGCAGCCAACCTAGCTTAGCTGGCCGTGAGACATTGAGCGACTAAAGCCTTTCCTCTGCCTACATCTCCCAGAATGCCGTGCACTTCTGGATCGGAGTTCAGCAAAATTTTCAGCATTCAATTTATTGATGTTGATCACATCTCCATCGCCAACATCCATGTCTTCTGCTTTCTTTCGAAGCTAAAGCAGCTGAAACTTCAATGCCTGAAATGTAAGCAAACTTCTGCCCAACACAAAGTGGTTTAAATGTAACGCCACAGTTCAGGCAGCTCAGCTGTTTGACACATTCAGGGCTTCTTCTTCCCCTTCAACACAAATTTATTGGTATGCGTGGCTCAGCATGTTTTACATGTGTCTTCCTGTCATCGCACAATAATGCAAGGCTGCGATTGAAAAATGCAGATGTGTTTGGTTTGTCTTTATCTCCATATGACTTTCCAACGTGTTTTCAGAGCCCATCCTGTAGTTAACAGTTGAGCGAAATATTTTAAAGGCTTTTCATTAATTATAAAAAGTCTTCTGTTGTTTTGTATCGGTGAAACATGAGGTTGATGAGGGTGTTGGATCCGTCTGGCTCTTTGTAAAGCAAGCTGGTGGTGGAAGTCTGAATTTTTTGTCTTTTTTTTTTTTTTACAGATATGACTGACTGCTTCCTCCTCTCTGACTGTCTATTTCAGATTCAGCTGGTTGATGACGGCGCAGACACCTCTCCGGAGACCCCCGAGCCAACCACCGGCAGGGTCCCCAAACGAGGTGAGCGCTCGCATGTGTGAAGCAAGTCGAACACGTTCGCAGAATTTGCTTTTAGTGTTTCCAGAGACTGGTTGGTAAGGTGGCCGACGGATGCAAATGACAAATATGCACTTAAATTTGACACTGCTTGAAACTCCAAAAACACAAACTCAAAAAAACAAAAACAGCAGAAAAAACATGCAAAGGAAAAATGCTACAATAACAGAAAATAGAAAACCCCATGCCCAACAATCAACTGAAAAAGATATTCTAAAGAAAGACGCTGCAACTGCAGGCAAAATTCTGCAACAACAGGAAATGGAAGCAAAAGAGAAAAAATTACTACCGTATTTTCCGCACTATAAGGTGCACCTAAAAACCTTAAATTTCCTCAAAAGCCGACAGTGCGCCTTATAACCTGGTGCGCCTAATATATGGACCAATATTGAGCCACAACAGGTCTAGCAACTACGGTAAGCAGCTGCCGACTTCATTTTCCCCGTAGAAGAAGCATGCAGTGCATGCTGGGATGTTGTCAAAAAAATTGTCAAAAAACTGGTTTGTTAATAAAGTTTGACTGACCTATCTACCCATAGACATGTCTATGTATCTACCTACCCACCTAGTAATCAGGTCGTCTGCAGGTCATCTAGCATCACGTTCTCCACCAACATGCTGTGCGCGAACGGAGACGGGTGACCATGGTCCGGCCACCCCCCATTCCAGTCGCGGAAGGCTCTCCTTGCCGACTGGCCGACTTGAATCGGACTGTTTGTTGACATTATTTATGTCAACAAAGTAGCTTTAGACATTTATCCGGGGTGCTTCGGCTAGAGTTGCCAAGGGACCACCACCTATACATTTAAAGCCGTGGGGGTCGGTGGAAGAGAGACAGAGACGGCGGCGGCAGCGTGTCGGTTGGTCTGTGCTAACCAGAAAGCAGTTGGGCACAATTTCGCAACACCAAAACCGTGAGTGAAACAATGACTAGTGCAGATATAGAACTCGGGGACCAATTTTTATTATTAGACATCCATATTTGTAGTGAACGGAACAAATAATGTCCCGTTCAATACCGAACGGGTGGCAACATAACTGTGGCCTCTATTCCATGCGCCTTATAATCCGGTGCACCTTATAGTGCGGAAAATACGGTAATACTAAACGTAACTAAAACATTATTTCTGTTTCATCTTTCACATACATATAGATCACAAAGTGCTTCACAAAGTCAAAACAATTAAAGCTAAAAAAAACGCTAAGCAAAATAGCAAAAACAGCAACAAGCATAAAACGCTGCAAACTAATGCCGCCACACAGGTGTCCTCCGGGCCACTAGGGGGAATCTGGAGTAGGTAATTTTACCTACATCAGTACACTGCTGTTCTGTAATATTGTAAAATAATGCGCACTGGAAATAGACATGAACAATAATGCACTTTTTCATCCTATAATGACATCCCGTCTTCACAGAAGGTCTGGTTACTTATTTTGGTGGCTGACTCCCCCTAGTGGTCTGGAGCTTTTTGTGGGTCGAGTTTGCAGCATTGTTGCTGTTATTTGCGCCATTTTGCCTTTTACTTTCATTTCCTTTTGATGGAACATTTTTTCTGTGATTGCATAATTTTTTGTTTGCAGGATTTTATCGTTTTTGTGTGTTTCTCCTTCTTATTTCGTTTACACCTACAGGCCACCATGGGTTAGGTATAGAAAAAAAACAGCACATCACACAGTATTGCCTTCTTGAGTGTTTCATATTTTCAAAATGATCAGAAAAAACAATTATGGCTTTCTAATAAATACTTCATAAAACTAATCTTGATAAATAAGATGTATGAAAAGAGCTTTCTGCGATATAAAAACAATGTTTCTATAGTGTTTCTTAACAGATCCATTGCTAAAGCTTAAAAACGGGGATAACTTCAGCATACGGGAAGTTTAATAGAAGTGTTTCAACTGGAGATGACAGTGCAGTGTAATGTGATCACAATCTGTTTAAAAGATAACATTTTGTATTGACTTTATAGTCTTTATGACAGGATGTCTCTAAACTTTACAACTTGTAAAGCAGAGTTGCATGATAACGATAGTTGAGTATGTGTTTTTGTTTCTTTGTTTTTTCTCTGCAGAGATCCTGGAGTCATCCAAGTCTGCCAAACTGGTAGGTCAAATGTCATCCGGACTGGTTTAAGTTGTGTCCAGTAGAAAAAACTCTAAAAGTAACTTTGTGTTTCTGTTTACTATAAAAGAAATTCATTTTCAGCATGCTTCAGCACTGATCTGATAACTGCCAGTTTAACCTGTTAAATGATGCTTCGCATTCATGCTGAAACTTAAAAACTTTTAAAAAATATCTGAAACCAGTAATTCAGTTTAGCTTCTTTGGTCCAGAATCCAGTCTAATGTTTGGTCCAGCAGGGGGCGGTATTTCCTTTCAATTAAATCACATCTGATGCTGAATGGGATGTAGATTAGTGTGTTTTTAGTGTATGATTTATTTGTATGTAGTTTATGTGACATTTTCAGCTCAAACTGTTTTATTGCTTACCTTAGTCGATCAGAAATCTGATGAAAGTTCCATGAAAAGAGGTGAAACTTTCACAGCTTTGAGGTCTCCTCTTTAAGTAACAGCTGAAGTAACGCTGCAAAAACATTTGTGGTATTTACCACACTTTGTTTTCTGTTTTTATTCTGCCTTGCAAAAACTTTTGTACTCCATTTTGTCATTTTAAAACCTCAAATCTTAGGCAGAGTTTTTCCATTTTCAGTTTCCTACTGCTAACTACCATTGAGTGGAAACAATGGCCTTCAGCAGTCACATCATATCTGTGCAAATGGAGCAGAAATAGTTTAAATGCTCGAGCAAAGCGATAAAAAGTTCTTTTTGTCACAAGAAATGCAGTGGACACGGTAAATATGAGGCACAGGATGCTCCGGTCTACAGAAGCCCATCTTTGCCATTAATGATAAACAACAGTCCAATTACAGGTTTTAAATTCATAATTTTGAGTTTTAAAGTCATAAATTATGACTTGAATTTAAAGTCGTAACTTTGAGTTTTTAAATCATAATTATGAGATTTAGTCATAATTGAGTTTTAAAGTAATAATTATGAGTTGCGAAATCATAATAACGGATTTTAAAGTAATAATTTTGATAAAAGTCTTGTTCCACTGAAAGATTATTTTGCTGAAAACAAGACATTTTCCACATGTTATAAGTAAAACAATACATTTTCTTTTTTTTTTTTTTTTTTTTACTAATATTAAGGAATTATTGACCCAAAACAAGCTTCTTTACCTTGCTTAAAAAAACTTCTAAGTTTGTTTTGTCTTATTCCAAGTAAAGTAAAATATTTGCACTAGCAACTATTCCAAAAATACTTGGTAACATTTAGTTTATTTTTGCAGTGTAGAAAGTGTTGTTGTTCCACTTTGCTTTCATCCTCTACTCTGTGTTGGTCTGTCACATAAAACCCAAATAAAACACATCAAAGTTTGTGATTATGATGAAACGTAAACGTTAATACTTTTGTAGGACGCTACATGTGCGTCCTGAGAAAATAAACCAACTAAACGACTTGTAAATCTGTCTACGGTTCTCTGAAGATGACCAAAACTCACCCGAGTTCCCGTCAACCCCTGCATGCCGTTATCTTTCTCTTGACCTTTAACCTTCAACCCCTCCAACCCCCACTCCTTCCTTTCCCTCCTTGAACCACGCAGCGAGGACTGAAGCCCAAAAAGGTGCAGCATGTTTCCCTAAACTCGGTACCGTTGCAGTGTTCTGGTGATGATAATGGCCGCTGTCGCCGTGGTAGCCGTGGCTCTGAATGGCCTTGCCGCTGCATCATTTACATGATTCCTTTCAGCTCACCGCTCTGCCGCCCCTGCCGTTTGTATGAGAGAGTCTGTCTTCACCTGAACCGTTCACTCCACCTCTCCGGCTCATTCTGCATTTGTTCTGCTCCGTCCACCACGTTTGCTCCGTCTCTGCGCTCTGTGCCTGTCTGCTTCTTGTGCATATTTACTTGTGATGAAAGAAAAATAAAGAAGACTTTATTTTTGATAGACACTTTTAATATTTTCAGACCTTGTAGTATAGGTTTGATTTTAAATTTGTACAGTTTTCATATACTATTTTTGCATATTTTCATTCATAGTGAATAGAAAACGTTTTGCTAAGCTCAGTTTTTTCATATGATCTGTAAATTGGAAGATATTACTACACTAGAAAATCTACTTTCTTTAAAAAAACATCTTAAAATAATAATAATTGATACAAAAATAATTGTATCAATTATTATTATCAAGTTAAGTTCAATGTACCATATTCATATCCTTTAATCTTCCTCACATTTTGTCACATTACAACCACAAGCATTAATTTTCAATTCTTGGCTCAAATTTCTGATAAAATTTAGGTCTGAAGTTTGGCTGGACTTTGACTAGGCCATTCTCGTGAAACTTTTTCAGGTTTCTATATCTGTGTGCTGTGCCTTCTTAAAGAAAAACACCCCCACAGCATGATGCTGCCATCACCATGTTTCACAGCAGGGATGTTGTGTTTGGGATTTCATAGAGGGCTGAAAAAAAATTCTTTGAAGAGAAATCAGTTTGATTTGATTGGATGTTTATGATGTGGGATGTTTATGAATGTAAACATGACATGTACAAAATGTCATTTAAAAAATAAGGCCAAAGCGTTTTTCTGTTAATAGTTAAAGGAGCGTAAAATCAACTTTTTTGAGCTTTACATCATGTTATGATGTTAATTCCTCATAAAAGCACACCTGGAGTGTTGAATTGATTCTTTCATGTATGGTTGAGAAAACCTTAAATCTTCATGGCAACCAGTCAGCTGTGCAAAATGCCTGGTTGAACCTAGCTCCGCCTTCGAGGATGAAGCTCCTCCTCAGGGCTCCAGTTTACAAGCATCTGTTTCACATAGCAGCGCTCACCCACGAGTCCCCCATCCTGCTAATTGGTCCTGGCTAGTCTGGTAAAAACGTACTTATAGGATTAATAGAGGGGCCATGTTGTGATGAATTCCTGAAGGCAGAGTTTCAGGAAGTTAAATTAATTCAAGGTGTTAAATTATGAAGTATAATTTAAGTCATATTTCATATATACAATATTTTTACAACAACTAAAGTTAATATATTTACTTAATAAAGCTATAAAGTATTATTAAATGTCTAGAAGACACATAAGTGCCCCTTTAAAAAAACATCTGACTAAATAGTGGGATTTTTATTATTTTGTTTCATTCATGCAGTCCACAGATTTTTTTAAAATGAGTATTACTGTAGCATCGGGAGCGGGAGGTAGTTTCAGAATCCTCTCTGAGTTCTTATGTATCAGTGGTATTATTTGTTTCTTTGTAGAAAAAGAAACTGACTTAAAATCAATGGTAGCAAATTTCCTGAACCAGAAACAATTCAGTTCTGCATCGTCGCTCAGTCTTTTAGAAAGTGAATAGTTCAGTGGATGTTGGTGCTGCAAGAAGCTAATTAGAGACGTTTGCTGCA
Organism: Poecilia picta; assembly: GCA_033032245.1. Lineage (NCBI taxonomy): Eukaryota > Metazoa > Chordata > Actinopteri > Cyprinodontiformes > Poeciliidae > Poecilia > Poecilia picta. The sequence continues at coordinate 23,049,587 of CM065374.1, forward strand.
TATGTGAACAAATTGTCCTGCAGGAAACGGAAAGCGAAAAGTCACCGATCAGCTTTTTTTTGTCCTCCATCAGGATATGTATATCTTCAATAAAATGACGGATCCAGAAATAACGGGCTGGAAATATTTACTTTAACATACTTTGCAGTTTTAAAAGTCTGATTACATCCTTTATTTGTATTTTTTTCTGGACTCACTGTGAGATCCACTGTGGCTTGTTAACTGTCGTCCTCTGACTCCTACGCGCAGACGCGCCTCCGTCATAGCAAACAGAGAATGTCAGAGTGTGACCAAGGTGAAATGAGACGCCATCCCGCCTGCAGAGACCTGCGGAGCATAGATTTCCTGTCGGCCTGCTGAATTCGATCATTTCCAGCATCCAGCAGGCTGAACTTTACCATCGCCCAACTATGAACCTCCACTGTTCAATCTGAGGAAAGCTGACATTTCAGAAACATACAAGGCAGTGCTGGACATGTGCATCCTTTTTACAGATGAAGGAAGAAGATGTGTATCTTGTGGACATACACACCCCATACCAACTGAGGGTGTTTGGTGTTGCTAATGCTTCCATGGTGGTAATTTTATCCCCTTTCTGTCTTGTACCAAGGGTAATATAGCTTTTCTTTTTTGGGGAGGCAGGAACCTGATACAACTGCATCTGAGATCATCGTTCTTTTCTGCCCTCCAGGCTCTCACTCCATCACTCTGAGAGCATCTCTTGAATCGTAGAGTGGAGAGAAAGCAAATGGCTTACAGACAAGGACGTTAAATATTTAAACCAAACAGATTTCCCTCGACTGCTCTGTTATGATATACATAAACAGAGTTTTTTTTTTCTACGACAGTGCTTTAGGTTCAAAGCTTGCAGCTAATCAGGGTATCGGCCCCAAATTAATCCTCTTACTGCTCTCCAACTTCCTGCTGAGATGTTGGCAGAGAGGAGGAGATTAGTGGAGCTTAGGGAGATATCATGGTAGTTACTCAACTCGCTTTTGGCTGTTAAGGATTCCAATGACCATTTAGATCATTGATACTATACTGCACCTCGTTTTGCCACATTCGTTGCACATTTTGGGCTGAAAGTAGGGCTAATAGGTACAGGTGACCTGCCCTTTTCACCTCAACCACATAACTCAATATACCTTATTGGGAGTTTATGGAATAAAACAACATAAATCAAATACGTTTTGATTTATGTATTTGATTTACATAAATCAAATACATTTATGTAAATCAATGTATTTACATAAATGTATGTAAATACATATATGTATTTACATAAATGTAAATATGTAAATACATAAATGTATTTACATATTTATGTATGTAAATACATTTATGTATTTACATATTTACATTTATGTAAATATGTAAATACATAAATGTATTTACATATTTACATAAGCCTCAGCAGCCTCAGTTTCAGCAGCTGAGGCTGCTGAAACTCTCAGCAGCCTCAGCAAACTCTCAGGCTGCTGAGAGTTTCAGGAGCCTCTTAGGCTCCTGAAACTCTCAGCAGCCTAAGAGTTTCAGGAAGAAACTCTTAGGCTGCTGAACCTTAACAGAGATAAAAAAAGCTGGTCATATACTACATACAGATGCATTGTGCTAAATAAAGGGCAATTCTGTATGAAAACCTGTTAAAGACTGAGATGGACTTGCGACTGTGGCACTGGTTTACCTTCCAGTTGGACAAAGAACCAAAATCTACTGACAAAGCTACAATGGAACGGCTTAGATCAAATTAAGGACGCACAATGTCCTTAATTATTGCACATCAATTGCACAATTGATGTGCAATACTACCACAAAATGTACATCAATTGTGGCCTTTAGGACAGTTTTGCCTCATTTCAACTGAGCAGGACAGTATTTAGTCGATGCACTGTAGTCCCTTCTCCATGGGCCCATTAACAAGATTTTCCCCAGACACCCACAGCCAGATTAGCTTCCATTTGCTGGTTCTTCATGGCTCCAACCCAGTTTTCGGAAACAGAGGTGGTAGGGAGGTGGTACAAACCGGACATGGATGCATTAATTGGCCCATAGAATACACGACAAGACTGTAGTATCTGGGGAGCTGAAAATTGATAATTCCATAATCTAACCTTGAGGTCAAAACCTTTCAGCAATTGCAGATGGGGTAACCTGCAACAAACATTAACACAGAGATATTGTGGAGAAACGGGTACACTTATAAAATGACATCATCAGAGTGTCAACCGCAGCTCCTGTTTTGCTCACAGCCCATTTATGTTCCTACCCATACTCACGCCCACAAAAGGAGGAACTCACCACCGATGGAGATGCACCCAACTTGGTTAGAACCAAACCACATATTAACTGGCTAGAGTGAGACAATGGAGAAGATGCTTACTTTATAATCCGGTGTATTCATGAAAATGTTCCCACTATCAGTTGGACTCTTACTAGCCATGCGGAGTAGTAACATACGAGTGCAACAACAAACTTGACATACTAATATATATCGTGCTTATCCCAAGCATTGCATTTTGTCTATGCCTCCATCCAGGGATTGTGTTGTGACACCAGTAGCTCCACCCTAACTGTACCGTACCGATATCCTGTGGAGCTACAGCTGAAGGAGGGCCAGGAACGGTGTGGAGTGGTTCGGTTGCCTGAGCCGCTTTTACAATGGAAGCAGACAAAATAACGTACCTAACCACATTGGCCCATGCTGTACCACTCAATGGAAACAAGGCTTTACATCCATCCAACTGACCAAACGTGTTATGCAGATCATCACTGCACGACACTTGACATAAAATAATCTTCCAAATCTTGTCCTTTGTAGTTGTAGTTCGACACACACTGATGCTGTGATGAAAACTGTGATTGGACATGTTGTCCAAGTCTAGATCAAAGCATATTCATGTGGTGGAATGGCCCAAAGTCAAGACTTGAATCTGATCCTGGATACAGCTACACACTACCCTGTCCATTACTACAATTAGAATAATGCTCGTAATGTTTTAGGTAAATTATTTTTAAAAATCAACAATGACGACATTGTGTGGAAACCAACAGGCTCCTAACTGACTGTAACAAGCTAAATGTCACCAAACAGTCTGAAGGTAAAAGTAAGGAAGGTTTTTATTTTTTTTATTTTTAAAGGTTAGAGAAACGTCCTGTCTGGATTTAGAGGCAGACAGAAGTGAAAAGATGGTGCTCACGTTCAAGGCTTCACATTGCAACACCCAGTTAGTGCGGAAAGTGAACACCTTTAGGTGGATAGACCTTTTTTTCTTTTTTATTTTACCACCTGTCAAGATTCTGTTACCAGCAACAGGTTGATTTATTTTGCCCTTTTAAAAAATATGATGTTTAAATATATCATCTAAGGATGATTCAGAAATGTCTTGTGAATAATAATCAAGAGTGACTCCATGCAGCCCATCAGGTGGAACCCCCCCCAGCAATCCCCTGTGGTTTTTGTGAACCTTATTTTAATAATCCCATTGGAGGGCATACCAGTGTTGCTAGGAGACGAGAGGTTTCCATCAGCATTGCTGCTCATTTTTACCACCCCTTTCCCCCCACCTCCACACTTCCATTTACGGCGCCGCCCTCATCTGTCTCTCAGCCTCTGTCTGTCCCCAGTTGCTGCCTCACCCATCCCTCCCTCCCTGTCTGTCTGTCTCTGGTCGGGGTGGTGATGAGTGGGTGAGCAGTGAGGAAGCAGGGAGGGCACACAGTGATGTAATGCAGGCGCGCGGCATCGGTCCAGGCTGACAAATCACAATCCGGGAGGGGTGAAGAAGGGGGAGAGAGGAGACGGGGCAGGTTAAGGGAGGTAGAAGCATCTCTCGTGTAGCCGGGGCGACAGCGGCAGTGAGAGCACGGAGGAGGCATCAACTGAGGGCTCCGGCTAACGGATTATGAGAGAAACAGAGAAAGAGGACATAAAGGAGGACGACAGCAGGGAGGAAGGGACGAACCAAGGCGGGGAGTGGGGGGGGGCGAGCCTGGGAATAAAATCGTCACGGCCGTTTGCTCCACTGCAGCTTCCCAGCCTGAGCCGCTGCCTGTCCTGATTGCTCGGCTTCCAGCCTGTCTGTCCTGAACTCTTTTTCTCCGTAGATCTTTACCTGTTTTTTCTCCTTCCTCTGTGCATGTTTCTTGGTGACTGTCTCTTGTGTGTGTGTGTGTGTTTTCTCCTCCTACAAATATGATGAGACAGACTCCTGCAACCCGGAAGGTACAGAACTTCCTATAATCCTCTCTTTTTTTTCTGTAGGGATGTCGCCGTTGCTGTCGTTGTTGCTGTCATGCTATTATTTTACGAAGATTATGCTTTGAAGTTTTTTTCCCTTTTTTCAGTGACATTGGAGAGTCTTCCTGCTGTGTTCTTATTGTTTAGTACATGACAGTTTTTTGTGTTCTAGCATGTGTCTACATCTTTAAAATTATTGTATTACATTTAGCCTGCTATGAAAACTTTTTATTTTATTCTTTTTCCATCTTATTCAGCTGCTCCGCTTTGCACACAATGTATTTTAAAATCATATTTCTGTGCTTGTCCTGATAATGTTGTGGTGGCTTTGGATTGGTAGCTCTCACTGGGTATTGGCTGCAGCTGTTAACATTACTTAGGCCCAGTTCATCTGAACGATCCTGCTCTAATCCAATAAGGAGCGATAAAGAGCCGAAGCGATAATGATGCCGAAAGCTATAAGCATAGTTGGGGGTGGGTTTGTAGAAGGCAAAAAAAATTAAAAATAAAATGGAAAGTAAAAAGTAGAAGATAAAAGCGGAGGAACTTCATTTTGTCTGTGCATGTGCTTTGGTATATAAATATATATATATATATATATATATGGAGTTCAAGGAATATTCGGAATATTCTATCAGACGTATTATCTATTGATATTGATCATGCGTCTTTTGCAATATACACACATACATATACAGTATATACGCATGATCAATATTAATAGATAATACGTCTGATAGAGTATTCCAAATATTCCCTAAACTCTGATTCAGAACCACACAGCATTCTGGGAGACGTAGGCAGAGGAAAGGCTTTAGCTGCTCAACATCTCATAGCTAGCTAAGCAAGGTTGGTGGCATCAGCTGAATTCACTCACTCTTTGGTTACTTAGCAACAACCTGTTGAGTAACTTGCGCAGCAGCAGTTTCAGCCACCGTGCTTCATAACTTCTTGAAAATAAATTAAAAAATCAACGGCATGGAGTGAAAACTGTGGATAAAACAGTTTGTCAGTATTTCAGGTATTAAAACAAAAAACAAATCAATACTTATTTATATCGACAATTATTGATATGAAACACTTGTAGCGTAAAAAGTTTTTCAGCCATATTGTCCAGACCTACTATCAAGCATGCACTCTGTAATAAATATTGTCTTCTGTTGCTAAATTATGAGTTAAAAGTGATTTCCCAAAATCAAGAAAAAAAGTTATTTAGTACCAGTCTGACAACATGAAGTAGACTGAGGATCAAACGTCTTAGGATCAAACATACTCCAAAGTGGCTAGATTACAGCAATTCAGCAGAGAAGAGCAGGCTAAAATTTCCCTGCAGTGATTTAAGACCCATTGCTGGTAAAAATCATTATTGTTTGCTGGACGTTCTGGGTTTCAGGAAGCGTTTTTGGTTGAAAGGTTTGCTGTGGGCATTCTTCAGATTTCTCTGCGTTCCCCTTCTGCCCGTCTCATGAGGTGTCTCAATCTCGACAAGTGATGTATCAGGATAACAATCTATTATCTTAGCACGTCTGCATTGTGTACGCAGCACAAAAGATCCAGGCTCAGATGAGATGCATGGACACACAAAGTGAGCATTGATGTCGACGTGGCCGTACCAGTCACAGTGCGTTGTTGTTCCCGTGGTTTTGGTCATGTGGGTGGAAGACATGAGGTACAACAGACCAGTTAAGAGCTGCTATTAAAAAAATAGTCGATAAGATCCATGGGATTAGATTTTACTATCAGAGAAGTAGAGAATATTCTTCTACAGATCAGTCATATTGCTATCATCCACCCTTTTTCCCTTTTCTTTCTGTGATTTCCCAATTACAATGAATTTTGCCTTAAATCTCTAACCCTGGCTGTTTGTTTCCTCCCTTCTTCCCTTCCCTCCTTCTCCTGGCCTTTGACCTTCCGCTGCTTCCTTTACTTTCTCCTTCCTGTGCTTCTCAGACCACGGCCAGAAGGCCCAAGGTGAGCTCAAGTCTTCAACACCGTCAGGCCTCCACATCCTCTCAGACACTATTTATGTGGCTGATTGTTGGTTTTACTTCATGCAGCACTGTGTACTTTATGGACATTATTTCTAACCCATTTTACAGATTCAAATAAAAGAAGTTTATTTACATTTTTACATAATAATAACATACAGGAAGAACGCAATTTAAAATTTTAACGTGATTAGTTTTCAGTTGCAGAATTATATTTAAGGCATTAGATTTGTGTTAAATTTAGTAGGTATACATATAGCCTCTTTGGAAACAGCCTTTAACAGTTGCTATGGTTAGCACAGTTAGCATAGCTATGAAAGCAGTCGCCATCCGTGTTCCCTAGAAAACAGACACATTTGTTTCTAGCATTTTTCTTTTGAATTATCATTGCAACTGTTGCAAAACAAAGTTGAAATGATTACAGCGTTCACATTTTAAACAGTAATTTGTATGGTATATTAGCAGTTAGCATTGTTAGCACAGATAGCTTTACTAAAACAGTAGTCTGTATGTATTCCCTGGAAATATAGAAATTTGTTTCTCGTATTTTTGCCTTGAATTGTTTTTGTTTAGCTGCTGTAAAACAGTCAAAATGAATACAACGAGTTAGTGTCATTTATTAGCAGTTAGCATGGTTAGCATTACTAAAACAGCAGTTTCTGTTTGTGTTACTTGAAAATAAATTTGTTTCTAGCATTTTTGTCTTGAATTATCAGTGTGGTTGCTGTGAAACAGTCAAAATTATTGCAGTGTTCACATTTAAAACTGAAATTAGCGCCATTATTAGCAGTTAGCATGGTTAGCACAGTTAGCATTACTAAAACAGCAGTCTCCGTCTACATTTGAGTTCTGAGTTTTCCAAGAGGTTTCCACCGGATAAAAATATAAGATTGAAAACTCAAAAATAAAAAACAGAGCAGTTTTACTGCGGACCTTTCAGCCTTCCTGTTATCTGGTGAAAATGCATTTGCATTTCTCTGCTTTTTCTGACTTTATTTTTAACACCTCACCAACACCGAGTCAACATCCGCACCAAAGAGTGTTGGTACCACGACCTGAGAGTGTGTATCATGCATTCACTGATCAGTCAAGCTAAAAACATATTGGCTGATTCTGATCACAAATTTGGTGCATATTTAGTTTAATAAGTATGTTGATGCTAACAACTGTTTATAAAGATGAATCAGTGTTCAGTAACGTGTTTATGCTTCAGTTATTTCATGGTTCTGATCATATTTTTGTGCATTAATGCATGAATACTGACCAGCTCTCTTAACGCCAACGTAAATGATTAAAACCAGGATGATAAAAGCAGTCAAGCCTTCAGAGACCTACAACACTAGAATCCTTTGTAGCAGGTCCATCTAGATGTACTGATGTTTTTTTTTTTTCAAAGTCATCAGTGTTTTATTTATTCATATGTGTTGTTTACCTATCATCCTCTGTTCCCCCAGCAACCCAGCCGACCTGCAGGCGGCGGAGGGAAGGGGGCTGCGTCCGGCTCGGCGTCGGCTTCGGCCGGCGAGATGAGCAGCAGCGAGCCCAGCACACCGGCGCAGACCCCGCTGGCTGCACCGGTCATCCCGACCCTCCACTCTCCTGGAAACCCGCCGGCCCCCATGCCCAGTAAGGTCAGGATCAGCGACCTGAAACATTGCTTACAAAGTAGCAAAACATGCAGAGATTTAAAAAGTCATTGTTAAAAGCGTCCCTGCTGAGAGAGAGAAAAAATGACGACCAGCACATGTGACATCTTCTTGCCTTTGGCCCTTTAACTTCCATGTTTTTTAACTCAGCTGTCAGTTTGTGTTAGTAATCCTACAGAAACGCTTTAGGATGAAGTTACTTAGATTAGAAGACTCTGGTTTCTGCGAATAAATTCTTAATGCTACCAAAATGTTTTTAGGGATTCATGCATGAAAGAATGAAAAGGTGGAAAAAGTAGAGAGGGTATTTCTCTACATAAAAACACAAGATTTAATTTAATTAATTGCACATTAATGTGTCGGTTCAGTTATTTTTTTCATGGAAATAACAGAGAATATTCATAAGAACTATTTTGTGTCACACTTAAATGTTTCATATCGTTAAACTAAATAGTATCACAAAAAAGGTTGCTTGAATGACCCAATATTTGGCACCTTTTTCTCTGTCCAACCATTTAGTAATTTCTACATTTATTGTCAACTTTGGCAGGATCAAAATAATAAGGATGGACAAAAAAAAATCCTCCGCTATTTTGTAAGCGGCTCATTGGCATTTATCGTAGATGACTGATGGCAATTGTTACTGACATTTTTTTTTGCAGATGAAATCTTCAATTGAAATCTACATTTTGTATTTCTCAATCTGAAATAAATGTAGTTTAATAATAATTAAAAAAAAAACATTTGATGGTAACAAAAAAGCACGCGACAATACTTAGTGTTTTGGCTCCGGGTTTTAGCAATCATTGATTAACTTCTAACGGTAGAGTTGAATCATAAATTCATTTCCTCCATAGCTAAGAAAAAAATCTACATTAAGATCATGAAACAACCCCATCATGAGGGGTAGGTAACCTGTGTTATTTGTATCTCACCCTCTCAGGAGGAAGTCGTCATGGAAACAGAGGTGCAGATATCTGGGTTGTTTCTGCACTTGACACTGAACTGTTGTTTTTCTGTCACTAACATTTTAGCAAGCTGTCAAAGGTGTGATGGCTTCATATTGAGTGTGCGGCCTTCACAGGGGTGTGTGTCTCTGCATCCTGTGTATCCTCCAAGCGCACATTCAATTATTAATAAGGCATGTGTGCATGCCCCGTGTCTCCAGAGATATTTTTTTTGCTTCTAACAGAGACTCAATCAAAGAAAGATCACAAAAGCGTCTAGTGTTTCTAATCCGTCCGCGTCCGTGCTGCAGGAGGAGGAGGCCCTGCGCTCTCAGGTGAAGGACCTGGACGAGAAGCTGGAGACGCTGAAGATGAAGCGAACGGAGGACAAAGCCAAGCTGAAGGAGCTGGAGAAGCACAAGATCCAGCTGGAGCAGCTGCAGGAGTGGAAGACCAAGATGCAGGAGCAGCAGGCGGAGCTGCAGAAACAACTCAAAGAGGCAAAAAGGGTAAGGAGGCGCGTGTGGAGGACCTGGCAGCTGCTGCCGGAGGCCGACTGGAGGGTTCCCTCTACAAGCAGCGTTACAGTGAAATACAGCTCAGGAAAAAATTAAGAGAGAGAGGTTGTTCCACCAAATATTGATTTCTGAACTCTTCCTGTGCTAAAACATTTAGTATTGTTACTAAATTAATAGATTAGAAGAATCTCATTTCACATTATTTGAGGTTTGAAAGTGCTGCATCTTTTCATTATTTTGACTATTTCTCATTTTCTGCAAATAAATACAAATTTTTTGTTTGGCATTTTGGACATGTTGACAGTAGTTCATAGAATAAAAGAACAAAGTTCATTTTACTCAAACAGAAACCTATAAAATGTAAAATCACAGTAACTCATAATTTTAAGTTTTCTCTTAATTTTTTTCAGAGCTGTATCGTCACTTTCCTAAAATAATGAGTCATTTTTTCCAATTTTTTGTAGAAGAAAATCAACACCTCTTGAGGATCCCAGGACTGAATATCTAAGCCAATAAAACGGTCTAAAAGCACGGTTCAATGTATTTATGTACATATTGTATTATTCCCATTTGTAGGAGGCTAAGGAAGCCATGGAGGCGAAGGAGCGCTACATGGAGGAGATGTCGGACACGGCCGACGCCATCGAGATGGCCACTCTGGACAAGGAGATGGCCGAGGAGCGAGCAGAGTCCTTACAGCTGGAGGTCGACTCCCTGAAGGAGAGAGTGGAAGAGCTCACCATGGACCTGGAGATCCTGAAGCACGAGATTGAGGAAAAAGGTACGGATCACGTCGTCATAGTGACACAAGACGTTTCTTTAAGTTGTGTTTAAGCTGAAAGCAGACATGTGGCCCACATTCATGAAGTCATACTTTTCTTTAAAGGGACTGGAATTTATTTTTCTTGTTTTCTTCTGTCTTTGTAAGAAATTCAAATAAGAGATAAACCAATGAAGGTGGTGAGGAAAGGACAGTGAAAAATTGCCGAACATTTATAAAGCAGTCCGAAGCAGAACAAACTTTATTAGACATGCTTCTAAACAGCACAAACTTTAGTGACTATTAATGAGATTTCATGTGAAAAGCCAACTTAAATTACTGCATAGTTAATCAGTGAAAGGAAGATGATGCATGATCTTTAAAATCTTTTGTAAAAATCTGAAAAGTGTGGTGTGCATTTGTATTCAGCGCCCCTGAGTCAGTGCCACCTGCAGTAACAGCTTGAAGCCTCTGGAGGTCTCTCTACTTTGCTGCTCTTAAAAAATTCTTAAGAATCTTGACCTTTTGTTGGTAAGACTAGATTTTTTTAGGGGTCACGGAGTAAAATATGGCTGAATACAAATACATGGCACAATTTCCAGATTTTTATTTGTAATTTTTTTCATTTCACTTCTCAATAATGTGCAATTTTTTTAATTACTTAAAAGCCCAATCAAATGCATTGAACTTTGCAGTTTAATGTGACAGAATGTCTAAAATGTTTCAAGACGCCAGATAGTCACAGTCATTGCTAGCTTTGTTTTGGTGTCTGCCTCAGGTTCGGACGGCGCCGCCTCCAGTTATCATGTGAAGCAGCTGGAAGAACAGAACAGCAGGTTAAAGGAAGCTCTGGTCAGGTGAGCGTCTCTCCACTGGAAAACAAAACCGGGGGTTTTAATTATTCACAAAAACGGAGTTTATTCCTCTCATTTTACTCCCTCAAAATCCTCCCGTGTTCCTGCTCTGCGTCAGGATGCGTGACCTGTCCGCGTCGGAGAAGCAAGAACACGTGAAGCTGCAGAAGCAGATGGAGAAGAAAAACACGGAGCTCGACTCTCTCAGAGGCCAGAAGGAAAAGCTGCAGGAGGAGATGACGGTGGCGGAAAAGACGATAGACGAGCTGAAAGAACAGGTTCGAGAAACTCATTAGGTGCCGAGGGTGGATGCTGTGTGATTGGTCCATTCACACAGAGAGCAAATACGTGCTGTCTTTCAGGTGGATGCAGCTTTGGGGGCGGAGGAGATGGTGGAGACTCTGACTGAGAGAAACCTGGATCTGGAGGAGAAAGTCCGAGAGCTGAGAGAGACGTCACAGACCTGGTGAGGAAACAGCAGCAGCTCTGAGGAAGACCCACTCACTTTCAGGAACAAACGCTGTACTGTTCACGCCGGCTTTTGTGTCAGATTTATGGCATGGAGTTCAAAGCAAATTAAAGTGCTGCTGTTTCCTGATGTATTTAATCTTTAATATGAAATGAGTCAGCAGAAAAACTCATCGATATGCAGAAAGGGTCCCACAGAGTTTAAGTAGCACTACAGCTACTAGCAGCTATTGCCCGGTCAGAATCAGTGGAGAAGTGACAGAAACACTCTAGTCCTGACAACTCTGATCATCTGGGATTTTTTATTATTATTATTGATCATGATGTCTCGTGTAAAAAAATGTTTTATCTTCTGTTGAGAAAAACTTTATGATACGCGATGTTGACATCCTTTCAAATACTCTCATATTCAGAAAGATTGTTGCTCGTAAGTTGCACAATAAAGTTTTCCTCTTTTTTTTTACGTTTGAAGTTAAATAAATAAAATTATTGTAGTTTATGAATATCCAAATCTTAAGATAATTATTCAAGTATGCCCATGTATGTGAACGGCAAGATTTTTTTCTTGTAGAAATGCACCAATCAGAATTTGTGGCCAAATATTCGTTTGATTTTAACTCCATACTTCATCAGACTTAATATTTGAAAATAGCTAGCTAAATCTCCTCTCTATTGTACCAACTTCCACAACAATAGTGTTTTTCTTAGCTATCCTGGTAATCGTCTTTGCGCCGCAGGAAGCTATAAATGAGATGAACGATGAGCTGCAGGAGAACGCCAGAGAAACGGAGCTGGAGCTCAGGGAGATGTTGGACCTGGGAGCGGCCAGAGTCCGTGAGGCTGAGAAACGAGTCGAGGCAGCGCAGGAGACCGTGGCGGATTACCAGCAGACCATCAAGAAGTACCGAGAGCTGACCGCTCACCTGCAGGTGCACATACACATCTGATCGTTGCTTTATTGGTGTTTTCTGAAGTGTATCCTGCTCACTCTTTTGTCACACGTCTTGTGTGCGCTGAGTATCTGGGATTTGTTGCAGGAGGTGAACAGAGAGCTGACCAGCCAGCAGGAGGCCTCAGCAGAGCTGCAGCAGCAGCCGGCAGCAGAGATGTTTGACTTCAAGATTAAGTTTGCGGAGACAAAAGCTTACGCCAAGGTCAGTTCATTTGGTACGAGCAAGAGGAGGCTGCCGGCGACTCCACTTCATACCCATTCACGTAAAGTGTGCTTGTTCTTTCAGGCCATTGAGATGGAGCTGAGGAAGATGGAGGTGGCTCAGGCCAACAGACACGTGTCTCTGCTGACCTCCTTTATGCCTGAATCCTTCCTTCGTCATGGGGGAGACCATGACTGCATCCTGGTCCTGCTGCTCATCCCCAGACTCATTCACAAGGTAGACTGCTTATTGTCGAAGTGCAGCTGAGGCACTTTAGGTAGAGACACATTAAGAACACAGTAGGGACCTCATCACAAACATTGGAGTGCAAACGTTCTCCAACAGTTTTATAGGTGTATGAAACGTCTGTTGTGAGATTTTGGTGTTTCTTTGCATGAGTGGCAAAGTACAAGCTTTCAGCCTATAGCATAGAGAGCCACGGTAGGGGCCGTTATGTATTCAACCATACACTTATACATGAGAATATAGGCTACACCTTCCTCAAAAGGATCTTTAGAGACCCTCTGAGGAAAGTCTGATTTCCTTACAAAATGGGACAAAGCTTCCTGCCAAAGCTACACTCTAATCTTTCCCACATCATGGTCTCACTGCTGCAAGTTGCCTAACTTATTGCAATGTTTTTGGCTCCATGGCAGCTACATATATGCCTGCAACCAGTATGTCTCAAAGCAGCTGAGACAAACACCATGTTCTGACTCCTTGGGCATAGAAATTGGTCTGTGTTGAATTTGTTAGGTAACAGGGCTCTCAGCTGGAGAGTGTGCCCACAACTCCAAATTGCACATAAACAATTGCATTCTGGAAGCCGAGGGAAGTTGCTGCTTAGTCAGTCTGGAGCTCAAATGCAAAATATATTTGCCACGCTGTCTCAAGAGAGTTGAAACAAGTCCTGTCCAGCAAAGTCTTGGACATCCAGGAGAGGGATCTCTGAGCCTGTCAGTCTTAATACAGTGTGTAGGAAGGAGGAACCATATCTCTGTGTGAGCTGAAACCATCTCTGTGCATCTTCAGGCTGAGCTGATCAGCAAACAAGCGCAGGAGAAGTTTGACCTAAATGAAAACTGTGTGGAGCGAGTCGGCCTGAAGGGCGGCGTCGGTGAGCAGCTGAGCTTCGCAGGCGGTCTCGTCTACTCCCTCAGTCTGCTGCAAGCCATTCTTCACAAATACGAGCAGTAAGTTTCACTGCAAAGACACAGATAGGAGTTTAAAATGGAGCTCACAGTCGGTCCCACCATCAAACACAGTGAACACCTTTACATTCTTGTTCCCATTATGCTTTTTACGCAACCCTTTGAAATATTGCACCTCTGCTACAACAACCTTCTTCGTGGGTCTGTTTGCTAGAGCTTTGTCTCAGTGCAGCGTAGAGATCTACAAGAAGGTGGGCTCTTTGTACCCAGAGATGAGTGTTCATGAGCGCTCTCTGGATTTCCTCATTGACCTCCTGCACAAAGACCAGCTGGACGAGACGGTCAACGTGGAGCCGCTGACCAAGGCCATAAAATACTATCAGGTGTGCAGCATTATGTTCCACATTGCTAAAAAAGTGTCTCCTTTACCCAATAAGACATTGCAATGTGTATTTTTCTCATTTTTTAATATTACTATGTTGACAGGAATCTTTATGTTTAATATTTTTCATTCATTAGCACTTGTACAGCATCCATCTGGCAGATCAGAGTGAGGACTGCACTATGCAGCTGGCTGATCACATCAAAGTGAGTAAAAACACAACTAATCTGTTAACAGAAACAACTAAAACCACATCCATCCATCCATCCATCCATCCATCTATCCATTCATCCATCCATCCATCCATCATCACCATCCATCCATCCACCATTAATGTTTTATTTATATATACACGTTTCCTTTATTTCCTGGAACAGCACTAGAAGTCTGTTAAGGTTTAGGTTAGGATGTTTATCCAATGGCTTCCTCTCGTGTTCAGTTCACCCAGAGTGCCTTGGACTGCATGGCAGTGGAGGTGGGCCGCCTGCGGGCGTTCCTGCACACTGGTCAAGAGAAGGCTGACCTGGCTGTGCTGCTGAAGGATTTGGAGACTTCCTGTAGCGACATCAGGCAGTTCTGTAAGAAGATTCGCCGCAGAATGCCAGGAACAGAAGCACCCGGCATCCCTGCCGCACTTAACTTCGGGCCACAGGTAACCATGGGAACCACGGGTTTTAAACTGCTATTCTGGTTGCCGTCACCGTGTGGGGCAACATCAACTCCTACCTTATCAACTTCTTCCATAATGCAGCAATGCATGCAATGGATACTGAGAAGTCATGTTAGGAATGATCAAAAGGCACTAAAGTATAAAAATCCCACAGCTGTAATCCAGGATTTCAGAGGCTCCTGGCTCTATTTAGATAGAGGCGAGCAGATCGAATAAGATACAGAGGTTTTCAGATTGCTGTTCTCTTTTGACCGATTCTGCCCTGCAGGTGTCCGACACACTCTCCGACTGCAGAAAACACCTGACCTGGGTGGTGGCGGTGCTGCAGGAAGTGGCCGCTGCTGGAGCTCAGATGATGTCTCCTCTCGGCGAACAGGACGGGCTGGCGGCAGTCAAACTGGAGGATGTGGCGTTCAAGGCTGCAGAACAGGTGACACAACAGTTCCTCTGGTTTTTTCTGGGAGCAAATTGAGCAAACCCATTCAAAGGAAATAACTAGAAGTTGAACTGCAAGCTGTTACAAAAGGACTCAAAGCCCTTTTTGGCAAGTCCAACCCAATTTCACACCATCCCACTAAATGCTGGCTCTCCCCCAGAGCGAGAAAGACACATACGCAATTATGCTGCAAGATTTTTAGCCTCACAACACCATCAAGGTTTCCCCTAGAAAACTTGCCATGCCCAGTGGTTGAGTGCCAGGTCAGTCATTCATCCACTGTGTTTTTGAGTTAAAAAATGTTTAAAATTGACAGGAAATTTTAAAATATCACCTGATAATTATGTGTTATTTAATGATTGGAAGATTAATATCTGAACTATATAGTCTTAAAAAATGCAAACATTTTAAAACATACTTTAAAAAAAATAGCAATGCTAAACCTGGTGGGGCACAAGTAAAGCCTGGTGGCCCGCCAGGCTTAAAATACACTGGGGGAAACCCTGACCATAATTATTAGGAAATACCCGAAGCCAATAAGGGTAGATAAAAAGAAAGTATTTGAGAATGTTGTTTTAGACTTAGAGGCGTCACAAGTAAAGCCTTTTATAAAGAATTATTAACTTATTTCATTCTGAAATCGTAGTGATTATCCTGAACTATGTGTCAAAATGTGATTTAATTCAAACTTTACATGTGGATTTGTGTCCAATTAGTCCAAAAAGACCCAAAATCTCTGCATAAATTCAGAACATCTGAAAAAGTTGAGTGAAAGTCTATCATCTACAGTGTATCAGATATTTTGGTTCATTTTACTTATTTGAAAGGCAGGCTATGTTTTTCATTGATTCATCCAAAAGGCATTCCAAATTCATCCATTCATCCCAGAGCTTAAACGGCACATAAAGAGTTTGTGAATCTCTAGGGCCCCATTAGTATCACGTTCCTAGTTTACTATGTCAAATCGATCCATCTATGTTTTAAGAGGTCTGAGCTATCACAAAACAAGAAGAGCCTTATCGGTAAAACTCTTCAGATCTGGTTTTATTATAAGTTCCTACATGCCTTCATGTCTTATAAAGGTTAGTTGTTCTCTGTATAAATACAAGATGTTGCCTGGTTTAATTGCCGACTTGTTGGAAGGAGTGGTATTCTGATGGTGGGTTTAAACCTTATCTTTGCAGATCTATGGATCTCAGGGCGCCAACCCCTACGAGTGTCTGCGACAGTCCTGTAGCATTGTCATAGCAACCATGAATAAAATGGCTACTGCCATGCAGGAGGGGGAGTATGACTCAGACAAGCCCCAAAGCAAGGTAACTGTAAAGGATTTTCTTGGTGTGAAGCTACTGTGCAGATGTGTCTCCGTTGTGAAAAGCGTTTGTGAAAGCGGATTGGAAGGATTTTTATGGGTTGCGTGTTTTCCGAACGCAGAATATTAGTTTTATTTCTGTCTGCCCCGTCATCCCACAGAACCCTCCACCGGTGGATCTGCGAGCTGGAGCTCTTCGAGCTGAAATCACAGACGCCGAAGGTCTGGGCCTGAAGCTGGAGGACAGAGAAACGGTCATCAAAGAGCTGAAGAAGTCTCTAAAGATCAAGGTGGAGAAACGTAGCTAAATGTGTTCAGCGTCTAATGAAAACGTTTATCGTGAGCACAAATGGTTTATTGATCGGGAAGATAATTCAACTTATGAATGCATTGAGTTAAAATGTAAGAAAAATTGTCTTCATTTATCATCTGATATAGATTTTCTCATCGTGGCTCAAAAATGAACAAACATGAACTTAAACCAATTAAAATTTCTTCCAAAAAAAGTATGTATATAATTGAGTTAGTATGTATAATTTTCACCCTGTGTGCTTCAGAGAAAATCCAACAAAATCAAACTTAGACACTAAATTCTTGTTTTCAAACTTTCACTGAAGTTGCATTTTAAATATTAACTCAATTGTGGGGGAAAGAAGACATCAAAGGCATCAACGAATCACCAATTTCATTGAAACCGTGTTGGTCACCATGCAGAGACCCGCACCGTCATGACGCTGTGTGCCGTTTCAGGGAGAAGAGCTGAGCGAGGCCAACATCCGTCTCAGTCTGCTGGAAAAGAAGCTGGACAGCTCGTCCAAAGACGCCGACGAGCGCGTCGAGAAGATCCAGACCCGGCTGGACGAGGCCCAGACCCTGCTGAAGAAGAAGGAGAAGTAATTATGGTTTCACACGTGAGATAAACCCCGAGAGCGAGGCGGTGCGAGCAGGTCTACAGCTTTGCCACGGTGTCCCCCTCCGCAGGGAGTTCGAGGAGACCATGGACGCCCTGCAGGCGGACATCGACCAGCTGGAGTCCGAGAAGACGGAGCTGAAGCAGCGATTCAACAGCCAGTCGAAGATGACCGCAGACGGACTGAGAGGCAGCAGCCCGTCAGGAATCGCTTCCATGGTCTCTGGAATAGCTGGAGGTGAGTGAGATCAGAAAAAAAACAAAACAAATCTGTCCTCGTTACTGTAACAGCCGTCTCTGTCACAATCTAACACAGTTAATCTGTGAAGTATTTTGAGTTCAAACAAGAAATAACATGTTTCTCCTTTCTGATCTTGTTCTTTTACCTTCTGATTGATGTACTTTATTCTTCAGAGGAACAAAAAGGTATCCGTATCCGTCTGCTTGCATCTGATGTGATTCTGCATGATGTTGAGTTCGTTGTTGTCACAGGGCTGAGTGTCATCAAATGTTTTATGTCATTGGGGCTTTAAAGAGCTAAAAGTTTAAGTAGATGAAGATTATATATCTACACTGTGTGTGTATTTCAGCGTTTTTTATTCCTGCTTTACCATTTGCTCTTGGCTATTATAGTTAAATGATATAAACTGATCATTTTTTGTACCTGTACCTTCTTCATTGGTGAGTAAATTGCTTATGTAGCAAAAGTTAATCAGGATTAATGTAATCACAAAAACCTCATGTCTGGTGTGTTTTAGTCTTAAAACAGACTGATAGCATCGTTTGCATGTTGCTGTTAGCATTAATGACAACATGGCAGCAGATTTCACTCTGGACCAGAAGGACTGAATGGTTGGTCTCAAAAGTAGAGATGCTGGAAATGAGTTTTTCAATATGTCAACCTTAGTTAGAGGGAAAGTAACGTGATTTTCCACAGAAGTCCAAACCATGTTAAGAGTCCAGTTAGACTGCAACTAAATCATAGATGTTTTGAATGTAGACTGCTTGTCCTGTCTGTGTTTGGGAGGTGTTTAAGAAAGACTGTCCAGAGAAAAATGGTGTGCACCATCCTGAGGCCAACCAAGAGATTCACTCATAATTTGACTTAAAACACAGACTGGAATAGAGAAGTCTTTACTGTAAATACTAAAGCTTTGCATTTGCACAAAGTGTTTTTGATTAGAAGCTTTTGAGACGTTTCTGAGGTCCAGTATACGGTGGAAACGTCTAACAAAAAGATGTTACAACCCTGACTGAGCTGTACACAAAACCATGTACTCATCCAATCAGATCCATGGGATAAATTGTTGTTACCATGGAGGTGTGTCATCATTTTTATTTCCAAGTTTGAGCTTTGGTTTTTGGAGCTAAATTAAGATCTGTGTTTGCATTGTGATGAAGTATCTCTTTCAGTTTAGTGTTGGATGGATGTTATATCCAGTAGTATCCCATAAAGCATCAGCACTAAGACCTTTTGATGTTAGAACAGCAGCTTGACCTAATTGGCCCATAACAACCAACAACCAGCATGCATTCAATGTTAAAACTGTGAGATAAAGAAATCCTCCATTAAAAAGTAACTTAGTCCAATGGCTTGCTTGAACCATTAGGTAGAAATAAGCATCCTAAAGGTAGAGTGAAGCTCCCATCCATACCTTCTTCCATGTCACAGCCTCTTGTCCTCCTCAGGCAACATGATGGCCGGCGTCGGCCCGGGCTCTGGCGTCCAGGTGATCGACTCCCCCCTGATGAGTCAGCAGATCGAAGCCCAGCGGCTCTGCATCAAACACCTGAAGAACGAGAACAACCGGCTGAAGGTGAGGACGGAACTCTGAGCCGGCCAACGCGCTCCGCCCGGCGCCGTCTTTAACCTTGGCGTGTGCGCTCCTCCTCCCGGCAGGCGGAGAAGATGCGCACCCAGCTCGCTTCTCTGCCGCCGCTCAACGTCACCAAGCTCCCCTCCAAGGAGGGACGACCCAAAGTGCTCTCCAGCGCCCTCTACCGCAAAACCGACCAGCTCCTCGAGACTTTGCTGCAGATGAGCGCCAACGTCAAGGTGGTGGACGTCACTGGGAAATCCCCGGGTCAGTAGAGCGAGTGGAGGAAGTTAGATGACTGGTTTCCTCCTCCTCCTCTCATCAATACTACAGATGTTTTTTTTTCACTCAGTAGCTGCGCTTCCATTGACCTTAAAATTATGCAAATTGGAATTTTGAAAAACTTGTGTTGTGGCACAGGAGGCGGTTTATCGGCTCTGTCAAAATTAGTATGTTTCGCAAAACTGGGATGGAAACACTTTCTTCGCAACACGAGTCATGTGATCAACAGACAGATGTTACTACTGGCGGAAAAGACGAAGAAGATGGCAGGAAGTGGTCAGAGGGTGATGGCGCAGGATGTTTTTTTAACAACTTACTGCCTGAATAAACTTATTTATGTGTGATATTTATGTTTTTTCAGCAATATTGACAATGTTTTGAGTAAATTTTTAATGGAAACGCAGCTACAATCAGGAAACAAACAAACAGGTTTACAGAGGTGGGTAGTGACTAGCTGCTTTTACTTGAGTACATTTTGAAAAAAACTTTAAGAATAATAACTTTACTGCGCCATACTTTTTACTTTTACTTGAATAAAACATCTTGAAGCAGTTCTACTTTTACATGAGTAACATTTTTGGCTCCTCTGCACGCCTTTTTTTTTAAGTTTCAGTGCATTCATTGAGATGTTTTGTGACAGGCCACTCATTCTTGAATAGACTCATAAAAGGTATTTGTTGTTTATAATATTTTAATTCAACCATCAGATTGGTGCAGAGTTCAATTATATCCAATCAGCTTGCAAATGTTTCAGGAACTCCTGATTATGAATGCATGTAATTATTACGTTATTGCACCTTCAACCAATACGCCGGTCAGAGTCGGTCACTTTAAATAGACCCATGTGTGTTTATC
Source organism: Poecilia picta (assembly GCA_033032245.1). Lineage (NCBI taxonomy): Eukaryota > Metazoa > Chordata > Actinopteri > Cyprinodontiformes > Poeciliidae > Poecilia > Poecilia picta. The sequence continues at coordinate 23,069,974 of CM065374.1, forward strand.
TACTTAACTGACTGATGTACACGGTTCTTTGTGTGGAAGGAGGTCGCTAACGTTGTGTTGTCCTACAGTGACACCTAGTGCTCAGCTGCTGGAACAGACGGCACGTCTTCAGTCCCTGAGAGAGACTCTGGACAAACTGAAGGTAAAAAACACAAAAATTAAAAGCTTTTAAGCTTTTAATTTTTAGGATTAAAAAGAAAAAAATCATCAGTAGTTTCAACCAGTATATCTTGTTCTCTACTTCTGCTCAGGGTGAGGTAGCAGAGCATGTGGTCAATCTGCAGCCTGGAGCTCGAGTCTCGTCAGACTTTGCAACGTTCCCGTCAACCTCCTTCGTCAAGGTAGTCAACAAACACATCAGGCCTCTTCAGCTGTATTGGAACCCTTAAGCTAAAACTATGTTTCCATTACTAATGTGTGCATAACTTCTGCCAATGTTACAAAAACAAAAACACAATTTTGGAATTGTGGCGTTTCCATTAAATAAGAAACACAATTAAAATCACAAGTGGATAGGTTTATTCACGCAGCAACACTCTTACCACTTGCTGGTAAGAATTTGCGACATATACAAATTTTGATGCAACAGAAAAACCACCACATCCTGGTAGCACAACTTTATGTTGAAAAATACTCAAAATGTGGTGATAAAATAAGTCATATATTTGAGAAAAATATGCCGTTTCCACTGAGCAAAATTATTTTTGGAATTCTAATCTGTGCGATTTTTGGATCAACCGAAGCGCAGCTAGAGAACCTGCGGATCTGACCTCTGTATTTTTCCGTTTCCAGGCGACCGAAGAGAAGAACTCCGACACGGTGCTGGTGGGTCGAGTCCTGGTGTCGTGTCCCCGCGGTCAGGAGCAGGTCCACCGCCTCGTTCTGTCCCACTCCCAGCTGCAGAGAGTCCACAGTCTCCTGCAGACCTAAATGTTGCTTGACCCCTGTGACCCCGCCCTCCTCCGCCTGCTGCGGCACCACAAACACGCCACCATCAGTTTCTGCTCCCCCCTCCACCTCCAAACTGAGAGGAATCTACAGCCTTAAGTGGAAGGTTGAATGCTGAAAACGGGGAGGTACCTTCATGTTTGAGATGTTAGCAGCTCTGTTGTTACAAGTGACATTTTTAATCTCAGCTTACATTTTATTTATGCAACACCAGGCTCGGTTCTGATGACGCCCCGTTTTGGTCTCGGCTGTTTTAAACGAGGATGACAGAAATTTTTTTTTTACAATTTGACAACTGGAACAGTTTCAGGCCATTAGCAATATACTGTATATCTATATCTATATCTATATACAGTATATATATGTATATATATATATATATATATATATATTTTTTTTTTTTTTTGTTTCCTTTGGAGATGTCATCAGCTTGTTCAGCACTTCCTGGTCAGAAAATGAAAAATCCCATTCTCTTCTGATCCATAAACACACCATTTCTAAGCGCTAAATCATGTTGCAGACAACAATCTCCAGTGTGGAGGTCCCTCCTTAGTGAAGACTAGAAGTTTGTTTTTCAGTATCAGCACAAAGTGAGTGAAAATTAATTTGAATCACAGACATGGAAGAAGTTATTTAAAAAGGAAACTGGTTCACCGTAGCACGTCTGATGTTCAATCAAGCTGCAAGTTGGCAAAATATTCAACAGAGCCAAGTTTAGCTTTGAACTCGTCTGTTGTTGACTGGTTTTAGTAATGCTAGCCTATTGCTAACAGCTAACATATGATAAGCTAATTATTTTGTCATTTTGAAATGTCACTACAATCTTTTGTGTTCAGACAGCCGACAGTTCAGCTTTTGATATAAATGATCAATGATGACCCACGTCAACAAAGCTAGAAAAAAAAGCTTTTGTATCTACGGAAGGAGATTAGGACCATCTAAAAATATAAAAGGGATTTTGACTTTTTCTTCCTTTGAATTCTGACTTCAAACTCAAATCCTCTTCTGCATGTATCTGACCGTAGAGGTTCTCTCTCATCGGGTCGTAGTGTTACCAGAGGTCAGAAATGGGCCTCAGCCTGATGGCAAACGACGTCACGTTTGCTCAGCAGTGCGCCTCCGTTAAGTTTCGGGTTGATTCCGTCCTGATGTGACGGAAAGCCGTGCTTCAGCCTGCGGCAGTAAACCAGAGTGGATAATCTGATGCATGCCGCCCAGACTCACAAACTCCATATTTACCAAGCTCTTCTCCGCTCCTGTGTGAATCCAGTAAAGCCGTGCAGAATATTTGGAAGCTTTCTAATCTTTTTAGGGAGTCGTTGTGTTGTGCTCTGTTCTTAGCTTGACTATGAGAAGGGAAATTATGAGTTGTAAATGTCATTTTGTGTGTGTGAACATTAGAATTTGCACAACAGAACAAAGTCCTGCACATGTTTCAGTTACAAACAGATGGAGGATTTTAGCCATTATTCAAACGTTGGAGGAAAACCTTTTAGACTAAAGAAACTAAATAACTTCAGTGGCCACAGCCTGGCTACAGTCAGGTCGGGTTACCTTCAGCCTGAGAGCGACACCGGTTTCATCAATGAGAGCCCAGAAATGTTCACATTCTAAAGACTGGAACTTTGTCCGAGCCTTAAACCTGCAGCCATCAGTCGCCTATTTAATTTAACCTTCTTGAAGAAAAACTACGACAATGTCTGCCAAAAAAACATTTCTTTTTTACCATCATGTCTGCCAAGGCTGAATCCGCACTGACATTTTTGCTCATTTATTTTTTGGCTGTTTCTGTTTACACACAACTGTCATTAACTTGAACGTTTATGAATTCATTTAACGGGCATAGTGCATTTGTATGAAAGTATGTCGCGATGCTGTGTGGTGTAGTGAATCTGCAGCTCGTCCAGCTCGTCTCTTTGTTCCCTGTGTGGTTTCCTGATGCTGCACAACCGATAACTGATCAATAAATCCTTCAAAGCTAATGTCGGCCTCTGTTGTTTTCATATTCCCAAAACACAAAGAAAGTAAAATCACTTTAATTTTAACAAAAAAAAAGAAGACAATACCCAAGTTTCTGTTATACATGATAAAAAAAATAGACAGATATTATCTGGAGCACCTTTTTACTGGTAAAAAAAATGTGTCTGCTTTGTTCTGTACTGAATGGCTTTAAAGAATTTCACATGACTTATGAAATAAATAACATTTCGGAGCTGTTCCATTTAATCACTGCCAGGCTGTTCGCCTGCCCAGGACTCGGTTCCTCACTCTCTGGAAAAGAAAATGAGAAAAGAAGAAGCAGCATGTTAGTCATTTCCAACATGGAGTCAAAGTGGAACCAATGGTCACAGAAAAGCTGCAGGAAGTCGGATCAGGATGTTTTTGTTCCTGTCTGACGGACGGCACCTTGTTGTAGAGCTTGGCGTTCAGCCTGTATGTCTGATACTCGGCCTTCCGCCTCTCCTCCTCTCTCCTGCGACGCACCTCAGGAAGATTCTCATAAATTCTGTTACAGTAAAGTTTACAATGTCAGTGTTACAAATCAAAGATGTTAGATTCGTACTCTAAACCTTGACAGCGTATTAGGGCTGTTATAGATGGAGGAGGGAGGAATACATTTCTGCCCAAAAATTCAGAAATTTTGAGATTAATCTCAAAAAACAGAGAAATTTCAAAAGTCAAAATTTTTAGACTTTCGAAATGACACGTTTCCATGTTTTTTGTTTTCCTCTTTTGAAGGTTAATCTTGGTTAATACAAAAGTTTCAGTTATCTCTAGCAAATTTTCAAGTTTTCCAACCCAGAAATGTGTTTTTTCTTTGGAAAATGTCTGAGATTAATCTCAAAATTTCTGAGTATTATGTTTTCTCTATTTAAAATGACATTTATGCAGCTTTGCACTAAACAAACATCATTCCTTTGAGGTAAATATCTGCACGCTAAGGATATGGTTTCTAAGTGTTTACGTGCTTTGCCATTATTTTGTGGGAAGTTTTCATGTTGTGCCATAACAGACTGATGAGTTATAAGCTCAGTAAAGCTTCTAATGTGAAATGCAGATATTAACATTAAATTAAACATTAAATGCTTACTGTTTGGACCTCTGGATCATCTCTTTCCTCGGTACTGCTCTCCTCAACAGTGCTGTGCCTTTGCAGAGGAAAACATTTTTTTTAGCTGCTACAGTTACTGTAACTCATGCAGAGTGACGGTGTGGAGCAGCGGATCTCCAGGTTCTGGATACCTGCGGGTCTTGGGAGCCTCTGAGGATCTTCTAGCTGGTCCAACAGCAGGTTTCTTGCAGCCTGGATCCTCCTGTCCTCGGCCTGCAGAGCCAGACATCTCACCCTCTGCTTGGACCGAGAGATGAAATCCGGCCGCCGCATTTCCAGAGCCTCCTGCAGGGGAGGAGCAGTACAATGAAATCTCCCACAATGCTAATGTGTTAAACACTGAACATTTTAACTATACATATTTTTTTTAATCCATGTTTCTGAAGATAAAAAAAAACAAACTCACTTGCAGGGAGACCCGTGCCAGACCAGAGGACAATATTTTGGTTTTATGATTCAGTTCTCTGACTTGTCTCTGTCTGAGCAGCTCTGTCCACGGACGGGTTCTGCTGAAAGGCTCAAACCACGCTGTGTTCAACTTCTCCGGCCGGTTCTCCTTCCTCCTCTCTGACCTCAGGTTGTCAACCGGGATGAACCACGAAACGCCTTAAAACAAACAAAAAAGACACGTGCACAAATCAAATACAGAAAACATAAAAATAGATGCAAACAAAAAGCAAATAAAATGCAGCAAACAAAAAAAAGAAACACAAACAAAAAAGAATACAACCACAAATGAAATGCAGCAAACCAAAAAAGAGAGACGCAAACAAATGAAATGCAGCAAAGCTTAGCTTTAATCAGTCAAACCCATTTGCTCAGGAATAAATTAAATACTTGAGTGAACCAAAAAATTTAACAGCTATTACCGGGCTTAATATCTGTGTTTCACCTCCACTCATAGGGGAAAAATATCGGGAGTTTTTAAAACAATTTGCCGGGAGACATGGGTTCTTTCTCGGTGTGCCGAACCTGGAGCTCCCGGCCAGCTGGCAGCTGGCGAGGGGAGCTGGATGTTAATGCAGCGGGAGCAACATTAACAGGTCCGACAACCTCGGAGCAATAGAGTAATTAATTTTAAAGCTCGTCTTAAAACCCATCTATTTTACTTGGCTTTCAACTCTAGCAGGATCTAGTTTTAAATTGTATGTTTGTTTTTAAACTGTAAGAGTTTTTATTTATTTTTTTAATTGTTATGTTGTGTTTTAACGTACAGCACTTTGTATTAGCTATGGTTGTTTTAAAGTGCTTTATAAATAAAGCTGGTATGGTATGGTAAGTGATTTATTGATGAACTGAGCAGATATTTCTGATCTATACATCTACATTCTCACCTAAAAACATTGTTAAAAACCATTTTGTGTTATTTTAAGTCTAATACAGCACTTCTGGTTTTCAGCACTTTTTGTTTGCATCTTTTCTTTTGTTTGCTGCATTTCATTTGTGGTTGTATTATTTTTTGTTTGCGTCTCTTTTTTGCTGCATTTTATTTGCTTTTTGTTTGCGTCTATTTTTATGTTTGCTGCATTTCATTTGTGCGCGTGTCCTTTATTGTTTGCATGTTTTCTCTGCTGCGCATTTGCACCTGTCGGCCACCGCAGTCGAGCTAATTAAAAAACTAAAAAATTCAGAGGTCCATGACAGTCCAGGCGTGGCGACAGCGCGTGAAGCTGACGCGCTGCCTGTTCAGTGAATTAACGAAAAACCTATCTTTGGCCAGGAGCTTTAAGAGCAGACCTACTTTTAGGGTAAGGCTTGGAGGGGCTCCTCTTGCTCTTCTTCTGCTTCTGGTTGCTGTTTGATTTAGGAAGGATTCTCCTTCCCCCTCTTCCTCCCACTGTGCCTGACGAAGAAGAGGAGGTCTGCCCACAAGTCCTGGCTTCTGCAGGAGACGGGAACGTAGTCCCAACATCTCTGGTGTTCCGCCGAGTCCCGTTACGAACAATCTCCAGGTCACCTGAGGAAGAAGGTAAAGTATTACCGACTTTACAAAACATTTGATTATTTTTTAGGGAAGAAATTAATCAATTATTAAAATAATTGTCAACTACTTCAGTAATGTATTAACTGGAGGATACAGGCTAAAAAAGGCTATTTGATGAAAGAAAAAAGACCCAGACTAAGCCAAAACTGCCCAAAAAAATCTATACACTTATCTGACATTAAAAAAAACAACTTTTTTCTGTAAATGTGTTATTTGCCAAATACATCAAGACAAATAATGTACAGAATATTGAAGAACCAAGATGAATATATTTTATGCAGTTTTATTACGTAATCTCCCAAAGAAATCCATTCCTATTCCTTCCTACTACGCCCGTCATGATGACGAATTTTGGTGGATGATAAATCGTCCCAGTAATAAATGTGATAAACATTAACATTGCTGCTTTGAGACCATCTTAAAGTAATATATTGATAGTGGCATAATAATGTAAATTGACCCTGTCAAAGACCAATAAACCTAAATTTTATAAAGAGAACTTACCGATGGAACTGGAAGATGTTTAAAATATGCAAAATAAAACAGTCTTTGTAAATAAAATTGGCCTTCAAAACAATATTAATCATCATATTGGAAATTATTGAGCTCATTTTAATTTATCGTGTGATTCATTGACTCCTTCCTTATTCTGACAGCCTTAATTCCTACATTAAAAAGATGTACATAGAAAAAAATAGGAGGTTTTCATTTTTTTCTCTGACCTGCCTGGATGCTTTTGTTGACCACTCTTACAGCCCTCTTGGCTGTCAGAGTCCTGGACGATCTGCGCTGTGGTGAGAACATGTGTGAGCTGGATGTTTGTGCTGAATCAGCAACAACCTGAGGGCAGGTTTGGAAACACTTTTACATTCAAACAAGTGGAATAATAGATGTTAGTATAAACACGGCCAGATAACTTGTAGAGCAGGGATGGAGACACGGTGTCTCCAGCTTCCTGTCCTCTCAGAGACACGTACCGATTCCTCGGATGGTGTGAGGGTAACCGAGGAGTCGGCCTCCTTTCCTCTCCAGTCTTCCCTCTGTTTGTTAATGGTGCTGTACAGTTTACCGAGTTGAGAGCTGCTGCTCACGTTTCTGACTCTGTCGGCGCCGAAGGCCCTGATGAGTCGGGCCGTATCCACGGTGGAAGTGGTCGACAGGCTATCTGGCTGATCCCTGTCTGCTGGAGAGGACGGGTGGTTCAGTTGGGTTGGATCCTCCGCCTCTCCTCCCCCCACTTCCCATCCCCTATCAGTCACTCCACCGTGTTCGCTCCATTTAATCTCCTTTCGTTCTTTCCTCGCCGTCCTTCCAGGAAAGTAACTGCTCCGTTCTTCCTGGCTCTGGGCTTCCCGGGCAGCCTGCGTGTGGTGAATCACGCGAGACAGACGCTCCAGTCGCTCCAACAGGGACACGTCTTTATCGCCGGTGAGGCGCGCCTCGCCCTTGGTCCGCTGATCACAGAACTTCTGCCACAGGTGGTCCAGGGAGCTAGCGCCCTGTCGGGGGGCCGGCGGAGGACCTTCTCGCTCTCTGGTCTCGGTGTGGACTGTTTCTAAGTGTGCTGGATGAAGCCTGTCATGAGTCAGCTCTGTTGGGTTGTACTGGGGGAAGTGGATTGGGCTGGTACCCTGATCCCTATTGGAGGGTCTGGGGTTGATTGAAGGCGCTCTGGTAAAGATGGATGATTCCTGGGAAGATGGTTTCATACCCTGAATCAGAGCTGGAGACCCTCGGTCTGATGCTGCAGGAGCATCTACTGTTCATAAAGAAGATATGGAGAGATTATTATTATTACAGGGTGAGTGGATGGATGGGAGGAAGGAGGGAAGAAGAAACAAGGTAGGGAGTGATGGAACATGAAGGAAGGATGAAACAAGGGACAGGAAAAGGAAGGAAGAACCAAAGAAGTGAGGTAGAAAGAGACAATGGAGGAAGAATGAAATGCGAGAGTGAGGGAGGGAGGGAGGATGAAACTAGGGAGGGAGGGAGAAAGAAAAGTTGAAATAAGGAAGGGAGGGACGGAGGGTTTGAACAAGGAAGGGAATGAGGAAGAAAAGATAGATGAAGGAATGATGGATGGATGAGAGGGAGTAATGACAAAACAGGGAAGGGCGTGATGATGGTTAGCATTTACTAACTATTTACAAAGTGACTACATTAAGATGTCTTTCCACGAGAGCAGTGACCATCATGTCTCCTGCCCAGCATCACATCTCATGTCCTCGGTGTGTTCAGCTCACCTGTGTGTTTGGGGTCTGCCACTGTGACAGCAGCTGTTCTCAGCCTCTTGCTGTAGATGCCCTCCTGGTGTCTGAACGCGACTCCGCGGTCCAACCTGGGGTCCTGATTCCCAAGGACTTCACTGCTGAAGATGGGAGGCACAGCGTCGTCTGACCCTGGGGGGCGGAATTTACCGACGGTTGCTTACATCATAACTAGAGCCAATCGAATTGGACAAAGACAAAAAGCAACTGAATATTCCCAGCTAGCATTCAAGAGGCTCCAGTCTGCCCCACCTCCACCTCTCTACTCAGGCTGCAGCGCTGCCTTTGTCTAACTCAGCCCCTGAACATGAATAATGGATGTGCTGAGCGGTGTGTGTTACAGTGAACCACCTGCTCTCCCTTAATGGACAGTTAGAACATGAAAGGAGCCGATACAATATAAATACGAGTCATAAATACCGTTCTAACTTATTTTGTACTGCGGAATGTTAGAAAAGACTTGATCAAGTTATAATACTCAGACAGAGAACAATAATCAGCATCAAGAGGTATGAGAACAACTGACCCATTTATTATTACCCAACGGGTCAGAGGGATACAAGCATTGCTGGATAGAAACGCTGGATCAGACTAAATGCTGGATTGGGACATGGCGGCAAAGTTCTAGGCAGCATGAATATTCCTGCGCCGTACCTGTGTGAGAGCTCTCCATGGTGGTGTTGGTCCGGTTGGTGGAGCAAACATCAGCTTCCATCTGAGGGACGTAGAAGAGATCCTCACTGCCGCGAGGTTTGTAAGGCAGCAGCACAGCCACTGGTGGAAGGAAGATGAGTGAATTGTTATTGCCACAGTTTATAAGAAAGGGTAACGTATGAAACTCAAAGAAAACCCTCTTTAAAACACTTCACTATGAGCCTACCAGGTGTTTCAGCAGGATAAGAACTCGATGGTGTGATGCCCTTTCCCTGAGGATCAGTGGTTGAAACGTCTGACCTGTCAGCCACCGGCTTCCTGCCATCGTACCATTCTGCTGGACTTGACGACCCGACGCCTTCATCTGGACTGCTGGTGGTCAAAGAGGAATCCCTCAGGGCGGCGGTGGCGGCACCAGAACCAGGACAGTGGGCAGGGGAGGCCAAAGTATTTTTAGGCACCAGAGTGAAAGGACTTGTCCTGAATCCTTGCCCGACGGCCAGAAAAGAACTAGACTGGACGTTTGTCCCCACATCCTGTTTATCTACAGCCTGCGTGGCGGAGTGGGCAGGTTCCTCACCCTGGCCTCCCACTGTGTCTCGCCTCTTTCTGGTACTTTCGACATGCGCAGATTGTGGTTCTCTTGTAATCTGGACTGAAGAAACCGTCTCAGATTCATCCAGACTGGTTGAAAGATTCTTGCTGGATGATGACGTTCCGGTGGAAAGCTCTGTCAAGTGGAGGGGGTCTGAGGCTGGGCTGAGAGCAGAAGTGGAAGTGGGGAACAAAATGAAAGGTGAGGAGGTCACAGAGATCCTTTGGGTGGGTATGCTGATGGATGGAAGGGTCTGAGGTCTTTTTGTAGGGAGTGTTACTCCTTCCCTGGCAGCGATCGCGCAAACTCTGGCTTCTAGATCGAGGTGAAGGTTGCTCTGTAGCGTCGTGTGAGGGTCTGGGTGGGCGGCTAGCTGCTTGTTAGCAATGCTGAGGGTAGGAAACATTTCGGCTGGTTTAGGGGGATTGGTCTCTTTGTGGACCTGAACACTGGAGGCCATGCTGCTGCTCTCTGTATCTGTGCTCCCTTGGCTCTGGAAGAAAGGGGGAAAAAAAACGAGGACATTTTTTAAAGACCTGCAAAGAACAAGAAGAGCCCACAAAAAAAAAATTTCCACAGCAAACATGGGCAAACTTCAGCTTAGAAAAAAAGCATTCATACTCTGAAATATTTTCATATTACGTCACTTTGCAATAGGGCAGGGCAAATTTTTTCAATTAATCAAATTTTCTGTTTGTCTTGGGGTTTCCAGATTGTCATGAGTGGCGATATGGACTTAAAAGTTTTATGATATTTTAAGGTACTTTTGTGATGACGACAAAAGTGACGATAATATGATGGAATTTAAAAAGTTGAAGGAATACAAACATTTTAGCCAGTCGCTTTGCATTAATTAAACTTAAAGAACCCAGAAAAATCTGTACATAGCAACTCTAGAACAGGGAAACTGTTTATTTTTCAATTTCTGGCACACTTTGCAAGAAGTTGCAAACACGTGGGTTACCTTGAGCACCTACACTCTTCAGAGATGAAAGGCTGACATAAAAATGACAAATATAAAAACAACTATTTGTTACATTTTGTAATACAACTACAAATTTCTGATTCTTTTAAGGTGTATCAATGATTATTACTTCGAGAGGGTCTCTCAGCAGGAGCTGTTTCTTGATTTCTTCAATGTGCCGTCTATCTTCTACGTCCAACAGCAGCCGGTCACGCTGCTGTCCCAAAACCTTTGACTTCATACACTCTGAAATATGGGAAAATAAATACATGTGGGATTAACATAGTCTGTTAAGAAAGTTGCCAGTGAAATGAGCAGTTCCAACTAAAGGAGCTAAAGGAAAGTTTTACACTTTAATTTGGTTAGAGATGTACCAATCAGAACGTATCGGCAACAGTCGACGTCTTTCCATACCTGTATGTTTTGGAGACTAAATGTTTAACTAAATGCAAGCATCTCCAACAGCAACTGCCTTACCGGGAAGAGCTTTTTGACCCTTCTCCTTGGTTTGGTTTGGTTTAATTTAAAGAAAACAAAAAGATAACGGGATGTGAATCTTTTACCTCTGGCCTTGCCCTCTTCCTGATCTGTGACGCTGGGCGTGCTCGACGTCATGGTGGCTGAAGATTCCTTCTCCAGTAGTTTGGCCACCCTGATTGTCAGTGAGCTCTCACTGCTGCTGTCGCTCATCACTTCCTGGTCAGCGTCCTCGCAAACGGGAAAGGAAGAGAGACTTTCTGCACCAGGATCACTAGGTATAGTCTTTTCTTCTTCTTCTTCTTCTTCTTCTTCTTCCCCTTCTTCTTCTTCTTCTCCTTCTTCTTCTTCTTCATAAACATCTTCAGGAGCCACGTTGAACTGAGTTGTACTTGCGGCTGTTGACGGCCCTGTCTGTATTTTATCTGGAGGGGCAGAGCTGCAGCCTTCCGGCTCTGTCCGCCGGGCTTGTGTGGATGGACTATCGGGTTGCTCGGATGACATCAAACTCTCTAGCCCAGTGGAGCTTTGGTTTGGTTTCTCTAATGTAAGTATGGAGTCCGAGGAAGACCCGGCCCACGGTGGAGAGGAATGAGACTTTAGGTCTCCGCCAGTGAAGGTGGAGAGAGAGGAAGAGAACGAGGAGTTCTGCAACTGGCTGGCTGATGTGTTTGGTGGCCTGAAAATGTCTTTATCAGAGAAGAGAAGAGTTGCATTAGGTCCCGACGAAGACGTGGAAGACGCCGTAGATATCATGTCCTCTGCTTGAGAGAGTAGTTTATGGATCTCTGACAATGCCTTTGTGCTAACAAAGGAATTCTCCGCATCTTGATTCGTATCATCGCAGCCCCGGACAGATGACTTTGTATCTGTATCAGAGACGTTCACAGCAATGGGCTTGAAATCCTGCTTGCTGTTTTGGATCTGGACAGAGGAGTGGGAGTGTTCACCGGGCCCGGAGCAGGAGGCCGGTCTGCTCTCCCTCCGAGCGGCTTCTGTGTCGGACGGAGGAGAGGTCTTCACTCTGACCTGCTCTGACGGTGAGGAAACCAGACCAAGACTGTCCATGCTGAGAGAGATGGATAAACTGGAGTCCACTGACAGAATGCTGGACATGGAGAACTCGCCTTTATGGGGACTGCTACCTGAATACGAGACAAAAATGATTAGATATTAATAATTTGTGTATTATTAAACATTTTGGTGCCTATTTTGAACTTACAAAAAAAATGAACCACAAACACAGCTTTAGACTTGTTTCATAAAAGATGACACATGGCTCCAACAGTTTTTAAGTGAATATTACATAATTTTTCATAGTTCTCTTTCCTTTTAGGTCAATTTTTACGGTTTAAATTCAAAGTTACTTGAATAATTTAGTTTGTAAATGTGGCAGCTAAAAACATCAGAAGTTGGAATGATGGATGGATCTGAATGGAAGATTCAAGTGAAAGGAAAAATTAATGAATACGATGGATGGATTGATTGATTGATTGATTGATTGATTGATTGATTGATTGATTGATTGAAGCCAAATACCAATTATACCTTTTTCATATTTTTCCAGACTTGAAAAATGCCTAAATCAAATGTCATACTCTTACTCATACTCCGTGTTGCTTCGTGGCTGGTCATTCCTTAATGCTTGCAGAACCAAAAACTGACCAGGACTTTAAAATTTCAAGGAAGTGTCACGTTTAAAATGTGGATTTTATTTGATTATTAGCTGTAGCTGTTAAAACATTAAATTTGCTGACAAGTATTTCCACCAAGTTGCCTGTCATACAGAGAAGGTTTGTTACCCTCTGAGGGTTGGGTGCTCTTTGAAGGAGTTCCAGAAGATCCTTTAATGGTACAGAGATCAGTGGGAGAGAATTCCGGTTCTCTGATGGGCCCTCTAGGTGCAAACGGAGTCAGGATTTTTGACGGAGTTTGGTCGATACCTAGGTTTTGAAGATACAACTAATAGAAAAACGAGAGAGAACTTATCAGATAACTATGTACACATAAATATTAAACTGACTAATCTGTTATAAAATATATTGACTTCAAACAAACAGACAAACAAAAATCCAAGCAACTTACCGGAATTCGTTCGTCAATGTTGAGCTCTTTAGACCCTGGAGGAGGTGGTGATGTTACTGAATGTTTAAAAGTCCAGTAGGGAGCATAATTATCGAGCTCAAGGCTGACGACAGAAGAGGTTCCGACAGAAGGTCCTACTTTAACTTCTGTGCAGCTATCTTGGGAACTTGAGAGATCGGAGACGTCACTGAAGCGACCAAGGCTTTCGAAACATGAGGATTGAGAGGCGGTACTGGGTAAAGGAAGAGTGTCTTTCAGGCCCTGAGTTGTCTTATTTTCTGGACCAGTGTTGGTCAGCTGGTGCTTGTCAGCGACCACGACAACTGTACCAAGGGATGAGGGGGACTGTGATCTGCCGAAGGGAGAGGCAGAAGGTGGCGTAGCAAATCCCTTATTCTCTAAGTCACCAGGAGCTCCGCCTACTGCCTCTCCTCGTCTGTGAGAAGAACCTCCTGAAGGTGTAGAGGAAGAGATCTGTGTAGCATCCTGGTTGGTGGACGGCTGCTGGATAAGGGTGTTGGATCCTGCCTCCTCACCTTTCTTAGGAGGAACTCCCGAAAGTCTTTGCAATGCTAGGCCTCCTAATGACGGGGTCCTCTCTGAGCTTTCTTTTGTCTTCCAGGCGTCAACTTTCTGCAGATAGTTGAGACTCGGGAGGAATTGGACTTTGTGAGAGGCCTCCTGAGGATCTTCTGTGTCTGGGAGACGGCCTTCAGCTGAGTGTGCACCAGTCATTGATGGGTACAAGGTATCTATGTTAGATTCTTTAGCTGAAAGATGTGCAAGTTTAGTCTTAACATCAAATTTCGATGGCACAAAGAAAATGCCTGGTGTAGATTGAGACTGTGGGAGGAAACCAAGGTAGGAGCTTTCACTTCCTGTTTGGTTCTGTAAAGACCATAGGTCTCTGTCTCTGTGAACCCATTCCGAACCTGGTGATTCTTTGAGATAAGGTGTGATCATCTCACAAGTTGGTGTCGGACCCTTTGGTTGCTTGTGTGCCTCAAAGTTGCTGAGTTTCCGTACCTCAGACAGCAGCTCTTTGTGCAACTCTTCGCTACTATCATCGGGTTGAGTCGAGCGGGAACCAGTAGAGATGTTACTGATTTCTTTGTGATTTTTCCACTGTTGGGAAGGACTGGCTTCACCTGGTGGACCTTGCCTTTCAAACATGTTGTCTTCTGTGTGTCTCAGCTGATCTGGACAAAAGCCAGTGCTTTTCATAGATGTCAGGGATACAGAAGAAACAGAGCTGCTACTGCTGCTTTGCATGCCAACCTTTCTCTGGTCGGCTTGAGGATCCTGCATAGAAATGTCTTTATGTAGAAAAATAGTTTCATTTTTATGAATTCCAACTTTATTCCTATCTGCGAAGTTGTATACGGTTTCCAATTTAGTCTCTTTGCTATCTCCGCTTGATAGATTTCTTTGTGTGTTATGCTGAGATGGGGAGAAGTTGCTGCTTGCTCCTTCATCAGAAAGGAGGGTTGACTGAGACAAAGGATGCTGGGAAAGTGAGCTCTGCTCAGAGGAATTGGTGGTGCTGTCATGGATAAGAAAAACGGAGCCTCTCTGATACCGTAGAAACATCAGGAAAAACCCTGGCGAGAAGAATGCATATGATTATCCTTCCACTAAGAGTACAAGTATTACCATGATTGTTAAAGTATCTAGTCACCTTGAACCTTTCTTTACTTTTTGTGTCATGTTACAACTAAGGATGCAGCCAATAAATCGGTCCAATATCCTTAATTTTGGGAAATCTGCGATTGGCCAATACTTACATATGAAACTGTTTATATTCACCAATCTTTTCGTCCTCAGCAAAGATCAGAAAATCATCCACTGTCCCCTTTTGCTCTGGTGTGATAGAGGACTGACTGACAGACCCACCCACCAGGTCACGTTTGCAGTTAACAGAAGTCATTCTGCTGTTGTCAACTTAGCATCTTTATCTCCATACTTATCAACTTTGCGGACAAAAACTAAATAAATAGAAAATCGACACTGACTAATATAGTAATCATCCAGAAAACTACAGCCGGTGCACCCATAGTTACAACCACAGCTTTCAGTTACAATAACAAATTTTGATGAACGACAAAAGTGACTTTTTTGTAGAAAAGTATACCCATAGAACAGTCATGACCTAATAACTGAACAGCATTTTCTGTAATAGTTTTGTATAGTACACAGTCCAGTCACATTAATGTGACCATCTGTCAAAAGCCAGAATAGCCACCTTTCGCAGAGCGAACTGCTACGAGACGTGCAGGAAGAGAGTCACTTAGGTCCCTGAAGGTCTTCTCTGGGATGTTGAGCCATGCCGACTCTAATGCCGTGGCCAGCTGCGCTAGATTACGCGGTTGAGGATCCATGGCGCGAACAACTCGATCGAGATGGTCCCACAGATGCTCGATTGGGTTTAAGTCAGGTGAGTTTGCTGGCCAGGGGAGGACGGTAAACTCATCCTGGTGCTCTTCGAACCACGCACGTACACTGGCAGCTGTATGGCACCTCGCATTGTCCTGCTGGAAGATGCCATCATCCTGAGGAAAAACAATGCGCATGTAGGGGTGGACATGGTCCGCAAGGACAGATGCGTACTTGTATTGATCCATCGTGCCTTCCACAATAATCAGTGAACCCAGAGAATGCCAGGAAAACATTCCCCAGACCATAATGCTCCCGCCTCCAGCTTGGACCGTTCCTGCAATGGTTGCAGGGTGGTTCCTTTCAGAGGTTTCACGCCTTATACGCCAACGTCCATCTGTCCGATGGAGCATAAAACGCGATTCATCTGAAAACGCTACCTGTCGCCACTCAGTGGACGTCCAGCTGCTGTACTGGCGTGCAAATTCTAGCCTTCGTCGTCGATGAACACCAGTCAGCATAGGTGCACGAACCAGGCGTCTGCTTCGGAGGCCCAGACGCAGCAATGTTCGCTGAATAGTGGTTTGGGAGACATTTGTGGTAGCCCCTTGGTTCATTTTAGTGGTCAGTTGCTCAACGGTAGCCTGTCTATCTGCCCGAACGCATCTCCGCAACCGTCGTTCGCCTCTGTCATCTATGGCCCGTGGTGCACCACATTTGCCACGTCGTTGATTTTGGACAGTCCCATTTTGCCATGCACGGTACACTTTTACCACGGCGGCACGCGAACAGTTCACAAACTCAGCCGTTTCGGAAATGCTTCCACCCTTGGCCCGAAAAGCCAATGATCATGGCCTTTTGGACGTCGGATAAATCGCTTCGTTTCTGCATTACGCCAACGATTGAAATGTTTTCCGAAGCCCACACACACCCTTTATATACGCTCAACTGCACTGTGCTGCCACCTGCCTTCTGTGATTGGTTATTTAACTCTGAAGTGGAAAGTACACAGTCCAGTCACATTAATGTGACCATCTGTCAAAAGCCAGAATAACCACCTTTCGCAGAGCGAACTGCTACGAGACGTGCAGGAAGAGAGTCACTTAGGTCCCTGAAGGTCTTCTCTGGGATGTTGAGCCATGCCGACTCTAATGCCGTGGCCAGCTGCGCTAGATTACGCGGTTGAGGATCCATGGCGCGAACAACTCGATCGAGATGGTCCCACAGATGCTCGATTGGGTTTAAGTCAGGTGAGTTTGCTGGCCAGGGGAGGACGGTAAACTCATCCTGGTGCTCTTCGAACCACGCACGTACACTGGCAGCTGTATGGCACCTCGCATTGTCCTGCTGGAAGATGCCATCATCCTGAGGAAAAACAATGCGCATGTAGGGGTGGACATGGTCCGCAAGGACAGATGCGTACTTGTATTGATCCATCGTGCCTTCCACAATAATCAGTGAACCCAGAGAATGCCAGGAAAACATTCCCCAGACCAGTGGTGGTCTGGGGAATGGCAAATGTGGTGCATTTGCCAACGACGTGGCAAATGCACCACATTTGCCACGTCGTTGATTTTGGACAGTCCCATTTTGCCATGCACGGTACACTTTTACCACGGCGGCACGCGAACAGTTCACAAACTCAGCCGTTTCGGAAATGCTTCCACCCTTGGCCCGAAAGCCAATGATCATGCCCTTTTGGACGTCGGATAAATCGCTTCGTTTCTGCATTACGCCAACGATTGAAATGTTTTCCGAAGCCCACACACACCCTTTATATACGCTCAACTGCACTGTGCTGCCACCTGCCTTCTGTGATTGGTTATTTAACTCTGAAGTGGAAAGTACGTGGTGGTCACATTAATGTGACTGGACTGTGTACGTGGTGGTCACATTAATGTGACTGGACTGTGTATATTATTGTTATTATTACTATTTGTTAATCTCTTTTTATATAGTATTTTTTTTTTTTTTGTGAGAACTTTTATATCTGATGCTGCTGTTGCACCTGACTTTCCCCTTTGCTGGATAATAAAGGTTATTCTATTTACTCAGTGTTTCTTACCTTAGGGGAGCAAATTCTGGATCATCTTGCTGGAAGGAGTATTCAGTGACGCTGTGCTCAAGTCCTGGGATTAGAGGCAGCAGTGACAGAGCCGGAGACAGATGACTGTCCTGGAATTCTGATGAAATACAAGTTTCTGAATGTTACACATTAGAACCAGAGGCAGGAATATTTAAATACTTATACATATAAAGCACTACTGTCAGAACAAAGTCATTCTTGCTAGAGAATATTGTTTCTTATACCAGTTTATTTTTTTTAAAAAATCAATACAGAACCAATTAATTAAATCAATCCTTTAGCTGTTTTATTTTCTCGTTTATGTTATTTTGTTATATGTAGAGAAAAATACCTAGCTGAAAACCTTTTTGCTGTGTCAGCTGACGCTGTTGAACAACTGTTTTTATTTTAAGCTGACTATGATCCTGTTGGACAATACTTTGACTTCGGGCTTCCAGTGGGCCTGTTTGTCCATCTGGACCAATTGTATCTTCATCTCCTAGTTGATGAGGAGTTGTCACAGTCTAAAACAGACACACGAAGCAAAATAAGTTTTATTTCACTGGCCATGAAATGAACTTCAAACAGTTAAACAGTTAAAGGTTGAACTCCTTCAAACTCAATTGCAACTGGTGTGCTTTACAACCTTTAGTGGAATCTAATCAAAAGCTGCAACATATTGACTGTTCCTGTTGATCTGCTTAACTTCTTGTGCCTCTTGTGATGTCATCAACCCAAATACACACAGGAAAGAATTTGCAGATGTTTTATTTTAGTCCACTTAAAAAAATAAATTAAATAAAAATTCCAGAAGTTGTGCTTTACAGTCTGTGTACATTTGCTATGAAAATGTAAGCAAGAAAAATCACCACTGGATGAATCGACTTGAGTTTGAGTTAACATAACCACTGAAAGATGTGTTGTACTGCAGCCAGTGTATCTGGAATCGTTAAAGCAAAGCGATAAACAAATAAGCCGCCAGACTAACGGCTAGTTAAGCTTCAGTAAATATAAATTAACACGCAACGACTTATCCAAGTTTCCTCATATTAAAATAGAGTGAGCTGAGTAAACAGGTCAGCTACGTTAACATTAGTATGCCAGTTAGCTCAATGTCTAGCAGCATTGAGCTAACTCTTAGCTATGTAACCGTTAACTGGCACTTCCGGGTTGCAGGTAACACGAAGACGCAACAAAGAACGGTACAGTATTTATTTTATCTAGTGTGGTTAAGGCAGTCGTTACATAAATAACCTGTTGCGGTTCCATGTTGTTGTTTTGATTGTTGATGATGACAGTCCGCCGCGCTGAGCGCGCTTCCTCTACGTCGTTACCTAGGAGCGTTGCTAGGAACAGTCAAAAAATACCCCGGAAATAGAAAATTTGAATGGCAGACAGGAATTGAGCGAGATCACCATATTGCTCTCGAAAACAGGTAAAGTTGCCTTTGTCAGTGTAAAACAGGGTAACTTATGGAGGAGAAATGCCACAAATTTAATAATTATATTGTTAATATTACAAAGTTATTCATAGACAAATGCCTCTTTATCCAAACTGATGCTATTAAAAATAGACTTAAGTTCTCATTCTCAAAGAAAAATTTATATGTCCTAGACATACATTGCGTAATTATTTTAGTGTGACTCAGTATAATGAAAATTATTTATTTATTCATTTAACTGTATGCATTTTGTTATAACATTCAGATACCATTGAAAAAGCACAATACTCACTCATCAAATTAGACTTTAAACTGTGGGTAGATTTATTTTTTAATCTTTAAGAAATATTGAGTAAAAGGGGTTAAATATGTGTCGACATAAGGATAAAAATTGGCTGTTTTTCTGTTACAGCTATTGTTTTATTTGAACAATAACATATCACTAATGGAGCTGTGAAAGCATTTATTTAACATTCTCAGGAGATTATATTGAAGAATATTTGTCCTCTACAGGGCAAATTTCTTTCCAGATGATGGCAGTGTCGTTCGCCAATAATAGTAGTTGAGTACGTTTTCGTCGAAGAAGAAGAAGAAGAAGAAGACGAAGAAGAACAGGACGCCGTGGACGCTGAAGGCTTCTCCACTGTACACGAGCCAAAACTTCCAACAGGGGTAGAAGCAACTCAGCAGCACCAAACCTGGCAACAACTAGTGCGTCATAGAAAAATACTGGATTAGAGATACTGGAAATAAACGGAAGCCATGCCAAGAAAGAAAGAGCTGGTTCGAGGTGAGAATGGAGCAGTTTATTTCATCATATCTTGAGTTTCATTTACCAGGAATTGGAACTGGGTCAGCTTGTTAGCTTACCAGCTACTGTAGTTTTACTAGAGACTTTTAAGTTCAGCAAAACGGGACGGCTTTTGTCCTATCGGTGCGAGCCGCGAGTGCAATCGAAGCTGTTATGTGTGAACGTGTGTTGGTCAAGTGTGTAATTTTTTTTTTCCATCTTATGTGAACTTTGACGTCATAATTTACCTTACCTGCCAGGTGGGCCTTCAATACCCAGAATTCGCCAAGACTCGAGACTAATGCGCACCCACGTGAGTATGACTCTAGACTTTTAATAAAATGTTGCTGTTTTCCCAAACCTGCAGCTCAACTCTTTTTAAACAAGCTGACATCACATCAAATTAAACTTCATAAGAGGTAGATGGGCTCTTACCTGAACACATTTCAATAAACTGGGTTTATATGTCAGCTCAGCATAATAAATGTCATTATTGATCACAGATTATTTTATGAACTGATATTAAGTGAAAAGATTTTGTAGAGTTCAACGCCTCAAAATTTAGTTATGAACTTTTGTGAGATTCTCAGAGTTTGAGTTAAGATGCTCCAGCTATAGACAACCAGAGATTAAAAATTAGTTTGTTTTCATGTAATCAACAGGAAAAACACAGAATTGTGAAACTATAGCATAGCTGTTAGACTTCTTTTTTTTTTTTTGTATTTCAAATGTTAGGTAATGGTCAGTAGGTCAGACCTCAGAAAAATAGAAATGGGTATCGTTCAGGATAAGGTGGATTGTTGCGTCGCTCTGTGTTAAGACCTATTCTTAAATTATATTTTTTCTTTCAAGTAAACAGTGATTGATTAAAATATGTGTTTATACATTGTTGAGAAATGTAATAATCATCTGACAGGGCCTGCAGGAGAGGAGAGACTGTCTGTTATCAGGGAGGAACCATGACATAAATGAACTCTGACACACAGGCCGAGTCTCAAATGAGCAGGCAGCGAGGAGACATCTCAAGTCATCTCCCACAGTGAAACCCTAAAACATATGGAAAACAAACACAATTTAATCAGTAGAATACCATTTAGTTAAAATTAACATGACTTGAGCCAGTCTAACTTGTAGTTGTATATTGACAGGACTGATGGTGTCTAAATCGGGCTAAATTTGTAAACCTAAGTGAGCCAAACATATAATCAAAACTAGTTATAACATTAATTACAAAATGTCTAGAATGAATGTGTTTCTATTCAAAATGCTCAGGTATATTCTATAACTGTTTTGATTCTTAAAATCTGTGCTTTGATCCAAGAGGATGGAAAAGTTCTGAACCACTTTGTGTACCAGGCGTCATCAATTTAAAATTACTGCACTCATCTGTATTTGTAGGAAATAAAACAGGTCTAAGACAGGTTAGCTTTTGATTGAACCCTGGTAATAAAATAGAAGCTTTGCTTCAACCAGGAATTAGGAATAACATCACGTTTCAAACTGACATGAGACGAGCTTGCTCTAAAATGACCTTTGGCCTCCCTTGTCTAGATAGAGAAGCCCTGAAATTAAACAGGTCTCAGAAGGTAATAAAATTGCTTCGAACTTCTCAACTTTGCCATTTGAAACTGGCCACAGCCATACAAGGAGAAAAACACGCCTTAATTGCATAAATTAAAAACAAGGAAGCACTTTTGAGACAAAACTCTACAACCCAGAGGAATGAATCAGATTTGCTATTTGCAGCCACATGGCAATATCCAAAAAAACAAGTTTTTTTTTTTTGTTTGCCTTTCTTCTGTCTTTCTGTTTTTCTATTGTTCTACTTCCATCAGGTAATTAATGTGTGTTGAAAGTGTCTGTGCTGTGCATGTGAATTTATACTTTTAACTTTTGGAATAAACTCTGAAAACGTGGAGCGCTTATTGTTTTTGACTGTGTGGCTTTTATTTCTATCCATGGCGTCACTGAATCCGGGAGGACAAGAGAGAATACGAGCCAGAAGTTAATGATTTTATTCTGTACAACATGCATCTGTGCAATAAATGTAAAATAAAAATAAACTAAATTTAGTTTTCATGTTAACTTGTCCTTTGTAGCTGACTGGCAGTGTGCAGCAAAATCTAAACTACTGACAAATTGAACTGGATTGTTTTACCTAGACCAGTGATGTCCAAAGTCGGTCCGGCACCCTGCATGTTTTAGTTCTCTCCCTGGTTTAACGCACCTGGATCAAATGATGGCTCGGTAGAGGCCTAAGGGGAACATTGACATGCTGAAAAGGTTCCTACCACCAGGGAGGGAACTAAAACACGCAGGATGCCGGACCTCCAGGACCAACTTTGGACACCACTGGTCTAGACTGAACAAAGAGTTTGCGTCATTTCTTAGCTCGACAGTGAATGCAGCAGGATATTCAGCTGTGTCATCCTTTATCCTGTGTCCTGCACTTATTGAAATCTTACTTGTTTCCAAAGTATCAATATTTCTTTTTGCCAAGATGTTTATTCTATTTCTTCCCCATGTCTTGTTATTTATCCTTTAACCACTGTGGCTGTAAATGGTCCTAATTTGCTTATCTTGTCTTCTTTTCAGGAATCAATAGTGGATTTCATGAGTGGGCGCAGTACTTCCTTACTAGAGGTGTTGGCTCAACCCTTTATCTGTAAGGCATTTTCTGATTTAAGCATTTCACACCAGTCTTCTTTATTCACTCATATACATCAGCTTCAACATTCATGCTCTTTTTGACTGAAAGGAGTTTGTTGTTGTTGTTGGAGGAGGATGATGATGGTGCGGCGTGTATTGTAGCGTGAACAAACATCTTCACGTGTGATTTTAATTGCGCTTCTTAAACACCACTAGTGGGGAATGGTGTTTTTCATATTGGCGCAAGATCAACAAAGTTTTGAGCACATTTGTTATGGAAATGCAGCTACTGAACTAAAACACTCCAAACTAGGACAAAACATTTTATATGGCAATGAAAGACAATTGTTCCCACTTTGGTTTTATTTAAAAACAACTTCAGAATTCTTCAAATCTTAAAAATCTTTTTTTCCCCAAGAAAATGTAGACGTCATGGACTTTTAAGACATTTCATGAAACAGATGGAAATTTTATTGATCCTATGGTCTTTATTTAAATCTGCTTGTCCTATCTAACTTTCAGCAGCCCTACAATATGCTCAGGTCTTAGAGGATGATATCGTATATTCAGACGACGACGACGACGATGATTATTATGATGACGATGATGATTATCATCCCCGTAACGCTGCGAGCAAACCTTTGGAACCACATCCACAGATAAAACAGCTCACAGAGGAGGTAACACGCCCAGTTTCACTTATTGGGAAGTGAAATCAATACTTATCTGAATGATGTCACTTCTTTTGGTGATGGAATGGGAAATATGACTTGCGCAGTTGAACTTTGATATTTTTAATACCGTATTGGGAATAAATTTCTT
Source organism: Poecilia picta (assembly GCA_033032245.1). Lineage (NCBI taxonomy): Eukaryota > Metazoa > Chordata > Actinopteri > Cyprinodontiformes > Poeciliidae > Poecilia > Poecilia picta. Next base: position 23,093,200 of record CM065374.1, read on the forward strand.
TAGATATGTCAAGTTTTTTTTTTTTTTTTTTTATGAGAAATGAATTTGTAGTGTCTGCTCTACATGCTCTCCCCAGGAGGCAGATAAAATTGCTAAGGAATTGATAGAAGAGGAAGATCGGCGTAAAGAGAAAACTGAAAAGAACAAACGTAGAAAAAAGGTGAGCTTGTGTAATAACCACCGAGACTCTACTGTCTTATGGTCATCTAACGGCTGCTCATCGCACACGTCTGTATTTTGTTACAGCGCAAAAAAGAAAAGAAACGACTTGAAAAGGAGAGTGCGCTTAAGGAAAATTTACCTGTGAGTAAAAATGGTATTCGTCTCACTAAATTGGAGTAGAATTGAAAAAGTTAATTTATTTCAGCAATTTAAAATTCTGGATTTTTTTTATTATTTTTTATTATACATGAGCAGTTGTGTGCAAATTCTTGTTTTTCAGGAATAATACAGATGGTATCATTACAACCTGACTAACGTGTCCAGAGGAAGTGTTTTGATGTGATTCATAACTTATAGCGGTTTATGTGTCCATGTCAGAACAGTCCAAAGTGGTTCCAAATACAATATCTACAGTTTACTGTATGTTTACCTGACATCAACAGATGGATAAAATACCATTAGAACAATGAAGCTTGTGTATGAAGAAGAGGTCTCACTTGGACACAAATTGTGTCTGGTGTGTTTTTGACCAAAATCATCCCTATTTTTCATGCAGTTAACCAGCCAAAGTAGTCAGAAACTGTGTTCAAGTCAATCCTATGAATGTGTATTTTTCAAAAAGTAGCTTAGTAAATATAGCTAGTTAATGCCCACCTTGGCATAAAATCAATAAAGTACTTTTAGTACAAAATGGCTCCTTTTGCCTGAATGAAGATGCTTCAGACCATCCTACAGCTTGTTTTTTATTGACGATCATGTCTCATAGATAGACGGATAGATATTGGTTAGCTACCGCTAACTCACTGCAAATTTGAGTTTGTGAAACCTGCAGAATACTTGTTAAGCACCGACTTAATGCCTCCTCAATCTCTTGAATTGTTTTCTTTTTTCACAATCCTCTCACGGTTGCAATTATCCCTGCAATCGGTGCACTTTTTGCTAACGCATCTCTTCCTTTCACTTAAAACTTTCCAGTATGTTTGAATGCATTGTTTTGTGAACTCCCAGTTTCTTGTAAATGGTCTTTGGCAGCTTATCTTCGTCTTAGGGAGTGTCGGTGATAATTTGCTCCACAACTATCTACTCAGGTGTTTTCCCTATGATTATTTAAGCCATTTTATTATTAGTCTCAACTAATAATAATTTCAACTAATATTTACATTTTCTAAGTGATTGAATTTAAGGTTCTCATCAGCTGGAAACCAAGTCGGTTAAAATGAACTGAAGCAACTGCACACAGAGTGAAAATATGTCTTTCTGTGTATAATGAGTTTCTTTTTGAATCAAATTACTGAAATAAATGTTTTTGATGAAGGTCTAATTTATCAAGCTGTACCCTGCATGTTTTGAAAAAATGCAATTCCAACCAGAAATGGCTCGCTGATTTACGATTTAATTTCAGGAGAACGAGGAAAAGTTAGAGAAGTTGGAGTCTTTAGAGAATGAGGAACAAACTCGTATAATTGATGATAATTCAGAGGAAAACAAGCCTCCTGAATCCGATGAATTGCATACGGCAACCAAGGACCCCAGATGTGTTAAGCTCGCTGGAAAAGATATTGTGAAGATAAATACTACAGAAGATAAGCAACAAAATGTTTGTAAAAGCTTTTTTTTTAAGGCAAACATTTGTGATAATAAACTCTTACAGTCTGTAAAATATGACTGCACTGTGCTACTCTTTCCAGGACTTGAATTTAAATAATTTAAACGCTGCACCTACTAAATTGGTCCCTGAGGAGAAGAGGAGTAACCTGAAATCTAAAAAAGAGAAGAAGAAAGAGAAAAGCAAAGCCGCTGAGGTTCAGCAGCAGGAGAACAAAAACATCCATGTTGCAGAGAAACCTGAAGTTCAGATGAAAAGCCAACCTGAAACCAATAACGAGGTATAATACACAAGAAAAAAATCTATTTTTCTGAACAGAACTTCACCTTTATACGATCTGTGTATTTGATGGCATCCATTGCAACGAGGCCTCTGGATAATTTCTGCTCCTGTTTCAGCAGAAACTGTTTGGACCCATGACAGAGGAGCTAGCGAAAAGAAGCGTAGAGCTGGCCAGTAAGGGAATTTTCCTCGTTTTAAATCTCTTCATTCAAATTTTCCCATGAAATAAAAAAAACCAAACAGAACTCCCGACCTGACCTCTGCATTGCCGCAGGTATGGGGAACCGCTTGGCCGCGTCCGGACAGTAGACATGGCAGTGTCGTGTTTTACGGACGCCATTAAATACAACCCAAAGGAATTCAAGTAGGAACATGAGCTTGAATTTGGCTTTTGTTTTCAAGAGAACCACAGGATCACTGGACGTGAGGTGAGAATATAACTACCCTCTGTGTGTTTCAGGTTGTTTGGAAATCGCTCTCTGTGTTATGAAAGGCTTGAGCAGTACGAAAACGCCCTGAGGGACGCCGACCTGGCGCTCTCCATGCAGCCCAAATGGATAAAGGGTTTGTTCCGGAAAGGGAAAGCCCTCTGCGGCCTCCAGGTAAAACAAAACACATTTGCTAGCATCTCTTGTTTTATTCCATTACAATATATATTTCTTGTAAGTCGAGTTACTTGACATTAATTCCCATCACTTGTTTGTGTTGATTGAAACAATTGTGATTTATATATTTTGCATTTCAGAGGAAAGCGTCTTTGTAAATATGTTTTACCTAAAATTCCTCAAGTTGTAGTTTTAGCTCCTTCTGGTTCAGATTCACTAAAGTTATGCTGTCCTGGAATTTAATTCTTCTTGTTTATTTGCATCTTTTAGTATATTTTCTATGAATAATTTGTAGGATGTGCCAATTTTGTTTTTCTTCAATTAATCATCAGGACATTTGTCAGGATAATCAGTTACAAGGACATTAGTCAGTTACTGCTTTCTTTATTTTTTGTTGTGGCTCCTTCAGAGATACTATGAAGCCTCGCTGATCTATAAGGATGTGTTGACGCTGGAGAGCTCGAGTGTTGAAGCTGCACAGGAGCTGAAACGAGCGCAGACGCTGCACCTTATGGTGGGTGCTAATATCTAAATGCTGTATTCAAACAAGTTGAGCTTATTTTTTTTGTTATAAGTCTGAGAATAATAAAGAAATGACTACGTACCACAGGTAAACAAAATAAACTGCCTATCGTCGCCTTTTTCGCGCCAGTTTTTTGATTATGTAACTTGAGTGAAGTCTGTATCAATTTTGATACGGACGGAAAAAACCCACCTCATTCTAGCACTGAAACTTCTTCAAAATGTATTTTCGAGCCGTAAGTTGTGCTTTTATTTGGCCAGTGGAAACGCGGCTGGTGTGTGAACAGCGAGTCGCATTGAGGAAGCTGTGTGTACTTTTGTTACCTCAGGAAATGGGTTTCTCTTGGGCGCAAAGCACCGAGGCCCTCAAAGCTCACCCGACCCTCGAGGAAGCCGTGGAAGCTCTGTTCGCCGGGAACATTAGCAAAGACCCTGGAGGTAACGTTTCCAAAAAACCCCAATAAAACCCCAAGCAGGTTGCAGCTGCTCCACACTGTTTGCTCTCCTTCTCGTCCTCCAGGAGCTCGAGCCATCTGGGACAAATTCAAGCAGCCGTTGCATCAGGACGACAATGAGGACGAAGAGGAGGAGGACAACGATGACAGAGAGTGGACCGTCCTGCAAACAGCCCGTCCACGAACGCAGCAAGTCAAAGATATCGACTGTCTGGGCCAAATCAGATCCAAATCCCAGTCGCCGACTCCTCGCTCCAGGAGTTCACCCAAACCGTAAGCGATCGGTCGCGTTTGAGACGTTGGTTTCTCTTTGTCCTTTTTTGTTTGTTTTCAATTCTGTGTTTCAGAAATGAGCTTTTGATTTAAGATGAATAAGTGTGTTTCTCTCTAAGAGAGCTGTTTTCAGTGTGGGTGGGAACCCTGGGTCCTGCCATGACTTATCCAAAACTCCATGAGCTTTTCAGCAGGTGAGTTCGGACTTACAGGCCTGTGACCGTAACATGTTGCTCATCCCAGAAGTTATTGCGATAAACGGTGATGTTGTTGTTTGGAGACAGTTTTCAAATAATGTAACAGTAACGATATAATCATGCAAGAAGACATTCTCAAAGATCAATAAACTATAAGTTTTAATGAAGATTTAACAGTAGAACTGGAAGATATTTTAAAAATCTAAAATGAAAAGAAAAAAACAAAACAAATGTCACATAAAATGAATTATGAAGTCTCTGAAGTTGAGACCAAAGCTTTTGTCATCCAGTTTTTGGTAGAAAGAGAGAAAATATAAACGGATAAATCTTGCAAATGAAAATTATTGAGCTTGTTGAATGATTTTGTTGCTTATTGCGACAGACCCTAGTGATTAATTCATCACTCTGAATACACGACCGTTTACTCTGATGCAGAATAAACTTCTGTAAATAACACTGATCCCTCCGCATGAAATCCTGAGGTTACTTAAACTAAACTTTAGATGTAAAAATCTGAAATCTTTTCGCAATAAAACAAAATGTAGGTTAAAATATTTCTTTTCTTTTTTTTTCTTTATTGTCCTAGAAAAAATTATTTGCATCACTTTAAACTTGCATGTTGTCGTCTGTTTGTTTCTCTCAGAGTGGGGACGGTGTACAGCATCAAGATGCTGCTGGAGCTGCAGTGTGCGTTTGTCAACTACACCCGAAAGGAAGACTGCGAGAGAGCCATCCAGTGTATCAACGTACGTATTTGTTGACTCTGTGTCGTCATGGTGAAATGTGGAGCTGACGTTTCAAAACTTGAAGCCTCTCAACAACAAGAGGAACCAGGACTTGGAGTCTTTTAGCTGATTTTTATGCTTTCATGAATATTTTTTTTGACTATGTACAAAAAATACATGCAGCATGAAGCATAATGGCAACATTAATTTTTTTTCATAATCTTCCATCTATTATATGTGTAATCCATACATATAACTAAACCCATATTTAATAGTTCAGCCATCAGTATATTTTTTTAATTTTAATGAGTTTATGAACAATCATTATTTCACTGAAATACAGAACAAGCATCAATAACAAAAACACCATCAGTAATTGATTAATGTGTGTTATAACCAGCAGTAATCATTATATTTATGATCATTTGAACAGTTTTATGTAATAATTAAAGTTCAATGGTCAAATTGAACTTTAAAAATAAAAGTAAAAAAGGTTTTCTTAGTTCTGAATAAGTGTAAGTCAAGGGTTTTCCCCCTTGCACATTTTCTCATTGGTGTTAAACAGTTTTTGAATGTTTTCTGTTGATTTAGTTTTGGTTTTTAAAGGATTGAAGCTGTCTGTAGGATCACTACTTCAATTAATTTTTATAAAATTTTTCAAATGGTGTTCATTTTATTTTCTGAATATCCCACCTTATGGATTATTCTTATTGCTTTTTTTCTCTTTCTGCAGAGCTGGTGCTTTCACCCTGCAGCTGAGATGATAATAATACACAGAGCCACTGATTGCATTTGTCTTTGTTAGATGAGGCGGTTTCTGTTCGGTTCTGCTCCTGTGGGAAGAGCTGCCTTTGATTCTTAAGGTGGTTTAAAAAATGTGCCAGAAAAGTCAGTGATTCGCCTCAAGTCATAAGATTCCCATATCTTGTCTGCTGGGTTCAGCCAGGAAGTAAACGTCCCAAAACGCAACATATTTTATAAGTCTTATAAAATGACTCCCCATCTCTTCTGGGTGTGTTTGGATTTGTGATCTTTTCTTCACTAAGAAAAATATTTAAGTGTTTGGGTTTTTTGAGAAAAGCATAAGTCAGTTCTTAGAACTTGTCACCTCCAGGCCATAAAACCTTGAGGTGACAAGTGACCTCAAATTAGCAGTTTTCTAGCCTGAAGGATAATAAACAAAAAAGTGTGCAAAACACTTAGGATGCTAGGGATATTGGCATTAAACTCCTGAACATTTGGTCATGTAAAAGCTCTTTCTTTAATGTACTGTAAATCAGTCATATGTACACTTCAGTCTCTGAGCATATTTATTTATAAGGCATCACACCAGCCCTGCTTTAATCCAACTCCAGTGTTTGTCTAGAAGGTCCAGTTCATTTGGGGTCGTGTGAATGCGATTTCTGATACGAATTCTGGTTTGTCTATAAACCTCAGTTCAGTTGAAGTGAATTCTGGCAAACGGACTATAGCACAGTGCATTCTGGGTAAATACAACCAAAACAAACACACGTGTCTGGTGCTAGCAGGAGTCTTTTATCAAAGACAAAAGTGAAATCCTACAACCGCTTAAACTGGATGGCACTTCACTGTTTAGGTTTGCATGTCGTTTCCTTCACTGGTTCTTGGTGCAGCGCCGCCACAGGCGAGGAGGGGAACAACTTTGTCAAAGGGTTTGGTTCGTTAGTGTAGTGTGAAAGCTGACAGTCTACCGGACTCTCAGGTGTTGAAGCGACCTTACATGTGGGTGAAAACTCAACCCAAGATACAGATGAACTTCGAGATGAGATCCGTTTTTGTTTCCTTTTCAGGGAATGGTAGTGGAAGGCACTCCGTTGACTGTTCAATGTCCATTTAAGGGCCACACCACAGAGATCGAGTCCTACCAACGTCTTGGGTAAGAGCACTGCTCTCTTTCTTCAAGCGGCAATAAAAGCTCTACCTTTATTAATGTATAGATTGAGGTTGAGAGTGAATTATATTTTTTAAAACAGTGGGTACAAGAAGGAGTGCTTTTTCTGGAGGACGACGGGCTGCATGAGGGATGACTGCACCTTCAGACACATCCCAGAGCACAAGAACATCGACAGAGACAAGTTCACCTGCAGACTGGGTCTTGCATCACACGCAGGGAATTAAAAATCAGTAAAAAGCAACGTGTAGATTTTTCTCGCAGGGTCTTTGATTCAAGTGGATAAAAACACACTAAAAAGAGCTTAAGAAACTTAAGGAAAGTGTTCCTGTCCTTTGCATGCATACAAACGCATATATAACTACGTAACATTTACTGTATTATCAGATGAACGTGCCTTTTTTTTTTTTAAACTGTACTTTAAACGTGCCTCTAGCTCGGATGCTTACCTGGCGGACAGAAAATGTGTGGAAGGCTTCTAAGTTTTGCATTTTTAAAAATGCTCCTGACTAGATTTCTCTAGTTGAGTTCTAAGCCACCACTAGGTGGCAGTGTTATATTTTAACCCTTGTAGGGGGGTTGGACCTATTTGCTTTAATTTTAAGGCTGCGGTTCTTGCATAGTTGTTTCATGTTATGCCTATTGTTTTTCTTAACTTATGTTTCTGGGACTGTGTGTGTGTGTGTGTGTGCAGACCATCAATGGTTTGGTTTATGACGATTAAAGTTTTCCTTTTCCCACAGTGTTGGAGCGTCTGTTTTAATAAAACAATGGCTGCTGATGATTCTATGTTTGTGTTGGGCTCAGAGTATTGATGCCAAACAGGAAAATGGAAGGTTTATTTAATTTTGAATTATTTTGTGTCACAGAGAATGTGTTCAGTTCTTGATTCTTCCTTTCTTACATTCCAGTCCCTGTGGCTGTGTGTGACATTTGCTGATTTGGGGTCATATTTTAGAAGGTTACTTCTTGCAGAAGCTTGTTTGACTCACACCGGTTAAAAGTTCTCTTTGGGACCGATGGTAAAAACAAATGTTAGATGTGGGAACAAATAAGCAAGTCTGGTTTATGATTAAAAACAAGGCGGTGGGGTGGGAGGGTACCAAGTGTTGCAAAAAGTATTCCTGCCCCCTATTTATAAATGTTTGAATTCTTTTAGATCAGTATTGCAAAAAGGAAAGAGATGACGGCTTAAAACCTGAAAGAAAATCTGAAAAGTGTGGCTTGCATTTAAATTCAGTCCTCCTTAATTGACATAAATTGATACTTTGTGGAAACACCTTAAGCTCTAACTGCAGCTCAATACTTTCAATCAAAATTATGTTTTTAAATGTTTTCAATTTTTAGCTTTGAACTTTGACTGGGCCATGCTAACAGGTGAAAATGCTAAAAGTTTCTCTGTAGCGGATGCTGCATGGCTGTCCTAGAAGGTGAACCTCATGTCTTTGGCAACATCTAACAGGATTTTTTTTCATGTTTCTTAGCCATTTTAATATGGTCATTTTTCTAAAATGATGGCCTAAGATTTATTTTTTATTTTATTTTTTGTCTAAAACATTTTTTGGGAAAAAAAGACTTATTTTCTTTTGTTGCCAGAATTGCTTTTGGCAAAAACTGACACAACTTGTCAGTTGGGACCAGTATCACATAGCAGTGAACCAATTGCAGTTTTTGGCCAATCACCAATTCAGATTTTGTCGGATACCTTTTTTTTCCCCTTGACTGTAAAAAAATTGCAGATTTTCAGGCCTTTGTGAAAGTTAAATGAGATCAGTGGAGAAGATTGACTTCACATATAAGTATCTGCCTGTCTCCTGAAATCTGGGCGGATTGATCAGCCTGACGATTTATCGGTGCACCCACAATGTTTCGCAATGTTTTTTTGGGTGTCTTCATGGGACCCAAAACTGCCCCAAAAATATTTATTTATTCCACAAACTAGGGCTGGATAGGTTTAAAGAACATGGTTTGAGTTGCTTAGCTGTGAAAAATGCTTCTCCTTGACCTTTCATGCAGACCAGCTGTTTTCATGCACATTAATTGGCATACCTTACAAAGCCCTTTTGATCTGAGCCCGTGAAAGGCCTGCGATACTAATACCTTGAACTCCCGTTGAACCTGTAGGCATCACCTTCACGTTGGATTGATGCGGTCAAAATGTTTCAAAATCTATCCCTGTTTACTCCTGTCCGCGCTCACTGCCTTGGCCCCCCATCCCCCCTCCGTGAGTGAGCCGTTTGAATGCGAGCGAGAGGTCAGGGTTCACCAAGCGGCTGGAATCAACATGCCAGCTCCCTGGACGAAGCCCAACCCTCTGAACTAAAAGCAAACAGAGAAAATGAAGTGCATCTTGTTAAAAGACTGTTTGGTTTGGAGGGCTTTTAACCGATTTCCCCCTCCCGACGAGAGCAAAGGGGAACGTCGTAACGGAGCTGAACCAGCTCACATGGCAGCCTCCTCTCCCACTCTCTGCTTTGTGATGTATGGCTTTGCAGCAAAATCCTCCACACTCCCCCTCAGGAGAACATTTCAGATGCAGTAATTCAATGCACAGCTTTTAGTTCAGGGATAGCTGATCTGATTATTATTGTAATTTTCTACTCTCTTCTGTTGGTAAATAAAGCCGCTGTGTTTTTTTAGGGAAGGTGTAGAAGAAACGTTGCGCTCTTGCAGGCCTCTCGAACCTCACGACCTTCCCAACAGGCCTGCTGCTGTTTGCTTGTCCTCTTTGAAGGAATGATAATACAAACACCAGTCTGTGGATTTTGGAGAAATGCACCAAGACCTGAAAAATTATTCTCCATGCATTTTTCAATAAGCTCTTGCTTCTCACTAGTGATGCAGATAAAGCCAAGGTTATTTCACAGTAGTTGATTCTCTCTCATTGTTTAGTGTGTAGCTTCAACTGTTTAATATTGCAAGAAGGTGGATTGTAATTAAAATCTGATATGGCCTAAGTTATGTTTAAAACGCCCAGCTGTGGTATTAATCCCTAAAACAATATCCGAGTATTGCTAGTCAAGTCAATTGCTCAAATTTGAATTTGGAAAATGATTTATCCAGTAAAGATCAAGTCAGAAGAAACATTGTGATCAGTAGCTTTGAGACTTGACAAACCAGCATCCATGACAGGGATTTATAAGTGCTTTGTCACAACTCCAGTCTGCCTCTAATTCTCCTCTTGCGACTAAAGTTCTCAAAGCGGTAAAATTTTGGCTGCATCCTAATTTAATTTCTTATTGCGTAGCAGCAGCTAATACGTTCCGCGCAACAACAACCATGTCATTTAAAACCTTCACGGTGTTTCCACACCTGATCATCTGGTAGATTGCAATATTGGTTATATTTCACTTTAAAGGTTTTGAAAAACCTGTTTACCTCCTCGCCTGTGGTGGCGCTGCAGCAAGAACTACTGAAGGAAACACTGAGAGCAACTTCCTTCTTAACAAAATGTAAACAAAAATACAGTAGCGTCAGATTTTAGCAGTTGTAGGATTTTTCTTTTGGCTTGGTCAAAAGGCAACGAGCCATTTCTCCCGCCAAGTCCCAGACACTTGGAGTTTGTTTTGGTTGTATTTACCCAGAATGCCCTGCGCTGTAGTCTGCTTCCTGCTTTTGGAGCAGTGTCTCCGGTCCGCTTCGCGTTCACTTCAGCAGAAGTTCTAGGTTTGTAGGCGGACAAGAGTTCGCTGTACTGCTGGGATAAGAACTGTTTCAATCCCTTTCTTTCCAGTTTGTTGTTCGCTTAATACATAATTTCATCATTTTCCTGGGGCAAATTTTTCCCTAATGTAATGACTGTTTTCTGAAAAATTGCATTGAGTTCCCCTACATTTGTGCTTCGACAATAATTACAGCAAAAACAAATGTTCGCTCCATTTCACTGCCAGCACGCGCGTTTTTCTGCTTATTCTGCACCAGAAGAATGAAAATGTGTTAACTTTTATTTGACGGATTTGAATGTGATTTACACGACTTAAAGCTTGTCAATTTGGAGTCGACTGCGTGATCTTTTAGATTGATGTATTTTATTTTCTTGTGGCCTATTTTTGTCGCTCTCATCAGCTTGATTACTTGCAACTCTTGTCTGACTCCTTTTGTTGCGCCGTGAAATGAATACAGTATCTGTCACAATGAGAAATTGACCTGCCGTTTAATCTGGAGCCCTTAACAAGTTGCAATAGCCCGAACCCAATTAGGAAATTGATTGCTTGCTTTCATTCCCCTCATTTGCATCAGGATCATATGGAGAAGATAAATTAGCATCTTAGCCTTTTGTCCATGCTGCCATTTAAGATTGTGGAGTATTTATGACTATGAAATAGGCAGAGGGGGTAAAAAAAAAAGTCTTTGTCCCTCCATGACAAAACCTTTGCTGGTAATGTGATGTTAAACAGCCACACAAAGAAAAGGCCTCACTCTGCCGGTCACTTGATGAATCATTTAAAAGACAATGTGGGTATTGAAGCCTGGTTTCTAAGCTGCTCCATACTTAACACAACCATGGTAAAAAAGAAGAAAAAAAACTATATGAATGTTTAAACATCATGTTTGGTTTCCTTTCTTTGCATCATAATGAAAAACTTAACTAATGATGATTTATGAATCCAAAACCAACAAAGCACCCCCACTCTCTCACTCAGGCAGCAATATTACTTGAGAGAGTTTTTGGTGTCTTTTGTCTCTGCTGTGCTAATGTTGGCTAATGGAGCTTTAAGAGTCTGGTGAACTGAAACTTCCAGCTCATGGGATATTTTCATTTAATGCTCCAATTCTTTTAATTTGACATTTCATCTGTTCATCTTGAGTCTAATTTAGTCTGAATGATGTCTGAACAGTTCACGCCTCCTGGTCTTTTTTCACCTCTTTATCTGGTTACAAGCAGAACTTCCAGGTGTTTTACCAGGATTTTCTCTGACAGTCCAGGACAAAGTAAATGACTGTGAAATAGAAATAATAAAAAACCCACATGATTTAAATATATATATATATATAAATGTGGTATGCTTTTTTCTCCATTCTTCCTGACTCAATATTGTTGAACCATTTTTCCTGCACGTCTTTTTAGGATATACACTTATCCCTTTTTCACAGATGGTGATATTTTGTATCCTTTTTGATTTGGTGAAAAATTGACATAAATTCAGTCAGATTGGATGGTTTGAACTTTAACTGGGCCATTCCACGGTTCCCCTCACTGCATGTTTAGCCATTGCGAAAGGTGATCATTAATTATAAAAAAAAAAGAAAGAAAATGAAAATCTACTGTTCCCTGTCCCTACTGAAGAAAAACAGTCTTCTGCTAACTAACATGGCGATGGTGTGTTCAGTGTTTAGTCCAGAAAGGTTAGTTTTTGTCTCATTTGATTAAAAGCCTTTGACTTGTCCTCAGAGAAAAGTTTACGCGGTGTGAATACTTTTATGTAATGTAAATCATAGTCATGATAGGAAAGTAAAACGTGTGCTTTATTCCTGTTGGCCTGGAAGCCAAGGTCACGATATAAAGAGATGTAAATCCTAAACCACGGTTAACGTTGACGTAGAGAACGGTTTTCGGTAATGTCTTAGCTAGCATAACACTTGTTTATTTTATACACTCACTGCTTCTTTCATAGCACAGCACCCATAATGCCCTTTCGTTCTTTATTCCTGTGACTAAATTATTCAAGCGTTCATACTGAAAGTCTTCGGTTATTGATGTGTCATAACGACTGTAATTTTCATCTCCCTCAGACTTTCAGAGGCACAAATCCTGACTGTTATCACTTTATATTCGGTATTTGTCAGCGACTGAGAAATGTGGGGGGAAAAGCTATCTAGCATAAATATCGGCCCGTAAACGAAGCAGGTTGTCGAGCTTTTACAGATGGCCGCTGCTCTGTGTGTGAACCTGGACATGCCTTGACGTGCGTTTCCTTCAAGTATTTACACATCTCAGCGCGGCGGGAAAATACGCGGCTTGTGTGTAATCATTTAAAGCTCGGGTCAGGCTGTATTTCACCCAGCTATCGACCCCGGTACGTGAAGGTAGCATGCTGGAGGGCATGAAAAATGTCACAGCCTGTAAATCCTCTCATTGTTGCCTCAAGGAGCCTGACTTCCAATAATTGATGCCCACTTCCATTCATCACCTGCTCTCATTCTTCGCTAGTGCCACTTCCCACACTGACCTCCTTCACACAGCGGCCAGAGCCTGTTTTGTCGTTTTGTGTCGTTCATCATTTCTCAGAAAAGCCTCGGTTTAACCCGCGCGACGCCGAGCAAAAATGGTGATTTACAACAGGAGACACTTGAAATAAAACTTTAGCTTCCAGGCTTCACCAGACTGCTCACATCCTGCGTAATAGAAAACCTGCTTCCTTTAATGGAGATAATGCAGAACCTTGGCTGATATATATATATATATATATATATATATATATATATATATATATATATATATATATATATATATATATATAATATTATATATGTGTGTGTGTGTGTGTGTGTGTGTAAATGTAATTCTGCTTAATTCAAATTTTATTTTTCATTTTTACTATAGTTGTTGCTACCTGCACAGAGCAGACAAAAAGTATGTGCCTCCTTGCAGTTTATTTCTGTTAGTAGAGGAAATGCAAAAGAATAATTTTCAAAATATTAAATTTATTAAGTGAAATAAAGCTGAGCCAATCTGGCGATGTGTGAAAACAATAACTGGCTGTTCCGTACATACGTCTGCTAATGACTTTTTCAGGCGTAGTGCACCGTTTGCAGTTTTATGGCCCATCACCGATCTTTAAGGACGTTTTCACATCTCATAGTTCAAATATCTCGGTTTGTTTGGGGACCAAAATCACAAAATTTGTGCATTTTCAGCTTCACTTTCTAACTGCTTTGTGTCAAATGATCCAGTTACCCGTTTACCACTCTTTTGCGTCTTTTATTTGCTAAAATATTCAGTGTTTGAATCACCTGGTTGTGTTCATGTGCTAACATCTCAATTGGATTTAAGTCCAAGCTTTGACTAGACCACTCCAAAACCCCCTTTTTTGCCATCTAGAGAGGAACTTCATGGTGTGCTTGGGTTTGTTATCCTGAAGCAAAACCCAAATAAAAATCCAGGTAATGTCACAAACTGATGGTCGGATTCCTGGTTTCATCAATCACAGTGATTTAGTAGAGTAGTAATGCCTTCCTAGACCATCACATCTCCACTGTGTTTTTCTGAAATGCGGTTACTTTATAGATATACATACAAGGTGCACATACTCACAAAATGGTTCACCTTTTTTCTCAATACAGAAAACATTATCTAAAAAGTCTTGGAGATCATCCGGATGTTTCTTTGACAAATGACCAACTATCATTTGTGTTTGGAGTTATCGTTCCATCTTTTCCGGAGTTTTCACTTCAGAAACTCTCGCGTGGACGCCATCCTGGAAGAGTCAACGCTGTGCTCTCATAGTAATTTTGGTAAACTGGTCTCTCATGGGAAAACTGTAACACTTTCCAGACTGACAAATGTAAATGAATTTTCATAGTGTGGCCTTTTAAGATCCTACTTCATGTTGCCAGTTTTTTTTAAAAAAAAAAGAAGATTTCTTGATTCAACAAATATGTAATCTAGCTTTGGTTTAACCAGCAAAACTGGACTCATCTTTAAAAAAAATTATCACAGCTGATTCACTATTTAAAGACGGGGAAGATACCGCAATACCGAAAAGATGAGGTAAAGCAGAAAATGGAAAATGTGAAGGAAAAAAAACCCAAAACAAAATCAGTACATTTGTAGGTCCGACATTTTGATCTAATCAAATCAGCGTTTATTGCTCAGACGATTTGAACTGAGCAAGTTTCCTCCTTGTATGAGCAAGACAAGACAAACAAGAAGGTTTGATGTGCAGTATTTACAGCCCATTTAAAAAGCACTGAAGAGCCTGTTTATCTCCCTCCTGGTTATGAGGTCTGCGAGGTAACCAGGATGTCTGGGACGATTTAAGACTTCCTCATGCCTTGCCTGCTTGTTCTGCCCGTTCAGGAGTGCTGCAGTGAATCCATCCACTCCTCCTGCTGTAATGAACCTCCCGCGGGGGTTGCGCTCCACGGTAAAGACGCCTTAGTACCAGAGCGATTCATTACCTCAGAAATGTGAGCTTTTGTTCCGTTTTCAGCAGAGCCCCATTAATCTTGAGCTGCCTCCTGGCATGCAGACTAGGTAGTGCTAAGGTAATTACAGTTAATCATCATTCAGACGTGCACACGGACCGCCGGCTCCTCGGTGGCTTCCACGCAGGGCCAACTCGACCCACTTTATGTTGTTTCCCCACTTTTTTAAAAACTTTTTTTTTTTTTTTGTAATGAAAATCCACCTCCAAGTTGCATAATGAAGAAGCTTTATTTCAATAACCAAATTGCAAGTGTTCTGGCAGGTGCGTCCACCAAAACTACGGGCTCCAGTTGTCCAGCCGCTTCTCTTCAGCAAACTAATAAACAGCCCAGCTGCTTCTTACCAGCTTCTTCCACACATTTAGCCTATCCAGCTGTCACTGCTGCCTGGTTCCTGGAGTCGGCCGTTCACCTGCCATTTATGATTGTGATTAATGGAGAGTTTATAGGAAGGGTGTTTTTTTTTTTTTTTTAGCAGCAACAAGCCATCTGTTTCTACACTCGGAGACAAGCAGGTACGGATGACATTGTCTTCATCAAACCCACAAAAACTGCAAATAAATGATCAGCTCTGATCGATTGTATCATGTTGGTGTGTAGTTTTATGGAAGAGATTAATAAAAACTGCCATAATTCTGAATAAAATTAAAAGGTTCACAGTTTATAACATTTTCTTGCAGATGCCAAAGATGCGAATCAAGCAGAATTGCTTAGGAAGGCAAATGCCTGGCTTGTGAGACGGCTTAAGTTGACATTTTGCAAGTATAATTGCAAAAAAGTAGTTTGGTAGTTCAAATTCCTAAAAGTAGTAGTTGAAATGAGATTCTATTAAAAAGATAGAATCAGTTACATAATATATTACCTAAACTTGTGTGGTAGCTAAGATCCAGATTAGCTGTCAGAAACTAACAGCTCCACTGAGAGAACTAGCCAAGCACAAACAATGTTGGCACAAGTTGAAACTGAAAATTGTCAGGGATTATTCAGAGAGAAGCGTTTGTTGTTTTTTTTAACAAAGAACTTTGACACAAGAAACGGTGCACCAACAATAATCTTCATGTGTTAAACACTTACTGGGAAAGGAATGTTTAAAGGGTTTCAAATTTGAGTAACTGATATAAACCAGAGTGTAAAAAAAGTAAAAATATTCTAGTTGTTAAAATGAACACTATTGATGGTTTTAACTCGGTCTTACATGTGCTATTATCAGTACGTGTTTCACACACAACAAAACCTTTATGCACAAACTCTTACTGCTATTTTATACTGCTAATAGTCAGTTTCACTATATAAAACGGTCAAATGAAAACATGACTGTTAGTTTAATAAAGTACTGTGGGATTCACCTTAACTACTGTGACGTTTCTATAAGTTTGAGCTATTTTGAAAAAGCTAAGGTTAGCTTCAATCTTTTCTTCTCTCAGGCTAGCCGTTAGCTTCAGCCTTCGAACTGACTGATCTGGATTCATGCTAAAATTAATCTTTTAAGATGACTACTACAAAGCTCTGGTTCTACTTTGTCACTCTAAGAAGAAAAGAGTATAGTGGTTGAATTTGTTCAGCTACATTGGCTCAATCATCAGACCCAGACTGAAAGGGCTAACTTGTACAAACGCGGTGGAGCTGTAGTGAAGGATTTGTTAGAAACAGTCTGACAAAAACATAAAACTGTGCTTCTAAATTAAATGTTTGTCTTTGAATTCTCTCTTCGGGTTTTCTCTCTCTCTCTGTCCTGGTGTGATGTGTACAGCGCAAATCACAGCATCGGTTTGTTTGACAGAATAATATCTGATAGGCTACAGCTAATCCTCTGGCATTGCCTCTATTTTGAGCCCTGTTCAGTATTAAAACGGTAAATCTCCTCTTCTGTTTGCAATACACTCATTATTTGATGGTAAGCTTGATAGCAGATAAAGTAAATTATTTGCACTCAGGCAATGTTGACCTGTTATTTTCTTTCTGCTATTTTTAAAGCTTCATCTCTGTTTCTCGAAGGTTAGAGTTGCTACCAGTAACAATGTGTCGTCCGCTTTTCTGTTTGTTGAGATATGTTCTCTTTATTTTTATTCCCTACAGAAATTACTCCTGGTCCACTGCTTCTGTAGCCGCTTTCACAAAACACTTCAAGGTGGGATTACTGGACCGTCTAGCCATTGATACGTTGAAGAAGGTTGACATCAAGTCTGAGTGCAGCAACAGCTGAATTGCATAGGGTGAGGACAAATCAGCTTTGCAGGTTGAGGGAAAATGATTCAACATGTAAACGACGTGAGAAGGTGTGATATATACATAAATTAAATATAACCCTTATAGTTACCCAACAATAGAGTTGCTATACTGAGCTAATCTGTCATTACTGTTTTGAAGACGATGGTATGAAGAGACTTCTAATGTAGGTTTTCTGCTAGCCTAGCTGTTGCGTTCCTGCGCTATTCCACCCGATTCAAATCTCGCTTAAAAGACAGTCGGGGCTTTCTCCCATTAACTTGGATTTTCTCTGGTAGAATTTCAACCTGGCCAATCAGCAACCGGAAGAAGTTGTGAACAATGATGTCTCTTTCTGGGTGTTTTAGAGAATTGTAGTCGGCCAGTAGTTTTAGCAACGGCAGTGGAGGAGATGAACCAAGCCGTTCAGTCTGTGTTGCCCACATTTCCACATGTTGAATTAACATTAACGTTCCCCTTGTTTGGCTCGGCACTTCTCACTGTTTACAGTGCAGGCAATTTCTGGTGAGCTTCATAGCACAGAACTAGCGCATTACATATGTCACATGTTAGCGATTGGGTAAAATTTAAAACTTCAACAGAGTCTACTCCTCCAAGAAACAATCGTTTCACGATAGCCAAGTTGGCAAACTTGGTTAATTAGTTTTTACCAAGCTAGTTTTTACTAGCCTGGTTCTTACCAGGTTTTGGTAGCTTTTATTAGCATGGTTTTTACTGGGCTAGTTTTTTAGCCTGGTTTTTTTTATGGTATTGACGCCAAACCTCTTGTTGTTTGGCATCATGTCTTAAAGCTCACAGCTGTGAGTAATACTCTCTAAAATACTGTAGGAAGCACTTCAGATCTTCTGATTCAGTGAATCTTTCTTATTTGGAGCCACTACTGAAGCTTTTGGTGTCATTAGCTTACTTTTTTATTATTTTTTTAACTGTGTTTCCTTATAGAATATACTGTTTAGCTGTGTGAGTTCGTTTAACTAGAGTTTTATGGAGCTATTGCTACTCTTAGCTCTGTGTATGCTTTGCTTTTCTTTTGTTATAGACACTCTCCCTGGACCAGAACTTCGTCTCTTTCCTGTTCCCTTAATCTCCAGATATTACGTAACCGTCTAGACGGGTTTTTATTAAAATAAATGTCTCCGACACATTGTGTAAAAAAATGTTATTGTACACATTGGATCAGTTTCAGAAAACTTTTCATCCATGTGAACCTGCACGAAACCGACATTGAGTGCTATTTTAAACATGCCAAACCCATAGGGGGCAGTGTAGTGCAAAGCTAAAACCTGTTAAAACCACCATGGCTTCCTGCAAAACATGGTACCAGGAGGGATCATCTCTATGGACAGGTATGTAAGTTGAGCTACTTTTAAAAAGCAAATTAGAATAGGAAGTTAGTAAAACATGAGACGAATCATGATGAAGTAAGTTTGTGAACATATCAACATCTTATTTGTCGCAGGCCATAATGCACTGGACCCAAAAATCTCCCATGTTTACTCACAAACACAAACATAAAGTTTTCTCAGATATCCACTTCATTTGGAGTTTTTTCTAAATACATTTTTTAATGATATTAAACAGTCTTTTTGTGGACAAAAGTACAAAATGCATAAAAATATATTTGTTTTCCCAGACGTTTGAACTCGACTTTTAATACATAACCTTGAACAAACGGATTCATATCACAAACTGGATTTCATTGCACTGTAACATACCTACATCTGACTTTCTGATTAAATTGTAGCAAACTGAACTGAGTTAATTTGAGTCTGTGCCAAACAGCACATTTTAAACAACTGAATATGAACTGGAACGTCTCTGTGAATCGGCTCGACATAAATCAACCAAACCGAATCGGATTATTGATCACAGTAAACCCGGTTACTCTGGTGGAATGGCAGCTTATTCTAACTGAGGAAAGACATTATCATATCACAGTCAAATGCTATTTTTCCTCCTCTTAGACTCGGGACCAGCTGTCAGTTTTTAGAAGAGGCTTGTGTTTTTTCTCAATTTTACAGCTAAACTCTCTCAACTGTGCACTCTTCCCCCAAAGAACAACCAGTCAGCCATCCGTTAAAAATAAAAATAAATAAATCTGTGAAGATTTCCTGACCAGCTCACCGTTGCATATTTCTCTACAGAGCAGCCGACGAGTTCCCAGGGTATTGCTTACCATTTTATTGTCGAGCCCAGACTGGAATAGGTTTGTGGCTGTTTGAAATTTAAATGAAGGTAAACACGGTGCTTATGAGGCTGCAGCAGCAAATCTGCCTGGCCTCCTTCACATTTACACCTAATCCAGGCTTGTTGTTGATGAAGAATCAAATCCTGTGAGACGTGACATTTTGAGTGAAGTGGTCGGACGTCCCACGATAAATGAGGGTTAAAAGCTTTTCTCGGATTTGCTTCACACCTCTTGGCCAGCAGTACATCGCATTTACAGGAGCAGGAAGCAGATATTCTACCTCTGTTGTTCTTTAATGTCACAAATATGAAGGAAGAAGCAAAAAAAAGAACCATGAGCACACTGGAACATGGAAACATCCGGGTAACACAGAGAGACAAGTTAACCTACTAGACGCGTTTTTGGACTGTGGGAACAGATTGGAGTTCATGGACATGAACACTTAAAGCATAAAAATATCTTCTTTTCTTTTTTTTTTTACAACAAATTGCCCTTCATCTGAAATTATTGTTTTATTTTAAATTATTTGTGTTTCTGAGGTGTGTGCTGTTGAACTCTTGGCTGGTTCACCTCAGTAAAAGAGACGTGGGTCTCTGTTTGTTTTTCCTTCTTTTTTTAACCTGGTTAAATAAAGATTACTACTACTATTGAAAAATAATAAATAAATATAGAGAGTTATTTGGGGGAACAGTCAGTGGGCAAGATCCTGAAAAGACACAGTGGCTTTTCAAACGTATTTCTTTCCCTTGAACTTTTCTGCATTTAGCCATATTATAACCATGTATTTTATTCAGATTTTAATACCAATACCAAATTATGAAATTGAAGTAAAATGATATACAGCTGAAAGACAGTTATCTCTGATAATAAGCAAACCTAAACAAACTTTAATTCAAGGAAAATTACAAAATAAAAAAATTTAAAAAATGTTCTTGCCATGTTTTCTGGTATTTTAGCAAATAGACATCATTTCTGTAATTCTAACTAAGCTAAAACAAGAGAAGTTTGGTCAAATTTAACTTGAGACAGAAAAAAAAAATCGCATTTGTGTCTTTTTATTCGGTGTATGAAAATATCTGGTTTCAACTCTATTCTCAATCTTTAAACTGTGTTTTGTAACGTCATAAAAGCAAACGGTGTTTCCAAGGTTCAGATGTATTAATTTCTGTCCGTTTCAATTGAAATTGTTTTTCAGATAAGCTAAAAAAAATACAGCAGTAGCAGCAACTTTATTTGTTATGGTGGTAAAATGTCATTTTGATTGATGATTACGTAACACTGCTTTTAGAAGGAAACCTGAGATGGGGTCGTACCTTTGTGGCCCCCTCCCCCGTAACTACAACACACCTGTCCCTTTGTGTAACATTTTGACCACACACACACACACGCACGCACACACAGAAACTGGACAAAAAAACCCTCCCCCCAGAGGTTTCTGCCCAGTCATTTGGCACATTTTTGATGTTGAATCAAAAAAGACAAAATGAGAGAACGTGGGGGGGGGGGGGGGGAGGGAAGTAAAGGGAGCAATCTGGGCTTCCAATCCTGTGAAAGGCTCTCTTTGTTGAACACTCCTCTCTGAACACACACACACACACACACACACACACACACCATGCCTCTCTGTATGCACCCTTCCCACCCCCTTCTCTCTCTGCCTCCCAAAGGCTGGGTGGATTTTTCATTAAACGCTATCAGAAATGTGACTGTTCCTATTCATGGCTTGATGGAGGGTCTGGCTGTGCGGCTGCTGGATGACAGGAATCCAGGTTGTAGTGAAGCTCTGGGACAATGACAGAGAGGAATAAACAAATAAAAGCTGCGTTGCCTGTTTGCTTTTGCGTTTCCTCCTTATATTACTATTTCCAAATGAAGAAAGAGCTGCTGCAACATCATATATTTTCTGGCCAATGCTTTCATTTTCCTTTTTTTTTTTTTTTCCAAAAAAAAGCAAAAAAAAAAAAAAGTATCCTTGAAATTAGATTATGCTAAGAGTCCTTGAGCAGTTATTATCTTACCAGTAGTAGATGGCTCTTTTGGCATCTTTATTTATCACTTATATATCAATAACTGTCTATATACAAGTGGTATAAAAAATGTAACATATGCTGTTATTGATTGCATGTATTTTGATTTCTACACCAGTAAATGTGATGGGAAATATATGTTCCTTCCTCAGTTCATGTTTCACACAGGGAGATCATCTGTGATGCACAGCCCTCTACATCCATTCCCAGTGTAAATAATCCTGGACTTTTATAACTTTTTTCTTAACCTGAAGCAATTTTTGTTTTTTTTTTCTTACATGCAGGCCACTGTTGCTAATTTGAAAATATGTCAGTCTTATATTGTTATTCTTGTGTTATTCTTTTTAAGTCTCTTTATTATTTTCCTCAATAAGGACAAGCAAACAACTTCATGTAGCATTTTGCTAAATCGAAACGTGTAAATACATTTGACTGAAGTTATGCCTCTAATAGTTGTTATGCTTTGCTAATTTAACAGCAGTAGGATTAGCTGTTGATTTTCAGTTATATTTTTTCAAATTTTTAAAAGTTTTTGTATTCGTTTAATTCTTTGTGTTAACGCCATGAGACATTGTGGTGTTTTAACTCAGGGGTTTCATAGATGTTCATGCCTAATTACCATTCCTAACTTCTGTAACAGTTGGGTGTTACATATTTTCCAAACACACAGTTCTAGTTTATAGCATAATTAAGTAATTATATTACCATCAGTTGTTATGAAAATGCTGTACAAATAAAAAAAATGCCTTAAAAGAAAGGCCTAACCCTGACTTTGAAATTTTATGCTTTGAATTTGACATCTGTCTCTTTAAGAAGGTCCTACTCTTTCCGACACGTTATCACAACAGTGTTCCTCCACGATGCATTGTAAGTCCAAAGTTTACAGCAGCTTTTAATATAGGGGTTCATATGATGACCTCAGCAGATGCTCAGCTCCACCAGGTGTTTGCTAATTGCTGCTGGCTAGTCTGAAGGAGCTGAGTTGAGGAAACGGGAGTGCTTCTCTCACATTGGAGGAGGAGCTTTGGGTGAACAAGCGGTGCTTTGTATGAGGAAGTGTTCAGGCGTCCTGAATGGGAGATTTATTATTTCATAAAACATGCATGAAAGAATCAAAGTACTCATGTTATTCTGATGAGGGAACAACATAATATACGAAGCTCAAAAAAGTTGATTTAACAAAACACCCCCAACTTTAGCAGAACCTCACTTTGAAAATGTGGAACTGTCCCTTTAAGGCCTTTGCAGCGAAAGGAGAAAACGAGGTCACATTGTTGCATCCAACAGCAGCTCAGTGGTTTCCTTAAAGTAAGGCCTCCTTGTCCTCATTTTTCTAAAGTGCTTGAAAGGTCAACATCACTCTGCCTACACCAAGCATGTTGTATCGTCGTCTCCCCCCGATAAACCTGAGACTACACACCTTCCTGCTTTTAATTTCTCTTAAAAGAGAAAAGATGAACCTCTGCCATTGTTACAGGCTGGTCAATTCCGTCACGGGATAAAAGGACAACAGCAGGGTCGGGAGGGAAAACACAAACAATGATTTCCGCAACAGCACTTTAATCCCCCCGGCGTTAAGAACTGACAAAAGGCCAGGAGGTTTTTCCACCAATGGACCCAGAATCTGAAGATTCAGGTTGAAGAAAAGCAGAGAGGGGAGGGAATCTTTTGTGTTTAAAAAAAAAAAGGTCCTTTATCTGCTTTTGAAGTCAGTGAGACCTGCCAGCCCGTCTTTGTAAGCAGCCCCCCATGTCCCACAGCAAACCACCACCTCACTTTCATCTGCCCGTCATCTTAGGGGGCAATTAATGCCATTCAGGTCTGCCCACTACACACACACACACACACACACACACACACACACACACACACACACACACACACACACACACACACACACACAGACAGACACCACACACACACATACACACACAGAGAAAGCGGGAGGGACATGGTGGGAAGACTCGTCTGCTCGTTGGAGCCGGTGCTTGACGGCAGTTTAGTGTAGCCTCATTTGGAAAGCAAGAGGAAGCAGCGTTTCTCAATTTGTTAAAAACTTTCTCTGCTGTTGTTTCTTATAAATGAGTGACAAAACCGGTTGCTTTGGAGATTCCAGGGCGGAAGGCGCTCCTCAAACAATCCTCACTTTTCATGAAGCATATAGATTTTTAAAAGTACTATTCACACAGCAATGAGACCATCCTGTTAACAGCGGCGCACCAGAGGGGGGTAACTTAGAAAAACATAAATATTATATCTATATAAATATATAATTAGAGCTGTAATGTGTTAACACATGCAATTAATCTACATGTTTAACAAATTAATAAAATATAGTGCAGATTAATCACATTAAATTTCAACATTTATCTGCGTGATATTAAAAAGATTTAATATACCTGGACTATCATTGTTGACGTGTTAATGCATGCAATTAGCCTAAAGCCTTTTTTTTGCATTAATACATAATACAGATTAATCGGGTCACCTAACAGCAATAACTGAATACATTTTTTGAAAAATTGTTGAGTATTAATTAGCCAATCAACGTATGGATAAACACTATGCAACATTTTAACCTCTTTGAATTCTACACCTAAAAATTAACCAAAATATGAAAGAACTAAAACTACTACTACAACTAACAAGAACTAAACTAGAACAAAGCGATATTTAACTACTAATAGAAACTAGCAAACCCATCCCGAAAACTAACTAAATTAGGCAAAAACAAAAAAGTCGAAACAAAATAAAACTATAATGAAAAGCACTAAGCTGTGAAAGCCCTGCCACGGCCCTAGAAAGTCACCCGTCCGGCCCTGTTGATTTGGCTTCTGTTTACAGTGAAGCACTGCGGAAAGCAGCCAGGCTGGTTCTTAATGAATATTTCACTGCTTGGAATGACGGCGCTGTGAGGAAGGTGTGTGATTGTGGTGCTTACTGATAATTCTAACTCATGACCGGAGGAGCAGCTCAGGTTTTAGCGCTTGACCTTTTCGCTCTTGGCTGTGGCTCCTTGTTTACCCCCAGGGGACTCCCTGCTGTTCCTCCTCTAATACAGTGGCTCAGGCGCTGGCGTCTGGGAAGAAAAAAAAGCCAGGGGAAATAAGGCCTCCATTTGCATTACGTAATTTCATGCATTATTCAGCGCTTCAGAGAATCATTTCACCTAGACAACTCCTCAGAGGGCGGTGGGGAGATAACTGTTAGTGACAGGACCGGCTCATGAAATGCAGAGCGACTTGAACCATGCAATCTGCAGATATTACCCCGAGTATGACTAGGAAATAGACACCGTCGCATCTAACACACACACACACACACGCACACACACACACACACACACACACACACACACACACACACACACACACACACACACACACACAAACACACACGTTGGAAAGCAGGATCTAGTCAAAGCTTTTATGCTTTTTTTTGTCCCCCCTGGAATAGCAGGATGCAAGGCTTTACAGTAGAAGCGTTTTATGGTACCATTGTGTTATTTCAGAGCGTAAAAGCATGAATACAGAAGATTGAAAAAAAAAATCTAAGAATTGATCTGCATCATTCCATTGTAGATACGGAACCACAGAGAGGCGTCCTACACACACAAGTTATGTCAACATTTCATACATGAACTGAATTCTCAGTCTTTTGTTTTAAAATGAATGAATGATTGAGGAGATTGATGAAAGTATGGATGGATGAATGAGTAGGAGGGGCAAAGGGATGGATGGAAAAGCAATAAATCAATAAATAACATGATGCATTAAAATTAGCTCAATAACTTCCATTTGCACGACTTATTGTTTTTCTCTTTTCTCTCTTTCTGCTAAAAACTGGATGATGAATGTTATCAGTCTGGTGTTTTGGTCTCAACTGGCCCCTTTTTTGGAAAGACGATTTTGTTTACAGACTTCATAATTTGTTTCATTTGTTGTTTCTGTTGTTTTTGTTTAGTTATTTTGGGTATTTAAAATGTCTTCTAGTCCCACTTTACATTCTGATAAACAATTAAAAGTTTAAAGATCTTTGACAATGTGTTCTTACCATCTTACCATTACTTGAAAACGATCTCAAAATGACTATATTATCATTAATCGCGATAACTTCTGGGACAATTTATCGTCCAGCGAAAATGTGTCATTGTGACAGCCTAAAAAATATTTTCTGCACACTGTTTCTCCATACATATCCAGACCATTAATGAAATATTTCTATAAGCTGTGGGAGAGGCGATGACGCGGTCGGATAATGAAGGTCTCTTCCGCTCTCCCGCTTGCCGTAGCCTTGTCAAACTGGAGAGCGGCGAAGGATTTTGTGTCATAATCCATCTCTTTTAATGAGCCACTTTCGTCTGAAAGCAAAGAAGAAGAAAAAAAATTCTCAGAAGCTGCAAGTCTATCACAAGGCAAAGGGAAAGCTGACAGCCCAATTAGTTCAATCAAACAGCCTCGGCAGCACAAACAGTGCGATCCGGACATTGTTTCCATCTAGTTGTGCTTTGGGAGCCACTGAGCTCCGCAGCACACAGAGCCCTCATCTTCTAATCAGAGACAATGGAGTGTGTTTCATTAAGCCAGATAATGGTGTGTGCATTTCATTACCATAGATAACTAGGAATATTTAGATGAGGGATGAGGGGCTCATAGAGCCCCTCTTGGTAGCCATGGTAACCTTGATCTTGGCAAACAAAAGAGTCAGGAAGAAATGTTTGCTAGCAGATGGAGAGAGGAAGCCCAGACCAGAGCAGTCAGGTTGAAACGTCTCTCTGCTGCATCCTCCAAAAAAAATATTTAAAATTAGAGACTCAGGTGACTGACTCGATCCTCCTTTGTTCTAAGAGTATGAATATTCCCATCTCTCTCTTTCTCTGTAGGACACCCTGGATAATCACATGCTAATGCAACTGTGGGCCAAATAATAAACTTAATCACCCGAATGTGGAAATGAGTGCGCAATAAGAAAGCCTATCCATCCATCTTGGCCCGCTTCTGTGAATATTACAACCCCCCAGTGGCCCTCACCCTCACCCGCTCACGCTGCCAGTCACAACCTGCATTATTCACTCTGAAATTTAAATGAAGATGCTCTCTGACGATAAGACGAGCCTCCTGGCCCAAATCAGCCCCTAATGCTGACCTTGACCCCAGGAGATGGTTTTCATTCATCCCGTTCTGGAGCTGTCAGTCTGACAGGGTGGTTCTGGCTCCATTTCCATTCACCATGTGATCATGCAATTTGCCATTTTGACAATAAATTTGTGTGTAATAGAAACACTAAAGTTTTGGGGAAAAAAATAAAACTTTTTGATGAAATGTTTTGGCACTAGGATGAGGTGAGGTTTGGAAACAGATTTATTTCGCCAAACTACAATGGAAACACTTTTTTGACGTCACACGAGTCACATGACCAACAAACAAAGAAGATGATGACATGAAGTGGTGGAAAGATGAAGGTACAGCATATTTTTTAATGACATTGTGTGAACAAGCTAAATTAAATCGCATGGTTTTCATTGTGTGTCTTATTTAATAGAAATACTTCAATTTGTAATGTAAACAAAGCTTTTACCCTAGCTAACTAGCTAGTAGCTGCTACCAGCTAGCACCCTCTTCTAGCTATTAACTGTGTTTTACCAAGAAACTGTAACAAAAATAAATTTGATTGATAGAAACAGGTTAATTTTGAAACAACTCAACATGTTTTTGGTGAACAAACTTATTCACGTGTGATTTTCATTGCGTTTCTTACTTAATGCAAACACTACAATGATGAAATTGTGTTTTGCCGACATTAGCAAAGTTTTGTGCACGTTCATAATGGAAAAACAGTTATTGATGTCAGTAGGAGGTCATTTGTTTTTGTCCTCCTATAACATTAATCTCCCCCCAATAGATTCAAGTCTATCATAATTAGTTGTTCTGGATGACCTTTCTCTACTAGCATTGCTAAAAAACATATAACAGATGAAGCAAAAGAAGGAGAAAATACCTCTTCATGGCCGACACATGGACTTCAGCCATTATGTGAAAGTAGATAGGGCTCCATATGGGCCGTCGAGTTCTTTTCACCCAAATTCTTCACAATGACAGGAATGCAGCGCTGCTGTCAGACATCTGACTGTCTTCTAAAAAGTGCTTTTAAACATTTATCCACCGTGGGCTCAGATTAGTAGAGAGCATGGAGTTTGCACTCACTAACTCGCTGCTTCATTTTCAGCTTCACTCATCAACAATTCAGGAATCTCAAATCTACAACGTTTTTTTTTGTTTTGTTTTAGCAAATATAACATTTTGGCTTGTGCTCAGACAGATACCAAACTACAGGGACCTCAAACAAAGCTTGCTTTGTGTGAGCAGTGCACATGTCCATCCTTTAATAAGACTCCCACTGCAAGGTGTTCCATAATAAAATACTCAGGGTTTTCCTTCAACGTGCAGCTGAAAATTGAAAACTCTTCTTATACTGTTAGGTTTTTTAAAAACAAGAAAACTTCACATGATTTTAATTTATTTGGAATTTCAAAAACAGTAAGAGCTGAGAAAAGACTAACCACACTGCAAAATCAGAAAATCCTACCATTTATGCCAATTAAAAATAATGGGACTTTTAATTGGCAAGCAAGAGAGGCTTGCCAATTTAAAATCTAACTACTAAAACAAAACAAAAAAAAAATTAGACCAAATATTTCACAGTGCAAAGATCTTAGTATAATTGAAATAGACAAAATTAACTGGTAGCAGAAATACTCTGCTACCTGTTAGCAGAGTAGCAGACAGACTGGTAGCAGAATTAGCTGCCAGCAGATAAATTGTTTCCCTGTAACAGTAAATTGTTTTCTCCTCCATTATCACATTGAGCAGCGAGTACTCAAGGTTGATTGACAGCACTAAGCCCCTCCTCCTGGCTCTGATTGGTTGTTTTTGTTTGGAAGTGGTGCATTTCTTCAGAAGATGGTAGGATTTGGAGAAGATCAGTCTGGTCACAGATTATCTGTCTCATATTGTACTGTCTCTACATGGTGACAGTTTTAACAAATATGTAAAAAGAGAACCTGTTTTTCTAATAATTACACACTGCAAATTATTTTACTTATGGGAAATAATCTGCCAGTGGAACTGGTGCTTTTTTAAAAATCAGTTTTACTAAATTATTTACTTAAAGCAGGCTTCTATATCTTGTTGAAAAAATACATGTAAGTTAGTTTTGTCGTATTTGAAGTGTACTGAGACGTTTGGACTGAAAACTAGACCAAAAACTCTTTGTGAGATGTTGTGTTTTTGCAGTGCGGTGACAAGAGGGCACAACGACGACGACACCCCTGAAAATCTGAGCTTGTGAGTTTTCTAGGAAGCAGACTCCGGTCTTGGCCTGGAGTAACTGGATCATGCTGTTTTGGCTCGACAGGCTGCACCTCTCTCAGGGTGGCCCATCTGGCCAGCGCCCAGGTTGCGGCGCCAGCCACCAGCTCCTCTGTGCAGGGACCCATCTGCAGTCCTGCGTGGGTATCGACCATTTCACCGCCAGGCCTGTCCTGATCTGCACATGGGTCCACTGCTCTGCATACGCAGATGGGACGGTGGGTCAACTAATGGCAGCAGAACCGTCTCTGGTTTGAACTTGCTTCCAGTACAGATGGGCAGAATTTACAGTAACTTAATGACTTAATCAGGTTTCAGCTTCGCTATTTTAAGCTGAGATAAAACGTGGTTGGGACAGAAAAAAAATCTAATATTCATTCATTTTTCTGTATTTTTTTTACTTAGCTAAAATAAAAGTCCTGGTTCACATAAACATTTAATTTCTTATACAATTATTGGCAGCAAGTTTGTCTTTTTTTATGTATATTTTTTTAATCTTCAATTCAATTCAAAAATATTTTATTGACCCCAAAGGGAAATTAAATGTTGTTCATATTAATCTATCCATCCATTTTCTTTACACCCTTGTCCCTTAATGGGGTCAGGAGGGTCGCTGGTGTCTTTCTCCAGCTAACGTTCCGGGCGAGAGGCGGGGTCACCCTGGACAGGTCACCAGTCTGTTGCAGGGCAACACAGAGACACACAACAACCATGCACACACACTCACACCTGGGGACAATTTTGAAAGGCCAATTAACCTGACAGTCATGTTTTTGGACTGTGGGAGGAAACTGGAGTACCTGGAGAAAACCCATGCATGCACAGGGAGAACATGCAAACTCCATGCAGAAAGACCGAGGAATCGAACCCAGAACCTCCTCGCTGCAACTGCGCCACTGTGCAGCCTCATATTAATTAATATTACCTTAATTCAAGATTCACGAATAAGCCGAAACTAAAATGGACTAAATTTTACAAAATATCTCATTGAATGTTCACAAATATTTCTGTTGCTTAGAAACTTTAATTGTCCATAGTTTTTACAGTATATCTCCTGGTACAGCCACAAACATTGATACAAAGTAGAAGATAAAGGAAAATCACTTGGAAAAAGTCTTAACAGATAGTTTCTGTTAAGACAATATTTACCCACTTATTCTTTTTGACAATAGTTATTATGATTTGATATAACTATAAGAAGATATGTTTTAAATACTATTTGTGGCAGCAGGGTTGGAATATCTGGATATGGAACGCTGTGAGAGAGATTTTTATGTTCAAAATGTCAAATTGGATAATTTTATGGTGAATGGAAATGCTAATTAAAAAAAAACTCTTGTTTGCTGATGAAATGTTGTGGCGCTGGATGATGTGTTGTTTTTTTATTAGTTTATTTCACAAAACTGCCACAGGAAAACTTTTTTCCGCCTCACACGAGTCAGATGATCAACAGCCAGATGTTGCCTCTGGCACAAACCACGAAGAAGAAGACAACAAGAAGCAGTAGTAGGCAGCATCTTGGTGCCACATGTTTTTTATCCAACATCACATGAACAAACTTATTCATGTAATTTCAGTTTTGTCCTTAAATGGAAACACTGCACTTGTGATTTTGCAGGGGTTTTGGCAAAGTTTTGCTCACATTTGTAATGTACTCGCAGCTTTTTTTGACCTTCCATAAACTGAACTTAATTTTAGCTCTACACAGCTGCACATGGTGTATATTAATGAGCTGGAGCTGCAACAATATGCCAGAATCATAAAATGTATGCAAAAAGCAGCATTGTTTTAGTCAGAGTCGTTTCCACTGGGCTAAAACCCCACAAGTGGACTTCAAACGACTCCCCGTCCAATGACTCCCCATCCAATGACTCCCTCGTCCACTCGCCTGGCTGCACAGTTTAAAAGCTCGACATGGTGTGTGGGGACAATGGCGGCTCTCGAAAGCGCTGCGGTAATCGGGGCCGATGGAATTTTCCCTGCATCATTAAAAAGGGATTGGTGTGTTCACTGCGTTCATGGGAAGCTCCGTTAGTTAACCCAACAAAGGTGCTCCGGCTGTGGACCCCCTGAGATGAAGGGCATCCCAGGAGTTCAGCGAATCCACCTCTAATCCTCCATGCTCCATTGTACAGATATACTCTAAGCCCTTTGACTACTTCCAGCTCTAATCTGGGCAGATTTAGGTGAGTTAAACAAGTTTCTGATCCCGGGGCCCAGCAGTTCCCCTCCTCCGTTCTGGTGACAAGTTCAGTTACAGGAGCTGCGAGCAGCCCAGGTTTCAGCCCTATTGACGTTTTCCTATGAATTACAGTGCAAGCCACAAACCTGGTGGGTTTTTGAATCAAAAGAAAATGTAGGGGAGATTGTGACATTGGAAGGAGACTCAGTAAAACTGTCACAGTCAGTCAACTCTTTATTTACAGCTTAGGGTGTTTATCATACGCAACAAGGGAAGGATAAAGTTGAAAACAGGAGACAATACAAATCATGAAAACAGAAAAACAAGGCTAAACATTGAAAAAAAACCCGAACTATAGAAAACCAGACATGAACAATTAGATGCAAACATACCACCTATTAAAAGTGCAACAGAAGCATCAACTTAACATTAAGTCACATTGGGGGAAAAAGAAATCTGAACTTTCATTTATTAAAATGAAACAAAAAGCCTGTCTTGACTCTCAGTTTTCTGAGGTCATTTTTCTCCCCTGTGCTTTTACCCTGCATTGACCTGTGGAGATTTGCCCCCCTGGGTTGGGAGGCAGTTATTTTTTCATTCAACAGTACTCTGCAAAAAAAACCAACCAAACATTACACCTCTCCTGCCTCACTCAGTTCCTCCAGACTAGCGATAGCAGCAACCAGGAGGAACGGCAAGGAAGTACTTATCTGTGCAACTCTTGAAAGAACGGGTTGTAAATGGCATAATGGAGAAGCATTGTTGTGATGAAAGTTGAGTGTCAGAAACAGCAACAGCTTCTTAAAGAGATGTGACCCAATTTCAAGGCAGCAGGTTGCAAAATCAATTGTTTTTACATCATATTTGAGTTATGCAGAATTTTTATAACAATATATTAAGAAGCACCTTAAAACCAAATCAAAACACAAGAGAAGGCTAAAGAATCCAAACATGCTTCTTTTTGTTTGCTCTTTGTCTCCAGTTGCGATTGGTGAATCATAACTGGATCTGTGATGAACTGTTTTGGGGCGATGGTGGCGACGGTTCTAAGAATTTGTCCGGCAATCGATGGGTTCAATCCCAGCTTCGTCTGCCTCTGTTGTCGTGTTCTTGGGGAAGAAACTCGACCCACTTCGAGTGCTGTGACCCCACTATCGGCGTGTGAATCGCTTTGGAGTCCTCTGGACTTAATAAAGAAAGACAAGCCATTTAATGTTAAGGAACCATCCTGATTTGCCACACAGCTCTTTGTTAGTCTATTTGCACAAATAGTAGCAAAACACATTCAAAAAGACCATCCAGCTGGAAGAAAACAGGATTACTGACACGTTGCCTCAACCTCTATTGACAGAGTTTAAACATGTAAAAGAGAAATCCTCGGCTCTGGGCTCCAATTCTGTTCAGTCAATCGCACTTCAGCCATGTCAAGAGGTTATTAAGTATATGTGGGTGAATACATGAATGTCCGGCTGTTTTGTGTGGTGGGGCGTGAGTGGGTGGAGCTTCAGCGTAAGTAATAGCAGGCTGCATTCAGCGAGCCGGTGGTCATGACAAAGCTCTTGACAGGCCTGAAAAACACCCCCTAATTTGGAGCTGACCTCGACTTGTTTAGCATTCCAGTGACGAGGACACGCGTCAGGCGTTCGGTTGACTCCGAGAGTGAGAGTGTGTGTGGGTGTGTGTGTGTGTGTGTGTGTGTGTGTGTGTGTGTGTGTGTGTGTGTGTGCGTGCAGATGGACGACCGTTGGTAATGCCCTCTGATATTCTCAAGAGAGGGCGCCGGAGGTCAGGGATCAAAGCTCCAGCCGCTCAGTCGCCAAGGCGATGCGTCTGGAGACGTCCAGAGGTCCGGGATGAACTTGAAGTCGGCATTATGCAGTGGTTGTTGCAATTAATGCGGTGTTTATCAGACTATCAAGTTGTTGTAGCTTGCACCATGAAGCAGTGCAGCTGGCACATGCTCCTAACACACACTCACACACACACACACACACACACGAATGTGGACAGGTCTTTTAATTAAGGGATTGGTTAATTTTCTGTTCAACTCGACAGTGATGAATGAGGAAGCTGAGCCGGCCCATCTTGCCCACGGCTTGCCGGGCCAGACAGCACTGCCGCCTGGGAGGCCTCTGGGTACCACCGCCAAATTTACAAATGGAGACTTTGTTTTTTAACCCTTCGGATGCTAGCATCTCTGCATTTACTGGAGGAGGTGTGCTAGATGTGAGCTTGGCACTCTGCAGCAGCCTGTGTGGAGGCCAGATGGTGCCGACAAGTAAACACAGAGAGACAATGGCCACTTTTTAACGTGAACAAAGCAAGGATTGTTTCTGCTGTTTGGCTACAGTTGAGATTAGCTCTTATCTTGGCTCCGCTTATCATGCCTTCTCTTGGTCTTCTTAAGTCACTCAAAAACCCCTAAAATAAATTTCTTATGGTTATGAGTCAATTTACAAATGTGTTAAAGCTCTGCTATATTTAAAAAATACTAAGATGTAACACACAATACGCCTGTCTCTGCTGTCTCTGTGGTTATGCTAGGCTTAGGGCAGCTGGAGGAAAAACTCACCACTTTTCTTCTCTTTCTTCTCTTACTACTCTACAATTTAATGAATTAAGATGTAATAGTGCTGCTCACAGATAACTTGCCTGCCATCCTAGAACACCTTGAAAATCTAGGCTTATTTCTTGGATTTACAATTCATTTTAATTGTTTTTAAAGGAATTTCATCCAAAAGATCAACAAGTAGAAAGTAGAGCCCATATTTAAAGATTTCACAAATAAAAATCAAAAAAGTATGCCTTGCAGATAGTCCAGCAAAATTTTAGGTGCGTTTCTAGATGTGTGAACAGAATATATAAGTTTGTGGTTGTAAACATTGTTTAAAAACTTGCTTCTATTGTTGCTACTTTAAAAATAAAAACTGTGTTCTTTCACTGCGTCTGGAATTAATTTTCTCTACTCCGCTTTATTTTCCTTTATTAACCTTTAGGGGTAATTTATCAAGTTCCCCAAAACTGCAAACACACTCTGTTCTCTTTATCAGCAGAGGTAGTCACCTTTTAAACTGGTTTTTGTTTGCGCCAATGCGGCTAGTTTATTGCCTGGACTGTTGTGGCAGAAAAACCCATTCAGCTGCTTCTGTCCCGTTTTCAGCTTGTTGACACTTTCCATTCAACTCTTCGGCGTACGGCTAAATACTTTCCATTTTTGTTATCCGTACCTTCTTTGTTGTCGCCGAACAATTTTGATTTTGATTTATTTATTTTTCTGTATTTCCAGTCATGATGGCCTCCCTGAAGCAGCAGAGCCGCGCCGCCCCCACTGGGCAATTTATTCATTGTGATATGGCGGCCATTCATCTTTTAAATGCTCTCTCATGATTTCCTCTGTGAGCGCAGAGCCGGCGGTGACCTTGAAAACGGCCCATGTGGCATATTCTGAAGAAAATGTCTTCGTACTCACCCGCCAGCATTATTTCCTTCAAGACTCTTCTAGACTGGCTGTGAGCTTGAACGTAAGGAAACCCGTTTGCAGGTATGCTAATTTTAGATGCTAATTTTAGACGACGCTCGTCTTTGCTAACATTTCAGCATGAATTTCGGTGAAATATTCCTACTTTGTGGAATTTTGTGAAATTTGTGCCAACAACCACAAATAAAACGTCTTTAATTTTGAATCTATATTTTAAAAATGTAAACGTTTCAGCACTTATTCATAGTACAAGTCCCTGTCCCGTAGCCTTCAGGTCAATTATCCAACTCCCCTCTTTTTTCTTTGTTATGTTTTGTGAGCCTGTCTAACTGGGCCTCGTCTGACTGACAAACACAGATGTGTCCCGCTCCGTTTCAATGCATATTAATGGAGTTAAACGGGCCGCTGTAGAGATGAGACAATGGGGCCAGAGGCTGACTGTGCGCACAAAGCCATGGACTCTGATGCTTTACGTGGAGTGACTCATTCATAAGTGAAAGGGGAATAGTTGAAGAGATTGTGTATTTATGTAACACTTCTGTGTGCAAATTTTTTCAAAATGTTCTCTTTTTATTCAGTATTTTTCTTGAATTATCCAAATCATCTCTCATCGGTGTTAGATGGCACTTACTCTTATTTTTAACACTGATATTCTAATATTTTGTTCAAAATCAAATACTTCATAGAAACTGCAAAACAGACAACCAGAGTTACAAGCTAATTCTCCCATTGCCTTTTCCGCCCTCAGTACAGTTTCACACCGGAGGACGATTGGTGCTCCGCTGCCTCCAACTTCAATTTCTTGTGTAAATAATCATCTTTTTTTTGTGTAAATAACTGTTTAATGGAAATTTCATGACCTTTGAAAGGTTAATGAAACAGCATTTGCATAATGCTGTTGAGATTAGAGTTGTGTAAAGCAGAGGTGGGTAGAAACCACTTTACATTTAAACAGTTACATTTACTTGAGTAACTTTTCAGACACACACAAAAACTTTTCTTAGTAGTTTTGTTATGCTGTGCTCTTACTTTACTTATTCTCAGCATGTATTTTACTTGAGTAAAATTTCCAGATGCTCTGATTATTGCAAGTAACTTCACTGAATGAAAATAACTGTATTTCATTTAAATAACAGTCCACCAGATGCAGACAGATTATGGTAAAGTGAGACATCTTGTTTGTACACACAAGCTTTGTGTTCATATTTTCTATCTGCTGAGCCTGTTGTGCTATTTGGAGGATAAGTGGATTTTCTTAAACACCACATTTTGTCATTGAAAGTACTTTATCCTGTTCACACTCTCAAGAAACAGAATTTCCTCATAATTTTATATTTTAGTCCATCTGACAACATTTTAATATGCTAAGTCAGATTTTACGATCAGCTGCTATCCTTTTTAATACTAAAGCTGGGCAGATCGATCCAAGACATTGATAATATTGATACCCCATTGATATCAGTATCGGATCAATATACTGTGATAAGACTGATACTTTAGTTTCAAATTTCCTCTTGAAGTGCTGTTTTTTGTTATTTTTGTAGTTTGTCAACACTACCTCAAAAAGATTTTGTTTTGATTTCCGTTCAAATTTTAACTTTCTCCACTTTGTTTACTTGATGAAAAAATGTACACATTTGTTTCATTTCTCTATTGTCACGTTAATATGTTTGTTAAAATATTTTGTTGACATAAACTTTGTCCAGATTCTGTCCTATGACTTAAAGCAATTCAGGGCTAAAAACTACAAAAACACCTAAAGGTCAAAAGTGTGATGATATATCAAAATCAAAAATAATAAATATCAGTATCGGCAATACTGGCGTTGTATTAACTTAGTATCAAATCGATACCAAAATATGCAGCAACCCACATCAAATATTTTTAACTATTGAGTACTTTTTACTTTCACTTGAGTATAAATGTGTCTTTTCTTGAACTGTCCCTTTACGTTAAATTCAGTTAATAAAAAAGAATAGATTTCTACTGCTTACAGGGGAGATAACACATAGAGGGAAGTTTGCAGTAGGATTGTTACAGAGTGGTCGGTGTGTTGTGGACCCTCCTATGGGGGCCACAGAGTAAATCAGCTTGATCTAAGCCACGCCTCCATGCTTTATTCCGGGGAGTTTATCAGCGCCTTCACGCTCAAAGCTCAGCAATCCAGACTCAACAAGAGAGCAGAGAGGAGGAGGAAGAAGAAGAAGCGCCTTACAGGCTCCTCATGCTCACAAACGCAGCATCCAACTGTTTCTTCTCTCCTGTGGACATTATTAAAACCCCACAGCTCCGACAGGATGGACTTCTTGGACATGCGCTCACCTTATGACTACACGTTTAATTTCTGGAACGACTATCTTGGGTTGTCTACTCTTGTCGCCAAAAACAAGATCAACAGCCCGATCTGCAACCCGAATTCCATCACCGAGTCTCTGAAAGCGACTCTGGGTTTGGAGGACGACTCCCCGGTTTGCTCCTGCCTGGTCGGCCAGGCCAGAGACGCGGACGGAGCCCTGGACAGCTGCTGCTGCTGCTGTGGGGCGCCCGCGGGCTCCCCGCCGATCTCCATCTACGACCTGAAGGAGCGCATCTCTCTCCTCAGACCGTACGAGCGGCTAGGGGGCGGCGAGTCGCCCTCACACGGTGGGGGCTTCGCTGCCTTCGACCTGTTCTCCGCCGAGCGACGGCGCAAGCAGACTCAGAGGGGCAAGCCGGAGCCGAAGGTGTGCGTCTTCTGCCGGAATAACGGCGCCCCGGAGGAGGTCTACGGCACCCACATCCTGAAGACGGCGGACGGCCGGGTCTTGTGCCCGATCCTCCGGGCGTACACCTGCCCTCTCTGCAGCGCCAACGGCGACAACGCGCACACCATCAAGTACTGCCCGCTTTCCAAGGACCAGGCGGGCCACAGGGTCCCCAAGGGGGCCAGAGCGTTCGGCAAAAGACTGAAGATATTTTAAGCAAGAGCAGGAAACAAAAGAAGAAGCTGAAAGTTGCACTGGAGTTGACAGACAACGACTCGAAGAGAATATCTTTTCTATGTTTGCTCTGAAATGCTTTAGTCTATATGTTGTAACTGTATGAGCACATAGTTTACACCGGGACGCATTGTGCGTCATAGTCACCCCCTCTCCCTCCCCCAGCACTCTAAAGATAAGAACCAAAGTACTGTCCAGCTCGACCTGTGAATGACCACTTCCATGCTGCCATGTGAAGTCGAAACAGACGGCCCTGTGCATGCGTCCAGCTCAAACGGAAGTGAATATGCAGCTCTCTCTCTTTTTTAGGTGAATGTCTGTCGTCCTCCGGTCTGTGGACAAGGAGTCTGATGCAAACACTTCCTTACATTCAGCACATATTTTCCTGAGACGAACTCGGTTTTTTTCTACCAAAGGAATACACTTTTATATCAAAACTTATACCGCGAAGTGATTTTTCTGGACTGTTTATATTGTTGGATGTCTTATATTCTATGTGGGTTGCAGTGATTACAAATGTAATGAGTACAATAGAGGGGGGGAAATTAACATGACATGCAATTTTTTTTGCCCCTTTTACATCCAAGAATAATGAAAGAAAAAATGTTTTTTTAATGTGGGGGGAAAAAATGGATTCTTGTAAATGTATAAATAATTTTAGAGATGAAAAACTTGACATTCCAAAGTCTCTAGGTGTCAATAGAAACGTTTTATGTACTTATTTTTACCTGATGTATCACTGGGGAATATATTCACTGTTAAAAACTTCTGAATAAACACGTAATTTGCAGATAAGTTTGACTACATGACACTGACTGTAACCAACCGAGCAATTTTTACAGAGGTCAAAATATAAAGAGAGCATCACTTTATAAACAACACAGGTCTGCCCCCTAGTGCTCAAAGCCTTTAACAGCATCATTGCTACAGATTAAGATGTTTGAGAAACCTTAAATTAGATTCATCTTTCAATGCAATAGTATGATCTCGCACACAAAAACTTTGAAAAATCCAACCTTTAATTTGAGTTTGTTTGTTTATTGGAAAACAAATCACATGTTCATAAGCAAATGGTTTTATCCAATTGTTTATTACCACAGTCCAAAACCCACATAACCCAACGATTTTCCGTCCAAATATTAAAATAATAAATAAATGTAACTAAATCAATTTTTTTTATTTTGAATATTTTTTCCTGCCTTTTTGAACTTTTGGGTGCAAATTTGATTCAACTTATAGCAATTAGGCTCGACAGTGACTCATGTTTATTTTGTAAATGGTGGAATATGAATTTCACGGAAAAAGATAGTCAAGTTCAAAGCAACTTGACGTTTTATTTTCATTAAAAAAAAATTATTATTTCTTGTGGAGTTTTAAAAAAAATTAGCTGCTGAAATCAGTGCTAATCAGTGCCTCCAAATCCGAGGCCATGGTCTTGAGCCGGAAAAGGGTAGAGTGCCTTCTCCGGATCAGGGGGGTCGTCCTGCCTCAAGTGGAGGAGTTTAAGTATCTGGGGATCTTGTTCACGAATGAGGGAAGAAGGGAGCGGGAGATCGACAGGCGGATTGGGGCGGCGTCTGCCGTGAAGCGGGCACTGTACCGGTCCGTCGTGGTGAAGAGAGAGCTGAGTCAAAAGGCGAAGCTCTCGATTTACCGGTCGATCTACGTTCCCACCCTCATCTATGGTCATGAGCTTTGGGTCATGACCGAAAGAACGAGATCACGGATACAAGCGGCCGAAATGCGTTTCCTCCGCAGGGTGGCCGGGCTCTCCCTTAGAGATAGGGTGAGAAGCTCGGTCATCCGGGAGGGACTCAAAGTAGAGCCGCTGCTCCTCCACATCGAGAGGAGCCAGTTGAGGCTCGGGCATCTGGTCAGGATGCCTCCTGGACGCCTCCCTGGTGAGGTGTTCCGGGCACGTCCCACCGGGAGGAGGCCCCGAGGAAGACCCAGGACACGCTGGAGGGACTATGTCTCTCGGCTGGCCTGGGAACGCCTTGGGGTTCCCCCGGAGGAGCTGGAAGAAGTGGCTGGGGAGAGGGAAGTCTGGGCCTCCCTTCTGAAGCTGCTGCCCCCGCGACCCGATCCCGGATAAGCGGAAGAAAATGGATGGAT
Organism: Poecilia picta; assembly: GCA_033032245.1. Lineage (NCBI taxonomy): Eukaryota > Metazoa > Chordata > Actinopteri > Cyprinodontiformes > Poeciliidae > Poecilia > Poecilia picta. Next base: position 23,132,648 of record CM065374.1, read on the forward strand.
GGATGAGCTGCTGAATAATAATCTAAAAATGTAATGTAGCCAGATTTTTGTGAAACATGGATCTGAATAGAATTCTTTTTTTCTTTTTTGGTTGATTTTTCAGGCTAGAAGATTTTTTTTAGTTTAAGCTCAGCAACAAGAAGGGTCAAAGGTCAAAAGTTCTTATAAAGGGGTAATACTATAGACATAATATAAAGATAGACGCCTCATGGACCGCTCTCGTCTCTTGTCGCTGACGAGATTTAGGGCAGCCATCTTGGAGCGGTAGACCACCCCACTCAGCATTATGTGTTTAGCAGGCAAAATGACTTATCAGCGCATTTAATTTATCATAACACACTTTTTGTTACTGGGAACTATATTCAAACATCTATCAAAGCTGCATTTATAAACAATTGTATTATTTAAGTATGTTTTTAATACATAGTGCAGCATATTTAAATATACTTAATGGCTATAACAATAGAATAAGAATAGAATATTCTGATATTGATGTATGAAGAGCATATTACAAAGCACACAGCCGTGAATAATTTATTTAATAAATTATTTAGTAATATCAATACATATTTATATAACTATACAAACACAATTAAATAATGATTAATTATGGCCCAAAAAAATAATGATTAATACTGAATAATCCATCCATCCATCCATTTTCTTGACACCCTTGTCCCTTGGTGGGGTCGGGAGGGTTGCTGGTGCCTATCTCCAGCTAACGTTCCGGGCGAGAGGCGGGGTTCACTCTGGACAGGTCGCCAGTCTGTCGCAGGGCAACACAGAGACACACAGGACAAACAACCATGCACACACACACCTAGGGACAATTTGGAGAGACCAATTAACCTAACAGTCATGTTTTTGGACTGTGGGAGGAAACCGGAGTACCCGGAGAAAACCCGCACATGCACAGGGAGAACATGCAAACTCCATGCAGAAAGGCCAGGGCTGGGAATCGAACCCAGAGCCTTCTTGCTGCAAGGCAACAGCTCTACCAACTGCGCCACTGTGCAGCCAATACTGAATAATATATATTGAATACATGTTTATATGTTTGTATGTATGTATATCTATATCTATATATCCATATATAGATGTAGATCTACATCTATGATTAATTATAGATGTATATCTATATGTATATGTATATCTACATATAGATATACATCTATATTTAGATATAGATGTATATCTACATCTATATATGGATATATAGATATAGATATGTGTTTCCCAGCCGACGAGTTCTAGTTTCAGATATTCAGTCCAAAATCCGTTGTGAGATTCATCCTGCTGCAGTGAATCCGTCTCTCTTATAGATTCTCCCTCTTCTTCCTCACATCGTGTCTTTTGAAACTTTCAAAACAAAAACGGAAGATTTAGGATGTATCTTACTAGAAATAATTACATATAAATAATAGTCTTTACCACCTGTGTAAACTTTGCTGGTGAATGTTATAACACATAATATAAGTTTTATAATATGTGTTACATGGTTACATTTCTAATATAGGCTCTTGTGTCAGAAAATTTAAGTCAATGTTAGAGAATAATTAATTTTTTAGATTTACAGAATCTCAGTTAGCCTTCATAGCAGGGCTGAACCCTGTATTACACCAAAGCACTGTAGCTAATATTAGCTGGCAGTGGACACAAATACAGTAAATTAATATTCTAATCACAATATATACACAATAATATGTCCATCTTACTTGTGAAATGTTGTCTGTGGAGCCTCACATCAATAATCCATAGATCCAAACTACAATATCCCTCCGTGCTGAGGCATCTTCTGCTGTTTTGATTGAGCAAAGTAGGAGGGACTACCGCTCCAAGATGGCCTCCGTATTTCCTGCGCCAGAGCAGCCAATGCGGGTCTACTCTTATATTATGTCTATGGGTAATACTCATTACTTTTACTGGAATGCTGCAGGCATCCAATTGAACATGAGACTTTATTTGTCTTCTAGTAGTTTTATTAGATTTTACAAATTTTAATTCACATTAAAGTGCCTTTGTTCTATAAAGTACATAGATAAAAGAAAGTTCATCACTTAGGTTATTTGTTACATAAATTGTGCAAAGATAATCATTAAGCTCCTTTTATCAACTTAAAAATTGTGCAAAACTTGTAAAAATACAAATAAAAAAGAAAGTGGTAATCTAAATCCTCGGCATCAAAGTTAACCTCAGAATCTTAAATAAAAGAAATAGACAAATTTACATAACCTATCAGTAACCTGCGTCCAAATTTGTCAAGCAACATCCTATGATGAATTAGTTAAATACAACTCAGTTTAGTATTTGTATGCATAATCCAACAAACAATGTCAAACATTCACATATTATTTACTTAACTTTACTTTGCACAGAATGTTTTCCTGAGTAAGAAAACATGTTTCCTGAGCTTTTTTTTTATCAGCTAAAAAAAACAACTGAAAAGTCTTTACTGCTCTCTCATGATCCACCTGCACTCAATCTCTACACTGTGCTGTTTCAGGAAAGGGCCAGAATATTTAGGATTTAATCAGTTCCTGATCAATCAATCAAATTTTATTTGTATAGTACATTTCAGCAGCAAGGCATTTCAATATGCTTTACATAATTAAAGAAAAAATAAAAACAGCATGTGACATTGAATAAACAGTAAGAAAGAGAAATATATATTTTTTTAAATGATTAAAAAAGATAAAAACATACTTTTGTTGTGGAATTTAAGCGCCTGTCGTCGCTGGACTCCACCGTCCGTTTAACACGTGTATTACCCAGGCCCCGTCGCCTAACAGGACTAGGTCTCCAACCATGCAGCACCAGGCTCCATCCACCTGTCACACGAATTTTTGCGCTAGAATTTCGCCATCCTACACAGATTTTTGCGCACTCTCTTTTACCTGTTAGACTCTAGAATTTACAGGGTGCAATTTACTGTTAATTGTAATTGTCAGTTTTACCAGCTAATAATGGGACAGAGGAGATTTTCATGTACATTTATAGTTTTTTTAACACTGCTCTTGCTCAGAAGTTGCTGGAAGTTTGTGGTTCTGTCTACTACAAAATTTAGATGTGTGCAGAAACCTGGATAATAAATGGGAAAATAATCTGTTCCACTTGACATTTTTTATTTTAGGGAGGTTTTATTTGTAAAAAAAAAACCCAAACAAACAAAAATCACATTGCCTGTGCTGGCAGGCGATTTTTAAAGGAGTCTGTCCAGTTCAGCTGGTAAAGTAGGGGTAGTATCATGCTGTGGGGTAGGTGGGTCTACAAATTATTGACTAAAAGTGGCTGAAATGCATTATGAATTCTATTGATTTTTATGTGTTTTTCTCCACAGTTACACACCACTTTGTGTTGATCTATCAACTAAAATCATACAAAACATTTGTGGTTTTAATTAAATCTAAAAAAAAAATTCAAGGGGTGTCTAAAAGTTTTTAAATCACTGAGATTCTGCTACATTACATTGCTACATTTCCCTTTAAATACACAACTCATAAGTTGTTGATATTTTATACAACAATACCCTTTTTCCAGAACCACAAGACTGAATTGTTGCTACAGTACCACAGCACAAGTCTTGTATAATGGCGCCACCTGCTGGCTCATTTGTTATTAAAAGATTAATACTTGTCAGGCTTAGAAAACGTATAATACGAAGTTCTGAAAATTACACTTTGGGATTTTTCTCTAATATATTAAGTTTCAAGTTCTTACTCAAATGATTTTTGGTGACCTTAGCAATGCGCACAAACTCCTCTGCATTGATTGAAACCTGCACTAATAAATTATTTTTCCGTTCAACGTCAAGAGGTCAATGCTTTGCTGAGCAACACGACAAAGACAGAGCGGCTTTGACAACATGTTCAGGCAACGTTCATTAGTCTGGACATGCCCACTGACATACCCGCGAGCTCTTATAGAGGATCCTAGCTGTTCACAGCTTCTCCGTCAACAAACAATGATTTATGCGTTCACTTTGACTCTTTGGTAAATGAATAAACAGCAGGGGAGACGGGGAGTTCTGTGTGTCAGCAGGTACAGCTTGCACTTTCTTCATCAGTCGTGCCTCCCACGCGCTGCTGAAGTCAGGACAGCTGAAGAGCATCAATGACTCATCAGTTTACAAAGTAATTAGATCAAATGGATATATCTGGACACCCAGGAAACACGACATAAAAGCAACATGAAAATTGTTGGAATAGCATCATGTTGTTGGAATACTTTTCTTAAATTCCAGCGGTGCACCATTTGGAAATTTCTGGCCAATCACCAATCTTTAAAAAAACATGACCCGACAATTCCAATTTTTTTCAATAACGATTTTTTTTTGTCCAAAAATTCCACAAATATGAATGAGTTGGCAACAGTGGTGTGACTATTGTTAATGACATGACCTGGTGGGTGGGTCTCTGTCAGGCCTCTGTCATGGCAGGACAGTAGCTGGTTTACAGACATTTGTGAAAGTAGATAAGATTGGTAGAAAATATCAGTGGATAAGATAGGTTTCACCTGTAAGCATTGACCAATCTGCCAAAAAGTCTGGAAATTGGGGCCAATTCATCAGCGTTTATTGGTGTACCAATTTATAGGTGTACCAGTGTTAAATTCTGACAGTAACAAAGTTGAACAGAACTTTGTTACTGTCAACTTTGTAACTTTGTTACTTTTTTATTTCTCTTTCTCACTGTTTACGTTTTAATGATGTAAAGCCCCCTTGGAGAGACGCGGATACTGTCCCCCACTCGTAGAAAACGTGAGTTAGAGTCCCAGTTAAATGATGTTTAACTGAAAAATCTGGAGGTTTAGAGTCCTTGTCAAATGGCATTTTGACTAAAAATGTGGAGGTTGAGTCCTTGTCAAATGGCATTTTGACTAAAAATCTGGAAGTTTAGAGTCCTTGTAAAACGGTGTATTGACTAAAAGTCCTTAGGAAAGGAGCCCAAAGGGTTAGAGTCCCAGTTAACAGCGTTTCAAGTAAAAAGCTAGAGGTTGGAGTCCTTGTCAAACAGCGTTTTAATTAAAGTCTCAGAGGGTTAGAATCCCAGTTAAATGATTGATTGATTGATTGATTGATTGATTGATTGATTGATTGATTGATTGATTGATTGATTGATTGATTGATTGATTGATTGATTGATTGATTGATTGATTGATTGATTGATTGATTGATTGATTGATTGATTGATGTGTGTTGAAGCCAAGAATAACCAAGTCAATTGTACAGACCTATCCAATTGATAAATTGTAAAAAAGTATTGGAAAAGAGGCTCTCTATCCAATTTGACTTTAGCTTGAGCTATTTTTATACATTAAATATACGCCTCTTAATGACAGTCCAAATGATTTGCAGATGCCATTGCAGTAAAAGGTGGTCAATGGTTTCACATTTGCTGTTGCTTGATTTATTTTCTCACAAGCCTGCAGTGACAGAAGGAAACAGAGAAAAAATAAAAGATAACCATGAAAAAACCTACAGTAAATGAGAGCTAAATGTTTTCAAAGTCCTCTTAAAGGCAGAATAAAGGATCATTGGCTCTGATACACTGGCTCTCGCTGCCTTGCAGTGAGAGAGTGAGAGAGTCTGAAAACCTCCTCTCTCTTCACTGCAGAGGCTTGCTATTGGTCTAGCAAATGCTGACACCAGTGATGTTTCTCTGTGGAGGAGGGGGGGAGCAGGCTCACTCTATAAAGGCTCTGGATCTGCAGCATCACTGAACTGGTGCAGTGCAAAACGCACACTCATCCTCACCGATGGTGTGCAGAACAAGGGGGACATAAAAAAAAAACCTTCCAAAACTAAAACATACATCTTTTTCTTAAAACCCAAAAAAACAACCCCACAACAAAAATCATCATGAGCTACGAGTTCTTCTTCTCCCACCGACGTCCTTGGGACAGCTACAAAGGCTCCCGACCTACCACCAAGTCTTCTATGTCGTCCTCTCTGTACTCATCTCCCCGAGCTCCTCCATCTGGAAAGAGGATCCTGAAGACGACATCCTCTTTGGTGCCGGACGGCTCACAGAGGATGGATCTGGTTCAGGTGAGCTCCATCAACACCGAGCTGCTGGAAATGCGGTCCCAAGAGAGGGAGCAGCTTGTGGACCTGAATGACCGCTTCGCCACCTACATCGAGAAGGTGAGGCACCTTGAGCTACAGAACCGATCCCTGCTGGCCGAGTTGGACGCATTGAGGAGGAGGCAGAACGACCCGTCCCGGCTGCAGGCGTTTTACGAGGGGGAAGCTCGGAGTTTGAGAGCCATGATCGACTCAGAAAACAACGACAAGATGCAGATGGAAGCAGAGAGGGACTACCTTCGGGACGTGTACGAGCAGATGAAGGAACGCTACGAAGACGAGGCAAGGCGCCGTATGGATGCCGAGGAGGGCCTGCAGAGGGCCAGAGAGGAGGCGAGTCGGGCCGTCCTCTACAACTGTGACACGGAGGCAACCGTGGTCTCTCTGTGTGACGAGATAGTCTTCCTGAAGAAAGTCTTTGCAGAAGAGCAAGCGGAGCCTCAGGCCCAGCTGCAGGTGGCAAACATCAGCGTTGACGTAGAGTTGTCTAGACCTGACCTCTCCACCGCCCTGCGGGACATCCGGACGCAGTATGAGCGACTCGCCAACAAGAACATGCAGGCCGCCGAGGACTGGTACAAGAGCAAGTTTCTGAGTGTGGCAGAGATGGCCAGCAAGAACAACGAAGCTGTCCACGCCATCCGGGAAGAGACTATGGAGTACCGGAGACTGCTTCAGTCTCGTTCGTCTGAGATTGAAGCTCTCCGGAATGTCATCAACTCTCTAAACAAGCAACTGGAGGATTTGGAGGACACACAGGCCAAGGAGGTTGAGAAATACCAGGTAAGAATGAGTCTGAATCAGAATGCTATATTATGATTGTAACTTTCCTGTCATTTGTGATGATGAGGAGCTGTGTTTTTTCTATTTGTAGGTGAGAATAAGTGAACTGGAGCAGGACATTACTGAGGCGAAGCAAGAGATGGCACGCTACCTGAGAGATTACCAAGACCTTCTCAACGTCAAGATGGCCCTTGACATTGAAATTGCCGCGTACCGGTGAGACACTGTTTTGTTTGCTCTAAGTAAGCAAACTGACTCGCTATATTCTATCTGATCCATATCCTCTGTTTGTCTTTTTTTCTCTTGCAGGAAACTCTTGGAAGGGGAGGAGATTCGGCTGACCTATCCTCTCCTTCCAGCTCTAAATTAAAACCTACTGATATCTTCAGAAACCCAGCCCCCCTTTTCTCTTCCTTAAATGTTCTTCCCCAACATTCTTTATCCCCCTCTCACCTTTCTTCTAACTTCAGTCTCTCCGAAACAACCATTCATCAACCCTTCCAAGAAACATACCAAAAACAGAAACTCATCTCTCTCAAGACGGCAGCGCCCTTGTGCTAAACAAGAGGTCCATAAGAAGTCCCCCTTCTTCTACACACGTCCTGACACCACACATCATGAAGATGGCGACCTGTCTAGCACAGAGTGGCTAGACTGCATTAGTTACGTAAAAAAATAGCAGGTGGCAGTTTTGCTTTGGCTGAGTTCCTCTCCGGTAAGGCAGGCTAAGGTCCAAGCAGCAGAGTTAGCCACTGGACTTTCTTGATCCCTCTGTATCCAAACATTTGACCAGCTGTTTGTGAAGGAGGCGGAAAGAAATTCAGTCCTCTCAATGCTTGGATTTTATCTGCCGCATATTTTTTTTTCCACCTGGAACTCAACCAATCAGTGAAGCAGTGTCCTGCATCCGGTTTTCCGGTAAAACTTAGAGGCGGTAACTTTAAACATCTCTTTTAAACCGATGACCACACGATCTACTCTGTTCTATGATATCGTAGTACAAAAATTGGGTGAATCTGCTCTTTATAACTGGATAATTGGCTCTTTAGATGTGTAATAAACCACCCAACTTCCAAACACGTAAATGCTATGACGTTTTGAGAGTTTTGTCTTGAGAAATTGTTTGTCTCATAGACGATTTGTGCCAAATTTGCTCTTCTAAGTCATTAAAAACTAGAAAAATCTCAACATGACAGCTCTATCTAAGGGAGCCCCTTGTTCTTTGTCGGTTGATTTCGGATCTACACCTGTGAAAACCGTACAAAGTCGGCACCATAACAATCGGTGTCCTTGTCCTTGTAACAACCAACAACAAGCTGAATAAACACATAACTGACCTGCATCTGTGTATTTGTGTTTTAATTTATATCTAAGTCATCCTTACAAGGTATTCAAGCCTAAAGTTTAATTTTAAGTTTAGCCATATTCCAAACCATAAAGATAATAGAAGACATGTGCATCTTCTGTTTGTCACCTGACTGGATTATCTGGCAAGAGAAACATATCATGAGATTTCTGATTCATATATTTTATGTAATGTATGACACCAGAAACATTTCCTCAAATATTGTGCTAACAAGAGATATTTTGCAAAATACAACAGTAAAGCATCCTACTTCATTTTCTTCACACTTAAAGTATCTGTACTGAAAGACTGACACATCAAAGCACTTATCAATTTGTACTGCGTTGACAGATGGCCTGCAGCATTATAAATAACTTCTAACAATAACTCTGACTCCCGAGGAAAGAAACAGAATGCACAGTTGACTGCGGATGCAGCAATATGACAACACAAGTAAGCAACTTTTTGATGTACTTCACTTCACTTAGGGAATTGAGAACATCAGCACAGTCCTTCAGCTGTTACAAGCCACAGACAGTGTAACAGTGGAGGAGATGTTTCCCTGAAGGAAGAAGAAAGCATAATTTTTTTCCTGTGAGTAATAATAAAAATAACACCAAACAACATGGAAGTCAAGATGAGTCAAGAACAATTTGTTACCATTAAAATATGCACCCCATCTGGATCATCAATTTGTTTGTCAGTTATATACAATGCATTACTGTTTGTGGTTGCAACATGAAACTCCCTCCTCAAAAATACTTTACTGAGATATGTTTTCAAATATTTACACAAAATACTTACACTGTTGGTGGCAAGGCAAAAATCACTGTTTTGTATTTTGTTACTTTTCCTTAATATAAAAAACTTATGCTTAAATATATTAAACTAAAATGGTGAATAAAAATAAAAGTTCATATTTTCCGACAAACATTTGACAAATAAAATATATTCAACATAAATATCTAGCTCAAGAGTTTTCAACAATACGAAGCGCTATACATAGCATCACCGACAGATGGCAGTAAAAGAACCAACAAACATCCGTCTTTTGATTACTTCCGCTTGTCATAGGACACAAACATGGCTGCCATGTTGCGTCTCTAATGCTTGCGTCTCAATGTTAAATTTTGTTGCTAGCTAAACACTGCAATACTTTAAATTATCAGGAACAGTTACTAACTAGGTCTTTACAGCTACCGACATGTTCCAGGTCATCGGCGGACGGAGCGTCCAGGCGGCCCGGCTCCTCGCGCCCAGGAGCGCCGTGCTCGTGGAGGCTGTCCGGGGCCGAAAGTCCCGCACCGACCCGGTGGCCAAGTCCAAAGAAGGACGGATTAAAGTGCCTGTATCCGTTGACCCGGTGGAGATGGTGGTGCTCAAGGAGAGATACTCGGAGTACAAGCTCATCATGAGGGCGCTTCGGTACGTTGACCTGGAGGTCAGGGGTGACAGTTCGGTCAGAAACACTGTTGAATTGTTAATTACTATGACACTGACCCGAAAATGAATGCAGTATGACCAGATTTACCAGTTAGTTTGTGCTTATATTTTGCATATTGCATTAAAAACACACGCAGCACTCATTATTAAAATTTATAAAAAAAAATATTTTTACCCACATTTAGAAACTAATGTTTAATTGGATTCCTTTCTGTGGCTCAATTCGCGTAGCGCGTAAAAGCTGCTGTTCTCGGTCCGGTTGTTCCGGGTTCGATTCCCGGTCTCTGCCCCTGTGCCGTACACGCCCTTCCCCCTCATATTTACTGATTAATAAAGACCAATAGTACTTTTTTAAAAGGGTCAGTTTCTCTTTCATGTTCATTAGAAGTGCACCAATCAGGTTTTTTTGTCAATACTATTTGCGTTTTTAGATCTGGTCAAACAATTTTGGATTCAGATCGCCGACCCCCCCCCCCCCCCCCCCCCCCCTTTAACATCCATTGCACGTGCAACAGAAAAAATGTCCTGCATGTTATTTGACCCTGTCAGTAATTTTAAACCCAACAAGAAATGAAGGAATTACAAAATTGTCTCTATATATATACAGATTTAAAAAAAAAACTGACCTAAAAAGTACATGATGCTGACATGGTTTGACACTTCATCCTGTTGACAGGATGGAGTTCAAGGAGGGAGTGTTGCGCAAAAAGTACGAGGAGGAGATGGGCTCCCAGGCTGAACTGAGGGCGAGGCAGGAAGAGGAGGAGCATCGCGCCCTGATGGACTGGAATAATCAGGAAAACCTGCGGATACTGAAGGCCAGGTAGGGAAGACCGAAAAGAAACGATTCAAGATCAGGATGTTGTCCGTTTCAATTAAACAACTCGGTTCAATCCTCTCATGTTAGAGTATTAAGGATCCAACAGGAAGAGGAGGAAACTGAGAGGAAGAAAATGGAAGCCGCCATTCAGCGGGAACAGGAGCAACAGGAGTTCATCAGGAAAAAAGAGCAAGAGATTTTGAAGCTGCAGGTAAAATCACCTCACACACACACAAGCCTCAGTTATAGTCAGTAAAATAAACAATAAGCCAGGAGAAAAAATGTAAACAAAGTAAATATTAAACTCCAGTTAAACTCACAGTGGTATTTGTTTTGAATGCTAACAGGAGGAGGCTAAGAACTTCGTCACCTTGGAGAACCTGGATCAGCGAATCGAGGAGGCGCTGGACAATCCAAAGAATTACAACTTTGCCATCGACAAAGAGGGGAAAGTGGTCAAAAGGACAGCGCTGCAGTGAAACACCTGAGTTCACGTCTGTATGCGTGTGTGTTTCCCTCCCCCCATCAAGACTCGGATCAGACTTTTGTTGTCCATTTCAAGATTTCAAGTGTTCTTCAGAACATGCCTGCACCCGGAAGTGTATATTATTGTAAAAATGTTTTCTTTTTCAACATAAAGGTATAAAAACGTGATATGCAACATAACGCATCAGACTTTGTTTATTGATTTCTAAATGTTAAACATGTTCTGTCAGAAAGATATTTGTAAAATAATTCTGACATATTCCTATAGCTGTATTAGGACACAGAACTGCACAAAATGCAGTTTTCTCTTTTTTTCTAGCTGTCAGTTTTTTTTGTCCTATTTTTATAACTGAGAAAATGAGTGAACATCTTCAAGACAAAGAAACAGCAGACATAGAGGAGCTTACAGACTGAACGCTTTCTGAATAATCACGATAAACAGCTCAAGTTCTTCCAAAAATCTTTCATGAAGTTTAGCTTGGCAACGCAACCCAAACACTTCCTGCAATTCTGCTGTTTGGACACCAAGAGGTGCTCTACGACCTCAAACCAACACAGACCCGCTCATGTTCAACATCTCACCGGCTAATCTTCCATCAGGTTAGGTTAGCATGTTTATGGAGCAGGATGATCTGAGGTCACCCTCCAGAAAATCAATAACACCTTTAATCCCAGGTAGTCAATGAGAACGGGACTAGAAACTCTTTCATTTTGTGTTATACAACATTAGACGAACCTGAACTGGATTAGAATGACTTCTCTTACAACAGGCGGATAATAAGACCGCTGCTTCACATATACTGGCGTTAGTAATCTGGTGTGAAGCTGTGCACACGGTTAATGTGATTGGTAAGAGAGCTAATTGGATTGGCTCTCTGTGGTCACTGAAGACTAGGATTATCAGTGGATTGGGATGAACCCATAAACCCAGAGGAAGACAGAATCAGAACATCACTCATGCTTAATCACATTCTGAGATCTGAAGATGGGGTTAAAACAGGAAACTGATTATATTTAAAAAAAAAAAAAGCAGAATTATAATTCAATTGAGCTTTATTTGATGCAACAGGTGTGGTTATATCAGCAATACATACACACATCTTCAGGGTTTTTTTCTGCTAATGCAGAGGAACATCTGAGCTAAACCCAGCCTGGAACGACAAACGGCTTTGAACTGGAGAGAGAACTTGCTGATAAACACATGCTGGAAATAAATACATTCACAAAATATTGCAGCAGTTCTAACGTACAAGAAGCTCAAATTTGCAAAACCAAAACTGGAATGGGAGACAGAAAGCCTGGATGTTACATTTTGCATTTAAATCACTTTTACTGATGAAATTGTAGCAGAAATGCTTACTAAAGTAAAACAACAATAGTTGTACAGTACATAACACTTTGGTGATAAAGCTGCATCTTGGTAAATTTGTTCCCTTCCTGGGGTTACAGTGCCTTGAAAAAGAAGTTCTACCATTTAATTTTTTTTGTTGAAACCACAAACAACCAGTTTCTTGAGTTTGGAAGGAACTAAAATGTATTTTAGCTCCTTCCATCTTTCTAGGGAGTGTATCTCTGGGGCTTTGGGTCATATTTTGGTTGCTTAAGACAAACTAAATATGAGTTTATTGGGTTCCATGTCTGGACTCATGGACTGCATACTAAAGACAAATAAATCTGGTTATACGTTTAAAACCAAAACTTTAAAGCTTCATTCAGGCCTTGCAACTAAAACATTCAATAGAGGACTGACTGGACGTTGTGTCAAACGTCAACTGTAAAACTATAAAATCTGAATTTGTAACAAAAAAGGAAGTACAAACACATTAAACTAGAGGACATAATCATAACCACTTGAATATTCAAGTATAAAAACACAACTATAAAGGAGTAATATAGGGATTCATGTAAGCACCTGAAAACAAGTAGAAATGCGGAGGCGTATTTTTATTCATCCGTCCCACAATGTAGGCGGCGTCTACAGTTAGGAGATCCTGTTGTTTATCTGTCCGGGGTATTTCTCAAATCTTTTCTCTGCCTCCTCACTGAATGCGTCGCCTAGAAGACATTAGAAAGGCAGCAGCTTTAGTGAAATTCAACAAGTTTTACACTAAGTTTGGAGAGCTTGGCCGTTCCTGATTGGTTACCGATGTGACAGTTGTGGAGCCAAATCCTGTGTCCATCGTATTTGCAGTTGCATTTCATGCCGTTATTTGTGAAGTCGCTCTCGGCCACTTCGTAATTCGGATTGATCACAACCTGAGCGGGCGAGAAAAGCAGAGATGGATGACGACTGGCTACTCTGAGGTAATCAATCAAAGGTTTCAACTTTCAAAATTCATCTCAACGTCACTGAGAGATTGTGGAAGAAAGATCCTGAATAATGATAACCATATCATGTTGAATGAGATAACAGCTTAGACTTCAAGTACTGTCTATAGTAGGGGTGCAGCAATTGCATTTTTCTGGGCGAATAGCTGATCTATAAAAAAGATCCTTACTGATAACAATGTTTTGATTTTCAGACCTTTGTGGAGGTAGATAAGATCACTGGATAAGATCAGTTTCACATGAAAGTATCACCCAAAATTAAGGAGCCAATTTATCAACCAGTTGATTTATACTTGCATATTGACCCTTCACACTGTATTGACACCACATTCAATATCACGCAAAATCTGGATGGTCTCAAACCATGAGGTTCTCCAAGGTTTAATACTCGGTCCTCTACTCTATTTTCTCCCCCTCATTTCAAATACCCTAGCAGGAACTGGCTTGGTAGCAGCAGCTGATGAGATGATGGCTTGTGACAAGTGTGCAACTCTGTCTCTTAGTTATCAGAGAATTTGAGGGAAGGAAGATCTGGCTACAAAGTCAGCGATACAACACGGTCACGCCGGCACCTGGCCGGCTGGGTGCTCCAAATGAAACCCCACACACTCACCTGCATGATGTAGTTTCCAGGTTTGACATCCGTGATGTCGAGCCACTGGCAGTCAATGTCGTGGCGGTACAAGTCCCAGCATCCGACCGTGATGCCCTGGTCGCCAAAGTTGGCGCACTCGTATCGTTTCGAAACACCTGATCGACACGGATAAAGTGCGGGAGAAGAGACATCAACTAAACGCTCGCGGCTCACCCAAACTATTCACATCGTTGGCAGATTTAGGTTTAATCAGCTTGTTTCTTCAGACTGGAAGTGATATCAATGTTGTGGATCCAAAGAGTTAATTGAAAATCTTTGGATGGAAGACTGCGGTTCAGTGGGTAGGCGGAGTTATTGTCTTCCAATCGGATCGTTGTGGGTCTGATTTCATTTCCTCTTGTCACATGTTGGTACCAATCAATTAATAAAGTGTGTTGGGTTGTCAAAAGGACTGGAAAGGCTCCATTTACCACTGATGGAGCTGAACCAACTATAAACACTTAGAGCTCATCAGTGAACACAAGCAAAGTAACTGAGAAGGACATAAATAATTGTTCACATTAATGAAATATACAAATAAATAAGTATCTGTAGCATTTCCAGTCACAAGCAAAGTTCTTTGCTGGGTGACAATGACATATATTTTTTCATTTTTATTTTTCAGATTGTAACCTCGTCCAGTCAAAGCATGAGACTGACCTTCTTGACATTCTGTGTCCTCCAAGCAGAAGCTGGCTTTGTGGCCCTCTGCCACTTTGCTGCCGTTGGCGTTCAGCAGGTCATAGTGGGTGAAGATGTCCATGCTGTGATAGTGGCTGAGTGAAAAGTCGAAGCGGCACAAATTAGACCAAATCCTCCACTTCAGGGTCAACATAATGTTGAAAGTTGTGGTATTTTGTTGCTACGTTGCTCTATTCTTTTCTGAAACTTACAGCAGTTAATGAACTAGTTGAAGCTCTGACGAAAATATTCACTTTTTTACATTTTCTGTCATGTTACAAACACAAATGTCAAGGTAGAAAAGAGATGAAAGGTTTTCCAATCACTTTACAAACAAAGGAAAAGAAAAATCTATCACATTATTGAGCCCACCTGTAGAAACTTTGACTACGTCATTCTAACACATGAGTAAGCGCAGATCCAGTTCATCCCACTAAAACTCTGGCTGCTTTTGCTTCTTTCCTTCCTTCAAAAGATATTTTAACCGACCACAAAAACACAAAATAATAATAATTTGTTTGCTCTGTCACACACATTTATCTTTGTTTCCTGCTCGTTTTGTCTTCATATCTGACTTTTCGTTGTATGTTACCCGTGACAGGCGTGCCACACCCATGAGTGGCGCCCGGCTTTGGGCTTGAAGTCGGCCCGGCCCACATTGTGGATCTGGGAGGAGAAGCGGAGCAGCCGCCGGTGTCCGTACGGCCAGTTGGCTTTGGCCGCTGACTTGGACAGGCAGTCCTCCTCGGCGGCGCAGTAGAGCATGTGCAGAGGACGGTCCTCGATGTAGACCGTCTGCTCCACCAGGGAGGCGTTCAGGACCAGGTCAGAGGCGGCTGGACGCACAGGGGGCAACAGAGACTGGACTGAGGGGTGGTCTCATCTCAATATTTCATACTAAAGCATATATGTGTGGATAAATGAGAAATACTTTTTTAAAAAATGTGCGTGAATTGTTGTGGAAGACACTTCCTGTTGCATTTTTTACTCAAGCAAAAGTAAAAAGGTATTTAGAAAAAAGGTTAATCAAGTACTGAGTAACTGATCAAAACATTAACAATTTAATATTTAAAAATTACATCATCAGACGGACCAAAACCTAAAGTTATGTGGAAGTTTTTGTATTTTAAGGACCAAAATGAAAATAATTCATTGAATAATTACAAGATAACAAAATGAGGCAAAAGAAAAAAAAAATTCAAAATGAAACTTATGAAACTTTGACAAAACTACAAGTTTGTGGTGAATTAATGGTTAAAATAAGTTTGATCTTCATTTAATAATGTTACCAACAGAGGATAAAGTATCAAGAAATAATACTCAAGTAAGAGCAGCGATACTTCATCATAAAATGAATCAAGTCAAAGTAAAAAGTACAGAGTTAGTAAAAATACTCCAGTTACTCCAGTAAATGTAATTTGTTACTGCCCCCTTCTGGCTGATTCTGGGGCTTTAACTCACTCTCTGAGCAGATGACTCCTGCTGAAAACTTTGCGGCCGCTTTCTGGCAGTTGACGGTTTTGTGATGCTGGCACTGGCTCAGAGCCATCTCACTTCCTGTGCACTTCACACCGCTCATCACCATCTCTGTGACGTTGCTGCTGTCCCAGTACCAGGTTTCCTTACCGGCGGTTTGACAAAAACCATAACACAGAAACGAACAAAGAAAAGAAAGAGAGAGAAACAGTGCATGATGATCAGGACAGATTCACACGCAGCGCCTCAGAGTTCAGGTTTTATGTGGCTGCTCTGTAAACCAGATGTGCAGGACTTGGCTGCTGACTGGAGACAGAATGTTCAAGACAACCTTCAGCTGGAAAAACAGCTACATTTAAAAAAAACGCTAAGGACGCTAATAAATACCCAATAAACCAAAAATCGATTCAATATTTACTCAAGTACAAAAGCCACATTGCATCATTTAATGAAGGGTTGTGTTTATGTACTACACAACCACATGCATTGATTAAGGTTTTACACTGGGATTTCGGTTGACATTATGTCTATTATGTTGAATTTACGTTTATATCTTCTGTCCGTTCTTTGTTTTAGATAAAGTGATTGGGGAAAACAACATGAGAAAGTGAGGAGGGAAAACCAAACGTCACCCACTTCTACTGTAAAAAGCGTGAGCATAAACGGCTAGCTACGTGACGACAGTCAATAATCAAAGCGTCAACACAGAAGTCAAACTTTATCCAACTGGAAGTTTACAAAACAGTCAGGTGAATTAGCACTTTAAAAATTATCTGGAAAAATTCATTTAGGGGAAGCTAAGAGCACTAAACATCTTCAAAACGCAAAAACGCTAAAGCGCTAAGCTAAAACTGAGCTCTGCTGTTAGCACATTAGATGGCGCCCCCCCACTGTCACTCTGAAACTAACGTGGCACAAAGACTTGGCTGCACAAAGACCTGCTTCCCTCTGTTGGTTTGTCATAAGAGGTTTTTTTTTTATTATATTGACCTTCGTATTGTAAAAGTTTGGAAGTGGTCTGATTATATATTTTTTGAAGTGATGTATCATATACTTCTGTGCTTTGGATTGATTTTGGGAATTAAGAAATTCAAATGATTTTAACTTAAGAATCAGAAGATTCAAGTCTTTTTTTCACAATGCCCAGAATCATGTTTTTTTATTGTTATTGTGACTGACCTTATATCTCAAGCAACTAAAACATTAATTTTTACCTTACTAGCTTCTGTTTTTAGTGAGACTCTCATAACCTCTACTGCAATCATCCTTCATATAAAATAACTTCCAAATACTTGACTTGTTTACTCCGATCCTCATCAACTCAATGGTGCAAATTTTTACCTTTCAATCAATTTAGCATAATCAGATGTGAAAAATAATGAGCTATTGTTGCTAAGTGTTTTAGCTTGCTTGCTGTGGGGGGTGAAACGGCTTCAAAAAAAAATTTCTCTAGCTGTGGCACACATTTTCAGCTCCTACTCACGGTGACGGCGTGCATGGCGTAGCCGAGCCCTAGCTGCCTGCAGGCCACCATGGCCTCCTTCGTCGTCCAGCCTGTGCTGCACACTGTGCCCCACTTGGGCCCAACCTGAACCTCCACCCGGCCTTCGTAGCTGCTTCGGCCGCCCGCTACCCGGATCTGTGGAAGCGTCCTGCTGGGAGTCAGATGGGGGACACGCTTCCTGTCCTGTCTGCGACCCGTCTAAACTACAGACTACCCGGTGTTTATATGGAGTCGACGGAAAATGTGCTGGATAGTCTGTTGAGGCCGAGAGGATCGGCGTGGTTTCCACTTGAGGTCACAGTGGTGAGCAGCTCCGACTTTGATTAGAAGCTCTGCTTGGGGATATTTTTAGCTCTTCCACATGGAACAGGCGACTATGTACATATTCCATGTCCAGAAAGCTGTATATTGCATATGCATAATTATAATAATACTGTATAAAACCATAAATATATTTGCTAAAACTGGGACCGTGTTGTGACAGTTTGTTGTTAGTAGCTCCTCTCTGACCTACTATTGCTTTTGAAAGAAATGCCCCAAAAACAACCAACCAGAGCTAGGAGGAGGGTCTTAGCGCTGTCAATCACTCTCATGTATGCCCTGCTAAATATGCTAATGGCGGAGAAACTATTTACTGCCACAGAAAAACCATTTAACTGTTGTCATTGGTGGCTATGCTAACTGGCCTTAGCATTAGCGTAACAGCGAGCTATGTGATTGACAGCGCTAAGGCCCGCCTCCTTTCTCTGATTGGTTGTTTCTACTTAGAACTACCAAAAGGTAGAGGAACTCGAATTTTTCACAGATTTTCTGTCTCATGCCATATTGTCGCAACATGGTGAATATTTCAACAACTATGTGAAATAATATTTTTTATAAAAGTCACATGCTGAAGCTTTAATAATGAAAATATATATTTTTTAAAAACTACATTTATTTCTCATTTGAATTAAGCAAAGCCTCTTGATGTAATTAAATAAGTCTCCGTGTTGTATATTTGACCGTGTAGTAAATCCACAGGCATCAGTAGCAGCTAACCCACAGCATTAGATTCCCAGACATTGTTACGTGACAGTAAACACACTGCAGTCGCTGCTGCCAACAGGCTGCAGTCAGACCTCAGAGTCAGGCAGCCTTTTTTTGTTTTTTTCTTCAAACAGACAGAAGCAGAAAGTTTGTACACCCTCAACGTGGTCGTGGATGTCAGATACGTTTAGCTCCTTAAGGATAGATTTGAACAGTTCATTTAAGTTTTTAAGAGTTTGGATAGCGTTCAACACGTAAAATGTTAAACTCCTTTTAAGCATAGAGAAACAACAGTGGTTTTTGTTTTTTGTTTTTTTCTCATTAAGCTTTTATGAAGTGTTTGGATTAGTATTCAACATCTGTTCCTCACATAAAGTGTCAAAGCCCTTTTAAATGGAGAAACTACACTTGTTTTGTATCCATCAGCAAAAATTGGTCTCATTCTGACTTTTCTCAGGATGTAGTTTGTATCTGAAATGGCAGTGCTCATTTTGTGGAGTTCATTTAGTTGTTTAATGGCCAAAACAGAGATTGAAATGGGGAAAGTAGGTTAGAAATTAAGCTTCTGAAAGTTATTCAGATTTCTGCATGTTTCACAACTCAAATGTAAAACCTTTTTAAGACAATTTTGATTAAAATGTAAGACCTATATCATGACAGAGATGTACAGGAGAGACATAGGGAACCAAAACTGAAATTTCTGGAATCTTTTTGTGGCTCTTAGTAGTTTAGTGCTTCTAACATTGAACATGGCTGTCTAGTTAGCCGGCTAGCTACCTAGAGAGCTAGGGAGTTAAGTGACTCGTTAACTAGATAGCTAGTATGGTAGCTGCTAATGGCTTGTTTGTTTGCTGGTATTAGCAGCAGCTTGTTACAGGCAGATTTAACCTCCCTGAGTCACAGAACAGAGAGTAAAGATGTCTGTGTGTGACTCAAATGTTCGCCAGATGGAAAAGTCTTGCAAGAAAAAACCTAGTTAGAATATACGAGGCTAAATCGTCCTGCCACGACTAAATTTAAGACCTGTGATTAACATATTTAAAGCAAACCTACATATTCTTTAATAAATTTAAGACTTTTTAAAGATTTTTTAAGGATGTACAAAGACTGTTATTGACAATTTGTGGACTATTTATGGTTAAAATCCGCCTATATGTCAGGAACCACATAATTTAAATAAAACCATTTCTGATTGGTCAAATACCCAGGCAGAACTATGACATCACTGTGTTAATGGCTTCAAAAGGTTTACTTTCCTTGGTAGGATTGTAAATATATATTTTCATAGAATAAGTTTGTGCTATAAAATATGGTTTTCTCTTATTCACTTGGACCTTGTGGAAAAATATGTAAGCAGGATGACAGATGATGAAAAAATAAAAATATTCATAATAAAAAAAGTGTTGTCTCTCTTTAAACTTTCATTATCTATTTTCTGTGGTGGTGTGTTTATATATAGTTAATTTTGAGGATCAGAGGAAATCTGCAATCTAAGTCTGGAGCTAATTCTTCTTGTTGAAATGTATCGCTGTTGTTTGTTGCATCATTTATTCTACACTAAAAAAAAGAGAAGTCCAAATCCATCATCCATTTATGACCACAGTGAGAATATGTTAGTTTTTCACTGGTTCTACAGGAAGAACGCACCATAACAGTAAAAAACCTGCCCACCTGACAGTACATTAAATTTGCATATGCAATATACACCAAAAGAAAGCAAACATTTGCTTTGCAGCAGCAAATTGTCTTTGTTAATAACCTACTTGCAGGCCCTGGTTAGCGTAGCCCAAACCCAGCTGCCTGCAGGCTACCATGGCCTCCCTGGTGGTCCAGGTCTCACCACAGATCAGACCCCAGCTCTCCGTCCCGTTAGCGTCAGAGCTCAGCACCTCCACGCGGCCCTCAAAGCGGCTCCGTCCGCCCGTGATCCGGATCTGTGCGAGACCAGGGGGTTAGGCTACATGCTACAAAGCAGAGCGCAGACACAGACGGAGCAGATTCCTCAGAAATTCTCCTGAAACTAAAGGAAGCTCCGGGTTTGGTCAGAAATATTTCTGCATGTTTTGTGTAAAAGCTCAAAGTTACTACTGAAGATTTGATTTTTCTTCATTTCACTGACAAAAGGGGAAATTTTGTGGAGTATTTACACAAAACATTTGTGTCACTATTTACTGGAGACCAGGTTAATAAGAAACATGAAGCTGTGCAAGTATAAATACTCCATGTTGAATATGCCTTTGCTAATAAAGTACCTTAAGATATTTTTTTCTAGGAGCATAATTTGGAAAACGTTTAAATATTAGTAAGTTACAGATGTGAGTTTTTTTAAAAGTTAGCCAACTACAGTTAGCTCCTGCAGCTAACTAACTAGCTCCTGCAGCTAACTAACTAGCTCCTGCAGCTAACTAACTACCTCTTGCAGTTAGCTAACTACCTTCTGCAATTAGTTAACTAGTAGCTCCTGATCCTGCTGTTAGCTTTGCATCTCACATTTCTGTAACAGACAAGTGTTAGAGTAACAAATCTATGTACAAGTACATCTAAAAAACAGGGAATATTGTGAAAATGTATATTATTTTGTGACTTCAGAAGCTGAATTAATATATTACAAGAGTCATAGAGACACACCCCAATCAGCAAATGAGACATTTCTAATGTCTCATCTAATGTATCTAATGTATTCAAATGTTCTGAGACACTGAATTTTGGGTTTAATCTGTTCTCCATGGTCAACAAGACAAAACGGCTGTAAATATTTCTCTCTAAGTGTAATAAATCTATTTAGGTTTCACATTCTGAAAGGTGGCAATTATTGAACTTTTTCATAATATTAAAGTTTCCTTTTAGATGTACTTGGTAATAAACAAATGAATGCACTAACAGGAATGGGAAGAATAGATATTTCAGATGTTTTTCCATCCTACTGTTGTACAAAAATCTAAAACTTAATAAAAAAGAACTCAGTAAGTAATTTTTACTTGCTAATATAAAACCAAACAATGTGACATGAAGCATCCAAACATGAACGTGTGGGTGAGGCAGTTCGGTCTGACCGAGTTCTCCAGGCTCATGTAGGGGATGTTGCAGCGAACGGCGGCGTCCTCCATGTGCTGGCAATCCTCCGCCGTGATGTTTTTAAACGGGCAGTTCCAGATCGACTTCTCATTCCCGACACACTTGACCTCGTTCATGTAGATCGGACCCATTCCTGGGAAAAGAGCTCTGAGGTCAGACCAGTTCAAGGAGCAAGAAGAAATTATGTTTGTTTTAGAGAAAAAAAAAATCTAAAACATGACAATATCTGATGCCAACGTATCTGTTTTTATTTTGGGCGTTTGACCAGCATAACGTATAATAATTGTGAAGCGGGGAAGAAAGGATGCGTAGTTTCAAAATAAAATTCTAATTGGTTAGCATTTGCGTAAATGCAGTGCAACAAATGACCAACATGTCACAAAATTATGACACTTATATTTTTGATTAATTTACATTCAGACAATATCAAGAAAAATACTTTAGAGCCATAAAGGATTTAAGTTAGACAATAGAGTCTAAACCAGCTGAGAAAGAAGAAATTATATTAAAGCACAATAATGTGAGAATGGCGCAGTCAAAGTCTAGCCCTAAATTTAACTGAGGATCTATGGTGAGTCTTCAAAATTCATGTTCACACAATCTGTATGAGATTAAGCTATTTTATAAAGATAAAAAAAAGCTTAATTTTTTTATGTCGTTTTGAAAATGGTAATCAAAAACAACTTTTTGGTGTAAAATAAATAAAAACAGAAATAAAATACCTGCAGCTGTTATTGAAAGTTAAAGTGGATCTGCAAAGCCTGGACTCCCTCTCTTCTCAAGAAAATTTTGAAAATGATGTATTATTTTTCATCCACTTCATAACTTGTGTTTTTTGTGTTGCTCTGTAAAGGAAAAAATCCCAGCAAGAGACAATGAATATTGCAATAAAATAAAACGTCTCAGGCTTTATAATTGTTCCGCAGGTCAATCAGCCATAAATGGAGGAATTCATTGGATGTACCAAGAAGGAATCCTTTACTTTTAGCATGTTTGTGTCACTAGTGTCCATGAATAGCCGTCCTTCAGCAGCTCGTGCTTCTGACCTCCATTAAAAAGTCTCGGATACGTCCAGGCAGCGTTTGGTCAGACGTTAGTCCGACCACAGCACTTCCTCTAACAGATCCAACTTTCTCTGAGAAGGGAGCTACTTCCTGGTGTTTCCGAGAACTGCTGCTGAAAAGGCGGCCTGTTTTCTTCCATAGCAGAGTTTCTGGCCTGTTCACCCAAAACACCTTATTGAGGAAAGTCCTAGATTATAATTACACACATTTCCACATGTAGAGCTCTATGTTTCCTGTGCAGAATCACTAGACTTTATGTTTGTGAATGTTTCCACTGAGAAATGATGTGAGAAAGTTCTTAAAGGGCCGGTATCAAGTGTTTTTCAGGCACTTAATTATAACACAATCAAATAATGTTACCTTCAGTTGTAAGATAAAACCCTGCATATATTTAACATGACTTAAAAAAAATTTGACTAGGTGTTTTAATGCCTTGAAATTGGGCCTCGGTCTCTTTAAGAAGCTCCTGCTCTTTCTGACACTCCACACAATATGGCTCCTCCATTAAGCCGTTTCCACTGTTTTATCTTAACCATAATATTTATAAAAAGTATTCTCCAAAAAACATCCTGGGGAGGGACAAAAGAATCCAAATGATTTTATGTCCCATTCTCATTTTCTCTGTAATCATAGCAGCTGCTGCGATACTAGCACTTTGAATCTTGAAGTCAAGAATTAGAGTTTGTAATTAGAGAGAAAAAAATAGATTTGCATATGTTATTTTAAACACTTCAGAAATCCCTGTGAAACTTATCGTTGAAACGAATACAAAACAAGCACAACAGTACATGACGTACCACGAAATATGTTGTGTAACATTCACACAATCCTCAAAAAAACTAAAGATTGAATTTACACAAACAACCAGAGCTCAGAGGTCAGCTGAGATCAGTTGATCCAGTCGTTGTGTTGCAGTCGTTGTGCTCATCGGTCCTCACCTTGTCCCATGCGGGCTCCCGTCAGAGCTTCCTTGGCGCTGCCGAAGCCCAGCTCCCGGCACACGACGCTGGCGGACAGCAGGCTCCAGCGGTCGTCGCACACCGTCCCCCACTCGTTGTCTTTGAGCACTTCCACCCGGCCTTCCCCCAGCCTGGCGCCGCCCTTAAGCCTCACGTTACTCTGACAACGACATGGAAGCGCGTTTCTGTGAACATGGAGCCATCCGGCACGTCCTGACCGTTTAGTTTAGACGACGTTACTGTCGTTGAGGCACAACACCTTACAAAAAAGCATTCATATTCCTGAACATTTCTGCATTTTGTCATAAAATACCCGCAAACTTTAATTCACCAAAAGGCTTAATTGTGAAACAGAAGGAAGATGATACATTTAATAAATAAAACTCTCCAAAATATAGTATGGTGTGTATTTGTACTCATCCTTCCTGAATAAGAACTTTTGGAGACTTTTTCTCTACAAGTTTTATAAATCTGAAAAATGAATCCAGCTGACCGGATGGAGAGGAACTGACTGTAGGTTCGGTTCAGTTTAGTTCAACTCGGTTCAAATCATTTCAGCTTCATTTAATTCAGTTTGATTCAGTTCCATTCAGTTCAATTCTGCTCTATTGAAAATCACTTAATCTCAAAGGGAAATTAAATGTAACTCATTTCATTCAAGTTTCCTCAGAAAGTTCTTGAGGTGTTGATGCTATAGCAGTCAGTCATACCACAAATCAAAAGAAGCCTCTGACTGAAGACGCCATTGCTGTCTTGAAATGCTAACAGCTCAACATCTGGGCAGCAGAGACGATAATCCACAGCAACATGTTCTGGACGACATCATAAGTTGTTGGAAAGTTCTGCTAATCCACCTCATTTGCTTTTGCTGCTCCTCATTAAATCTGTAGCTTATATAATTTTTGACATACTGCCAAAACCTTTTGGTCTTATCTGTTCAGAGAACTGTCCAACCAAAATACAAGATAAATATATTGAAGTTGAAGCGAAACAAAATGTGAAGAAAAAAAAATACATCCTTCATTTAGCCAGCTTCTGTTCCTGAGGATTCTCTTACCGAGACTTTAACTTTCTTTTTCAGAGAGCTGTTCTGCATGAACAGCGGGCCGGGCATGCAGCTCACGACGACGGGCATGCCTCCGGCGCAGGTTGCCGTGGCGTTGGGCTTGTTGAACTCTAGGGGGCAGGCCGCCAGGTGGACCTCTGACCCCGAACACGCCACAGAGCGGAGCAGGTACAGGTTCTTCTGCCGCTCCAGGTACAACCTGATGGACGCAGACGGAATACGGACAAAAACTAATTTTAAAAATATGTTGGCATTTATGTGATACAATAAAATATTTTCCCACAAATGACCACAGGAACAAAACGGCAAAAACGAACCAAGATGAAGTGAGATACAAAACACTCAACATATAAAGAGGAAAGTAGTAGTTTTTCCAAAAAGTCATTTTTATACATTTGTCTTTTGTTGCAAGGTGATATATGTTTTTCTAGACACCATCTATCTACCAAATGTATCCTCAGATTACCTTTTCCTGTGGTTGCTCTGTTTAGACATAGAGCTAGCTTTAGCTTTGGATGGCTGCCTGCAAGGTAAAAACGGGTGAGTCTACATAGAAATCATGACAACAACCAATCAGGAAGCAGAACTAGAATCAAAAACATAAATAGGACCAAAGGAAAGTATATGGACATCTTTCTATTGTGGTGGTTGGCAGTGAAGTGGAGGCACTGAGTGTATGGTTAAAGAGTCCATATAAAACTACGGCTTTGGTTCTAAACATGCAGTAAGGAAAAAGTGAAATATTCTGAATGCAGCTATACTTTCAATGTGAACATAAAGTTCCAGCGTTTGACTTGTATAGATCTGCTTTCTACAGAGTGTTGATGAGTTCTTCAGCCATCTTTGTACAGAGCATTAGTGAGAGGCTCATAATAAATCCTATAGATTTTAATCTGATCAAGAGCCAAATCAGGTGGAATCTGCACAACGCAAAACCAAGTTAAAGGAAAACGTCTCATTCTGTGTTAATATGTTAAGCTAAAACAAAAACACAATGAAACAATTAAAAAAAATCAAAAAGAGTCAATCATTTAGTTTTATAAACTAATTAATCACTTTTGTCTAAACATAAAAAGCTAATTAAGATTAAAATGTATCAAACTGAATTCAAACAAAAAGTTTTACATTTTTAATACTTCTGAAAATGTTACTTAAAGCATAGGGTGGCGTCTGTCTACATGACTTCAACTCAGATATTTAGTAAAAAAATAAATAAAATGAACATTTTATCAGAAATTCATGTTTTCTTTTAAATTCAAAAATAAAAAAAATAATTTAATTTAAGAAAATCTTAATTTTCACCCAGTTTTCCTACATGAAGATGTGGCTCTAAAAAATCTAAAAGGATTTTTTTTTGTTCCTTTTAGAAAATAAAAAGGTCAAATTATTTCACCTTATCCTTAAAAGCTTAAAATTTTACAGTTCCTTTTTCAACTTCAGATTTTATATTTTAAGGTTACTTTTAGATTTTCAAAGTTCAAGTCTCTTTTTTTCCAACTTTAAAGCAACAAACAAAGCTCTATTATCAAAGTGAGCAAACTTGGTGGCTTTTATTAATCTCCATATTGGTCTCATCTCCTGAGGCTCAGCTAATCAAAACAAACACTAGAAATTCTTTGCAGACTCTACCAGATGGAGCTCTTGTTATCCTGACCCAAAGACCTGAAAGTCATTTAGCTGAAGAACCCAGCAGCTCCTCATTACAGCCAGTCATACAGATGAAAAGCATCTCCAGCTCCTGTTTAATAAAAAGCTCTATTGAGTGAAAGAATACAATATGTTTGCAGGCACAACACAGACAGGCACAGTCATGGACGAAACCTTGCAAAAATTGGGTGATGGAAAAAAAAAAAATCACCCAACTATTTTGGTTGCAATTAACATCATAAAATGTGTTTAGAGGGGCAGTATTGTGTGTTTCCAGCCACATAGTGACATTTAATAGCACAATAAAGTTACCTTCAGTTGTTATAAAAATGCTATTTATGTCAAATATGACTTTGATATTTAATGGCTTGAAATTGGGGTTCTGTCTCTTTAAGATGCTCCGACTCTTTCTGAAGTGAAGCTCCGCCTTCAGGAAGTCATCACAACATGGGTCCTCTAATAACCCTTTAACAATGTTTTTACCAACGCTGCTCTGAGAAGTAGCTCATATTATTAGCTCAGCAGATGCTCAGTTCCACCAGCTGTTTGCTAATTGCTGCTGGCTAGTCTGAAGGAGCTGAGTGGGGCAAGAGGGGCTCTGTGAGGAAGAAGCTCAGTAGCTTGGAAACTGAAGCTAAGAGGAGGAGCTTTGTCCTCAAAGGCGGAGCTAGGTCCACCAAGATGTTTTGCTCAGCTGAGTGGTTGCTATGGAAATTAACGTATTCCTCAAACACGCATGAAAGAATCGAAGCAACACTCCAGCTATGCTTCTGATGAGGGAATAACATTATGAGATGGTATACAACTCAAAAAACATAATACTGCCCCTTTAAAGCAGGAATAGTTGAGATCAGAAAATGTAAATAATATGTTTTTGTAAGATGACTGATCCCTATCTGTGTGACAAAAAAAAGCACGTAAGAAAACAAAAAAAAAGTTTCCCTGAATGGGAAGATTCAAAAGCAAGAAAGAGGAACAAATGACTATTATCTAGAACTAAATGACTGTTTTCTAAGCCAACAGGAAACCCATTGGCAACAGCGACAGGCATTCCTGCTACAGTGTACCTTCCAGCAGCTGAGACCTTTGGACCAGAGACCTTCTCAGCAGCTCGCTTTGTCAGACGTCTGCAACAGCGAGACAGTCGGATTCCATCACACACAGCAGAGAAACTACACGCAAACACTCGCTTTAACCGTCAGGTTTCGTTCTTCTTACACACACTGTCTGTGTCCTACAACGCCGAGCGGCAAGGAGCATTTCTGACATTCCACAGGTCTCCAGTAGATCATGTTACAGCGCACATGGAGGGCCAATAAGTTTGTTTAAAATAAAAAAAATGTGAAACTGAAACAAAAAAATAAATTGTTTTGGGACTGAATAAAAACCTGATTTGGAACTGTAAAAAAAAAAATTGAAACTTAAAAGGTTTTGAAACTGAAAATAATAATAATAATAACAACAATAACAATAATAATAAGAAGAAGAAACAACGATTCGGAACTGAAAAATTATGAGTAAACAACAAAAAAAAAGATTTGAAACTGAAAAAATGTCCAAAACTACTTTTCAGATTTAAGGGTATTTTTTTCAACTTCAATTTTCTTTTTTTCTGAATAAAGTTTATGGCCAAATTTAGCTCCATATCAACTCTTGGTCTAAATTTCAGAGCTACTCCTCTTATAGTTTTTTTTTTTTTGGTGGCTGTTCTCATTTGGAGCATCTGACCTCCTCCAGACCCCGGGCTGCTCCCAAGAACCTCACACATGGCTGGGAGAAAACATGAGCCCCCCTCTGCACGGCCCCCCTGATGCTCGTTGTGAAGGCCTGAACTGGAGAGCAGCCAGGAATGTGTGTCCTCGTTCAGGACGGACCGGATGTAAAAAGAAACTAACTAGAACAAATGAAAACTGAAATTGAGAAAACATTTTCATGAACTGGAATAAATTAAAACATTAATGAGAAAAACTAACTAAAACATAAATAAAATGTATGAATCTATTTATTAGTGTTTTGAATTGTTGTGAAGTTTCCCCCCCCACACAAGCCGTTTTATGTCAGCTGTTGATATAAGCTAGTCTGCAAAAGACGACTGAAAAAGTTGGGAGAAAACTTCAGAGTCCGTTGGTTGTTCAACATTTTTTGAAAACGAAAACTTCTGTTGAGTATTTATTACCAGTCAGTGATACATAATCACCATACAATACTTTGACCGTTTTTAGTTCTGCACCTAAAATTTAACCAAAGTATGAACAAATTAAAACTACTACTAATAAAACCTAAACGAAAAAATATTTCACAAGTAATCACTAATGAAAACAAACAAACTCACTATAAAACCTAAGACTAACTGAATTAGACAAAAGTCAGAAAAATAAAACTAAACTAAAAGGATAACCCAAAGCTCATAACCCTGGTATGGACTTTGAAAACATTTCTGTTTGTTTTTGGGTTACCATGACAATCAGTAAAACTAAAAACACAGAGAGAAAAAAGAAAGTTATAGCCAAGCTGTTATTAATTTTTTTGACATTTTTTAGAAAGATTCAGCAAAGTGTCACAGTTCTGATGGGCTCTCATATAATGTACAATTATACAATTAGAATGAATGTTTTAGTCAAATGTTAGAATACAAATGATTCATCTCACTTTACACCATGCAGGCGCTCTGTCTGCTCTGGTGAAGATTCAATCAACTCCAGATGCTGAGTACCCAAAGTGGCTCCAACTGCAGGCAACCTGGCCTACTTTCTCATGAATTTAGCAAATATTTACATGTACCATCAATTCCAGTATTGAACCGAGTGGAAGAAATGTTTTAAAAAGAGATAAAGTTCCCCATTTTGATATAGCAAAAAACTAAAATTCTACAAATTTCATTCCAGCGCCTGCAATTTATAAAAACTAAATACATCACATATACTTCAAAGGCTCGCATAATAAACTCTTCAATACAAAAATAAAAATTGCAAAAATGGAAGCAGGTTAGTGATTATTCTCCAGCGACAACAGAAGCCGAGAAGATGAATTGAAGCATAATCTCTTTCAAAAAGAAAAACGTAAACATACGGAAAGTGTACGACACAGAAAGGAAAACTAACTTTTGCCATGAGAGCCGTCGTCACTTGAGACTTTTGGCCGACACGTCTGCCTCCACAATCTCCACTCGCTGACAAACAAAGGAGATCCTGCTTGTGGCTCCATCAAATGAAAGAAACCGTGTTTCTGGATGTCTGACTCTGAGAGGAATGATAGTGTCACACAAACTTCCCCAAACATTATTACAACTGAAAGGCTCTTTCTGTCTATTCTGTTTTGATAAGTCAGCAGAAATGACTGACAAATTCAATGGGTAATTATGATAATCAAATATGATGTCAGTATTGACCACAAACAGCTTACAATACAACGCTTTTATTTTTTTTATCTAATCTCAATTGTAAAAACATTCAGAAGAATCCAACCATGTGATTATCTGCCATAATTAAAGATTAAGCCAAAATCAACGCTGTGTGTGGAAAAACATTTAGCATCATTTCATGTTTCTGTATGGTTTCTGAAGCAGCAGCGACTGATTATGAGAAATAGTAACCACTTCCAAAAAAATACCCTTCCACATCCTCAGAGAAGAAATCACTGCTGCCCACCAAGCTTTCATGTGCTTCCAAGACATTTACAAACTAATTAAAGCCAATAATTCTTGGAGATTTTTCTACGAAGGGAAAAGTTTTATGACAGTCACTAATGTTGCCAAGGAGCAAATGTTCCAGAAAATTCTCTCCAACGTGTGTAAAGTGAGCAGAGGTTCTACATGTCCAAATTAGAGCGCTAAATGTACAACCTTATGATAGAAGATTTAGAAAAAGAATCAACATTCGTCTCTTTTAGAAGGGGTGTCGTAAATTGTTTATGATAAAAAACAGAATTTAAGACTGAAAAGTTGAATATTAACAAACTACAAGATTTCAAACAGATGTGACAAATAAACAAATAATAATAATAATGATGCTTAAAAAAACATTCCAGAGGGAAATGCACATACTTTAATCTCAGAAATGTGAATTCTGAGTTAAAAGTAAGAATTTTTAAATTAAAGTTAGAATTTTAAGATTAAAATTAGAATTCTAAGAAAAAGTAGAAATTCTGAGAATAAAGATGGAATTCTTTTCTTTGTGCCCCAGTGGCCACATCCTCACCTGTAGAAATGTGAGATAATCTGTCATTATAAAGAACCAAAGTGTTGCAATGTCCAGACCAAATGCTCTGGTGAAACCTGAATTCAACTGTTCACACAAAAAACATCTGCAAAGTTCACTGAACAGATCGACATGGCTCAGAAGAGATGGCCGACATTCCTTCACACCGATGAAATCCTGGAGTTTATTTGACTTTTCCACTCATAGCTTTTAAATTTTTAACCAACATGACGCCTCAAAAACTGTGGAATCTGTAGGTTCACATAACTTTAGATTATAAACGTTCATTACCCAACAAGGTCAGATTATTGTCAATATGTCCTGATGCATAAAAACGAACATATAGAAGGGTGTACTTTCTTTTTCCTGCGACTTTGTCTATTTATTTAAGGTGTGACATCTTCGTAAAAAACAACAAAACAAAAACACAATTTCAGCGTAAACCTTCCTACCTCACCACAGAGTGGAGCTCCAAAGGTTCTACTTGGGCCCGTTTCTTACTTGTAGAAGTTCTTGTTGACCTTCCGTTCATGTGGGAATCCCAGCATGCCGCAGACCACGCGGGTGTTCTTGACGGTCCATCCCACGTCACAGATCTGAGCCCAGCCGTCCTTGTGCTTGACCTCCACCACGCCCTCGGTGATGGGCAGCTTCCTCCTGGCCGTGCCGACGACGGGCCGGAGCCGCACCTCCTCCACCTTCTTCTCGTCAACTTGAGCCTGGAAAGAACAAAAAAGAAAAGAAAAAAGAAAAAAAACAAAGAACAGAAGATGATTCAAGTCTAATTCAAAACTACTTTATTGAGCAGCAACAGGAAGTTGAATAAGAAACAGTTGCGCAAAAAAAGCAATTTATCTGCCTGAAACGCAGAAATTAAAGATTCAAAAATGAACGTCTGAATTAGAGATGCACCGATCCAATATTTATATCCGTATCGGCCCCGATATTGACAAAAATTTTACACCGTGATCGGGACAATGTGGTCAATCCATAAGGACAGATCTATTAAATCTAATTCTACATTTTGTGCTCCAAGCGAGGTCATGCTTTACTATTTATTTTACACTACAAATATAATTTCTAATTGCACTTTGTGAACCATTTGACAGAATATTTATTGCAGTTTATTTGTACATGTTTGATCAACGTAGTCGTTTGTCAGCTTCAGTTTCTTTATTATTTATTTTACGTTGGTTGCTCTATTCCTAATTATGACCAACTGAACAAATTAAAATTTTGTTGTTTTCCATGTTTGATCAAGCTTGTGAAGTTATTAGCATATTTAAGTGTCCTGTACTGGTGCAAAGCTATCAAATTTATAATTCAATGCATTTACCTCTTTGTTTAAGAAAAATAAATGTTTTAAGTCAAGTCGGTGCTGTGTTTCTGTATCGGATCGGTATCGGCTGATACCATACCTCAGATATCGGTATCAGAAGTGAAAAAAGTAGATTTGTGTGTCTCCAGTCTGAATGATCAGATAACACAGGAAAGAATTTATACATTTAAAGCATTTGAGCAATTTGTTGATCCATTTGTTCATATTGAAACATCTACCAGATATTCTCTGCCATGGCAAATAAAGAAACTGAATAAAACAGTTCAGCTCACTGTACATGTGAAAGCCAGCTTTGCAATGAGTCACTTCCACTGGAGCTTCGATTGGAAAAGAAATTGGCAGCAGTCAGAGATTAAAATCTGGTTGCCATATTTGACTAAAACACACTGCAGGACAAAGTTTATGAAGATTGAAATGACAGTACTTTAATGTTATGAACATTTTTTTCTAATAATGCACAACAAAGAGGCATCTTGGAAGGATTAAGTGTGATTCTAGAAGCCAGTCCAGATGTGTGACCAGACTGAACTGGTTCCAGCTGGACCACCTCTGGCATCCTGCCGGACTGGGACTCTCAGGTCATACCAAGCGGGGTTAATTTTAACGTTTTCTTAAAAGCTGCTGAACTCCTTGAAAGCGAGCGCCTCACAAAAGTATCGTCAAGTGTCCAAAATGTATTAAACTTGATTCTATTTTTTTTCTTCGTACCATTAGAATGTTTATGTGGTAAACCCAAACAAAAAGCATGCGTAAAACCAAAGGCAACTGGCTGCAGTGGGTTTTATTTAGAGAAATCAGAGTAAAGCGGGGAATCAATACAGATATAAACCACCATTTAAAATTTTCACAGGTTAGTATTTTTTTTAAACAATTAATCGCTTTCCTTCCAATTCACAATTAAATTAAATATGACTTAAAAGAAATTTTACTTCCCAATTTAACAACTTATAATTGGGCCTCTATCTCTTTAAAAACTGCTACTCTTTCTGAAACAGGAAGTCACCACAACATGGCTCCTCTATTAACTCTTTAACGTTTTTACCAGCACTTCACTGAGATATAGCTCTTTAACGAACTGAGCAGATGTTCAGTCCCACCAGGTGTTTGCTAATTGCTGCTGGCTAGTCTGAAGGAGCTGAGTGGGGAAGGACTGCTCTGTGATGAGGAAGCTTGGTAGCTTGGAAACTGAAGCTAAGCGGAGGAGCTACGTCCTCAAAGGTGGAGCTAGGTCCACCCAGGCATTTTGGACAGATGAATGGTTGCCATGGAGATTAAAGGAATTCTCAAACATGCATGAAAGAGTCAAAGCGACATTCCAGGTATATTTTTGATGAGGGAATAATGTTATAACACGATGTAAAGCTCAAAAAATGTCTATTGTACTTAATTCTGCCCCTTTAAAAGAAACATGGACAACAGAATTTGTGTTCAACATCTGAGAAAAAGTGAATTATGTAATAAGTTAAAACAAGTAAATTAAGACACAGACCCATGCTATAACAGTATATTAGTAATACAGAACTGTACAGTAAAGGCATTTTGCAACCAGAGGACATACACCCGTAGAACAAGAACTGAATAAACACATTTTGTCATGAACCATGGCAATATTTAAAAAAAAAACTTTATATGAATTTATAATAGATTTCAATTACTTGAAGGAATAAGAGTTTTAGTTTTTTTTCTTAAGCAACTTACGTCAATAATGTTTGAGTCCACAAAGCCAGGAATCCTCTCATCTTTGCAAACCACTCCAGCGTCTTCATCATGAGTGCAGTCGCTGTTTCCCCATCCTCGAGACTTGCACAAGTCGATGCTCTTCTCCCCTCCGTTGCACAACACGTTGTCCAACCAGATCTTTCCTGTAAAGAAAGACGCTTAATTAGGCTCTAGGAAATTCTCAGTCCAGAGGATAAAAACAAATCCATACCTGGGTTATTAATACATTTTGGATTCCATCTTTACTTTCTAACAAAAGAAATCCTAAAAGTGAAATGATTTCATTGCACAGTAAGTTTTTTTTTTCCATATTAGATAGTACTTTTTAATGTTTTTTTTTGTCTTTTTATCATATATTTTCCATAATGTCATTTTATAGCACAAGCTAGTTACAGCTCCTTCAGACTAGCCAGCAGCAATTAGCAAACACCTGGTGAAACTGTTCACCTGCTGAGCTCATTATAGGAGCTACTTCTCAGTGAAACGCTGGTAAGCACTTTGTTAAAGAGTTAATAGAGGAGCCATGTTGTGATGACTTTCTGAAGGCAGAGTTTCAGAAAG
The DNA here is from genome assembly GCA_033032245.1 of Poecilia picta. Lineage (NCBI taxonomy): Eukaryota > Metazoa > Chordata > Actinopteri > Cyprinodontiformes > Poeciliidae > Poecilia > Poecilia picta. The sequence continues at coordinate 23,166,882 of CM065374.1, forward strand.
AGTCAGAGCTTCTTAAAGAGACAGAGGCCCAATTTCAAAACCTTAAATTAGCCATGTTTGACATATATAGCATTTTAATAACAACTGAAGGTAACAGACTCACGTTGTTGTGCTATAAAAGGGCGCTGTGTGACTGGAAACACATAACCCTCTCTATATTTACTAACGATGAAGCCCTATGTGACTGAGTGAAGGGCTCTGACCTTGTCCGTTGCCGTATTTGGCGCTGTGAGTCCACCCAGTGGCTGCGACGAAGCCCAGCTGTCGACAGAGGACGTTGGCGTTGGCTATAGAGAAGTCGTCGTCGCAGATGGTTCCCCACTCTCCCTTGTAGAAGAGTTCTATCCGGCCCTCGTTGTGTTTGCGGGGGTATCCGGCCAGGCGGACCTTCAGCAGCTGCGGGGCCACAGACGAAGTCGGGGCCACGCTGGCCCTGCTGGGCGCTGTGGTCTGGGTTAAACAACAAGGAAACCACAACCCAAACAGAAGGATGACCACTAACTGCCGTGTATGCCTCGACTTCTCCATCATTTCAGCTGCAAACAAAGAGAAAAAAACAAGAGTATTGACAGATGTTTAACTCCAGGAAAATATAAGAAGTAATTAGCTCAGCCACAATTTACCTGTTTTTCCTACTAAATTAATAGTCTCTGTGGATATTTTTCAACAAATGCAAGGAGTTTAAGGTCAATTCCAAAAAGCCACAGCACTGCTGTGCTGATTTTGTATTGATAAAAAAAATCATTAATAAATCACATAAAGAAAAGAAAAAATTTAAAAAGAAGGTTACAGAATGAAGCAGGAACCTGGTCAGTACATGTGAGGGAGTTAATGTGAGTTGAGCTACTTTGGCATTTTAATTCATACCATCTGGTCAGGCCTAACGTCAACAAATTGCGGGGATAATCGCTACAAAAATAAATCCCTGTTTGCCTCATTTCATAACAATTCTCAGAGAAGGCATTTTTTATTTTTATCCTTCGATACTTAAGATACCCAACAAAAATAGTCCTCCCCTTTAAACATGACCACATTCTGCCATGTTACAAACAACAAATACCAGTGTATTTCATTATTTTTAAATTATTTTATTGGAATTTTCTGTGATTGACCAACAAGAAAAAAACTGATATCTGGTACTCAGAGATTTCTGGTGTATTTGTTGTTTTCTCCACATGAATCCAAACTATGGAGCCACTTTTAGTGGTAATCACAGAAGTTAGTCTTTTAGAGACCAGATGAACTTCAAATTATTCATACTTCATTGGAGATTTTATTCACTCAAAACATAAAAAAGGGATTTCTCACAAGATAAAAAGCCAATGTAGCAATTTAGAAAATAAAGATAATGGTCTGTTTCTATTCACTTTAACAGAGGAGCCATGTTGTGATGACTTTCTGAAGGCGGAGTCACAGAAAGATTTCTCACAAGATAAAGTTAAGAGGAGGGGCTTCTTAAAGAGACAGGTGTCCAATTTCAAGCCATTAACCTATGAAGTTGAATTTATTTTAAATTTTATTTGATATGTTCAACATTTCTTTGACAACTGAAGGCAACACGGTTACTTTATTGTGCTATGTGGCTGGAAAACACATAATACTGCCCCTTGAATTCACTTCAAAATACTTTATTAGTCCCAGAGGAAAATTAATTAATAATTAGGTGACTATAGATGATTAAACAATGCTTTAGTTTAGGGTATTGGTAAAACTGGACTGAATTGAAATACACACCATAGTGTCTCAGATTTTAATTGTAAAAACAAACAAAAGAAAAAAAGAAAAGAATATTGAAAACCACAAATTCTTCACAATTACAGATTACCCTGTGTTGGTTTATCATAAAACCAACACACTTGTCTGTTTTCCTAACAGAAAACAGACAAGATTGTTATAGTAGCATTACAAGATAGGAAACAGTTTGAACGGTACAAATAATTTTTAAAACGGTTTTATCTTCATAAAAATTTAACACTTTTTTTTCCATTGTGGTTCAAAATTCTTGAAATATTTCAAATTCAAAAGTACTTTATTGATCCCAAAGGGGAAATTAAATGTTGTAACTAATTAATTGAATTAATATTGCAAATGTGACGTTTGTACTGCAGCAAAATTAAAAATTTGAAGAAGCTTCGGATTTTTAGTCATTTATTTTTTGTAACTTTTGCCTATCTTTTCTGTTCATTTACCGTTTTTGTCGTTTACTCATTAGTCTTCGTTATCATAATTACTGTTTGATGACGTCAATGTAATTTCTTGCTGTTTGGGCATTGATTATTGTGTAGAAAATCGGAAATAAATCACACTTCATAAAAAAAAAATAAAAAACACATATTTTTCCACAAAATGTTCCTGAACGTCTTTAATCTGCTTTGATCCATGCTTGTATCTGCAGCTGGCTATTTACTGGTCACCACACACAGGCCTCCTATTGATAACTAAACAAATTTTCGGGGCAGGAGCGTTCTTCAGGGATACAAATACCGTAGTGAGACGTGTTTGTACAAGGTACACAGATTTTAACGGCAGAACCACAGTGGGGTCAAAGCTGCATGTCTGGAAACATGCTCTGAAACCTGACCGACCGTCAAAGCAACAAAAAACAAAACAAAAATCAACAGTGTGTTTTAGCCAGATCCTAAGCCCAAACAAACAAAGAATTTGTCAATTGTTTCACTTTGCAGGCTGCAGTTTTGGCTTTCAAAAGATTTCCTTGCTCTATTTTTGCACATTATTTCTTTTATGTCTTGGCAAACTGGTCTGGACTCAGTTAGCACAAAAACACACCAGAATTATAAAGCTGACATATAATTGACATCTACTTTTGTACCAATAGAATCTCTTCATTTGTTTCCTATCAGCTCTGTGGAGGCTGAACACAGCGTTCGGTGGGAACTCTCTCTCTCACATCTGTTCCTGTTTCTGTCTTAAACCGAAACCAAAGTAGGTCCATGGCTGTACCGGGTTCTGAATCACTGGAGTCACCAGAGTCCAGCAGGCAGAGTTCTGTGCTTCCACATGCAGTGCTGCATATTTACAGTTCCTCCCGTAATGATTTCCATCCCTCCTCACAGAGAGCTGGGGGCCTCAGAGACACTCGATGGAGAATTTTAAACGGTATTAAAAAGGTTTGCGATTTAAAAAGAGCCTCGTTTTGAACGTTTTCCACATTTGATAATATTGCACCAACAAACTCCAGAGAGTTTTGTAAGGCTTTTAAGAGACTAATTAATGAAAAGTATGACTTATTGTGATTTTTTTCTTTTACAATGAACAATCTTAAGTGTGCATTTGTAGTTCTTTATTCTAATAACCTTAAATAAAGTCCAGTGCAGCCGCTTTAGATGAAAAACACTATGGGCAATAGAAATAACCTTAAATGGACCACCCCACTGTAAAACAAGGAAGTGGCAGCATAATGCTGTGGGAATGCATTCCTTCAGCAGGGACAGGGAAGCTGGTCGGATTGAGTGGAAAAGTAAGAGGAGCTAAACACAAAGCTATCCTGGAAGAAAAAAAAAACACTTTAGCTCAAAGCAAAGCCATTTGTTTGAACGGTCCAGCCAAAGTCCACAACTAAATCCAAATTTAAAAAACTGGGTCAAAACTTGGAATCTGCTGCCTTCCGGGCACTCTCCATCCTAATGGTTGAGCTGTAGTTATTTGTCAGTGGCATGACTCCAAAGGCCTGCAGCTGGAATTGCAGCTGGTGCTAAACCAAGGTGCATGCCACACTCTTGAGATTTTTGTGTTTGTTTAGAAAAAGAAAACTCTGAAAACTTTCCCCTTCAACTCCAGAGTTATAAAACACTAAGTAGTACATATGAACACTACACTACACTGCATATTAAGTATGAAAGTTGGACAAACATAGAAAAGGTTTGAGGGGTGTAAATACTTTTGCAAGACATCATACAGATTAACAGAGATGTTGGCTGCAAATAGATATCATCTTTCTGCAAGCTAAAAAACATATCTTTTTTTTTTTTTTTAAAAAAAAGCTCTTAAGACATAAAAAACTGAAACACTCTTCTGTGTTTGCACCATGATGTTGACCATGAATATTCCGAACTGCATATTATATGGCTGCAATTAATGATTATTCAGTAATCAATTAATCAATTGATTACTCTGATGATTAATTGATTATTCTGACAATTAATCTGATTTAAAAATGGCCACATTCTGCAGAATGTTTAACTTAACCACATAACCCATTTTATGCATTAGGAATGGATTTAAATATGCTACAAAAAAGCTATTGTTTTGTTAAATAAGAAAATATAAATTTTACTGCCTAATATGCAATAACATAGCAATTTCTTTAGCATAGACTTGATCAGTTGTAGGAAAGGATGCATTTGTAACTAAAACAATACTTCTAACATAAAGATAGACTTTATGATATTGACTAAATATCAATATGGCTGATCTATTGATTATTTTTTCAATTAACTGGTTAGCAATTGGATAGCAAAAGGGGCCAAAGAGAGTACTTTGAGCCAAATGAAGCTAAAAGTAGCCACTTGAGGAGTTTGGCATATAACATATTTACAAACTTTTTTTTTGTACAGTTTTAACTTAATTACCACTCAGAGTATGTTGTTATTTGAGCTATTGATAACTTTTTTGAGTTTGTAGATACTCCACTTAACAATTAATCGGTTACTAAATTAGTTGATGATTATTTCAATAATCAATTCTACACAATTAACCTGATTAATCGTAGCATATTTGTAAACTAGCATTTTTAACCTCTAGTACTTAGTATTTATTTGATAACGAACATAAAAAGACCAGAAGATTAAAGCTTCACTTTGCAAAGTGAAGAATAAATGCAATTTTTACAACACAGACAAATGATATAATAAGAAAATGTACTTCTCTTAACGTACCCAGGCAGCTAAATCACGTTCAGCAGTCCAATAAAACCGCGTCTGTCTTACCTTGTGGTCTAGTATCAAGGAGGTTATAGCGGTTCCAGTGGAGCGAGGGGCGCTGGATCCTGAGCTCCCCTCCGCCAGATAAGTGATAAATAACTGGATTTCTTTCTAACTCATGTCCATCATCACCCACGAGTCCAGTCAGCAGGGCAGCGACCCACTAGTTGCTCCGTGTGGCGACCCTTGTTAATTTGCCAGCTGTGCAGCTTTCACCGAGGAAGAGGAGGAGGAAGAAGAGGAGGAAGAGGAGGAAGAGGAGGAAGAGGAGGACGGGACTCCACGGCTGCAAGGGGCAGGATTTATTCCCTGGAAAGACACTGAGACACTGACTCTTTTCACGTCTGGTTCTGTAACAACCTCCTCCTCCCCCCCCCCCCCCCCCCCCCCCCCCCCCCACCCCCTCTCTCTCTCTCTCTCTCTCTCTCTCTCTCTCTCTCTCTCTCTCTCTCTCTCTCTCTCTCTCTCTCTCTCTCGCTTCCTTACGAAACGGTAAAAAGCTGAATTTTACTCGTTGCTCGGGCAGATGTGTACGTGCCTGATGAAGTTCACGTGTGCTGAGAAAAGTTTCCAGCCACAAACTAAAATGTTCTTCTTTCTTCTTCTTCTTCTTCACTTTCTGACAGTTGCCACGTCTGGAAACTCTCATAACTCATTTCTGTCCGTATCTCTATAGAAGCCTCTTCCTGCCAAAGTTATCAATTTCAAAAAAATATTTTAAGTTCTCCATTATAACAGCCATTATAGTCATGTTCAATAAATTAGAATATGCTTTCTCGCAGGCTAATTTGACATATTAAAGGTAATTTGGTACTTTTCATTAGACCCAAATGTCTGCATTATGAAGTGTTATTTTATTGGTCTGATGTACTATTCAAATTTTAAATGTCATGTATTTCTTAACTGCAAGCTCGAAAATAATCACAATTAACATAAATAAAGTTTGTGTAATTAATCTATATAGATAAGTTTCACTAAGTGATTGATAATCAGACAGTCAATCAATCAATCAATCACATGTATTTGTATATGGTAAACACTGATGCTGAGTAATGGTACATATAGACCCCACTACTTTTTTTCTTTGAAATGGGTCTAACTAACTGCTGGTTTCAGGTCTTTCTCAAGCTGCACATTGAAGAGTTGCAAGAATCCCTTTTAATGTGTAATTATGTTCTTCCCACTTCCGTATTAAAGCCACAGATGTGCTCAGTGCTCCTCCTTGGGCTGCCACCTTATCGTGGTGGAGGGGTTTGTGTGTCCCAATGATCATGGGAGCTATGCTGTCTGGGGCTTTATGCCCCTGGTAGGGTCACCCAAGGCAGACAGGTCCTAGGTGAGGAACCAGACAAAGCGCAGCCTGAAGATCCCTTCATGATGGACACAAACTTTGAATTTGGCGTTCCCTCGCCCGGACGCGGGTCACCGGGGTCCCACTCTGGAGCCAGGCCTGGAGGTGGGGCACGATGGCGAGCGCCTGGTGGCCGGGCTTTTAACCACGGAGCCCGGCCGGGCTCAGCCCGAAGAGGAGACGTGGATTCCCCTTCCAATGGGCTCACCACCTGTCGGAGGGGCCAAAGGGGTCGGGTGCTGTGTGTTACGGGCGGCAGTCGAGGGAGGGGACCCTGGCGGTCTGATCCCCGGCTGCAGAAGCTGGCTCTTGGGACGTGGAACGTCACCTCTCTGGTGGGGAAGGAGGGTTACGGGCCGAACAACAGTTCAGATTACCCACCCTTCTTGGAGTCCTTAGAGGGGGTACTGGAGAGTGCCCCTCCTGGGGACTCCCTTGTTCTGCTGGGGGACTTCAATGCTCACGTGGGCAATGACAGTGAGACCTGGAGGGGCGTGGTTGGGAGGAACGGCCCCCCTGATCTGAACTCGAGTGGTGTTCTTTTGTTGGACTTCTGTGCTCGTCACGGTCTGTCCATCACGAACACCATGTTCAAGCATAAGGGTGTCCATACGTGCACTTGGCACCAGGACACCCTAGGCCGCAGTTCGATGATCGATTTTGTCGTCGTTTCATCGGATCTGCGGCCGTATGTCTTGGACACTCGGGTGAAGAGAGGGGCGGAGCTGTCCACTGACCACTACCTGGTGGTGAGTTGGCTCCGGTGGTGGGGGAGGAAGCCGGTCAGACCTGGCAGGCCCAAACGTGTAGCGAGGGTCTGCTGGGAACGTCTGGCGGAGTCCCCTGTGAGACGGAGCTTCAACTGCCACCTCCGGCAGAACTTCGAACACGTTCCGGGGGAGGTGGGGGACATTGAGTCTGAGTGGACCATGTTCCGTGCCTCCATGGCCGAGGCGGCTTATCGGAGCTGTGACCGCAAGGTCGTTGGTGCCTGTCGCGGCGGCAACCCCCGAACCCGTTGGTGGACACCTTCGGTGAGGGATGCTGTCAAGCTGAAGAAGGAGTCCTATGGGGTCTTTTTGGCCTGTGGGACTCCAGAAGCAGCTGATGGGTACCGCCGGGCGAAGCGGCATGCGGCTCGGGTGGTCGCTGAGGCCAAAACTCGGGCGTGGGAGGAGTTTGGAGAGGCCATGGAGAAAGACTTCCGTACGGCTTCGAGGCGATTCTGGTCCACCATCCGGCGTCTCAGGAGGGGGAAGCAGTGCAGCACCAACACTGTTTATAGTGGGGATGGTGTGCTGCTGACCTCGACTCGGGATGTTGTGGGTCGCTGGGCAGAATACTTCGAAGACCTCCTCAATCCCACCAACATGCCTTCTGTTGAAGAAGCTGAGCCTGTGGACTCTGGGTTGGGCTCTCCAATCTCTGGGGACGAAGTCGCCGAGGTGGTCAAAAAACTACTCGGTGGCAGGGCCCCGGGGGTGGATGAGATCCGCCCGGAGTTCCTTAAGGCTCTGGATGTTGTAGGGTTGTGTTGGCTCACGCGACTCTGCAATATCGCATGGACATCGGGGGCAGTTCCTCTGGATTGGCAGACCGGGGTGGTGGTCCCCCTATTTAAAAAGGGGGACCGGAGGGTGTGCTCCAATTACAGAGGGGTCACACTCTTAAGCCTCCCTGGAAAGGTCTATTCAGGGGTCCTGGAGAGGAGGGTCCGTCGGATAGTCGAACCTCGGATTCAGGAAGAGCAGTGTGGTTTTCGTCCTGGTCGTGGAACACTGGACCAGCTCTACACCCTCAGCAGGGTCCTGGAGGGTGCATGGGAGTTCGCCCAACCAGTCTACATGTGTTTTGTGGACTTGGAGAAGGCGTTCGACCGTGTCCCTCGGGGGGCCTTGTGGGGGGTTCTCCGGGAGTATGGGGTACCGGGCCCTTTGATACGGGCTGTCAGGTCCCTGTATGACCGGTGTCAGAGTCTGGTCCGCATTGCCGGCAGTAAGTCGGGCTCGTTTCCGGTGAGAGTTGGACTCCGCCAAGGCTGCCCTTTGTCACCGATTCTGTTCATTACTTTCATGGACAGAATTTCTAGGCGCAGCCGAGGTGTTGAGGGGATCCGTTTTGGTGGCCTTAGGATCGCATCTCTGCTTTTTGCGGATGATGTGGTCCTGATGGCTTCATCAGATCGTGATCTGCGGCTCTCGCTGAAACGGTTCGCGGCCGGGATGAGGCTCAGTGCCTCCAAATCCGAGGCCATGGTCTTGAGCCGGAAAAGGGTAGAGTGCCTTCTCCGGGTCAGGGGGGTCGTCCTGCCTCAAGTGGAGGAGTTTAAGTATCTGGGGATCTTGTTCACGAATGAGGGAAGAAGGGAGCGGGAGATCGACAGGCGGATTGGGGCGGCGTCTGTCGTGAAGCGGGCACTGTACCGGTCCGTCGTGGTGAAGAGAGAGCTGAGTCAAAAGGCGAAGCTCTCGATTTACCGGTCGATCTACGTTCCCACCCTCATCTATGGTCATGAGCTTTGGGTCATGACCGAAAGAACGAGATCACGGATACAAGCGGCCGAAATGGGTTTCCTCCGCAGGGTGGCCGGGCTCTCTCTTAGAGATAGGGTGAGAAGCTCGGTCATCCGGGAGGGACTCAAAGTAGAGCCGCTGCTCCTCCACATCGAGAGGAGCCAGTTGAGGTGGCTCGGGCATCTGGTCAGGATGCCTCCTGGACGCCTCCCTGGTGAGGTGTTCCGGGCACGTCCCACCGGGAGGAGGCCCCGAGGAAGACCCAGGACACGCTGGAGGGACTATGTCTCTCGGCTGGCCTGGGAACGCCTTGGGGTTCCCCCGGAGGAGCTGGAAGAAGTGGCTGGGGAGAGGGAAGTCTGGGCCTCCCTTCTGAAGCTGCTGCCCCCGCGACCCGATCCCGGATAAGCGGAAGAAAATGGATGGATGGATGGATGTGCTCAGTGGGCACTTTAAGTAATTTAGAAATGACTTTTGTAGTTTACAGCAATGTTTTATGAAGGTGTTTGTGAATGTTTCTTGTGTGACAATAGGGCAGTGGTTCTCAAATAGTGGGGCGCGCCGCCATTGGGGGGCGCGATGCGATACCTGGGGGGGCGCGTGTGACCAGGCTTTTTTTTTTTTGGGCCGTACTAGAATAAAGTGTAATTGCGCATCCACTACAGTAGGGGGCAGTGGCGCTGTCATTGTTACTTCTGTCACGTTTGCAAGCTGCTGTTAAAACCTAAAGAAGAATAAGAAGCTTAGCAGTGTTGAGTCAACAGAAGCTCCGACTGCGAAAAAGCAGATAAATTAGCAAAAAGGGCCTTAGAAATTGCAATAACATTTAGAATTCCTTTTGGGAAAGGAGAAGGGAAATCACGTATTAAAAATAAAGAAGTAGAAGAATGGCAAAAAAGGTGGAATGAAGATAAGAAAGGGAGAAGATTATATAAATTGCAAAATTCGGTATTAACTACAAATATTAATGAGAGAAACAGAAGGGAAGAAATAATTATGACAAGATTAAGAGTAGGTCACACCTATTTAAGTGACACCTTATATTTAATAGGGAAGAAAAACAGTGATAAATGTGAAGGATGTGGTGAGAAAGAAAATGTAGAACATACACAGTCCAGTCACATTAATGTGACCACCACGTACTTTCCACTTCAGAGTTAAATAACCAATCACAGAAGGCAGGTGGCAGCACAGTGCAGTTGAGCGTATATAAAGGGTGTGTGTGGGCTTCGGAAAACATTTCAATCGTTGGCGTAATGCAGAAACGAAGCGATTTATCCGACGTCCAAAAGGGCATGATCATTGGCTTTCGGGCCAAGGGTGGAAGCATTTCCGAAACGGCTGAGTTTGTGAACTGTTCGCGTGCCGCCGTGGTAAAAGTGTACCGTGCATGGCAAAATGGGACTGTCCAAAATCAACGACGTGGCAAATGTGGTGCACCACGGGCCATAGATGACAGAGGCGAACGACGGTTGCGGAGATGCGTTCGGGCAGATAGACGGGCTACCGTTGAGCAACTGACCACTAAAATGAACCAAGGGGCTACCACAAGTGTCTCCCAAACCACTATTCAGCGAACATTGCTGCGTCTGGGCCTCCGAAGCGGACGCCTGGTTCGTGCACCTATGCTGACTGGTGTTCATCGACGACGAAGGCTAGAATTTGCACGCCAGTACAGCAGCTGGACGTCCACTGAGTGGCGACAGGTAGCGTTTTCAGATGAATCGCGTTTTATGCTCCATCGGACAGATGGACGTTGGCGTATAAGGCGTGAAACCTCTGAAAGGAACCACCCTGCAACCATTGCAGGAACGGTCCAAGCTGGAGGCGGGAGCATTATGGTCTGGGGAATGTTTTCCTGGCATTCTCTGGGTTCACTGATTATTGTGGAAGGCACGATGGATCAATACAAGTACGCATCTGTCCTTGCGGACCATGTCCACCCCTACATGCGCATTGTTTTTCCTCAGGATGATGGCATCTTCCAGCAGGACAATGCGAGGTGCCATACAGCTGCCAGTGTACGTGCGTGGTTCGAAGAGCACCAGGATGAGTTTACCGTCCTCCCCTGGCCAGCAAACTCACCTGACTTAAACCCAATCGAGCATCTGTGGGACCATCTCGATCGAGTTGTTCGCGCCATGGATCCTCAACCGCGTAATCTAGCGCAGCTGGCCACGGCATTAGAGTCGGCATGGCTCAACATCCCAGAGAAGACCTTCAGGGACCTAAGTGACTCTCTTCCTGCACGTCTCGTAGCAGTTCGCTCTGCGAAAGGTGGTTATTCTGGCTTTTGACAGATGGTCACATTAATGTGACTGGACTGTGTATATTAATGGACTGTAGAATATATGAATCTGAAAGGGAGAATTTGAAAAGAATAGTTAGAAGGACAGGTCAAGAATGGAGTCTTAAAGGAATATTAGGAAATGAAGGAAACATAAAGGATATTTTTAGACTAAGGAAAGCATTATTTATTTTTCTTAAAAACACAAGATTAATAAATAGAATTTAAGAGATGTAAAGAAATGTTGCTACACACTCGTGTACAGTAGGTGGCGGTATGCACCTTAAAGTTGCTTGCAATCCGCCATAATAGAAAAGAAGAAGAAGAAGCTCCGACTGCGTTCTTCTCCGTTATTCAACCTAACTGCCACCAACATGGAAAAGTTTTTAACAGGGATGAAAAGAAAAGCGGAGAGAGACAAAGATGATGAGACAAAAGAAAGTCACCCGAAAGCTGAGACGAGGAAATACGACGAAGCGTATTTAGCGTTTGGCTTCACTGTCACTGCAGTTGGAGGAGAGGAGAGACTGACCGGTGTGTTTGCTGTGTCTAGAAATGCTGGCAGCGGACAGCATGAAGCCAAATAAATTAGCGCGTCACTTAAATACGTTACACTCCAATCATGCCGATAAGCCGCTAGAGTTTTTTCAGCGACAACGTGCTGAATGTTGCCAACAGTCATCCCGCTTTTTGAGGCTCCTTCAGTAAAGCGCCGTTAGCATCATATAAGGTAGCGAACCACATCTTTTCTGTTGCAGACTTAAAACACGATTTAATAAAGTTATTCTTTGTAAGTTTGACCATATGTCTTTCTTTTTTCTTTTCTTTAATGTTAATGATAAAATGTTATGCAGCGACGGATAGTCATGGTGGGGACTGAGGGGGGGGTGGGGGGGGCGCGAATAGTTTTCTTCTTGCTAGGCGGGGGCGTAACAGAAAATAATTGAGAAGCACTGCAATAGGGTAATGAAACATTGTAAAGGCCACCAGCTTGTACTTACCAATGAAAGATGGCTTTCTAACTACTGATAGACTTCAGCTGTAGGATTTTCCGTTTGTTTCTGAACCTCCCTTTATGTGTTCAACCCTGCTTCCCTTGTGTTATTACAGTAATTTCTTGACGTATTTATATTTTTTTCTTGTTCGTGTGAGGATTTAACCTTTTCAGGCTACTCCACTCGATTCAAATCTCGCTTCACAGCACTGTTCACTTGGATTGTCTACGGTAGATTTTTTTTCTTTACCTGGCCAATCAGCGAGGAGAAAGAGAAGTAGTGAACGATAAGGTTGATTTCCTGCGCTGTTTTAGCATTGTAGCCTGTCTGTAGTTATAGCAATGGCAGCTGAGTAACGGAGCGCCGCTGTCCCGTGTTGGCCACTGCTTTCAAATATTGAATTAACATTACCGACTTGTTCAGCTCAGAACTTCTCTCTTTGCGATGAAGGGTTGATATTTACAACGAAGCTGAAGTTGGTTTCCATTTCTAGCTTCCAATAGCTAAAGGGCGATTCCACTTAATTTTTCACTACCTTCCACATCATTAATCGACTGTAGTTCAAAATCTACTATACCTAGACGCTTCAAACCTGAACTAAATTATTCTGCTAGCATACCAGAATATTTAAAACCATGTTTGGGATTTGTGAAAACTTTTTCTGATTTGTGAAAACTCAATAAAAGTATGAAAGAGATGCCCAAAAATCACAATTTTTGGGCATCTCTTTCATACTAGAAATGCTCTAATTAAAAAACTAGAACCCATACACACTTCAAACCTGGACTAGATTATTCTGCTAGCATAGCAGAATATTTAAAACCATGTTTGGGATTTGTGAAAACTTTTTCTGATATGTGAAAACTAAATAAAGTTCGAAAATCACAATTTTTTTGGCACCTGTGCCATCACTAAAACTGTTCTAATTAAAAATCTACAACTCATACACACTTCAAACCTGGACTAGATTATTCTGCTAGCATAGCAGAATATTTAAAACCATGTTTGAGATTTGTGAAAACTTTTTCTGATATGTGAAAACTCAATAAAGGTCAAAAATCACAATTGTTTTGGCATCTCTTTCATATTAGAACTGCTCTAATTAAAGAACTACAACTCATACACACTTCAAACCTGGACTGGATTATTCTGCTAGCATAGCAGAATATTTAAAACCATGTTTGGGATTTGTGAAAACTTTTTCTGATTTGTGAAAACTCAATAAAATTTGAAAATCACAATTTTTTGGCATCTCTTTCATACTAGAACTGCTCTAATTAAAAAACTACAACTCATACACACTTCAAACCTGGACTACATTATTCTGCTAGCATAGCAGAATATTTAAAACCATGTTTTTTTTTATGTAATGTTACTTTAAGATGTCTAGGCACAAATATTTGTCTGTTCACTTCTGCAGGAGTGATTGTTGGGCTCTTACAAATGTTGAACATTTGAAGCTCATTACTTTGTGCTCTTTTTTAGATAAACGCTGAGTTTAAGAGAAATATACCACCAGACCAACCACTTCAGTCCAAGTTCTTGTCTCAGCTGGATCTCCAGTTAGACAACCTGATGAAGCTGATTAGAAGAAGAGAAGGACATCTTGGACAAATGCTAGGACAAATTGTTGCACAAATGGATGATATAAGCGGTATATTCACAACACAACTATCAATCTTTTTGGATAAACTTTTTTAATGTAGGAAATTAATTTTTTCTTGTGTTGATTGTTCTCACCTGCTTGTTTTCACTTCAACCTCTACTTTAACTTTGTTTGTATGTCTTCACTTTAAAAACAGTTGTGTAAAGTAAATTGTTAAACTTCAAGCATAAGGCTTGAAAAAAGATTCTAATTCCATTAATGTCCTTCAGTGGGAAGATGTTGATGCTGCATGGGAGAGTCATTAAGGAAGTCTGCATATGGGAGAAGATCCAGTCAAGCTCATCCAGGAGTATGTGGTAGGTATTATATGTGTATTTACACAACTAGAGATAGATAAATATAGAGAAAGATTTAGATCTGTACATACATAATTATATCTATCTAGACTTGGATTTCTCTAGATATGTAGAAATATACCTCTTTCCACATGGATAGATAATTCCATCTATGTCTATCGCTACATTTAGATATACTTGAGATATCTATATTCATCAAGATTTACTTTAATCTGTCCAACCTTTTAGAGATAGATCTCTGTAGAAAAAGGTCTATATAGATGCAGCTCTAGGTCTAGAGAAAGAGAGATTAACTTGTCATCACTTCACATAGGGTGTGGATGAAGCTACCATTGAAGAGGCTATTGGAACCACCACCATCGGCGTTTTTCATCTGAAAGACTTCACCACATGAAGACATCAGGATCGTCCTTGAAGGCATCAGGGTGGCGTCCAATTTGGATAGTGGGCCAACAGCTGTTGTAATACTTGTTGGACGGATATATGGACTGAAGCTCGCCTACCCTGCTGACCTTCGCTACATTTCCAGGTGTTACAGAAGATAACAATGGAACTGGATGGAGGTAAACTGTCCAACAAGACATTATTCCTTAAAAACTGCCCCCGACTAAGTTAATGGACATTTTAAAAAAATTTTATTTAGTGATGTTCTAATGTTCACTTTTTGTGTTTTCTGTTGTATTCCTCATTGCAGGACACAAATTTATTATTTTTTAATGACTAACTGCAGAAATATGTTCAAGGTCAACTATTAAGTTGCAGTATGTGATATTTATAAGCAATAGGTTATTTACATATTTGTTTAAACTGTCACTATGATATTGCATAGGAAACAGTAAAACATGAGACTGATAATGTAAGGAAAATTGAGCTCTCTTATACCAACTTGACATAATAATTTTAACAAATATGTACAAAAGAATTGATACAAAAATTACATTTGGCAGCATGTACATGTTCAATAAAGTTGATAGAAATCTATCATAAACATGGCATAACATCTGTCATGAACATAAAGGAGTCTTTACGAATGTCTATGACTGTTATGAAGTGTCATTTGGTAAATAATGACACTTTAATGCAAAGTTGGCACCTTTAATGCAACTTTTGGAGCAACTTTGCATTAAAAGTGCATTATTATTTACCATAATAACATTCATAAAGACTTTTATATTCATGACAGATGTTACGTCATGTTTATGACAATGCCATGTCAGTCTTGTGCACACCTATCAAATAAAGTATTAGCCAAATCTCTACAAACTGTGTTTGAACATGTATTAATATGAAATTAATGCTGCAGTACGTAACTTTTATAACTTTCTTTTTACATATTTGTTAGAACTATCAGTACGTTATGTCTGTATAAGACGAGGCTCAGTTTTTTTCACCGATTATCTGTGATGTTTTATTGTTTGCAATGTCCCTCTCTTACTCCCCACTCCACTGCCATCCTTGTTCACTCTCTTGTGACATCACGTCTGGACTACTGTAATTCACTCCTGTTTGGTCTGACTCAGAAATCTCTTCATAAGCTTCAACTGGTCCAGAACTCCGCTGCTCGTATTATTACTAAAACGCCAACTATGCACCATATTACCCCTGTTTTATAAAGATTACATTGGCTGCCCGTTAAGTTTCGCATTCCATATATAAATTCTTCTGTACACTTTCAAGGCACTCCATAACCTTTCTCCACAATATCTCGCCAATCTTATTCATATGGCCATCCCTTCTCGTTCACTTAGATCGTCCTCCTCCATTCATTTGACAGTTCCATCTGTCCTTCTCACTACCATGGGGGTTGAGCTTTCAATCGCTCTGCTCCCCAACTATGGAACTCCTTACCTACTCACATTAGAAATATTCAGTCTCTCCCAAATTTTAAAACTAAACTAAAATCACATCTTTTCAGAATTGCTTTTACTACATGTCATAGTTAGTTCGCCTGATTTTTACATAAATTGTATATTGTTTCTATATGGACATACTGCTGTGCTGATTGTCATTTGTACTTGTTTTTATCTATTTCACTTTTCTCTTTTATTTTTGTACAGTCTCGCCCGGAACGCCAGCTGGAGATAGGCACCAGCAACTCCCGACCCCATTAAGGGACAAGGGTGTAAGAAAATGGATGGATGGATGGATGGATGGATGGATTTTTGTACGGTGTCCTTGAGTGCCAGAAAGGCGCCTTCGAAATAAAATGTATTATTATTATTATTATTACATTTGACTACTGAAGAAACTATTCAGATAAAAAGCAGGTTCAGCACCTAAAAGCTTCAGAAACGCAACAGCATGATAATGATTATTTTAGTAATTATTCTGACAATAAAAAAATTACAGATTCTGCAGTTTTCATTTAACCACTTAAACCTTTTTTATCCAATGTTAGATATATATTAAAAGAAAACAAATAATTAAATGTGTTTGTTAATAAGAAAGTTAACATTTTATAGCGTAAAATGGAAAAAACTGATATCTGCAGCTTAAAAATACTTCAAACATCAACAAAAACTGTAACAAATCTAAACTTATACCCAGGTTTATCCTCTTGATTACAGAATCCCACTTTCAGTCATAACATTTATTACAGCAGAACATCAAAAGCAGAATTTAATCAAATTATTGTTTTAATCTTAAATTAAACATGTAGATATTTTTGTACAGTTTTGATTCAGTTGCTGCTGTTTTTCCACAAAATGCCATTTTTGTGTTCAATTCAATTAACAATTAAGCGATTATTAAGTGAGTTGTCACTTATTTCAATAATCGATTAATCACGATTAATCGATTCAGCTCTATATTTCACTCCAAATAAATCTAGCTAAGCAGTCATGTTGGATCAGGTTATTAAATTATGTATCGAAGAGGTTCAAATACAACTTTAATCCAGTTAATCTAGGGCTGCTACTAACAATTAATCAGTTATTTCAATAAACAATTAATCGCGATTAATTGTTTCAGTCCTAGATACCTTATAGCAGATGTTCTCTGAAAACGACTTTCCTTGCATTGAAAACATCCATTTGTAATCACATGTTGCCACTAGCGGAACAAGTCAGCGTCGAGCCGCGGGCGGGGCCAACTACCGGGGCCAACTACTGGGGCCAACTACCGGGCCCCTAACGAATCACCAGCCCCTAACGAATCACCAGCTGCTAACGAATCACCAGCCCCTAACGAATCACCAGCCCCTAACGAATCACCAGCTGCTAACGAATCACCAGCCCCTAACGAATCACGGGCCCCTAACGAATCACCAGGCCCCTAACGAATCACCAGCCGCTAACGAATTACCAGCGCTAACGAAATCACCGGAGTCCCTAACGAATCACAGGTCCCTAACGAATCACCAGCCTAACGAATCACCAGGCCCTAACGAATCACCAGCCCCTAACGAATCACCAGTGCCTAACGAATCACCGAGCCCCTAACGAATCACCAGACGCCTAACGAATCACCGGCCCCTAACGAATCACCGGGCCCTAACGAATACCAGCCGCTAACGAATCACCGGGTCCCTAACGAATCACCGGGTCCCTAACGAATCACCAGCCCCTAACGAATCACCAGGCCCTAACAAATCACCAGCCCCTAACGAATCACCGGGCCCCTAACGAATCACCGGGCCCCTAACGAATCACCAGCCGCTAACGAATCACCGGCCCCTAACGAATCACCGGGTCCCTAACGAATCACGGCAGTCCCTAACGAATCACCAGCCCTAACGAATCACCGGCCCTAACGAAATCACCAGCCCTAACGAATCACCGGGCCCTAACGAATCACCGAGCCCTAACGAATCACCAGCGCTAACGAATCACCGGGCCCCTAACGAATCACCGGCCCCTAACGAATCACCAGCCGCTAACGAATCACGGGTCCCTAACGAATCACCGGGTCCCTAACGAATCACCAGCCCCTAACGAATCACCGGCCCTAACAAATCACCAGCCCCTAACGAATCACCGGGCCCCTAACGAATCACCGGGCCCCTAACGAATCACCAGACGCTAACGAATCACCAGCCGCTAACGATAGGCCTAAGATCACCAGCCGCTAACGAATCACCGGGTCCCTAACGAATCACCGGGTCCCTAACGAATCACCAGCCCCTAACGAATCACCGGCCCTAACAATCACCAGCCCTAACAATCACCAGCCCCTAACGAATCACCGGGCCCCTAACGATACGACTAAGATCACCAGCCCTAACGAATCACCAGCGCTAACGAATCACCGAGGTCCCTAACGAATCACCGAGGTCCTAACGAATACAGCAACGTCACCAGGGCCCTAACGAATCACCAGGCCCTAACAAATCACCAGCCCCTAACGAATCACCGGCCCTAACGAATCACCGGGCCCCTAACGAATCACCAGCGTAAGATCCAGCCTAACGAATCACCAGCCGCTAACGAATCCCGGGTCCCTAACGAATCACCGGGTCCCTAACGAATCACCAGCCCCTAACGAATCACCAGGCCCTAACAAATCACCAGGCCCTAACAAATCACCAGGCCCCTAACGAATCACCAGGGCCCTAACGAATCCCGGGCCCTAACGAATCACCGCCTAACGAATCACCAGCCGCTAACGAATCACCAGCCCTAACGAATCACCGGCCTAACAATCACCACCTAACGAATCACCGGGCCTAGATCACCGGCCCTAACGAATCACCAGACGCTAACGAATCACCAGCGCTACGATCACAGCGTAACAAATCACCGGTCCCTAACGAATCACCGGGCCCTAACGAATCCCCCCCTAAACACCAGGCCCTAACAATCCGGCCCCTAACGAATCACGGGCCAGATCCAGCCTAACGAATGCGGCCTAACAAATCACCGGGCCTACAATCACGGCCTAACGAATCATCGGGCTCCTAACGATTCACCAGGCCCCTAACGAATCACCAGCCGCTAACAAATCGCCAGGCCCCTAACGAATCACCGGGCCCCTAACGAATCATCGGGCCCCTAACGAATCATCGGGCCTCTAACGAATCATCGGGCCACTAACGAATCACCGGGCCCCTAACGAATCACCGGGCCCTAATGAATAACCAGGCCCCTAACGAATCACCAGCCCCTAACGAATCACAGAACCCCTAAACGGATCACCGGGCCCCTAATGAATAACCGGGCCCCTAACGAATCACCGGGCCACTAACAGTTACACTAAAACAGCGGAAAAACAAGCTGGAAATAGTTCTGACTTTCCAAAACTACGACACACAAACAGGTACCCTGCAGATAAAACTCCCTGCTGCTGGGTTTATGTTTTTTCTTGAAGTGTAAGAGGGATGATGGAATGAAGTCGTAGTTTTATTTCAGTGGTTTTTTTTATTTTTAAATGCCAGTACTTTTTTACTTTTACTTGAGTACAAATGTTAATGTGGTAGTTTTACTTTTACTTGAGTAAATTTTTGTCTGTGAATTTGTACTTTTACGTAAGTAAATTTTTTGAGTACTTTCTCCTTTCTCCACTGCTTTTAAGATATTTTTAAGTCAAGTATGATTGAACATTTTAAACCTGATAGAATGATGAAATACCCAACTTAAATTAATGATTTTAATGTACCATCGTCAATCTAAACTTAATAGTTGGCCATTAAAATCCGTTGTTTTATTCCCTACCCTCCTGAAATAGACCCTTCTGAAGTCCGTCATGGCGCCTCCAATGATTAAGTGATGGAGTTGCAAAGGGTTAATAGTTTGAGTCATCCAGAACTGATTTGACCGTTTCCATAGCAACGATCAGAAGCAAGAGAACTAGTGACTCATTGTAGCTATGACATCATCATCTATGACAGATCAAAGACATCTGAGGTTATAAATGCTTGGGTCTCACAACAGGAGATCATATCCACACATCAATTCTGAGCTTCACAATGCCTACAATCGGTTTTGCAAGCGTTTTCTTCCCCCTGGCGTTTGCAGTGTGCTACCTCGTAACAACTGGAGTGAGGAAGGTTGTTACGAAGGTAGCACCTGCAGTTACCTTCAAAATATCTGATTCTGACGAGAGCCAATACGACGTCTTTGATGATTATCTCTTCAAGCCGTCCAGGAGAGTGAACCAAACTCCCCAGCAGGCTGAAGCGGCTTGCTGGGCCTGGGGGACCTGGGGCTGCCCGGCTGGGTCAGCCCCCAGCAAGGAGCTGGCGTCCTCGTCTACGGACTCCAGCTCCTCGGCTGAGGACGTCGGCTCTCGCAGAAGGAAGGGTGTTGGATTTGATGGAACCCACATCAGATATTTTGAGAAGCCAGAAGAGGATTCCTGTTGTTCGTCTTGTCAGATATTTTAAGGACAACAAGACGAACAACAGAGGGCCAGCAAGCTGCCCCGGCTGGAGCAGCTTGCTGTGGAGTTTGGTTCACTCTCCTCCTGGACGGCTTACAAAGGTGAGGAGCAGACGTCCTCGGCTGACCACTGTCCAGATAAGGACTTTCCCCCGGCTGGGGCAGCTTGCAGACATCAGGCCATTGTGGGAGTTTTCGGAGAGATCGGTCTCCTATGGTCTCCTTTGGTCTCCTATGGTCTCCTATGGTCTGAAAACACACAGCAAAGTCCCCCACGCTGTGGAGGATCGTTTTTTGGTCTGATGTGTTTTCAGACCATGTGTGTCCCCCAGCTGGGGGACACACAGCAAAGTCCCCCAGCTGGGGGACTTTGCTGTGTGTTTTCAGACCATAGTAGGAGTTTTCAGTCAGCTCTGCTATAAAAAGAGACATAGCAGGAGATACAACCGGGAGAGACGAAGAAAAGTACAAAACCAACAGTTGAGACCGAAAAAAAGAGAAAAACTGGCAGAGTGAAAGAAAAACCCAGGTGAGGAGCCAGTAAGATGGCTTTTTAAAACGTCTCTATTTAAACTGGACTCCAGCCTATGAACAACTTCTGAGAAGCCAAAAATATACAAACTTTCTGCAAATCTTATGACCGAGAAGCCATAAACTTTATAAAAGAACAAAATAATAACATTTTCAACATGATACTATAAGTTTGCTTTCAAAGAAGAGATGAGCGACAGAGGAAAAAAAGAAGAAAATAAGTGGAAGATCAGGACATCAGTCACACTTCAGAACAAGATGCATGAGCACAACTACAGCGATGGGCTCCAATGCCGAGCCTATGAAATTCACGGATTCTCCTATCAACAGCCCAACTCCTCAGCTGTAAATACTGCACTTTACAAAGGGTTTAGCTAATTTTGATAGTGGCTTCAAATTTTATTTTAGGAGTCATTTTAAATGGGTTACGTTTTTTAAATGACTTTTTTCTAACTTTCAGAAGGCACGGAGCTGTCATTTTTATCTGTTAGTACAAGGGGTCTGAGTATTGATGGAAAACGTAAGGCGTATTTTCTTTTTTCCAAAGAGGCAAGAGTAGATTTAGTTTTTCTTCAGGAATGTCATTCATGCTTAGAAGATGAATCCTTTTGACCTTTATTGAGTTTTCACAAATCAGAAAAAGTTTTCACAAATCCCAAAGATGGTTTTAAATATTCTGCTATGCTAGCAGAAAAATGTAGTCCAGGTTTGAAGTGTGTATGAGTTGTAGTTTTTTAATTAGAGCAGTTCTAGTATGAAAGAGATGCCAAAAAATTGTGATTTTCAAATTTTATTGAGTTTTCACAAATCAGAAAGTTTTCACAAATCCCAAACATGGTTTTAAATATTCTGCTATGCTAGCAGAATAATTTAGTCCAGGTTTGAAGCGTCTAGGTATAGTAGATTTTGAACTAGTCGATTAATGATGTGGAAGGTAGTGAAAAATTAAGTGGCCTTTAGCTATTGGAAGCTAGAAATGGAAACCAACTTCAGCTTCTTATATTTACAGAGCAGCAAGTTTCATGGCGTCGAGCTGCCGCATTAAACAGTTCACACGCAAACCTCAGTGATGTTGGAAATGGATGGTTTCCACATCTGGTGAGAATTTTACGGCAATTGGACGTCTAGGAATATATTTTGAAAATTGGTAACATGCACTGTTGTATATTTAAGAAATCCAAAAGGAATACCATTCCTGAAACTTTTATTAAAATTTAACAAGGTTGAATCAAATTTGTAATACGTTTATCAGAGTATCAATTTGTTAGCAAATTAAATGTAGCAACAAACATCCAACAAAGTTGTCATTGATACCAATGTACTTTAGGTTTTGACTTGGTTTCTAATAATTTATGTAGAGAAAGAAGCAATACAATTTAAATATGGTATGAAAAAACATTTTAATAGATTCAACATAAAAAAAAAAAAAAAAAAAAAAAAAATCAGGAAAAATAATTTTCTACGCAAAATACAAGCAAATGTGAAACAAAGATGAACTTGTATTTTTGAGAATGACAACCATAATGCCAAACAGATTACAGAAAATATGGCAGGCACTTAAAATCCAATTACTCTGTAGTTTTCAAACGATCACTGACAAAAACAAAGGAAAGAGACAAATTCTGGTCCTTGTAATCATGGATGGACATAAAAAAAGAATGATTTATCATTACAACAGGAAGAGCAGAAGAGTTTATGTTTATAACTGAACCACACAGAACAGGAACAGGTGTGGAGAACACATTCTATACCTCCATTGGAGGGAAGTGCTGAGTTTCACCATAAAAAAAAAAACAATAAAAATTTTTTAAACTCAGAATATTAAGAGATGATGTGCATTTTGGACCTGTAGTTTCTGTGCACATTTCTCAATGTGCACCAATTTCTCCTCACAGACATGCACTGGCCTGAAGGCACTTCAGTAACGCAGATGACAGTAGGTGCATTTGTACAGCAAGTGGGCTCTATCATTCATAGCCAAAAAAGTGTATAATTTTACATTAGTGATATATAAGGGCTTAATTTATGAATAAAACACATTTTGTATGGAACACCTTATAAAACCTTGGTTGCCCTATTATTAAAACCTCCAGATTAGTTGAACTACATTGAAAAAGCGTATTATGCAAGACAGGAAGTGGAGGTTAAGCGTTTCACCATAACCATGTAGACAAGAGTTCAAGTGACAACCCATTCCCTCTAATTACCTGTGATAAATACACCTGGAACTACCACTTTAAATGGCGTAACTAACTTTTTCTCAAGTCTTTCTGTTCATCGTCTCTTTGGGAAACTAATTAACAACATTGTTGTTGCATAAATATGTTCATGTAATAAAAAGTGATTCTAAAAGAGGCAAAATAACATTTATCCTTCATTTTGGTACCTTTGTGTACAGCCTGGAGTATTTTGGCCCAGAACTGATTACCCCACAGATGGGTAGTGAGCGCCATTAAGACAAAACTACCTACCAACAGGTACTTCTAATGAAAAATGAAATTACTTCAGGCAACACTGCTGGATTTCCTTGAAATCGCCAAATACGATAAAAAGGTGCAAAAATACTAAGCTTGCCAGCTTTTCTGCATCCAACTTAAGCCATGGAGTAATCAGAAAACCTCCAACATTCAACTGGCGTAAGAGAACTGAAAACTTGTTCCGGCCCACATGCAATAATGTACCAGTAGGTGGTGCAGGTAACGCTGCTTTTAAGAAAGAAGGGATTCCTAACAATCTAAAGTGCTTCTGATTGCTGCAGCAGATTGACTTTTTTATTTATTCTTTTCTTCCTCCAAAGAGGGATCAGGACGGATGCAGAAGTCCCAGCAAGGCTCCGACAGCACCGAAGTAACCCTGGGAAACGAGAGTTAGACACCACTGTTAGTCCAGACCAGACACTGGAAAGTTTGAACAGGTGAGTTATTGGGAATGAAAATTGTTTGCCCTGACTTTTCTGTTCAAAATAAACCAATTAGTGCCTTACCTCATGACGAAGAAAGAGAGCCTTGAGCTGGCCGTCGGACCAGTAGTCCATAGCGTAGGCCAGTAGCTTCATAGAGAGGATGTTCACTCTTAGGAAGTTCCCAACAAACACCACTCTCTCAATGTTCTGAGCAAAAAACAAGAGGTCAGAAATAACAGGGATCACACAGATTTTGTCTAATAAGCAGTAACAGAAGCGTGTAACTTTGCCCATGGCAATGGCGTCGTGTGAGCTCCTCTACGCCGTCATAGCCCTGTACAATGCTGCTTGATCAAGACGCCACAAGGCAGCACCGTAAAGAGGCTGACGGCAAAAAAGGAATAAGAATGAGATCACATCAGCTTAGACCAGAGACGCACCAACAACCCAGCTGGAGATCCTAAAAAGCTGGTTCTCTGTTTTTCCCAATCGTTTAGAATTCAGAATTTCTTTTTATACCATAAAATCTAATTATTTTTCATTTGTAATAACATGCAAGTTGAAATAATCAAAACGTTATTGACTCATCTTTGATTGTCTGACTGTCAAATTTATCAAGTTTCTCAAACTAGCGAAGCAGCCATGAAACAGATGAGTTTCTGACCAGAAAGAAACCAAAGGGATCATCTGAATCCCTGAGAACTTTTGGCCCACTAAAATCAGAAGTCATGAGGTAGGATTTATGCTAAACAAATGTGTTCCTGGAGTCTCTACCCCACCACATCACTGTTCCTCTTCATGCAGAAGCGTAACTTTAAGATGGTTTTCTTACACAAGGCTAAGCCACTCTGTCACCATGGTCCCTGTCCAAACACACACAGTGTGACGTCACCTCAGCTTCCAACATAAAGGACTGACTGCTGCCTTTCCGATACCTTCTAATAATATTGGTTCAAATGAACTGGAATTGACTAAAATGGTTAACTTTCAGAAAACTAATTGGTCAGAAATTAGTGACGCAAATTCTGATTGGTGCCTCTTTAGTGCCAAACATCACTGCTGCACTGCAAAAAACACAAAAATTGCACCAAGCATTTTTTGTCTAGTTTCTAGTGCAAATATCTTCCACACACTTAACCATTATTACCCCATGATTGTTACCAACCTCATTGAGAGCGCACATTCTGGCAATGGAGCCGATGTTATTGGTGATTGTGACCAGCGTTGCCCGAGCCAGGTCCTCCTTAGACACCGACTCCCTTTTTTCTTTGAACATCATGCTGCCAAAACTACAAAACGAAGAGAAACAGAGTTGTGAGACAGCATGGAGACCGCTCAAGTCCAGCCAGTAAACCCAACGGTGCTCAGGTTCTCTGCTGAAGCTCTGACGTTGCTGGAAGTCATCACAAAACAGGCTGGAGGCCAACAATAAGAGCAGTAGGAGCTGTAAACCGCACCTTGAGGCCACAGTCCAGCCCGGCAGTCCAAACCTCTCATAGTCTCCTCCGTAGATGTCCCGGACCAGCTTGTCCACGTGGGTGCT
The DNA here is from genome assembly GCA_033032245.1 of Poecilia picta. Taxonomy (NCBI): domain Eukaryota; kingdom Metazoa; phylum Chordata; class Actinopteri; order Cyprinodontiformes; family Poeciliidae; genus Poecilia; species Poecilia picta. The sequence goes on from CM065374.1 coordinate 23,192,220, forward strand.
CTCTCCCTGAGAAGCCATTTCTAGGGCTTCCTCGAAAGTCGAGCAGCCAGTGAGAAGGCAGCACAGGCCGAGGAAGGTCCCGCCCCCAAGGCTGTGGACACAAACGGAGGAATCAGACATCAGTGAAATTCTCCGGGATTCGGTTCAATAGTCAACTTTATTCAGTAAGATGTTACAAACTGATAACAAAAGCTATGAGAAACAATGTCAATATCAGCGATAGCATCAACGATAGCATGTAGACGTTGCAAAGTGACATCACGCACGCAAGAACCTGCTAACCAGCTCCCTGCTGGGTAGAAAAAAAAAGAAAAAAAAAAAAAACACTTGTCAATGATGACTACCAAGAGTCTCAACAACTTGTCAACATAATGCACTAAATCTTAAATGTACCCATTTTATAAAATGAAAACAGAGGGAAGTAGCTTTGCTATGCTAGCTTGACTTTGACAACAAACATGTAGATGAGCTGTGGAATTCGGCTGATTCAGTTCAATTAAAAAATAAAAATGAGGCGACCCACACACCAAGTCTGACACATCATCAGTAGAGTAGGTGTTTAAATTAGCTAATCAACCACCGCTGTGTTCAGATCATCACTTACTAATAATTGCAAAGTAAACCTCAAGCCTGAAAAAAATAATACTGCATACCGCACTGAATGTGCTGATCTGATCTTTGTGTGGAAAATGTTTGCATGTTTTTTGGTGCTTAACCACGATGCACTGGAACTTAATCTGTCCGCAAGTGGAGTTGTTGTCTGTCGGTTGCTATAGCAACAGACCGGTGTGTAGAGTAAAATACGTACAGAAAAAAAATACGAGTCATTTTGAATTGTTTTCCACAGTTTTTCTGTGATATGTCCCTATATCTGCAGTAAAATATTCAAACCCTGAGAACTTTTGTGCATGTTATGTTTCAATCAGAAATTCCAGTGTAGGCCACTGGGAGGAAAGGTAAACATTATTCCTTACAGAAGGAAAGAGGAACTCGCAGCATGATGCTGCCACCACCATGTTTGCACAGTGGATTCAATATGCATGTACATCAATAGATTGGATTAAATTACAGTCAGGATGGCCCCCATCAACCAGTTAGAAGGCAGCTGGGTTTGCAGTGGATTTCATTAAGACAAATCCGCCATTTGTAAATGTATTTACATCAAAGCTGCACAAATTGATCAAACCGCAAACATGCAAAACGGGTGATAGATGAAGATTGTGAAGTAATGCTAGAGCCTAATATTACATTTACTTGTAACTGATGTAACAAGTAAATTTCCCCTCTATGGGACTAATAAAGAATTATTCTATTCAATTGCAGCTGCATCATAATGGCATTTTAAATAGTCAATATTTGTATCCAACCCAGCATCTTTAAAAACACCCAGGACCAGAGGTGATAATAATAACTACTCTACATCTACAAAGCAGCAGAAAGAGCAAATAATGTCGCTGCTGAGCATCACCTGCTCCCGGTGACCCTCTTGTAGTTATTCTCAGAGTAGACGGCCAGGATGCTGACTCCGGAGCCGATGTTGACCAGCAGCAGAGGATAGTCGTTCTCCAGTGTGTAGGGCTTCTGAGCGCAGTGATCCAGGTCGGAGGGGTTTTCAAAGTAGTAGCATTCCGAGGGGCCGCTGGTGATCACCGAGTCGATGTACAGCACCCCCCGAACCAAACAGTCCAGCTCGTCCAGCTTGCGGAGCTCCAGGTTGGCCATCTTTGGTTTTTTATTGTTTAGAGAGAGAGAGAGAGAGACACGGCAGGATAAACATAATTTGATGCTGCTGAGAAGTTTACATACACTTCTTTATGCCCTTAATTTTTTTTGCAAGCTTATTTTGGCTACACCAGTATTAGTTTATTGGAAATTCTCTCCAGTTAGCTTAAAGAAGCAGTGTGATGCGTTTTCCAGGGATATAAAGGGGAGCAGAAGAAGCAAATGAAGTAGATTAGCGGTGCTTGCTAACAACTGATGGTGTCGTCCAGGACATGACACTATGAAATATCATCTCTGTTGCCTGGATATTGAACTGTTGGCATGTCATGACTGTCAATAAACTGCTACGACAACATTCTTCCGTCAGAGGCCTCCTCAGATTTGTTGCAAAACTGACTGCTACTGGAGACCCATCCATTCCCATTGTTAAAAATGTGAAATCTTTTTTTTTTTTTTTTTTCCCCCGCAGGTTTCGTGTGTCACTGTAAAAAGATGTTAGTGTAAGAAATCAAAATGGTTCATCTACTCAACCAACAGTCGGTGTATTTTTAATGACTCTTTTGCAGTTGCTATATTCTGAGCTGCAAAAATAAAGCAGACAATAGACTGCACAACCCACCGTACGGAAATCAGACTCAAATTTGTAGGCGCCTCCTCCCGTGGCACAGAGCGTGGTTTGGAGGCTGGAGAAGTGCTTGTTGCGGCCCATCTGCACGAAGGCGGGCAGGTCATGAGTGGGGAAGCGGATGAAGTGCAGGTTCCCTGTCCTGCCGCACAGCGACAGGTCCTTCATCTCCAGGTGCACATCCCTGATGCCGGTGGTGCCGTAGGCGGTGTTGGAGGTCAGGTAGTGCCGGATGGTCCGCAGGTTCTCCACCTCCTCCTGCTCTTCTTCTGCAGTGATGTCTTTGGGCTCAAAATACACAAGCTTCACCAGGGTGCCTCCGATGTCCATCCCAAACCAAGGAAATGCTGAAATGTGTGGAGCATATGCAGAGACGTTTTTAATGTAAATGTTTTTTGCTGCTGTTAATAATGTAGAAGTTACAGAAAATTATGACTGACATTTTGTTTGAGTGGGGATTCATTTCATGTGACACAACTAGCCTGGAAAATGGTAAGCAGCTTCTTTCCTACCAGGAGTACAGTGTGTACCGCGAACGCCATCTTGTGCAAAATAAATTGTGGCTTTTTACTGCCTCTATGGCTCATTTATATCATGGCAAATGCCAAAGCCGAGCGGATACCAAGTTTCACACTCACAACAGCCCATCAACCTTCAGCCTGTAAGAAAATACGCGACATCATAGTATTTCATTGTCAAAACTATTTCAGTGCCCAAGGTTTCTTGTATGTACCGCCTTGTGTTTTGTGTAGATGCAGAAACCCCCTTTCCTCTCTCAGTATATATCTGAAGCTAGCATTGTTAACACCTACGCGGCCTTGTCTTCTTAAACGAGTCTCTCCGATGCCACGGGGTCGAGTTGGACGTTCGCCGGTCGGATGTAGCTCTCCCGGCGGACGCGGCAGCCTCATTTTGGGGCTCGTTGCTAAAGTAACCGGGCATCTCCTTGTTGCACCGCGGCAGCTTCGAGGGCGTTTCGTCTTCTCCGTCGACGAGATCATCGTCGCGTTGATTAAACGCCATTAAATGGCTAATTAGCTACATATATGATTTAAGTTGCGAATAGGTGAATAAATGCCTATAATTTGTGGTGTAAATACACACAAAACCCTCGCAGCCGAGATAATTAGCTGGATATCTGGAGTCGTAAATGGCTGAGCTACGCGTCCTTTTTATGCTCGCTGTCAAGAGAGATGTGGGCGGGGCTAAGAGTTGATGGAAGGAAGTGAGAACCAATCAGAGCGCGAGTCCACCAGTTTCTAAACACATGTCACTTTTCCTGGATTTTACCACATTAAATAACCCAATTAGAATGGACATTATATGTAACTCAATAATTGCTTATTGCATTCATTTTCTAATGATTAAATTGCTTTACAATCAAAACATAGCTAACTGTGATTCTGACAAGCACACTCATAAATTCACGATTGAATCCCCTCCTAGCAAATGACAATTTTAAATGTATCACGTGCTTTTGTGGTCAGCCACATCAGTTCAATATTTAGTTGAACCATCCTCCCGCAACGCATTTTCACCGCTAAGTCTTTTGGGGTATGTGATGTCTGTGTCAGCTTTGTGGCTTTTTAAAAAATTAAATATTTGGCTTTTCTTTTTTTAATTGAAAAATAGCTCAAAATTAGTCTGATTAGATGGAGAGAAGTTGTGAAGTAGCAATTTTCAGGGTCTTCCACAGAGTTCTCAATTAAACATGTGTATGGACTTTAAATAGGCCTTTGTAGCACATCTATATCTTTTCCTCTATGTCCTTTAACCTCATTTTTAATCTGCTGACAGGCAGAGACAAAACCAACAATACAATAATCTGAACTATTGTAAAATGTTAATATCAAAACATTTTACATAATGTCTTGACTTTTTGGTTAACTTCTTTTGAAAAAGATGAAAGTATTCTTTTAAAAAAAGCACAGTGATTTCAGCCTAATTATATGCCCCAAATAGAAAAAAATCTGTACAATAAGAAAATTTCCTTTGCATTGTTGTCATTTTTGGTGAAAATTCTTTGTAAAGTTTCATGTTCCATTTAAACAACAAAACACTTTCAGTTCTATAGCACCACTGCTAAAACTTATTAGGAGCCACTTGAGGGCCTAAAGAGCCAGATGTGGCTCCGGAGCCGACCCAAGCACCAGATAGACACCAAGTTATGTTTCCTCACACGCAAAATATGTAAAATATACATAAAATTCAAATTGTATCAATGCATTTTATTGATGTGACTGTCACAGTGCGTAGATACAAACAGTGCATACAAGTTCAGACAGAACCTAAGAGCAAAACCCGAAGAAAAACAATGAAGACACTCCGGTCTATCTCGAGCTATGCAGTTCACATGTGCAAAACATAATGAATTAACTCTTTAAAAAGTGTGCTTTGTTTATCGACAAACTATTTACAATAAAACATTTCACCTTTACATTGTGATTCAGGAGACATTTCTACCTGAAGGAAAGCAACCTTAAAACCAAATATGTCCACTAGATGGCAGAAAGAACGATTTAGCAAATCACTGATGAACAAACTGCTGAGGATCCTCCAAGTCAGCCAGGATGAAGAATAAAGAAGATAGCTGTGAAGATAAAGAATGTTTACATATTTTTTTATATAATGCAGTAACATTAACTACATTTTCTGTTGCAGGTTAAAACATTTCAACTGATAAAATCATGTAAGAATCAGCAAGTTCTAAGTTAAAAATCCATCTTAGAACATAAACCCACAATCAACTTGTCATAAAAATACTTTGTTAAAAGAAAATTGAGCTAAAATTTAAAATAGATTGTTTTTTTCCTTGAGAAGAAGAATAAACCTGATTCCTTACATAATATTTAGGCTTTTTTAAAAATGTTTTTAGCTTTTCTTAATAGGTACACACACCCTGCAACCGACTGGCGACCTGTCCAGGGTGACCCCGCCTCTCGCCAGAACGTTAGCTGGAGATAGGCACCAGCAACCCTCCTGACCCCACTAAGGGACAAGGTGTAAAGAAAATGGATGGATGGATAATAGGTACACACCTAGGTAGAGTAAATGTGTCAAATATGTACAAATAAATATGGAATACAGCGGGCTTTTGCAGCCCAGCTTTCAAATACCTACAGAAAGTAAAGAATTAAATATGAAAAGCTCCTGCCTCCCACTTCCTCCACCTCCAAGATAACTCAAAGAACATACAGTGGCTTGTGAAAAGTATTCCCACCCCTTGAACGTTTTCCTCATCTGATAAAAGTTAAAAAACACAATGTATTTTTTAGAGATTTTAACAGTGTGTGTATGCATGTGTTACTCTGGTATCCTTGAATGAAATTCAGTGCAACAACTTGGCAATAGAGGTCTTTGCTAGGTCTAGGTACCTATCTCCAGTAATCATTAAAGGTGAGGCACCACAGACATGCTCACTCTTAGAGGCACTTTGAACAAACCAATAAACCTAACATGAAACTGTTTGGACTATGGGAGGTAACCAGAATACCCAGAGAGATCCCATGATGCACATGGAGAACATGAATACCTTAAAATCTGCCAGGATTTAAACCCAAGGACTTTTTTGCTTCAAGGTACTGCAAACCACCGCCATACTGTGGAGCATCATGTTTCATTTCTGATGCATCACTCCAGCCCTGTTTAGTCCCTTTTAATCAAACCCTAGTCTGTTTGCCTGGAAGGTCTAGTTTGTTTAGGGAGGTGTGACTGCGTAATCAAACTCTGGTCTCTGGTTGAAGTGAACTCTGGTGCGGTTCGAATGCATATGTGGATTCTAGCAGACAAAAAGCAGGAAAGGGACTATAAGTCAGGGCATTCTGGGTAAATACAAACATGCGTATGTAGCACTAGCGGGAGAAACGGCTTGTTGTCTTTTGCCAAAGACAAAAAAAAAATCCTGCAACCACTAAAATCTGACGCAATTCCATTTTTGTTTAGACGTTGTGAAGAAGGAAGTTGGGCTCCATGTCTTATTCAGAGGTTTTTGTGTCATTTCCTTCAGTGGTTCTTGGTGCTGGGCCCCCACAGGTGAGGGAAGGAAGAGGTTTTTCAATTAGTTGGGATCATTTGACAACGCAGTATAAACCACTCCACTCCAGCTAACCACTCTAGCTGAAAATATGACAAATATCGCAAGTTTGGTCCCCAATCGAACATAGTCTACCGGACTATCAGGTATGAAAACACTCTTAGTCTCAAATCCAGCTGGTTTGCGTAGACCTCAGTGGTTTGCTATAGAACACTGGCGAACAAATGCCACAATTTTCTTTTCATCAATTTTTTAACTTCAAATTCAGTTATGCATTCCTAGTATAGATGTATCAAATAAAATCTCAATAAAATGCATTGAAGTTAAAGTGTGTGAATACTTGTGAGTCACCACGATTTTCCATCAGGTACCTTTATAAAAACCCACATTTGAAATAACCTGAGATGCCACCTCACCTCACTGAAGTGTCACAGCTAATGTCAAGAGTTTTGATTTGGGTTTTTTTTCTATTCTAGTGTTCATTGCTGAACACCAACAACAGATATGAATTAATGACATGATCAAAGGTCTGGCATGGTAGCTTTTGTTACTATGGGTAATTATTAAACATCTGTCTTGTGCCCTCTCGGTGCAAGGACGATTCTCAGTCACTATCCTTACCCCTTAACGCTTAAACTTCAACGCCATCAACAGAGCGCAGGCCCCCACTCCAGCTCCGATCAGAATGTACTTTCTTGTCGTGGATTGGCCGTCGTTGGGGTCGGGAGGAGTGGTTTTCTCTGAATTGGGCAGAGGCTTTGACTCGATGGGGGTGTAGCTCTCGCTGTGGAGGCTGTTAAAACTCGACACCGTGTCATCTGCAGCATTGACGCTTGCAGAAAAGCTTCCTTTGACCGGTTCTCCGTTGACGATTTGAAGTTGTGGCTCTGGAGCTTGGCCATCACGATTGAGGATGGATGGCATCTCTGCTACGTGAACCACGTTCTCCGCCACGTCGAAGCTCTGGTTTGGAGACTCGTAATGGTTCTCCTCTGGTTCGCTGTGGTCTGGAACAATCCTGTTCTCCTGATGTGGTTCTGCTGAATCGGACTTCTCAACTTGAGCAGTGCAGGAAGGAAGGTCTGACGAAGGGTCACTTAGTTCCAGTCGGGCACTGTCTCCGGAGTAAGGCTGCAGCGAGAAGCTCTGCGGCTGGACTGGAGGACTGGGGTGATTAACTGGCTGGATGCTAACGAGCGGACTGGGTTTGCTCAGGCACACCGAGTTATCATCGGCATCTTGATGAAAGACGTTTCTCTTATTGGCAAACGGCTCAGGAGAAGAAGCAGCTTCAGTCTGCGGTTTACTTTTGACAGCCTGCAAAGAAAGAACGACTTAATGTTAAAAAACATCCAATGTACCTAATATGCCTAATATGAAACATGAGATGTTTATATGGTAGATTGTAGAAGCTGCAGAGAATTGTTTTATCATTTCTCTGGCATTAATGTGAGCGAATTTATATCTACATCGAAACATTGCATTGTGGAGCTGATAAAGGCATTTGAAAACCAAAGGTACCACAAAACCAACAGCAGGTAGCACAATGTTTTTCTTCTAGATGAGATGGAGTATCCAAGGTGTCGTTACTGACCTGAGCAGCTGTATGTTCAGCGCTCATCTGGGGCTGCAGAGGAATCTTGTGGGCTGGTGGGGTCGTGTCCTGGACTGGATGTTTCTCTGGAGTCAGCGTTAGCACAGATGACCCATCAGACCCATCAGAGCTGACCGACGTCAAAGACGGACTCGGCTTTGTGGCGGCTGCTGTTTGGAGATGCTCAGCTCCACTTTGAGGGACCGGATGTTGCTGCTGCTGCTGCTCCTGAGAGGAGGTCACCAAAGCAACAGCAGCAGCCACGATGACAGCGGCGGCCGCCTCTTTCCTCCCTGCGCCAGTATCACCAGACGGATCCTGGATATCAGACTCTGAGTTTTCCTCCGGTTCCTGGTGGGGAGCGTGTTTTCCCTCGGCTGCATGCTGGATCTCAGGAGATGGGGGCGGAGTAGACGGAAGACGTGGAAGCTCATCCTGAGCGGGCCGCTCAGAGACGGGTCCAGGTGGGGAATCGGCCGCCATCTGAGGGACTTGTGGCTGTGCAGGAGCGTGGACAGGAGCCGGGGCCTGAGAGGCTGGCTCGGGTGGAGCCGGCTGAACATCTGCAACGCTCTCGGAGACGGGCAGCTGGCTGGCGGCTGGAGCCGGGTGGACATGAGCCCTGACCACGGTAGCTGCAGCCGAGCCCGAGCTGGGATCTAAGATGAAGCGAACAGTGGCTAGGTTAAGACGAGAGCTCTGTGGAGGGTAGACATCAGAAATTATACACATCTATTCATCATTTACTTTTTTACTCAGGTTGCTAACATCACTCACAGAGTCACACAGCTTACAACTTTATCCTTTTAAAAGATAAAATACAGTCTGATCAATTTTGGTCTATTTCCACCATCAATAGCTATGTTTCCACTGAACAAACTGAAATTATAAAAGTAAGTTCACGTCATTTATTGGAATTTATCATGACAACAATAGATCAGAATTATTATCAATAAATAATAAACGACACAATGAATATCCACTCCTACCAGAGATGTTCTTTCCTCCAGATCTACATATGACCTACAACACATCCTAGCAGCAGCATTCATGGAAACATTAATAAACACGGTGTTAGAAGCATCTTGGGCCCTGCTACATTAGCCCTTAGCCAGTGACGCTGCTTCAGCCTCAAGTGCTGTACAGTTAATAAAAACAAAGTCAAGTGGCAGTGACATAAAAGAGAAGCTTACGCTGTCATTTATATCAATACGTGTCATAATACAAAGGCATAAAGATCACATAAATTAAGGTTTTAAGCTTACAGATGTCAGTAGATGATAAAGTGACTTACTGCTGCCCCGTAGCAGGGAGTCGTATTCTGTTTGGATCTCAGCTGCGAGTCTTGTGTGCTCACAAGCCTGTAGCGCCTGGATGAACTGCTCCGGCCAGTTGTCCCTCCTCTTCAGACAGTCCAGGAGAAGCACCATGGCATTGAAATTCCCAGACGTTTCCCGTTTGGCCTCTATGTTTTCCTACAATCAGTTTAGAAAAGAAAGGTTTTCTGGGGTAGTTATGACACATCTAGCTCAGTGTATTCTGCAAAAAGCTCTCATCAACTGAACAGCTTCCATGTCTCTGATTAAGAGACATCACAGCATGATGCTGCCACCACCATGTTGGATGTTTTACACTTTTATGGCTTTTACAAATCCGTCACGATCAACAAAATATGACTTTTCCGGAAAAAAGTGAATGCTAAATATTTATGCATTACAACTTTATTGCCGTTTTTTGAGATTTTTTTAAAAATAAAAAAGCTACATTTGGATGATCATAAAAATGACTAATGGGGTGAATGATTTTAATAATCAGTCTATATTTAAAAAATAAAATATGTAAGTCAGCCACACTTTTCAGATGTTTATTGTGAAATATTTTAAAACTATATGTAACTTTCCTTTCACTTCACTAATGTGAGATACTCACTCTGGTCTATCACAGAGAAATACATTGATGTTTGTAACGTCACAAAGTGCAATCAAGTTCAATAGCTGTAAATACCAAGAATGTAATAATTTCCATTCTGATTGATATATTTTGAAGGCTAATTTTGTTTACAGAGACATAATAATACGTTCTATTTATGGTTTTGGTTGTGTCTGGTCTTTTCATTTTCATTTTATTTATTGATTTTTGTTGCTGTGTTTAATTTTGGATATTTAAAATATCTTCCAGGTCCAGTGTAAAGTGTCCTTTGGTGGTCTTTCAGAGGACAAACTTGCATTATTACACCATTATAAATATATTGCTTGAAAAAAAATCATGTCAAAAACAACATTAGAGTTTGTCAAAGTAATTTCTGGAACTATTTAACGTTCAGTAAACTTCATTATTTTGACAGGCCTATTGAATACTTTGACAACGTTCTGTGTTTCTATAGCAAAACATTGGCAACTTACTATAAACAAGGGAATAAACCTCATCTGTACTATTTTTATAATCAATAATAAAAAAACTCCACTTAAAGTAATGAATGATTAAACTTACCCTGTCATGAGTCGTCAGGCAGGGGAGATACGGTACTATTTCTCTTACTTTCACCTTGCTAACAATGGTCGACATATTCTGCCGCAAATAACCATTATAAAGTTGATCGCTGGCAAAAGGCATCTGGAAAGTTACAGAAAAGAGAAAAAGAGTTAAGAAGGCATTTCATGCATTCATTAAAACAAATCCCTAGACACAAACAGCAGCTGTGGCAAAATGTACTTGTCTCCACTTAACATGAAAAAAATCTTAAGAAAAACAAAAAGGACAGTGAAGGGATTTTCCATCAAACGAAACTGAAAGTGAAAGAGAAAATCACAAGGCCTTTCTCTCCCCCACAGCAATGAAAAGCAAAAGTAAGAGCCGACTCTTTGGACCCGATCGCACCAGGCTTTTAGATTCAGACTTAAAAACCTCCTCCAGCTTTCAAGGTTGGTTGAGAGCAAGCAGAGGCCTCTGCTGGTAACTCACTAAACGTCCGTCTGTCTACGGTTTAATATCTTCCGAGCTGCAACACTCATTCCCAGACACTCCCAGGCATTTTAGTTTGGCTACAGGTTTTGTGTTGGGTACATTTTAAATCCCCTCGATTTGTTTTTACCTAAACAGACTATTTATGTGGTCTGCTGAAAGGTTCGGTCAAACCGTGGCATTTTCAAACGAAGCGGTGTGAGGCAGAGCTGACCAGGAGAGCTGTGTGAAGTTTCTGAGTTATTTGGGCAACATTTCCTGGCTCAAATTGTAAAAAAAAAAACTGCCTCACATTTTGTGTTTTCCTGCATGTGATCTCATCCCCAAAATTAAATAAATAAATAAAAAACAGACAAAAAAAGAGAATCAGTCAAAATCAAAAATGTTCAAATGAAAACTGAAATCAGGGAAGGTCTGACGGGTGCATTATTATTATTATGTGTGTTTATTTTCAATCTATTCATTATTCAATGTAATATGTTAATTATTCACATTTTTGGTACGCTGAAATAAAAGACAGACTGGGGCTCAAACTTTTAAAAAATTAAGTTAACTTGTGACATGAAATCAAATTAAGTTTGTCAAAATAAATTCATTTAACATGACATACTTAAACTTTACATATTTACTTGGCTAAACTTAATTTGATTACTTGTGACTAATTATTTTTTAAAGTTGAACCACCTGTTTTCTTTGTTCAGTTTGGGCTAATTACTACAAAGGAACATCTTCACAAAATAGGAAAAAAATGACCATGCTTTTTGCATATTCTTGCAAAACTACATACATCCAGTGACCTTTACTCAAAATGCACATTTTGATTAGTTTTATAAGCTATAAATATTGGATTTACTAAACGTGGCTAAATACAGCAAATGTTTTCAAAGAAACAGGGATGTAAATCCTGATCTTATTGGCAAAATTATATTCTATTTTGTTGGCAAACCTGCATAAAACAACAAAACTTTAAAGTTTTGGATGTAGAATTATTTACACATCCCTTTCCAGCAACAAATCGTTTATTGTTGTGTTGGTAAAAGAACATTTTTTTTGTTTCTCAAGTCCTTTTTGGCCCTAAAGGTTTAGATTGTCTTAATAGCAGAAACTGTTGCAGTTGTAAGAACTTGAGAGCAAAGTCTCCTAATGTTATTAGCCAACACAGGACATGGTTTACTCGACAGGCTTAACAGTGTCTCACAGTCATAATACTCAGAGTCCAGGCAAGGAAACAAAAAAGAGAAAAATCTTCAGAATCTGCATTATTTCCAAGGAGGCATTTAAGTGTAAAGCGCTGAGAGATTGCAGATTAACAGGACAGGGAAGGTGTTGTCAGGAGGGACAAAAGTGCACCTTGAGACAAGGACAAACTATTTGAATGACCTCTAACTGCCAAGTTAATGCCATTTTCTTGGCAGTCTCCTTGGCTGTCCACTGCTGGGGGTCAGATTTCAAGCAGAGCAGATCTGCACAACTACAGCTACATAAACTGGTTCTGACCGCATGAAGTTCGAAGGAGAGGCGAATCAGGAAATCACTTATCAAGCTCGTTCAGACATAAAACAGCTGACTGGGTAACCGATTTATATTTATAATGGGCAGCAGACATTAGCTTGACAAGTTTTGAGGTCACTTAGTAAGGCCAGCAAAATAGACACAGTTTGGTCAAAACAAAATGTAAGTTAGTAGCGTTTTATTATTAGTCTACTAAAACTTGGGTTTGGTTATTAAAAAGAAATGGCTACAAAAGTTGGTACTGGTTTACAAGAGGTTGTAAGACATACAAAACAGACACAAGAGTCGAATAAACCCTAACAAAAACACAGAAATGTGACGCTATAAATAACCACGAGGACTAGCTAAAGAAACTAGCTCATAAAAGTTGTGCTCGAGCAAATGAATAAATACGACACAACCTAACTCCAACCAGGAAGTACGATGATTACAATAAGCAACATCCTGCACAGAGTTTACAGGTGAAACGACGAAAAAAAAAAACACATCAAATAAAACTCACCTTGCTCGTTCAACACACTCTAATTTGTCACCAGTTCACAGTCGCTGTTCCTGCTGTCACTGACTCTTCCTGCGCTGCGACCTGCTCACACATCTGCGCGGCTGGAGTGCCCTGGAGTCGGTTCGCGCCCTCCTATTGGACGAGAGGAACGTCAATTAAAAACACGCTCCAATGGAAACGTTGAGTAGTCGACGTGAAGGCGGGGCTTGATTTATCCGCACCCTAACTGTGACCTTACAGTGCTGTGCGCCTGTATGGTGGCAGAATTATATTGAGTTGCGATTTCTGGTAAAGATCTGTCTAATCCCACTTCTTCATTCAGACTAAAATTGAGAACGAGAGAGAAAGCGCGCGAGAGAAAACACAGACAGACAGACAGACAGACAGAAGAGAGAGAGAGAGAGAGAGAGAGAGAGAAGAGAGAGAGAGAGAGAGAGAGAGAGAGAGAGAGAGAGAGAGAGAGAGCAAAATTATTTATCTAATATTTAAATTACAATATGAAGCACATTCTTAATAACAAATAAACTGAGTTGTACTTTGTCATTAAATGTGATATAACTCACGAATAGCAAGTTACATGCCATTAAATTGAATAGTAATTGTAATGAGTTTTTTGTGTACTGAAGATTACAGATTATAGTTCCAAAGCAGGCCACTAGGGGTCATGGTACACAAGGTTAAAGAATGTATAATTAGAGAAAGAGAAAACTTAGTCTTAAGATAATGGTAATTTGTTTAATGTAATAATTAAAAAAATCTACAAAACACGTAAAAAATGCATTCCCGTGTGTACATAACTATTTTATAAAAACACACACAAAGCCTTTTAATGTTGAAAACTGATTTCTACAAAATGAAGACAGTGAAATAAAAATCAAATAAATGATTCCATAAATTTTCACTCCCTTCAAGTCAGTATTGCTCAATTTGTTTGTTGAAAATGAAAGCAGGAACCATGTTTGGATGAGGAATGAATGAGGGAATAAGCCTGGTGGATAAATCATAGAGCGAGGTCAATATGCATTTAACCAACAGGTGGCGCCACTTGCCAATAAATCCTCATCTGAATCTGCGTTAGCCAGGATTTCTTCTGGACTAAAATGAGTGAAACGCATTAAGTGGAGCCTCTGCCGCCCAGCTGCGTGTTAAAAACATGACGGAGATTAGAGGACGGATTAGCATCATACCAGGATGTTGCTCATTATCGTGTTATCTTTGGATTAAATATGTCTGTTTGTTGCCCGATAGATTTTCTGCTCCATCCATTGATCGTTTCCCCAAAAGCAGATTCAGCAAACGAGGATAAACAAACCACGTTGTCCTCGCTTGTTATTGTTGCAGTCAAAGCGTCACCAGTTTCACACATTGGAATCAGTTTTTCTCCTCCTGGGGTCCTCACGGCCGTATGGCTCTTAGAATGGCTTTTTGAAGTCTAGCAATCATAAATGTAATTTTCCCAGCGTGACAGTGGAAGCTGCTCCCCCCTCACCTCACCTCACCTCAACTCACCTCCCTTTAAATTAGGAGTTTCTGAAATAAGTGATAATAAGCTGTGAACAAAACATGAAATAAACAAGTAAATGGGCAGACTGACCTTTTTTCCCCCAGAGAAACCATGAAACTGTGGCGGGTTTAGTGAGTATTATCGCACGTACGTATAAGTTGCCACGAGGTTTGACTGGATTTGGGAATGAACGTGATGAACGTTCTTTGAAACAAATCCTCGGTTCAACAGAAGAACCGACGAGACGACAAGTTTGAAACATTGAGGAAGAAAAAAGAAATGGCAGAGTTCATATGTTGTAAGAAGGGAGTGGAAATGACAAGAGACAGAAGAGCTAATTACAGGTAAGTGGATGCAGTTGGGGAAAGGAGCAAGTATGAGCAAACAAAAAAATGATTAACAGCTGGGACAGGGAGCGGGATGGTAGGTTGAGGAGAGGTGGGGAAAAAAAAGTCATCGTTTACAGATAGACGTCAGATAGGGTTCCTGTCCTCTCTACGTGTATTTCTACACGCTGGACGGAGGTGGCGCTGTTCGCCTGCTCACCCACAAGGTCCATTGCTGTCTGGCAGCGTTTCCCTCTGAACAAGTGAAGTGTAAATAGAAAAACAGGTCAGAGCCGACAGATTTGGCTTCCCATGAGAAACAGGTAACAAGAGGAAGAGAGTGTAACCCAGCTGCAGTGAATTCGGCTGCAAGAGGGAAACACTTGTGTGTATTTTTAGTAAGATTTGATCAAAATTCAAGCGGAAAGCCGTTTGTGGTCCTTATTTCTCATTCGATACAGTCTAAAAATAATAATAATGAAACATGCTTTTCATGCAAGCAGACTTCCTTTTGTGCAGCAGCTCCACATGCAACCCAGATCTGGACGTCTTTTAAGTACTTTTTTTGTGACTCGGACCTTTTATAAGTTGTTGCAGGACAGAGGACACACAGAACCCAACAAAGCAACCGCGAGAGCCTGAGGCAGCATCACCATGGCTGAGTGACGAGGGAAAAAAAAGAAAAAACACACCAAGTGCTGCTTTACAGAGAGAGAAGGATGTCCTTCTTTTCAATGGCTTCAACCTTAAAACTCCAGCTTCTTTGGCATAACGTGGAACATTTAAAACAGTTTTTAATTCCTGCTTTTAACAGTGACTAATCTCTCTTAGAAGCTGGTAGTTATTGATTTTTGAGGGGGGTCGGATTCAGGGATGCGTAAATATACAAGACAGACTGGACTGCAACATACATAACCCGAAGGAGTGGAACATCACTCTGTGCTGCAAAGAATCAGCCCCAAAGCACAAATCTTTGTGACAGTGTTTTGTGTGTTTTTTTTTTTTTTTTTGCACCAGTAGATATTGTTTTGCTTTCAGATGAAACAGGGCTGGTTTCCATTACTGGAAAACTTAAAGAAGATTCATCCGAAGTCTGAAATCTGAATAAATGAGCTGGATTAAACCAATACAGGAAACACGGGAGCATCTCAAGCCGTTAAGCAGTTATTTGTTTAAAAAAAAATAATAATAATAATAATAACCAATTTTCTACAACTTTCATAAGTATTCAAAATATTTTCCAAAGTTGTTTTTGCCAGTTTATTCATGGTTTTTTACTTGTTCAAATCAAGCTTATTTGCCCGTCAATGTAACACACCTTTTGGACGAAGCTAAAGTTGGTTTGGGAAATGGCTAAAGGGTGATTCCACCTAATTTTTCCACCATCTTCAGCATATTTGATGTGCCCTCGTTAAAAAACTGCAACACACAGATTCTTCAAACCTGGACTGGATTATTTTTCAACTAATAGCAGAATATTTGAATCCATGTTTATGATTTGTGAAATCTTTATTTGATTTGTGAAACTTCACTAAAGTTCAGAGGGGCATTATTATGTCTTTTCTTCACACTCGTCCCATGCTTCTTTTTTTTTTTAATTCAAATTCAATTCAAATTCAGAACCACTCTATTAATACCAAAGGGAAATTAAATGTTGGTGTAACTCATTAATTCTTCAAAGAGTTATTGTAGCAGGTGATGGCTGTTGGTCTGTACTGCACTGAATCCAGTACCAAAGAAAGAAAACTCACCATCAGTCATCAGCGACTGTAAACCTGTAGCCCCGACATTCCACAACTCGAAGGTCTTGGAGAGACTCCTGTTTTCCCACCCGAATTAGCAGATAAGGATCTAGCAAGACTGTCTACAGTTTGCTTATTGTCGTGGAATTGGAGTTGATGGTGGCGTCATACACCTGCTTCAGCAAACCCTCTGTCACAAGACTGTCTTGGGAAGGCAGAGTGTCTTCAGTCAGAGGCTTCTTCAGATTCAGTGCAACATTCAGGAAAATGTAAAATCTACTAAAAGAAAACGTCTCGTAATACGTGTAATACTAGCCCTGGAGTGATGCGCAGGATTCTAAACTTGTGAGTTTACTGAAAATAAATCTTAACCTGTTGTTCACAACATTCAATTTAACATGATCTGGAAAGCAGAAAAAGAAAAATACTTTTTGATCGTAGGGTCTCTTAGTGGTTTTAGAGTGAACTTACGCTCTGCTTACGAAGCTATTTAAGGCTTGTTTTTTTTTATGGATCAAGTCAGAAGCTGCTGAATGTGCTTTTATCCTGGAAGCTGTTGGAATCAGCTGCCAGATGTGCCTTGCTTCCTTTTAAGGTTGTCAGAGAGGCGAAACATTTAGGTCAACATTTATAAATGTGTTTCTGCCTCAACACATTATCATGCAATTTATTTGATTTATTTAATTTTAGTATGTTTTTATCTTAGCATGGTACGGATTTTGATACAAACCTAAAAAAAAACAAATTAAAAAGAAAATGTGGGCGGGGCCAGTCTGGGAGTTTGCCCTTACACTTTGCTTGATCGCATTCTGCGCCTCAATATTAAAGGGGCATTATTATGTCTTTTGTAGGCACTTTATAGCACTTTATAGTTTCTGTGTTACCTTTAGTTGTCATAAAAATTGTACATAAATCAAATATGACTTAAAACACACTTGACTCTGTAATTTAACGCCTTTAAATTGGGTTTCTGTCTCTTTAAAAACTCCTGCTCTTTCTGAAACTCCACCTTCGAGAAGTCGTCAAGACTTTGCTACTCTACTAACCTTTTCATGATGTTTTTATTAGTATTGACTGAGAAGTAGCTCATGTAAAGAGCTCAGATGATCCTCAGTTCCACCAGGTTTTTGCTAATTGTTGGTGGCTAGTTTGTAGGAGCTGAGTTGGGCAGTTGCAGGGGGAGGATTGCTCTGTGAGCTGGAAGTTTGGATGCACACATCACACGATTTAGGTCTAGAAACTTTGCTTGTGGAGGAAAAGTCATTTTATGCTCAATATGCATTCCTGTATTGACCTGATCCTATATTTTGGGTCATTATCTTATTGGAACACAAGATGTCAGCCCATTTTGAGTTTCCTGAAAATCCACCAGATTTGTACATAATCAACTGGTAACTGGCTCAGGTACCATGAGCCAAAGAGTTCATGGTGCTGCTCCCTCTAACAAGGTTCTCAGAGCCTTTAGAAGAGAAGCTGATCCTCCAACATACTTAACATAGATAATCAGGTGCTTTTCTAGATATTCATCTCTTGTTTTACATCAAACCGTAGAGTGTGTGTTACTGACACGTCTGACCTTTGAAAGCATTGACACCAGCCCTGTTTTGTCTGCTTTAATCAAACTCAAGTTTGTTTGCCTAGAAAGTTTGTTTGGGTAGGGACAGTCGAAAAATCCAAACTCTGGTCCACCTAAAAACCTAGGTTTCTCTCTGTTCAACTGAAGTGAACTCTGGCACGGTAAGAATGCATATGTGAATGGCAAACAGATTAGGCATTCTGGGTAAATATGATCAAAACAAACATACGCATCTAGAAATGGGTCATGGTCTTTTACCAAAGACAAAGAGAAATCTTACAGCTGCTAACATCTGATGACTCTCTATTTATGTTGACATTTCGTAAAGAAGGAAGTTGCACTTAGTGTCTTTTTCTGAGGTTTTTGTGTCATTTACTTCAGTGGTTCTTCGTGCAGCGCCCCCACAGGCGAGGAGGTGAACAGGTTTTTCAAAGGTTTCGGCTGGTTTGACAAAATGCAACTGAAAATGTAACAAATGCTGCAATTATGGTCCCCAATTGAATTGAATTTACTGGACTATCAAATGTGAAACACCCAAAGTCTCATCTCAACAATGAACATATTTAAAGGCGCAGAAGAGCTCAGACATCCACTGATGTAATTTAAAGATAGGACAGACTTTTTCTTATGACTCTTAACCAGTTAGCATGTTGATAGCATCTATTGGTTTCCGCTCTGAGCTGCTGTAAGATTTTGAGATCTCTTTGCCATCCAGAAGGAGCCCGTTTCCTTCCATCGGAGTGTTTACCAGCGAAGCAGCGGCTGCCTGTGACTCCCACTCCCCTGCAGATTTGACATTTTAGTCCACCCTGGTGAAAAGAAAGGTTACCGGTTCAAGAGGGGGGGGGGGGAGAAAAAAAAAGCTGTGCTGCATGATTTCACTTCTGCACATATAATTAATTCATTGAGAATGGACCCTTTCTCCAAATGTCTGCCCTTTGGTCACTCATTTCTTTCACACTATTATCCGCTCTATTTTTAGCATTTTCATCAAAGAGGAGGATATTGCATTGCATAACAGACTTTTCCTCACACAGTAAATGTGTTCATAGGAGACCTATTAAATTAATACCTGTGATTCTGACTGTAACTATCACAGGTGCTGCACATAATTAGCAGTTGTCATATTGGATCTTTTTCTCCATAATATGTCATTGAGGTTAATTGGTTAGCTTTTTATTTTTAACAAAAACAAAATTTCACACTCCTGCTGATGCTCTGAATTCACCTTGAAGACTGCCTAAGAAAAGATAAGAGCGGATCTATTCAGTCCAATTCTATGCTTTGTGCTCTGAGCGACGTCATCATTTATTATTTATTTTATAGCTAGAATACCATTTGATTGATTTGATTTGTTAAGGTTTATTGTTTTACATATTTGACCAAGGTAGTCATTCTGTTGTTTTTGTCAGTTTCACTTTTGTTATTATTTATTTTACATCGACTGAATAAATTAAAGTTGTGTTGTTTTGTTTGACCAAGCTTGTGAGGCTATTTGTGTGTTTTAGTGTGCTGTACTGGTGCAGAGGTAGTAAAGGAATTTGTAATTCACTCCATTTATGTCTGTGTTTTAAAACAATAAACATTTTAAATCAATTCAGCACCGTTTTTCTGTGTCGGATCGGTATCAGCCGATACTGAAGCCGATACTCAGATGTCGATATCAGTACCGGTATCAGAAGTGGGGAAAAAAAAGTTAATCTGTGCATAATGTAGAAATATTCAAAGCAAATTGATACTTTTTGCACAGTACTTTATCTCAAGCTGAAAAAAACACATCTGTAATAACACATATGCACAAATTCATAATTTCCCTGTAAGAGAAAAAAGCAAGCCAAAAAATTTGTCAAAAATGTTTCCTAAACTACAGTGTCAAAAATCCTTCCTTGCATCAGCAACATGCCTGAACCCTGTTAGAATACCCAGTGACATTCACTGCTGGACCTAATTATAGCCAGCAGTCCAGGAAAATCCCAACGTGTGTTTGGATGCTCGTATGTTTGTGTGTCAGAGGAACCAGAAGAGATCGCCTCTAATTGGATCCTGGAGGAGGATTGTGAACTGGAGCAGGGAGGCCCAGTCGCTTTGAGACGACCTCCCGCCGCTGCATGGCATGGCGTGAAGATGACCTTTCACCCTGACAGTCCGTCTTTGAACAATGAAACGAGCAAATGAGAAAGCAAGTATTCTTGATATGAAATGTCTGTTTAAGATCACATTAACCCAGAATATTTATAGCTATATTTGGTCAGCTTATTTTTTACATATATTTATTTCACATTCGCACAGAGTGATGAAATTATTTAGGAAGTTATCACAAAACACCAGATCAGCTGTAATGAGAAGATTTTTCAAAAGATGCGTATGCATCTACAGCATTTCCCTTAAAGGAGTGAAGCTCATCTTTATTGTTTGCCACAGATCTCAAGTTATCCATCATGATTGATGGTAGATGGTTTAATGTTCATCTTCTTTCTCTTTGCTTTGCTTTTGGTTTTAATTCACATACCAGCTCTCTTTATGGATATTTTTTTATTTTTGAAATACTCTGTACCTGCTTCCACTTGGAAAGAGCCATCTTGGTTATACGACAACAACTGATCAGAAACAAAAAAAAACCAAAACTCAAAGATTTTTTCAGCTCCACAGCATCTAAAACCAGAATGGAAAATGTTTCCAAAAATCATTGTTTCAATAATAAAAAGTAATAAATTGTAAGAAATATAGTGGAGCTACAAGCTAACTCTAAGCAAGCTAGTCTGTTGTGAAATTTTAGACTGTCATAATATATATCAAATTCTTTGGTTGCTCTCATATAGTAGCCAAAGAATAATGCTGACATAGCTTATTAGCAAAGGGTTCTACAAAGAAACATTTATTGTTTCAGTTGCTTTAAAATGCTAACGTTAGCTAAAACAAGTAGCATGTCTCATTAGCTGTTAGCTTCCACCTCAGAAAATGAAACGGTTCCAAAAAACCTGAAGTAAAAAGACATTGTTTGCTAACAAAGTATTGCTAGCAAATTATTGCTAACAATACCTTGACCGTTTTTTTTTTAAAAAGAAATCTTGACCTTTTATTGAGATGTTTAAATTCATAAAGCTAAATGCTATAAATATTCACACTGCTTAAAAGTTAGAAATTTAGAGTTTAAACCCTGTCCTAAAAATTAAAAAATGGTAAAAAAAAATTGAAGTAAACAATATTCACAATCTACAAAATAAACAAGTAAATATAACTAATCAGTAGTAAACTTTGTTTTATGATTAAAATTATAGTAACGAAAGAATAAGAATAAAGAAAATGTCTGTAAAGAAATGAATTTTTCATTGATTCAAACTGGACCAAAAATAAATAAATAAATGCAACAACAATAACAAAGAGACGATGGGAAACTTACACGTGTTCAGTGAATCTAGGTAAATGATGGTTTTACTAAAACAACATTTATGACATGACCTAAATTGCCCAGGTGGATTAGCTGTGAATCTAATATGGGAAATGTAATCTCTGAGCATTCTTCAGTAAACTGAGAGATTTGATCCAGGCCCAACTGCATTTTATCTCTGATTAAAGTCATGTTCAATAGCCATTAAAAAGGAAAACAATGACCGCCCTGATAAGTAAGAGTGTTTTAATGCTCACGTGTCACACAAAGAGAATCACAACTTGATTGCCGGAGTTTCCATATATACAGTTGTATTTTTACAAACAATAAGAAACAACAACAATAAACAAAAGTCCTATAGACAGTGCATCAAAGTTGTAAACAAAAAGAGATATTCAAAATAAAAGTTTAAAGCGTAAGTATCAACAGAGCTGGTCCAAGACTTAATTGGGAATTAGACATAATTTGATCCATTTATTATATAAATGAAATATTCATAGCTATTATTTACAACTAGACAGTCAGATCATTCACGCAATGTATTATATTGATTGACATTGACAAGGGACTGCATTGAATTACGTTCACTTCACATACAGTGAAAAAATTTAAAAATGTTAATCAGAAAAGTATAGTTAAACTTTATAGTTACATCCTAAAATGTACATTGTAATAAAAAAGATTTAGATTATTAATATCTCTCCTGATTGACATACGATTTGCATGTAAAATTTAGCATTTTACAATTTATTAATTCAAATTGAACTACAAAATTATTGTAATATAAAAAGAATTGAAAATAAAAAATCGTCAAGTTATTAGAAAGTAAATAAATAAACATGTGAAACATATAACTAAGTATATGCACAGTAAATACATGTTGAGTATATATACTTATCATGTACCAAAATTCAAATGTAAAACGTTTTGCTTAAAAGTTTGATTTGTATTTTCAACTAAAATGATTAGTTATTTTGATCCATTAGTATTAATCAAGAAATAAGACCTTTAATTTTAAAAAATTTAATAATAAAAACAAAAGGAACACAAAGTTTTGTTATGCATTTTTAAGACTGCACTAATTAACAAATAGCATTTTAAACATTGTGAATCCCAAATGTAAATGTGAAAAACAAAATCTTACTCTAAAACTTTTGTGACAATTCTACTGCTCTTTAGTTCCCCTGCTGGCGTGGAGGGGAACTGCTTAGTTTGCCGATACCTTGGGCCGGTTCTGTACAACACCAAACCATGATAGTGTACAAGTTTATATTACATCTAATCATGCTCACGATACCAAACAGGCCACCTTCAGCAAAGGACTGAGTGGGTGGACGTACTATAAAGCAGCCAAGAACAAACATAAAATCTCCTGCTAAAAAGCAAACAAACAAACAAACAAAAAGTTCATTACAGCATCTTCTCCTCTTTCTCCCACGGAACTGGATCGTGCTCGTCCTCCACGTGCGTGTTCCGGCGCCCCGTCCAGAAGTGCTCCACGTCGGGGAACGTCGCCTCCTTCGTCTGAGAGACGGCGTTGCCCACCGCGTTCGCCGCGACCTCCGCCCCGCTCCCCTCGGTCTGCGGGCACTTCACCTCGGGCGCGCGCTTGTCGCTCCTGCACGTCGCGACGAACCAGATCGCGACCAGTCCTTGGCGCACGTCGTCGTACATGGTCATCAGGACGACCGGGGACAGGGCGCTGCACGCGTAAAGGAGGACCTGCGCGAACATCGCCAGCCCCGCCGGGGGTCTGTCGTAGCCCAGTCGGATCCACGTGAACGTCCCCCACTCCGGCAGCAGCATGAGCCCCACGGCGCCGCTCAGGCACAGCAGAACCAGCACCACCTTGCTCTGATGCCGCGGGCTCGGCGCGTGGTTCACGGCGGTGTGCAGAGTTTTGGTGTAGTACGCGATCGTGAAGACGACCGGCGCCGCGAACGCCGCGGTGGGGTAGATCTTGTAGAACAAACTCATGAAGTCAGACGCGCACGCCGGCATCTCGGAGACGCAGACGAAGTCGTCGCCGCGCGGCACCAAGGCGGCGAAGAGCATCTGCGGGATGGGGAACATCACGGACACGGTCCAGATGAACGCCAGCGCTCCGTGGATCCACGTGGGGCTGTAGATGGGCTGCGACGCGGCGGCGGCGGCGCGCGGCAGCAGCGTGTGCTTGGCTTTGGTGGTGGCGACCAGGATGAAGGTTTTCGCGACCACGCACGAGTGCTGGAACCAGTCCGTGGTGCGGCACGCGAAGCTCCCCAAGGTCCAGGTCTGTCGGTAGTAGGTGACGGCGCGCACGGGCGCGCACAGCAGCAGGATGGCCAGGTCCGTGGAGGCCAGCGAGGCCAGGAGGGCCTTCACCTCAGAGCCGCGGCCGCTCCGGAAGTCGCGGACGAAGATGAGCAACACCAGCAGGTTGCACACCGCGCCGGACACGCAGATCCCGATCAGGAGGACGGGCATGGCGGTCCGGGTGTCCTCTCCCTGGAGGAGCTGGACTCCTCCGACGAAATCGAAAAAGGAGAGATTAGTCGATCGGTCAATATCCATCTCCTCCTGCTTCGAGTTTCTCGATAAAGTTGTCCACACCCCCCCCCCACAAAAAAAAAAAAAAAAAAAGATTCAAATGAACGATTCTTTTTTTTTTTTTTTAAAGTACAAAATTCTCTCCAAAAGCAAAGCGGAGGAGCTGCGGTGGTGCTGACACGCAGCAAGTGGGAGGGCAGGCTGGTAGGTACGCGCTATTTCAAGTCCTGCCATTTAGCATCGTCAAGCGCTCACGTCACTTTATCAGTGGGACTCCGGGCTCCAGCGCGAGCGCAGCGTACCGCGGTTTACACTCCAGCCTCAGAGGAATCGCTGCACACACACACACACACACACACACACACACACACACACACACACACACACACACACACACGCACACACACACACACCTTCCGCATTCATCACGTTGCAAACCGCAAAGTTCAAAATATATCACTGGGATTTGACGGGACAAACCGAGAGGAAGTTAACACATCTTTTATTTTTTTTCTTCCATTGTTTGCAAATACACACGTGAAAAATGAAGCTGATTGCCTTCAGAAATCAGCAGGGAGTCATTTTGAGTGGAAATTAATCTCAAGTGATAGAATCTGATTCTTCACTGATGGTTCTGAAGTTGTATAGGGCCTTGAGCAGAATTTGATTTGGGGCCCATCTCCCTGATTAGAACATCATCACCACTAACAGCCTTTCAATACAGATTTGAAATCATGTTATTTTTATGGATCTAAATAAAAATAAGAAAAATCTATAGAGAGGTAAATGAAAAAACTGATGTGATTCTGCCTCTCACACTGATACCTAATGAAAAGCTACATCTTGCAGTATGTTGTGGTGGATGGATTGATCCAAAATATTGATAATATCGATACCAAGTGTATATCAGTATCACATCAAAGGTAGTGTGGTAAGAGATACTTTACTTTCAGATTCCATTTTGATTTTTTTTTGTATTGTAGTTCCTCAACTCTACCTCAGAAAAAAACCCATTTTGATTTGCTCTCAAATTATCTTTTTTTGCAGTTTTCTTAATTAAGAAAAATAGCACTCAAAATTGTTTTATTTTTAAATTGTTTATTATGTTAACATGTTATTAAAGTATTTTAGAGGCACTGTGGACCTTGTACAAATTCTGTCCTATGTTATAACAAAATAGCAAAAAGTGTCAATATTGATAATGCTGATATCGACAATACTGACCTAGTATTCATTTGGCATCAGATTGATACCAAAGCATAAACTATCACAAACCATTAGTTGTCCTGTAGGTTAAGTTAAATGTCTTTTGTAAAGTTTGAGACAGTACAGGGTCAGTGCTCTCATATTTGATTTGGAAATTTCCCCCAAGAAAACGTACTGTGGGCGAGTCAAGACAGCAGGCCGTGCTCTTCCCCAGGCCATGCCTTTGTAATGTGAGCACAATGGGGCTTTGCTTTGACTTATTAAAAATGTATGAATGTCCCTGGGAAAAAAGTATGTCTTGGAGACAGCATATGCTGCTCCAAAATCTAGTTATTCTTTTCTGTATGAACGCTGCCACATATAGTTATGAACCAGTTCCACCGAGAATGCTGGTCCTGTAACGACACGTCTGTCTGATGGATCAGACATCACAGATGTAAAGTTTAGACTAAACATACCTAAAACTTAGTTTTGAAATACAGTAGTTTTCCTCACTTTGTCACATTTTAACAACAAACTTTAATGTATTTTATTGTTGTTGTTGTTGTTGTGACAGACCCACAACAAACAGTTTGTATTGTAAGTGGAAGGAAGTGGAACTTCCTTCCACTTTGCATAATTGCAAAGTGGAAGGAAGTTCCAAAAAACTAGCAGAGCAGATACCATCACATTCCAAGTAAAAAGTATAAACTAATTGAAAACCCAGTGGCCATGTCATTATTTAACCGTTATGTACACATGTCTGAAATATTAATATAACAGTGGCTCATTACTACAGACCCAGTCAAAGTCCAAACCTAATTCTAACTTGGATTTTGTGGCTAGTCTTCAAAAATTATTGTTCACAAATGGCTTTTATCTAATATGATTTAAGAAAAATGAAATGGGTAAAATTTTTAGGCTATGGAAAAGCCAAACAGGAAGTCATAATTATGAGTTTTATAATAATTAGGAAAATAAAAGTCATAATTTCAAGCATAAAAGTAAGGATTTCGACTCGCAAAGTCATTATTATGAGACTCAAGTCAATTTTAACTTTCAAACTCATGAATAAAAAGAGACATGTTCTTTTTTAAAAAAAAAAAAAAAAGCCTGCCCCAGCGCTTGTAAAGATGAGTTTGAAAGTCAAAGTCAAACTCATCTGTCTCTAAAAATTTTAACTTTGTAACTCATAATTATGACTTTGAATCTCATCATTATGACTATGAAAGTCAAAAAACATGACTATCTAAAAATGATGACTTTATGTCTCATAATTATGACTTTAAAATGGCAAAAAATTACTGTGAAAAGTTGGTTTAAAAAAAAGTCAGGCAAGCAGCTAGAGACAAAGACTACAGCAGCAGTACAAATTGATCAAAACTAGATCAAAAACTTTTGAACTTGATCACTTCAATGATCTCTAAATTCAGCCCAATTATCGGTCTGGCGGTGGGCCTGAGGTTCACGACACCAGAATGCTCCACAGCGAGGTGTTTACTGGGCCCGAGGTGCCTCCGGATGGTGAGGGTGGTCGTGATCACGGGGGGTGAGGAGAGGGAAGAGGAGGGGATGAATGTGGAGAGGTGTGGGTGCCCACTCAAATGCTGTCACCTCCTCTAAGAGGGCTGGTTGCTAGGAGACCAGCACTACCATCGCAGCACGGGGCAAGAAAGATGTGTGAGGTGTCATGAAGTAGTGTGGGATATGGATGGATGGAAGGATGAATGGATGGAGATGCATTAGAGGGAAATCTGGAGCTTTAGATCTGTTCAGTGAGCAGCTTCAGCACAGTGTCTTAAAAACATCCATCAAACTGTTTTTTTTTAAATCAAAAATAACTTCAGAAGCAAAGGAGCGTATTAGAACAGCTTGAGTTTTTAGTCACCTTGCATAAATGGATGCAGTAACACTTGTCAGTTGGATTAACTGTCTAAAAACAAAATATTCAAAGAAAGGTTGTCATAAAAACATATTTTATATTGTGGACATCAGAAAAATTACAGTTTGCATGAGAAAAAAAGTTTGATGTGTTCCATTAAATTGGGCACATGTGTCCCTCAAGGACATGTGCTCAATCCTGGATCTTTTATTGTTCTGATATACAAGTCCACTTCCAAATTCAGAATAAACCGGCTTTTCTAAAGAACGCTGATACATACAGGAGTTATGGAGCGTAAGAATGTAAGAGCCATCAAGTTACAAACAAAAAGGCTATCTTTAAATCTCCTAACGACTCATAGCCATTTAATATACAGCTCTGGTAAGAATTAAGAATAAACTTTTCATCAGCATGTATGTCATAAAAATCTAATCTAATCTCCTGAGGCTTTAGCTGAATGTTAGATGATTTGTCATTCTTTGTGAAAATTCTTAAACCGACATATCATACAGGCTGCATTTGCAGTCCCGTTAACATGTGATTGTCCTTTAACAAGTTGCTGAAAAACTACAACTTTGTCTTTCGATTTTTTTTTTTTTTTTGGGGGGGAGAAGGGTTTGCCATCAACAAGTCTCTGGTCAGATTGTGAATGGAGTTTATTTAAATTGGTTGGGTTTATGGCTTCTTATTATATAATGCTTTTAATTCTCCAAAAGGAAAGAAATTGGGTTGTTTGGGAAACTTAAACTTAAACCTGCTGTTTTATTAATTCCAGAACTAACATCTGTACGTCTGTAGAGACATACATTTCATGATTCTTGGGAATCCCCATCCTCATTTCTCATAGACCCACATCTTCCCCAATTTTTGCTTGTGCAGAACCTCAAATCACTGCAACATTCAATCCTCATTTTAGCTCGATCTGTTTATCATTCGTGTTTTAATGTGGCCTGAATGATTCCTGGAGGAATATCAATCTCTCTGAGGATTGACATAATCAAAGTTTGATTCCTTTGACATAATTTTCCATGCTTTCTGGACCCATTGGTTATTCCTTTCAGCAATCTTCTGTCTTGGATAGGCAGAAGATTCTTTTCTGAATTGCGTGCGCACCCACACCTTCTTTCAATAGTAGAGCTTCTTCTTGGGAAATGACCAAAACCAACTGAGAGGAACAAATGTCCATGAGTGTCATTACCTCCTTTAGATCCCTGGATCCGCCACTCAAGCCTCGACCGGGTCGATATTGTGTGGAAGTTGGATCCCTCACATCCCCCTGAGGCTAGCACCAAGTCGCAAAGGGACAGAATAACAGTAAAAGGGAATGACAGCGAGAAGGGGGAGCGCATACACAAAAACGCTGATGTTGGTAAGAGTAAGTAATGTTCCCTTTGGAGAAATTCCAGAAGAGACTCAAAAGAGGAAGTACTTTTTCATCCACAGGGATGTCTGTCCTAAAAAGCAGGCCTGGCCGTTGCAAATGGTTGTCCCACATCCCTGCGTGCAGAAAAGCTTTCAGGGTGCTAAAGAAAAGCGGCACGTTTCATTCAGAGAGATCAAGGGTCGCCTCGGTAACTGTTATTGATGTCATTGCTCAGATGTGGAAAACCGATTAGCGGTCAGTTGCTTGTGTTGTTATTGTTAGCCTGTTTTACATGAACACTGACTCCTTTCAAGCCACCAAGGGAGAGCCGCCATCAGACTGAACTGTCGGCTCCTCAGTAATATTCATATCAGGGCCATTTCTGGTTTTGTGGGCAACCTACACAAGATGCTGTTTGGGAGCTTAGGGAAATTTTGGGATAAAATTTTTCTGTATCTCATTGGTTTAGGAAATGATTTTAGTATTTTACCAGCAACAAAAATGAGAACTTTTGTCAAAACCCCTTTCTGTGTTTAATCCTTCATGATGACACTAGTGTTCTTATGAAACCATGACTTACATGTGAGCAGTTTGACAGTGACAGTTAAGGTATTAAAAAAGTTCAATTAATTATGTGTGTTTCGTAAAGTTAGAAAAATGCTGGACATTGTTTGGTTTGTCTCACCGCATTACAACAAAAGTAAAACAACTAACTAACTACTAAAGTTAGTTAGTTGTTGTCTCCCTATTTTATTTAGGGAGACATAAATAGAGAATCCGCATTGACGTCACAAGATATGATATTTTCGTCGCTCTGCGCCATTTTTGGTGTCCACAGACGAAAACGAACTATTCAGAACACCGGTGTTGTCATTGTGTTACCGACCGCAGTATACAAATACAAATTACAAATTAAATACAAATTAATTTGCACAACTTTCATTAAAAAAATATATGTATATATACATACATACAGTATAAACATGCATCCAATATATATTATTCAGTATTAATCATTATTTATTTGTGCCATTATTAATTAATCATTATTTGTGTTTGTATAGTTATATAAATATGTATTATTATAATAAATTATACACACAGCCGTGTATATATATATATATATATATACAGTATATATATATACAGTATATATATATATATATATATATATATATATATATATATATATATATATATATATATATATATATATATATATATGTTCATCGTACTGGTATATATATATATTTCCATCTTACTTGTGAAATGTTGTGTGTGAAGCCTCACATCAATAATCCATCGATCTGAACAACAATATCCCTGTTGTTTTGATTGGCAAAGTAGGAGGGACTACCGCTCCAAGATGGCCGCCGAATTTCCTGCGCCGGAGCAGCCAATGCGGGGTCTGCTCTTATGAGATCCGAGTTCACCTGAGACCGGAACTTAAAGTGTGCCGTCACTTTGACCCGCCAAAATAAAATAAGGGTTAACTATTTTGTGCTGGTTACACATAGCAACTAAAACAAACAAGAACCTGAAAAAAAAAAAAAAATTATATATATATATATATATATATATATATATATATATATATATGTATATATATATATATATATATATATATATATATATATATATATATATATATATATATATATATATATTCCTTCAAAGGACTGGAAACTAAGACCGGAAGAGAAATATTCTTAAAAATCTTTTATTAGTATACATAACAATGACAGAAACTCACAACAACTCATCAAAAACAAACAAATACAGATCACAGCTCCTAAAGTTTACAAATCACATTGCTCGCAACGTCTCAAGAAGAAAAAAACTACAATTATTAAAAATACTAAATTAACATAAGAATGAAAGGAAAGGCAATTAAATGACGAAATAAAAGGATTAAAAAACAAAACAAAAGACATGTTAAGAGGCTACAAACTAAAAATCTTTCATTAACTCACAATTTTGCTGCATTTAAATTCTGCATCTTTTTTAGACAACTTTTAAAAATAGAAAGCTAATTTTTTAGAGGGAGCATTTTGCATAACGGCATTTATACCGGAAGAGAAATACCTGTGGGTCCGGACAGGTGTGGCCTTCACCAACTGGCCCCGCCCCCACCTCAACGTCACTCATGTCGCCTAGCAACCGTGACAGCGTGAAGCAGAGCGGAGAAGATGAAAAAAACAACGGAGCCGAAGTTCGTTTTTCAGTCATTATTACTGATTTCTATATTATTCTTCACATTTTATAGTAAAGATAGGTCATTTCGTCATTTACTCGAACAATGTGTCCGGGGTTGGGCGTTTTCTCTCGGTGTACCGAACTTGGAGCTCCGGCTAACGCTGGATGCTAACGCAGCGGTAGCAGACAGGTCCGAAAATGTTAGAGCAATATTGTAATTAGGTGATGTATTGATGAACCGAGCAGATATTTGAGATCTACACACTTACATTCTCGCCTAAAAACATTGTTCCAAGTCACGTTGTGTCATTTAAAGTGTTATAAAGCTAAATAATTTGTCGCAATTCGCCACCATTGACGCTCTGCCTGAACGCCCAGTTGGAACCCGCAATGAATTATGGGATATCGTTGGCCGTGAAGGACATAGACATTAACAGACATAGACATAATATGAAAATCTCCTAAAAATGTACAAAAAGCCTTCACTTGTATCTGTTTTGTTTTGGTCTATCACATAATATTCCACTAATACACATTTCAGTTTGGGGTTGTAGCATCACAAAATATGGGAAAAGTTCAAAAGGTTTTCAAGTCTTGAAACAGTGGAACTACCATTTTAATTTCCCTTTATTAGCTTTGCAAGCGACTGCAGGAAACATAATTATCGTCAATATAGTTTTGTTAATTTGAAATCAGGCATCACGCGAAGAGATAAATGAGTCTCTTTGGCAAAAGGGCAGACTCCCCTCCTGCAAAACAGCAAATAATTAATGGCGGGCTTTTTTATAATGTGTAAGAGGGTAGGGAGGGGGGGAGTAGCGGGGTGGCGGATGTAGGCTTTAATCATAAATACATAAAAAGCTGAGGCATACCCTAATGACTGCTCAGGAATATGACATTAGCAGGTACTGTGTATGTTATGACATTCAGAATTTTTCACTTCCTGCCTTTAAAAGATTGCTTCTTGTGTTGAAGGTTAGCTTGGCCACCTGCTGTGCTCCTGCTGGTTGTTGTCGTGACCTGTCAAGTTCCAACGGCGATATCGCGATTTCTTAAGAGCACCTGTCGGATTGGTAGTGTGTCTGATAGATTTCAGTGAGTTCGGGAAAATAAAAGACTGTAACTTAATGTTTAACCACGTTAGTTCCTATTAACACCTTCAAGCAGAAGCTGAACACTCAATTTGTGGGTTTTTCCAGGCCTTTCAACATGAACTGGGGCTGAGAGAAGCAAACTTGTGTCAGAGAACTTTAATAGGAAGCTGCCATCTTGTGACGGAAGAGGGTAAATGCATTCCTTGTGTTAGAAATGGTAATTGCATCAACCAGTTATTTTAGCGTATCAGTATCTCTTAAAGTTAAAGAAAATTCGCTTTTTTAAAATTGTATGTTAAATATTTTTAAGAAATAGCCATCAGTTGGTAAGAACAGTTTTTGTTCAAACAATCAGAAAGCCATTATAGCCATTCACCGCTAGATGGAGACATTAGTGCATTTGTTTAGTGAACAACACAGTGAATTGTTTTAGTTTGGGGCCATTCTTTAGATAAAGCTGTGTTTTGGGGGATGATTACGTGCTTGTCAGATTTGTTATCGATAAGGTACTGTTTTTTTGTTGTTTTTGCATTTTGTAGTGTTACACACAAACCTCATATCAGGACTTTGTGTAGGAGATAAACAGAATGTAGTGTAAAGTTGTGAGATTGGAGGGAAATTATGAATTGTTTTTCATTTTTAAGTTTTTTTCAAAGAAGTTAAAAATGTTTCTTTCACAATTACTGATATGCACATCCAGAGATTGAAAGTGAGGCCCATTCTTCTTTGAATGGGGTAGCATGTGAACAAGTTTGTGGGTCTTGTTCCAAATTCTTGATTTAAATCTGGACTGAAACAGAAGCATTTAATACAGTTTTTTTTCACAAATAAGAAATTGTTCCTGAATTAAGTGAAAAAAATATGTCTGTAGACCTAGTAGTTTTTGTAGACATGTCAAA
Source organism: Poecilia picta (assembly GCA_033032245.1). Lineage (NCBI taxonomy): Eukaryota > Metazoa > Chordata > Actinopteri > Cyprinodontiformes > Poeciliidae > Poecilia > Poecilia picta. The sequence continues at coordinate 23,224,853 of CM065374.1, forward strand.
GAATTACTGACTGAGAGCAAGCTGAATTATAGAACTAAAAACTTGCTTTTAAGTTATTCTTGTCTAAATTAATAATTGAGATAATTGCAATAGAAACTCCAGAAATTCCTGGTGAGAGCTTGTGTTTTTGAAGCGTGGAAAGCCATATTACATGTGTGTGTTTTCTCATTCCTCCCCTTGGAAGGACTATTTTATCAACAAATGCTATGTTGTGAGGATCCACTGATCCATATGGGGCCCAAAACCCAGACCCCATAAGAAGAAGTGGTGTTTTGGGTTAGGTTTTAAATTTAGGATGAAGATGTGAATTGAGTTTAAGATCAGGCATGGTAATGGTAATGGTTAGGTTCAGGGTTAGACTATAGAACTACATAAAGACAGTTACAAAGTTGGCCTTCTATCACCAGAAGAAGATTTTCAGGATCTAGAGAAACTCATCCATGCGTTTATCTTTAGACGGATTAATTACTGCAAAAGTATCTTTACAGGTCTGCCTAAATCAATCAGACAGCTGCAGTGATCCATAAACTTGATTAATTGATGTAAATGAATGAAAAAATGATTGGAAGTAAATCAAAGTCTTTGTGAAGATAAAAACACACACACACACACACACACACACACACACACACACACACACACACACACACACACTCAGACAGAGCTGAATTGCTTCAAGTTAAAGTTTAATACATGCAATAAGAGACCAAATGTGTTTTTCTTATGGACCCTGCACCATAAAAAAGGCTCTCTTTGTCTAATCTAGATGACGTCTACGTTCTCGACTTGATGCGCGCGAGGCCCCGCTAATCTTGTTCTCCATCGGCCCCCAGTGTGTGCATAATGAAAACGGGCTTATCGTGATGTTGGCCTCAGGGTGACGTCGACTTTCTCCGTCGCTGCAGAGGACAAGGTGAAAGCCGGTGAAACCACGTGACCCGGCGTGGGTAAGGTAGGAGGGGGGGAATCTCCCAGCAGCCATAGGTGCCATCAGTGGCCGGAGTGCAAACAATAACTGAGAGAGAATAAAAACGAAGAGTTCAATTGGAAAGCGATTAAAATGAATAGAAGCTCGGTCCAGATAAGGCACATCCCATTTCCTCATCTATTTAACATTCATTGAATTGAATAATCCTGCCTTATTATCGTAAATAGTCTGCATATTTACCCTGAATATGCTAATTTATGTTTGCTGCGAGCGCTCGGCGACTTAATAATTTTTTCATCAATATATGCATATCTTTGGCTTCCTACTATAGCTATCTCTAGAGAGGAAATGGAGAGAGAGAGAGAGAGAAACCTGGAGACACAGTCATATGGTACTCTTTGAGTCTGTAACTTTTCTATTCTTCCCCCCTTTTATTATTTTTATTTATTTATTTTTTTATGTTTTGCACTTTGCCCAGGGCCAACCCAGTTACATTTCAATCAAAAGATTCATTGTAAAGTCATTATCCCAAACTAGGCTCTGATAATTGGCTGTCGTTTTGCATAGTGGCGGCAGGCTGCCTCCGGGCCAAATGACTGTGGCCTTATCTTTCACTTTTAAGGAAAAATAATAGACAATTTATCATGAATCTTTTCCGGGAAATAATAACAAGTTAAATGTCATTCCCCGTGTCATGCCTTACAAATCAAATTGTGTCGCTTTGGGCCCGAGCCGATCGCTGACTGACCTATCCTCTTCATTGTGAAGGTAACAGAGAGCACAGAGAAACTATTACCATAAGTCTTCTGCGCTGCATAAATATACATGTAATGCTGGATATAAGGATGTTTTCCCTTTGTGAGCCTGTTAGGGCTTTAGCTCCTAGTGATTGAGTAGTTTGTTGTTCCCCTTAGAATTGCTTGTCTACATGTTCTCCAGTTACAGTTTTCAATTAGGTTATTGTTCCTCAAAACTTTCCCTAATAAGCAACGCATTTGAATTACATTTTGGGCCAGTAGAGAATGTTGATTGCTTTATTTGCATCAATATTTTATTTTTTTTCCCCATGAAAGTGTAATTGGTCTCCAGGTGATCATGTCTGTCTTTGATTCTCAGTCATTTCTACAGTCTGGTGTGCTACTTTAGGTTCAACTATATCAGATCTGTACTAAGTGGTGCATAACGGTGAAATAAATGGTATCTAAATCCGTGTCTCTCAAACTTTGGCGCAATTGCTGCTGGTGATGTTTGAGTTGCCTTGAGGCAAAATGTTTTGGCATTAATTATGTGGGAGATAAATATGACTAACAGTGAACTCGAGGCTAAAAACACACCAGTTTGGAAACAGTCGGTCAATATAATTGTTTAGAGATGACCAACAAAAATTGGGCAATGTTCAAGTTGGTCATTGGACGTTTCTATTTTGACGATGGCACTCGACAAAATGTAACGTCTACTAATGGTTTCTGTTTGGTGTTTTTAAATTACTTTTTATTGTTGTATTTTTTCAATATAAAACACTTTGAACTGCCTTGTTGCTGAAATGCGCTACACAAATCAACTTGCCTTGATTTAACTGGTATGACCAGCAGCCGAAACCATCTGAATTGTAGAAATGCAATTTTTGTTTGCTTTGTCTTCTGCTGCAGTCCTCTTATCAATGAGGCAACCATTTTGGATTTGGAAGTTGGGATTGGTGGGAAACATCCAATTTTGCTCCTTGGGGTTCACAACTAGAAATCTCAGTTTGTAAAAAACTGAAAACTTATCAAAACCTCAAACCTTCGGCTCTCTGTCAAGTGAAGATGGGTAAGATTGAACAATTCCAGAATCTAGTGTGCTACTAATTAAAAATAGGAACATTTAAAGTCTGTATCTCAAATATTGGAAAATATGAACCAAAGAATAATAAAAGAATCTAAAAAGCAATTTGTAATTTTTATCTAAAATGTAGTTAAGATAAAAAAATAGATTTTCAAATCAGATTTAAGTACAATAAACACATTTTTTAAACCGAATGGTTTTCCAGTTACCTCCAGCTGGGTTGGGTTTATTGGGTTTCTTACTTTTGTCCTAGCAAAAGTTGTAATTCTTATTTTTGATAAAAGGCTGTGAGGCTCAGTGACCCTGATTGTGCTGAGGTTCCTCATCAGCAAACACTGCCAGATAAACAGCAGAGTGGCCGCTCTCATTCCCATTCGTTCATTGGATTAGGCCGCGGAGGTAAGATGAGGCGAAACAATTCGCTCAGCATTCAAAGGCAACTGTGGCCCAATGAGAGCCTGTTTGAACAGGGATCAATTATCAATCAGTCTATAGACGGGAAGGAGGGATTACTGAAGCCTTTCGAGTTGTATCGACAAACAAACTTCAGAGATCCTGTCAATGAATGCAAACGGACAGCCGCCTTTGGCTTTGACACTGGCCACTGCTGAAATTCAGATTAGAGTCCATCTTAGAGGCAGATTGAAGCCGTTTATGTGTGTTCAGGTCATTTCAGAGATAATCCCCTGACAGGAGCCCGGTCATTCCACCATGTCTTCACAGCCTCACGTGGAACTGAGGCTGCATTTTCTCTGTAACTTTACATATTTTCTGTCAGTGGTCTAAGTTTTAAAAAATTGGAATAACATTGACTTTACTTTAAGTTCAATTTAATTCAAAAATTCAATTTAAAAAAATTCAAAAATCATCTAAGTATATTCAAAGAGTCACTGGCTGCGTTTCCATCAACCACAGAATTGTGCAAATCGAAATTACAAAAATAAATTAACTTAACAAAAACACAACAATTTTGGAAAAACTTGTGTGTTTTGATGAAATATTTTTGCGCTCGGGTGAGATGATTTTGCCACATTGACTGTGGAAACCCACAAGTCACACATTATCAACAACCAGATGTTACTACTGGCAAAAACCATGACAAAGACAACAGAAAGTAGTAGGACGATGGTTTGTTTTTGATTTTTTCAGACAATACGCAGCTGACTCTCTCAGAGCTCTCACAGCATCACATGGTTCATAAACAATCATCTGTCATTCAGACGTATTGAATCCATAACTCTTCTGTAAAATCACCAACTACATTTTCCCCAAAGCTTGTTGCTCCAACACCTGAGTAAGTCTCCTCTGAGGGCTGATGAGTGCTAGCAACTTGTCTGAAATATTAACATATCTCATGTACCGTATTTTCCGCACTATAAGGCGCACCGGATTATAACGTGTACCTTCAATGAATGGCCTATTTTAAAACTTTTTTCATATATAAGGCGCACCGCATTATAAGGCGCATAGAACAGACGCCACAGTTATGCTCCCATCCATCCGGTATTGAACGGGACATGATTTGTTCCATTCACTACAAATATGGATGTCTAATAATAAAAAAATTGGTCCCCGAGTTCTATATATAGCAGTCTGCACTAGTCATTGTTTCACTCACGGTTTTGGTGTTGCGAAATTGTGCCCAACTGCTTTCTGGTTAGCACAGACCAACCGACACGCTGCCGCCGCCGTCTCTGTCTCTCTTCCACCGACCCCCACGGCTTTAAATGTATAGGTGGTGATCCCTTGGTAACTAGCCAAAGCACCCCGGATAAATGTCTAAAGCTACTTTGTTGACATAAAAAATGTCAACAAAACAGTCCGATTTCAGTCGCGAGGAGAGGCTTCCGCGACTGGAATGGGGTGTCTGGGACGGACGATGGTCACCCATCTCCGTTCGCGCTCAGCATGTTAGTGGAGAACGTGACGCTAGATGACCTGCAGACGACCTGATTATTAGGTGGGTAGGTAGATACATAGACATGTCTATGGGTAGGTAGGTCAGTAAAACTTTATTTACAAACCAGTTTTTTGACAACTTTTTTTGACAACATCCCAGCATGCACTGCGCGCTTCTTTTATGGGGAAAATGAAGTCGGCAGCTGCTTACCATAGTTGCTAGACCTGTTGTGGCTCAATATTGGTCCATATATTAGGCGCACCGGGTTATAAGGCGCACTGTCGGCTTTTGAGGAAATTTAAGGTTTTTAGGTGCGCCTTATAGTGCGGAAAATACGGTAAGTGTTTATAACCGTCGCTGCCATAATTTTTAATTATATATCACATGAACAAACGTATTCATGTGATATTCTAATTTAATTTCTTATTTAATGGAAGTACACGTCCTCAGCAACAGTATCTTTTTGCAACTTGTGCTTCATATCGTCTTTGCATTGACAAACTGACTGTCTTATCACGCACCGTCAGTCTGGACATAGTTCATATAATGTATGCCTTAGTGAAGAATTCTGTAATGTGGAATCATACACTTCCCTGACAGCATTCATGTGACCAAATGTTTCTGATGCTAGCTTTGCAAAGTTCAAGAACAAGCTCCTATTCTTAAATAAAGATGGATTAGACATGTTGTCTTTATTCTTTTGTGCATCAATAGAGGCAGTCAGTGTGTCAGTTTGGAGGGCAGGTTGAAGGTTACGGAGCACCTCAAAGAGCAAACAGTCCTGATGTAATCGTGACCTTCCCTTTCTCCTGGTTCAGGCAGCAGTTGACCGTGATCGGTTAAGACACACAGCGACTCCCAGGACACGTCTGGGGACCCAGAAGACACAGATGGACAGAGGAGATGTCTGTGCAGGAGATGAGATGCATTTGTGCAGAATAACTACAGATTTACTAAGAATGGCTAAACTGACATTTGATACAAGCAGCCCAGAAATTGAAAATTACCGTTTTAGAGTCATTGCTAGCTTGGTAAAACCTAGTCCCTTGTTTCAACAGAGTCTGGACCGTTACCAGTTGAAAAGCAATTGCTTTGTGGAGGCCTGGACTGTGTTGAAGTTTAAGACTTCACCCAATTGCTAGCGTTTGCCTCGTGACATACGTAATACACCAGTTCAACACTATGGACCTTCGTGAAATTGCTTGCGCTATAAACAACCGTCTTCTGTTCCATTCTCCTGTTAGCTGATTGGCTAGCTTGAAATTGTACCGTAGAAATCCATTTCAACGGGAGAATCCCATTGAAATTGAGCAGAATTGCGTAAGAAGGCAATGGCCAGAATAGGTCGATGCAAAAAAACTCCTTTAAGAATTCCAACTAATTTTGTTTTTCATTTACAGCACAGGTGTCAAACTCCACTCCTGGAGGGCCACTGCCCTGTAACTTTTAGATGTGCCTCTTCTTAACCACACCTGAATAGAATAATTAGGTCATTAGCAAGGCTCTGGAGGTAATTAAGCCATTTTATTCCAGTGTTTTGTAGCTGTGGCACATCTAAAAGCTGCAGGACAGTGGCCCTCCAGGACTGGAGTGACACCCCTGATTTACAGGGTCTGGGAGAAATATCTACATCTGTGAACCTTTCAGATGTTTCCACATTTTCTTAAACTTCACTGTGTTCAACAAATACTTTTACAGTCAACAAGCATTATACCACTTTTATCCAATTGTAAGTTTCTATTCTGTTGTCCCATAATACCGATGAGTCACTTTTAAATTAAACCTTGTAAAGATCACCCAAACACAGACAGACAATTTGTGTGTGGGGAACTTTTACTCACCTCATATTGAGACCTGAGATCAGGATGTGTATGTGGTTGGGGGGACTCTGGGGGGGTCATGTCACTTTTCTGCCCTCGTGACCTCCAGAGGGTCAACAAGAGCAGCTTTACAAATCCCAACCTTATAAAAACACTGGTGGAAGGTTGTCATGGGAGTCAAGTGTGCCCAGGCAACTCCGAACAGTAAATTACAGGGGGGCTTCCATGATTTCTGCGTTCCCCTGGGACATAAAACACAGAAACAGAGCAGCCCGTTCCAATTTTTTTGTCCCACTTTTTTAGTTGAGTGAAGGGAAAAAGCTGCTCTGTCTCTGCCTACTCGACGTCTCATTATGTCAGTCTTGTTTATGTTTGTTGGGAATCACAAACTCAGGTGACAATGAACTTGTTGGTTGTAAATTTGTAAAAAAATATTAAAAGAATCATCTGGGCCATTTTCTAAAGTTAAAAATGAACAATACAACGAGCAAATTCGTCACTTGTTAAATAAAAACATACAGTATAAATTAAATGCTTGAAAAGACAGAAAGAAACATAGTAGGACACATTCAGCCAAATTGGTTACCGGTGAGACTAAATGCAGACTGGGGAGACACGTTGCTGACCAACGTTCTCCTCCACTACTTTTCTTTTTAGAACTGAGGGCTGTGGAAGTCATTAGCAACATGCTAACGACATTTTTAGAGGCTAGAATGACGTCTTCTCAAGGTTTGTTTATAAAAAATGGATGAAATGTTCAGATTCGCTAACAGTTATTGGTTTTGTTTTAATGGCTTGATGTAGCTGTATCTGAACAAATCTTCAAAAATACCCTTTTTTGTGTGTATTTGAATTACACAGAATGGATGTCCAGCATCGACTCAGGGACAAAAGCTGTATATATTTTGTTTTTTCAGTACTTCATTGGGGTGGAGGAGACCCCACTGAGATCAGATTAGCCTCTTCATGGGAGGGCGTGACGGATGGAGAGGAAGTATCAGAGGAGGACAAACACAAGGACAAATCATCAGGCTGACTCTTAATATTCACTACAGACATACAGGCAGCAGGAGGGGGGCTTCCTACAACCTGCTGTGCCATCGCTTGTTTTCAACTTCGGTTTTCCAAGAAGTAACAGACAAAAAAGCAAAGAAAATTAAAAATAATAATAGTAAGATAAATTAAGGGGGGGAAAACACTAATAAACCAACTGCTAACACATGTTTACCTAAAATATTTAGCTTCAAAATAAACTACATAATAAATCAGTTTTACAAAAAAAAGAATTTCTTCCCCTAAATCTTTTGGCAAAATATAACTTTGGCTATTAGCTTAGGAAGGTGACGATATTGAAAGGAAAACATTTAACAATATATATTTTTTAAAAACTTGTGATTTGATTTAAAGACTTAACTTCGCTACCAACAGATGGCGCCAGAGTACAAACCTGCTTGCACTGGCGTTCACATAAACACCGCTTGAAAATTAATTTCTACAAAGAAGTGCGTCGTTTGTGTCCTTCTATTTTAGCACAAAACTCCCCTCATCGATCCTTGCTGGCTTTACCTATATGTTGAGTGGCACTTCAACCACGAATAATAGAGCAGCGTTGATGTTTCTGTCTGCAACCTTTGACCTCTCCTTACTGAGTGACTGACAGCTGCCGAGGTCAGCCAGCGGCTCTTTCCCACACGGCCCTCAGCCACAGTTTAGCAGATAATTAAAATATAAATCGGACAAAGACCACTAAGCCTCCGGGTTGAGCGCTACAAAAGCCGAGCTGGTAAACCAACACCTTCGTATGGACGGCGCAAAGAAAAACACCGAGCTCCATGCCAGCTGTTCAAAATGGCCGACTGGTGTGTTCACAGTCCACACGCAACAAAGGCAGCGGGAGCTACTTTGCGTTCAGGTGAATTGGGAAATTTGAAGTTTATCATTTTACCCGTTTTATGTCCGTCTACAAATATTATCCAACTATAAGCGAGCGGGTGTGCTAATGCTAACCCGTTGAGTTTCAGTTTTAAACTTTTTACTGTGTTTTCCATTGAGGTCTAATACAAATGACATAACATACAGTGGCATTCAGAAGTGTACTGTTATTTTTCCTGAATTAAATTTTACAAACAAATATTGGAGCCTGATAAGTAAGGGGGTTGAACTAAATCATGAAATATTAGTGGAAGTGCCTATATTTGAGCCTATGTGTCTAATTTTGAACTAGTGTAAATTCAATACAATTCTGGAACAATTTCAACTTTGTTCACCCTGATAGAAAAGTTCAAAAACTGAAAGCCCACAGTTGATGATTTATATAATAAGCTTCCATTTTGCTGCTACATGTATGCAAAGTGGACTTATGGAAATTATAATGTCTCTCCACACATGATAGAAAAGAAACTGTCCAAGGTCCACACCATTTCAAACCAACATGTCAGCTCCAGATGGTTTATCATTCCTATGCTAATCTGTTTGTGCATCGTTAGCATCATTAGCATCATTAGCTTACTTCAGACCAGTTTTATTTTGGCTATTAAACAACAAAAATTTTGATTTTCAAATGCAGAGGGGTATTTAACAGTGTGCTATTATTTTAACTAATTGCCAATAAGCACATAATTTACAGTAAACAAGTTAACATTTTAATATTTTACATATTTTACATTTCTCCAACAGCCAGCAGCAAAAAATATTAATTTATTTGTGTACCAACTATAAAAATAATATAGAAATCTTTTTCCCATTTTTAATAGAATTTGGTTTGTATTATTATGTTATATCATTTATATTTTACCATGTTTGGTGCTCTTGAGGGCCCCCTTGTGTTGTGGAGGCCCTATGCATCTGTTTAACTCGCATATGCTTCAGGCGATTCCGCCTGAATAAGAAACACTAGATTGTTTTAATTTTTGATCAGTCTTCAAGTGTTTTTTTCTCAGCAGAATCCACATTTATTGATGTCTGATTACCATGGAGACTAAATGCAGGTTGGGACGAGAGTCATTGCTTACCAAGGAACCCCATTTATCTTAGTCTAGTTCGTCTAGGTCTTCTGTGATGTGTGGTCACAGCTGTTCTGGTGTCCATCAGTCCTGGCCGGTCCCGGTGCCACTCACCACGGGAGCACGCGGCATTTCATTACATTCATCAGTAGGGAAGAAATGAGCCCAGCTTAGGTTTCTAATTACTCACTTTAAACTCTAAGTAGGCCATTTGCACTCTTGTGCTTGAACTGGATCCACCTTGGCTTGTTGTGTGTGTGTGTGTGTGTGTGTGTGTGTGTGTGTGTGTGTGTGTGTGTGTGTGTGTGTGTGTGTGTGTGCAGCTGCTGGCCTTTATGTTGTTTATATGCGCGCGCCCGCATTCAATCGCAGCATCTCGCGCCTGGATTAGCCGTAGTTATGTAACAGCTGTTGGTGTCGGGATCTGATGTGAATGTGAGCCTCATCAGCGCGTTGATTGGCAGCTCCGCATCTAGAATAGCTGGAGCGTCTGAGTTTGATGAAGCCCAGAGATCAGGCCTGATCTCTGTCCAGTCCCTGTCTTTAGAACCTCTCTGATGCCTTTACGACCGCTGGAGATAAAATCTTAACTAGATTAGATTACTTTCTGAAAAAGAACCGCTAAATATTTGAAGCCTTCGTTTAAGGTTTTGGAATTTGGTGATTATGAGGTTCCAAACAGCCGCAAGATCTCCAAACTAACTCGGGACGGTATTTAAAAAACCTTGGTAATTTTAATACATTAGAATATAGATTCTAATGAGTTTTGTTTGTCAAATTAAGAGCACCATTTGAACAACCTTTACGCCCCTTTCATTAAGCCCACGTTTCTGTTTTTGAAAAGTTTTTTTTTATTTGATGTAATATTCTAACTTTAAATGTCGTTTCCATCAGCTGTTAGCAGAAAAACATCATGAGAAACAAAGGTCTTTAAAAAACATCAGGGAGTTTAATTGAACAGCAAGTCATAATATATACGTTTTTTAAATGTTTTTTTGTTTAATTGGACTACGAATAGAAATGAAATTTTTGCTAAATCTGGTGCATTGACAAAAGCATTGGATGTTCATTAAGATGGACATTTAAATAAAATCAACCTGTCAATCAGCAAAACAACAACAATACACCAACAATTCATATTTAGCTTTTCAAAGTTTTCAAATAGCTTTTCTGCTGTGCATTTGAGAATAGAAATATTCTCAAATCTATACAGAAATGTTAATGACTCCAAATTAATTGTCAACAATCCATATTGATGTATCAACCTTTTAGTTTTTTAGTTTCTGCAAAGTATTTTGCCGCTTTCATTCTGTTTCACATGCTTATTTGCATCATGATTGAATGTTTCAATATGCTAGCAATGTGTTGTCACACATGTATTGAAAAGATGCAAAAAAAATATTTCAGTGCAAGTGTCTGAAAGTTTTTTTTTCTCACCATCACTCTGCGTATAAACATTGGTCACCCTGTAAATAATTATTCCAATTTTAATTTGCTGGACAAATCCACCAGTACTTCAGAATACCATTATGTTCCTTTGATAAGTCCGTTAGTGGAAAACGCGTTCTCTGTATTTTCAGAAATGTTCTAATTATTTATTTAATAGTGATATACAAAATTAAGCAAGGTTGCATTTTCATGTGAAAATATGTTTGTATTGAATTTATTTAACTAAAAAAAACATATTGCAGAACATAAAGAATAAAAAAATACATACTTTCAAATATGTGAGTATAAATAATGAACTAATTTAATTTTGCCTGCAGCAAAACGCTGCAGCTTGTTTATACTTGCATAAATGCTGATCCTCCGGTTTGTTGCCCCGGAGGGTTTGATTTTTTAAATTCGCCCAAAAGAGGGCGCTATAGGCTGCAACTCCAAACAGTATAACCCCTCTCATCATTTGTGCAAAGTATTCTACCTAATAGTTTTACTTCGTGTCATTTACAGATTACATTAATGACTTAAAGCGCTGCAAGTATCTGGAATGCATCAATAATTCTGGTTTAATAAAGCAAACAATATAATGTTTTTTTCTGTGTGTGTATTATTAGAAAAAAAGTAAAAACAAACAAAAAACTTTGTAAAACCTAAAAGGCAATGTGAGTTTTTTTCAACTTTCCCATTGAGCCTCTGATCCGATTCCTCATGCAAAGCAGCAGATTTTCACCGTTTTGATTTGCATGAATAGCAGAACTGATGCAGCTGAGGTCACAGATGAGTCAAAGCTACTGCATCGTAGCCTGATCCACAGATATAGCATCAACTCGCATTCAGATTAAACTTGCGCAATATTTGAACTGTTTCATTTCAAACATGACACATTTTTGACATTTAATGCTCTTTAAGGAAAGTCTCACTAAAGTTCTACTTCCTGATCTCAGCGGCTTTCAGGATGAAACGTTCATACTCTTTCTATCTCAATCTGCTTTGCTGCGCTGCCATCTTTTCATCTTGGCAATGCTATGTTTTTTTTTCTCAATTGCATCTTCCAAAAAGTAATTATCTCCAGATTTTCCCAATTTTGAATCCATAATTATGTTCAGTCAACTAGGGGGGAAAAACAAAAAATGATTAAGGTTATTTTTGTTCCCCAATTTAAGCCGGCATTTCTAACAAACCCCAAACTTATTTATTCCCAAACCTAATTACTGCCATGACTATTAACTTCGGTCCCATGTCTGGTATCTAAAATTATTTGACCACAGTGGACAAATTGTTTTTTTTCTTTCTCTGCAGCAGTAATAAGTTAAATGTCTAACAGCGAAAAGGTCATTTATTATCTTCCCCTGTGTTCTACAATCACTTTTCTACTTATTTTCAGCACCTTACATGTAATTGCTGGAGTCCAACTTTGGGATTCCACTTTTTTGTTAGAATTTGAATCCAAAAATACAGTATATTTTGCCATTTAGAAAGAATCAACATTTTCAGCCGCTTTTTTACTTCAGATGTCTCTGAGATGTCTTAAGTGGACCATCAGCCTCTGTTTTTGTGACTGACTTTGTTTATCCAGATTTTATCCGAGTGGAAAAACTCAAGAGGCTCTGTCAAAACATCACCAAGAAACCCCTGTAGAGGAACAAAAACTTTCCTGTCAACCTTAAATCAGTGTAATAATCTGTATGTGGGTAGAAGTTATAAATGTCATGTTTTGCCACGTTGCAACCTCAAACACTGTGTTTTCATTAGTACGTTTTGTGACAGCAGAATATCGATACCACGTCGGTTTCAGTATCGTATCGACACTTAATGTTTTGTTCCGTTTTGAAATTATATTTTGTTTTTGCTGGTGCAGTTTCTCAACTCTTCCTCAAAAAAGATTTAGTTTGGATTTACTTTCAAATTATAATTTTTTCATGCTTTGTTTATAAAAGCAAACACAAATCATGTTAATATGTTGTTAAAGTATTTTTCAGATACTTCTAAAAAAATTTATAAAATAAAAATGTAAAAACCTAAAACGTCAGACATTTGATCATATATCAAACTTGACAATTAAGTATAGGTATCAGTATTGGTATCAGCAATATGGGCGGTGTATCGGATCAATAGAGGAATATTTAGCATTGCACGAAAAAAGCAGGGCTTAATTTTAAAAGGAATAGAAAATGATTCATGTTTTTCAACCTTTTCTTGTATTAAAGTCAGAAAGGTAAGGTGCTTTTAAAATATATTTAGCATCTATTTCTCTGAGCCCCTTAAATAAAATCCATTGCAACCAAATGCCTTCTAAATTCACCTAAAACTGTGGTATGTAACTTTTAATTTTAAAAAAATATGTATTTTTTTTACATACTTTACAACTGTCAGTCTTGGACAGTATGGTATGAAACAGATAATCTTGAAGAATGTTCTCCCAGTGCTAATTGGAAACAACAGCAGGGAGGTGACGCACTGTGTGTCGGGTAGCAGCCCCCTGTTTGGAATACTCTGAATTTATCCCACTCTGGAATCTCTTGTAATTTCCTGAATTTTAATTGGTTGGAGAAAGAGGAAGTCATCCAGGGCATTACTGATGCAGGAAACATCCACCGGCAAACGAGTGGAAAACCTACTGAAGCCATGAACGTCCAAGTACACTGTTTCTGTAGAAGAACAGACTATCAACACCAGTGTTGATGAGTAGAAACAGACAAAAATACTAGAGCCACTCCTGAAAATATTGATCATCAGCTTACTCTTCAGATACGAGATAAGCATCAGTAATCTTGTGTCACTTTCATTGTCATAAGAACTGTTACACCCAATTCAACTCAGCAGGACAATCAGTAGCCAGAAGGTGGGTCATGTATGTGGAACTGCTTTTCCTGTTTGTTCCTTAATGTGACATTTTTGAGCTTGAAATCATCTGTAATGTTAATCTTATGAAACTAAACATGTTTAGCCGTTCATACAGAGGACAAAAAACCCTAAACATTAATTAAAGGTAACATTTTTCAGTAAAAACATCATACCTTCTCAGAGTTCTCTGGTCTTCGTGTTCATTAAAAAAACAACACTGACGTTCACCATGAAGGCTTTCAGTATCAAACAAACGTGGATGCATGGATGATGATAGAAATGAAGGACAGATGACAGAAGGAAGGACACAATCATAATGGGATACAGAATAAAGACTGAAAATACAAAGAATCTTTTATACTTCAATCGTTATCCAGATTGAAGTATCTGGGTAACAATTTCTGGAAAACTCAGAAATCAAGCCCCAGACTGTGTGAGAATCCTGGTTCTAGGAGTTTAGATCAAAACACGTTTATGTGTTTTGATCCAGATCAGTCAAAGTCCAGATCTGGGAATCTGTGGCTCGACATTGAAAGTGGTAGAGATATCCTCTGATAGATCTGCAGCTGGAACTACAAAAAAGGTGATTTTACAGTATCAACTGAAGGAAGCTAAAGAAACATAAAGATGCAGCCACGTTAAAACCACATATAATTTCCTTTTCACTTTAAAATCAGGCCCTAAAATCCCAATAAATTACATGGAAGTTTGTAGTATGAATGCAGCAAAACATGATAAGTAAGTATAAGTAATAAAGAATCTACCACAACATCGTAGGATGATGTGTGACAGTAAGTGAAGTCATGCAGTCATTCAGCTTGAATCAGATGCTATCTTATCTTTCCTAAGCTAAACGCCCTAAATGTTTTAAGTCATTATAAGAACAAAAGCAGCTTTGTGGGTCTTTTTCTAAGACAACAAACTAAAACATGTTGCCTCCAGCTTTGATAGAAAGTAAATGTTGATCCATATTCTAGAGCTACAACCTAGGAACTGACAGAGCTATGCTATATTAAAGCCTTATTCCAAAATAGGTCAAATTCTTTTTCCCTGAAACTTCTACACACAGACCTCCATAATTGGAAAGTAAAATAATAAAACAAAAAGATTAAAATAAAAAAACTAAAACATCATCAACATAAAGCTTTGGCCATAAAGTTGATCGTGTTTCCAGAATTTAAATCGTAGATGTTTGTACAATGTGACTGCATCCATCTTTGCTACAATGAGTGGACTGGACAATGGTTTGGGTTGAAGCCTCACCAGAGAGTCTCTGATACTACTGACTGTTTGACACCAATGGTGTTCAGTTCTTCAGAAAAAAAAAAAAGAGTTTAATCCATTTTGGAATAAGGTTGCTCCATGAAATCTGGAGGTAGGGGACAAACTAAGCACCAGTTTATCCAGTAGAAAATACTGTGCATTTAGATAGCTCAAATCAGCACAACAATAAGATCTTTTAACCTTATTAGAAAAACAGTCAGTGGTACTTCATCCCGAAACAACTCAGTGACACAACCTCGCGTTGCCCTGCGTCGTATGAGGCCTCGCTCTGCTCTGCCGCAGGAGGAGACAGACTGAAGCTGCCAAGTCAGCTGGGAACTCCTTCACCATGACAGCTGGTGTGAGGCAAACAGGCTCTCAGAGGTGAAGAGGGGCAGGAGTGGGGATGCGGGGGAGGAACAAAAACAAAACCTCGAAGGAGGCCAAGAAGATTAGCCGCACACACATCCCCATACAAATAAATACTTGTTGGCTAAACACGGATCATTTTGCAAGTTCTAGTTGGTCCCTCGGTTCGAAGAGCTCGGTAAGTTGTCATGGAGCTGTGGCTTGATTGTCAACACACACTAAATATTTTTATTAGGTACGTTATTATTGGTAAGGTGCGAAAAGATTTCTTACCTTTCACTGTGCAGAGCTGGTTTCTACCATATGGTCCACTTGATCTATGTCTGAAACCTTGTTAGAAATTTTGCTTTGGTTTATGTCAAATGTAATGGACACCGAGATGGAAAAGAAGAAAACAAAAGAAAGGGAGAAAGGTGGGAAAAGCTTTAAAGGGAAAGAAGAAGAGAAAGAAGCATGGAGAGAACTCAAGTCAACACGGTAAACATCTGCTCCTAAACCTGCAGAAAGAGAGAAATAAACCAGAGAAACCACCACAACAAACAATACAATAACAACACAAACAACAAAATATTGATTTAAATATTAGAAAATTGATATGGCTGCAAACATTTTTGACTGTTGTCTGCAGCCTTTTGGAACTCAATCATTTTTAGGAGTTTTTTCTGTGCAGCTGAAATGTTCATTTATCATCCACCGATACATTTCCTGTGACTAAACTAATCTGCTGTTATCTAAAAAAAAGTCGGCGGTTGTGAGAAAAAGTCAATATTTTTGCCACTGGTGTCAGAAAGTGACAATCATGTATTCCATAGATTTGTTAAACACACAGTAGAGGGAAATATTTTAAGACTTGGTCATTTTTGATTACAGTCAACAAAAAGCCAGATTTCAACGTCTCAGAATAACAGGATATTAAGCAACATTATTAGTGGCACTGATGTTGCCACTATTAGCAGATGGTGGCAGGGATATCCAGTGGCACCCCGAGGATGTTTTCTGTTGCTTTCAGGGGGCAGTATTGTGTATTTTCCAGACACATTTATAGCACAATGAACTAATTGTTAACTTCAGTTTTTATAGAAATACTACATATATATCAAGTACGAGTTGAAAGAAAATGGAATTTGTAATTTAATGCAATAAAATTGGGTTTCTGTCTTAAAGAAATGCCACCTTCAGGAAATAACCACAACATGGCTCCTCTCTTAACCCCTTGCACGTTTTTACCAGCTTTGCACTGAAAAGTAGCTTGTATAGTAGCTAACTGCTGCTGGCTAGTCTGAAGGAGCCACTGAATATTAAAGGATTTCTCAAACATGCATAAAATAATCAAGGCAACACTCCATGTATGTTTTTGATGAGGAAATAACATTATAACATGATGTAAAGCCCAAAAAAGATGATTTTACATAATACTGCCGCCTGAAGACATGAGGTCAATGGGTTATTGGTATCTCTGTAGCTTTCAGCTGAAAATGATCCCATCATGGGTATCTTAACGTCTCATTCTAATGTGTTGGGTGCAGTAGAAGATGTGTGTAGTAGAAGCTAATAAAGTAATTTTCTATAATGCTACATTGTTTTACTGTATATTGTAGTTAATAAAAAAACTTGCTTGCCTAAAATATTTGTCTTGTATTTGATTAAAATCAACTAAATTAATTCAAACCATGAAATTATTCCATAATAATGACATTTAGTGCAGGAACTAAGCCACAACTGTACAAAATAAACAAAAATTTGCATATAAGATAAAAACACCTTTGTCTGTAAATATGTTTTATCCAAAACTCCTCAAGTGGCAGTTTTAGCAATCAAATGCTTACTTTTCTTGTTTAAAAAGGGAATGATATTGTTTGTTTGCATCTTCTAATATACTTTTGCAAAAAATGGTAAAATGAAAAATCTTTAGAACGTGGTCATTTTTGTTATCAATCGATTACAAAAGCAAACATTGGCTACAACCTTATTTTTGAAACATTATGCAATACAGAAAATCGGTGTTCACTTTAAATTTAGTCAGCTAGTTCTGGTTGCCTTTGTGTCTCGAAGGTTTTTTTTTTTTTTTTTTTAATTTTTAATTTTTAACAGAGGGGTTTCTCTTTTTTCCGGGTGCGTGACATGTTGTTTTTTTTTTTTTTTCACTTTCTTTGTGAAATAAATAGAGCGAAAGGAAACCTCACATCCTGCGTTCCAGCACACAGGCGTGTGTTGTGGTCTGGCTGTTCGCTCGCGGCCATGTGCTGAGAAGCTGCTTCAACTTCCTCGTCCTGCAGACGGAGGATGGAGGCGTGACGTCGCTGTCCGCAGACAGGCCCGTACAGCGAGGCGGGGACGGTGCGCCGCATGCTGCCGCAGAGCACACGGAGCAGCGGCGGAGGCTCAAAACAAACCAACCCTAACCCGAGCGGGGAGCAGTGAAGGCGGCCATAGCAACAATAGTTAACAATGCGGCACCGCCCGCGAGCCCCGGCGCTGATGTGACCGCGTGCCAGCTCGGAGCAGCTGGGAGGAAGCGGCGGACGGACGGACGGACGGACGGACGCCACCACCTCCTCCTCCTCCACCACCGCGGTGCGCGCGCTCGGTCTCTGTCTGGAGAGGTGGGGGACATGTCCTCACTAACCGTAGACAAGGACCAGAGGTGGGTACCGACGCACGTCCAGGTGACGGTGCTCAAAGCCAGGGGCTTGCGGGGCAAGGGCAAACACGGCACGAGCGATGTGTACACCATCATCCAGCTGGGGAAGGAGAAGTACTCCACCGGCGTGGCGGAGAAGACCACCGAGCCCGAGTGGAGGGAGGAGTGCTCGTTCGAGCTGCAGCCCGGCGTGCTGGAGAACGCCGAGCGGAGCGGATACCCGGCCGGGAGCAGCGAGCTGGTCCTGACCGTGATGCACCGGGCGCTGATAGGACTGGACGTGTTCCTCGGTCAGGCTGTGATTCAGCTGGATAAACTATTTCACGAGAGTAGATACGTCAAAAACGAGTAAGTGTGTAATAGTTGTCTGTGTGTAGCAGCTAATTTGCTTCGTCTTCTTCATCTGTTTTCCTGCTCACTGAGCCTATCGGGATGTTTGTTTCTTTCCCACTCTGCTCTTTTTTTTTTTTTTTTTTTTTTTTTTTTTTACTGGCTACAATAGTTTGTTGTGGGACATAAACACAGCTGTCAAATCTCCCGATGCTGCATCAGGGCCCTGCAGACACACCCTCCCTCCTCTCAGATACACAAAACCAACTCTGAGGACATCCACCACTTCCTCACTCAGGCCCAAGGCAATCCCCCCCCCCTCCAACACACACACACACACACACACACACACACACACACACACACACACACACACACACACACACCCAAAAACTTCTAGAAACATCACCCATTTCCAGTAAGATACTGGAGGATTCTTCAAAATGTTTGCCTCCCAATAGCCAAGCCATGTGGAGAGCATGCAGGAAGGGGATTAATGCTTGTCCCAAATCCAGGGATTAACTCGGAGTTTCATGATCCCAAAGCTACAAGGTATTTTTATTACAACATAACATGTTAGCTTATAAAGGAGGGATGGACGGACAGTTGGTCTGCAGTCCCTTCCAAGAGCGTACAACATTTTTACAGTATTTAATTTGGACTTTGTATGATAGATAAAGCAGTCCTTCCAGGATATTGCCATGTTTTGTTTTGTTTTTTGCTTGATTGTTGTGGCTTAAAATTACCGATTTTGTGGCAACAAAAAAAAAAGTTGCTGTTAAAATTGCACATCTTTTAAAAGGTTTAGTTTTTGCCATGACATTGTCTTACAAAAAGTTGGAATGACTTCCAAAAAAAGACAGTATTTTAACATTTTATGTGTTAAGTAACATTTTCAAGTACCTTCTCGAAATCGTACAAATAAAATCATGTCCTGCGGAGTTGTCAAAGTGCAAAAGAAGAATTCCATATTGGTCAGTCGGGCTAACATGAACTAAACACAGTAAATCCTACAGAAGATCTAACAAAAAAGGAACAGCTTGAAACTGGAAGTTAAATTAGAAGGTGGCTGCTGGGATTCGACTCAAAATTCAGCCGAGTTGAAGTGATTGGTCAGAAAAGAAGGAAATACGGATTTTAACTTTAAGGTGATTGGTCACATTTGCGGAAAACTTGTGAAAGAATTCGTAGTCGGTTTGGCAAAGGTTTGTTGGAGAACATTTATGAACACCAAGGTCAGGGATGAAACTGGAGGAGTTGAAAACCCTGGTTTGGTTAACAAATCGAGCTTGAACAATGAAAACCCATCACCACATTTCACCATCCCTATGGTGAAACATGGCGGTGGCACTGTCATGCTGTGGCAATGCATTTCCTCACCACTGTCAGAGAAGTCTGTAATATACACTGGTGAATACAAATCTTTTTTATACCAACCAACATCCTGCTTTCAACCTTTCCCTAAGTTACAGCCACAAATTTGAGACGAAAGGGGAACCAACTGCTCTCCTCCTGGTGACCCTGTGGTGGCCGGTCGCTTCAAGATCAGATAGACACAGTCGGCGATGATGGTGTGTCAGCAGGTTCGCTGTCTTGGTACAGTCTCAATGAATGAGCCGAGCATTAGCAACACTCCTCACAGCCAGTTTATCCATGTTAACTACAAATAAGACCGAACAAAAAAAGAAAAACAGGGTTGGTGAAAAAACATTGAACAGAAGATACAAGCTGATCCAGAAGCTGTGATCGGTTCTTTTCGGGGTGTCCCAATAAAACGTTTTCACTTCTGATACGATACAGATATTGGAGCTTTGAGTATTAGCCGATACTAATATTGATCCGATACAATAATAGCACAAATGATGCATACTTGTATCACTTATTTTGTGGTGTGAAATAGTAGAAAATGGTTAGGTCTAAATCTTGGAGCGCAGTGCTCTGAGATTAAAATCTGAGATTTTAAGATGCAAGCTGATATAATCTGATACTTGTTTTCTGGCAGACATCATAGCGATATCCAATATCAGTATCAGGACAGTTTGAGACTCTTTATAAAATGTATCAGGAATATTGTTGAGGACAACTTGATTATCTTTAAAAAATTAGATTTGGGTTAAGACTTATCTATTAGAGATGTGTGATACTGCATATTTTGATATTGATTCAACACCAAGTAAATAGAGGACCAGCATCGTCAATACTAATATCAGTTCTTATTATTTTAATACATCATCAAACTTCTGATGTTTTTGGTGTTTTTGTGCTTTTCCCGTTCGAGTTATTTTGGTAAAACATATTACAGAATTTGGATAAAGTTTTATAGGTGTCCATAAAAAACTTTAAAAATATTATAATGATAAACAGAAACATTTCTCAATAAATATTGTTTCTCAATAAACAAGGGGCAAAAAATTATAATTTGAGACCAAAAAAGATATACCATGAGGGTAAAAATAGATTTTAAATGCATATTATTCAAAATATTCTTTTTTTCCAGGCCTCATACAGATGGTTCACCAGGCTTATCTCTGGTAGAGTTTTCATGCAAATCAGCCTGCAGCTTTCTGTGTGAAAACAAAAGCCAAAAAAACGGTATAATTCCCCCCCAATTGAAGTAAATAATTGTAAACAGCACAACAGATGGGCGACTGTGACAAGAAATATGTTTGGGTTGAGTTTACTGATGTAGAACAGATTACTGGAAAGGTGGGCGTTGGGTGAATTCCCCAGCAGGGTGCAATAGGAGGAAGTTACCAAGACTCGACCAGATCAAAAATAAGTTCAGCTACTTTTCCTTTGTAATCATCCTTATTCCCAAAAATATAATTTCGCATATCATCTTCGTGTATCACATTAGGAACTAAAGTTATTAATTGTGGTAAAAAGTGAACCATAGGAAGTATAACTGTGTACCACACAATGCTACAGAATATTCTCACATATTGCGACACAACAACAAATTTCGCATCACCACAAAGAAGTGTGTAATATTTGTGAAAAAAAAGTGAAACGGTGCAAATACAAAACCACCGGAAGGAAAGCTGTTCCAGTTTTTTTTTTTTTTGTTTTGTTTTTTTTTTAATTTCTAGCAGATATTTCTTTGAGGATTGCCTGATATTTAGCTTCATCCATTTTCCTATCATCAAATATCTTTCCTGTCAGTGCTGAAGAAATTCTTCCCACAGACGTGATGCTGCCATCACCATGTTTGACCGACGGGATGATGTGTTCAGGGAAAATTGATGAAGTTAGTTTTGGAAGTTGGCTCAAAAAGTCACCATGTTTCTGTTGTGTCCTTTGCTTTTTTTGACTTTCAGGTAAAAAAGCTTTTTTTTCATCTCACAATCTTTCAGTACAGAGTGCATGAGTCGGCGTTTTCCTAACAACTGATTCTTCCACCTGTTTGTGGTTGTCACATTACGAAATAATCTGACTGGGCTGGACGATAAATCAATCACAATATATATCGCGATAGACACATGATCAATATCGATAAATTATACGTCTGATAGAATTTTCAACATATATAACATTGACTGACCTCTGGTTCAGAACCGCACAGCATTCTGGGAGGCAGAAGAAAGGCATTACCCTTTAGCTTAACTTCTAGCTAAGCAAGGTGGGTGGCATCAGCTTCTCACTCTCTCTTTGGTGACGTAGCAACAACTTCTTGCATATCTTGAGCAGCAGTAGTTTCAGGATTTCCCACTGTGCCTCATAGCTGCTTAAAAATGAAAAATAAAGGCATGGAGTGAAAACTGTAAAGGTCTCTTTGGCAGTATTTTAGATATTTAAAACAAAAACGAATAAATCAATAATTATCATTATCGACTTGTACATTGTGGTCCGTTTTTCAGCCGCATCATCAAGCCCTGTGGGATTTAGATGTAGCCATGAATGAAGCTTTGTTCCCATTGGATCTCTGTCTCAGTCGCCCGGCTCTGTCGTAGTAAGCACACCCATGATGTTGCGTAAGGCCTTAGAAATGAACATCTGTTTGCTGAGCAAGGCAGAACGTGTGTCTGTGTGCTATGTGCATCCAGATAAATCCCCTGCCAATGACTGAGAGCCTTTCAGTACCTCTGGCCTTGGGGGGGGGGGGCGGGGCATTCTAATAGACAATATAGGTTATATAAGCATGTGACCTAAAACATCAAATGTTGGTCTGAATTTAGAAAATCTTTATAAGTATAAGATTAACTCTAGCAGTCATTAGATAGAAAGCATCTCAGCGTTCCTCTCAGTCCCGCTAAGTTGTGTTCTTGAAACCAAAAGTGAATGTTTTGGATCACAAATCTTTTTTTCAGTTCCTTTGGATTAAATAAGTAATTGGAAAATAATCTACAGCCTAAAATATTTAATCAATACTTTCAGTTTTGAGAGTATTGATTAAGTAGACCAAGTTATCAACTCTTAAGTAATTTTCATTATGAGTGGAATAGTTCAGAAAAAAGGAAAAAACAATCAAATTTCTTGTTTCAGAGTGAAGACATAAACCAGCAGCAGCATTGTTTCATTTGGAAAGTGGTGGATTAATACGAATAAAATGTCAGCCATGATAGATACTAAATTGGGCTGCCCGGAAATTTCCGACTTTTTCAGTTGGAATTCCAATTTTGGTGGGGAGACTTTATTCATTTATTCATTCATTTTAGACATAATTTTTTTGAAATCCAATTTGGCCATACAAAGGAAATCGCCAGACACTGTTTTAGCCATGCTCAGCATCTTCTTTTGAAGGATAGCAATGTTAAGGTTATTGCCTCCTGCTGGTGCAACATAATCATTACAGCATTTTTGACTCAAATATTAGAAATCGTGTAACAGATTTTTTATTGCTAAAGAGAGAAAAACAGAGTACTTGATTCTTGGGTAAGACACTGTATAGCAACTGTATAGCAACAGACTTTCCTTGAAGAAAAGTGTCAAAGTTTTAATAAATCAGTTAGGAACTGAACCAAACTACCCTAACCTAGATCACTTTGAGCCATTTCACCTCTAGAATCCACATGAACATAAAAAACTTGGACTATACAGAGACTAGATTAGTTTAACCTTCTTAATGTTTGTGTGAGTATCACTTTGGAAACCCCATCAAACACAGTTTGTGTTGTCTTATTCTGCTTTCAGCCAGAAGTAAGCTTTTTTAAAAAAACTATTTTCAGTTGTGCTATTTTGATAGCTTTATTTTTTTAAGTTAAAAATAACAAATTGCTACTATTGTTTGAGAAGAATACCCAACTATAATCAGAATTTTCTTAAGTATTTTTTAGGGATGATTCATAACGTTTGGGCCACGTTGGTCTTAAAGAGACAGGAGCGCAGCAGTAACTTATCAGTAGCAGCATGGATTCCTATAGCACATTTTAACATATGAAAAACAATAGCACCTCTTCTAGTAGACGCACTAAATAAAATGGCCTACTTGTAAATTATTGTAATATGGAGTGAGTACATTTTTACTACTTTCTTTTATTTATGTGACTAATACTCATATTTTTCAGGTTTATGTGCACAGCAGAAAAAATAGAAGAATAATCTTTCTTCAGTCGAACCTCTTTAATAGCCTCCTATTAATCCCATAAATAATGCTTGAAAGGAATAACCCTGTTGTGCTTTCCTGGTTATTGCCTCATAAATCTCCCTTTTTAGTTTTTGATTTGTTTATTTTTAACAAAACTAATCAGTGTTGAACAACAAATCCACAAAGAAATTTCTGCATGCTATTGAATCTGATACCTCATTTACAAACTATATTTGTTAACATTTTTAGATATGTCGTCATTAGCAACAAATTGTCCCAGGTGTTCATGCATTTTGAACTAAACTCCAAAAATTTATTTCACTCCTGAACCTTGTTGCTGATTTGTATCATTTTGTGTCTAGTTTGTAAGGGTTTATTTCAGTAGGCTGAACAAATGTGATACTTTACTGATAATTCATTCATGTGAACATGATGTTTGCATAGTTTTCCAGCAGACGGGACCTCGTATGATTAAATCCTTTCAGCTGATGGCGGTTTATTTGTTGCGACCTCTGTATGCACATACAGTAATTTTACTTTATTCAGATTTTTGCTTTTAAGTATTATCTTATTTTTAACTGTTGGCTTTGTTAAAAATGAATAAACAATCAATATCTTAGCAAGTTTTCTTTACCGGTCCCAGTAGCGAATTAATCAATTGATCATGATTAGGCCTGTCGCGATAAACGATAAATCGATTAATCGTGCGATAAAAAAACTTATCACGATAATTTTATTTATTGTTTTAGATGGTGTTTTTTTTGGACATTTTAAAATATTTTCCGGTTCTGATCCAGAGAGATTATTGAAGAGTGCAGCTGTAGATATGGAGTCAGATAACTTTATAAACAAGCTTTGAATGTCATGTTGTCAGATGTTGACAGAAAATGGATGGATTGGATGGATTACGAGTTACCTTCCTCAACCTATTTAACCATAAGGCTGTCCTGCAGCTATCCTGTTTGGAACAATGTATCTGTTGTTAAGAGAAATACAATATTAGTAGAATAGAAATGGTCCCACAGTGGGAAAGTTTCTGTGCAACATCAGCAAAGTGACAGGAAAAGCAAGTCAATTCACATGAAGATAAGGATATGCAATTTATGAAAAGAGAAAAAAAATGTCTGTACAGTAAAGAGTACCTTACACAAAATAGTGTAGTCATTAATAATGATGTACTCTAGTCTAAGAGAATGTGCCTTATGTTAATTTAAAAAATATACAAAATGAGTATTTGAGCATTAAAAAGACAGACTATCTTGAGCAGAAATCAGTGTGGAAGTAAAATCTTGACATTTCTGTAACTGATTTGCTGTCCATATCGACGCCAGTTCCAGAAAAGATAACCATTTAAAGGAACAGAGCTGTGATCCTGAACGCTGGTCTCACTGTGTGCCCTTTAAATAACGCTGATTGTGTTGGTGCGTGTGAGATTGTAGGAGGAAAGTTGGAGCTGAGGTCAGAGCTCATCACATCCAGATGTGGAATGTGCTGTGAATCCCATGGTCTTCTGTCGTTTCTGCTCAGGGCGGATGGTCCAAACCCACGTTCCGAGTCTGACCCACAGTCCTCCTTGTGGGCTGGTTGGCCTAAAAAATGTAATTGAAAGTATGCAGTTGGTAACACTAAAAACGTAGGCTGATTTAATTACCTTGTTTCTTTTTTAAGGAGCAAGATATTTCCTCCCACATCTGGGTAACATCCTTCTGCTAAGAGGTTTAGCTGCTGTTTTTGTTGCATTTTGTTGAATTGGTGTATTAGGTGCATTTTCTGTAAATGTGATAAACATTTAATGAATTGCACATTAAATTAAAATGAGCTCAATAAGTTTCATTCTGATTATTAATATTTTTTGAAGGCCAATTTTGTTTACAGACGCTACATGATCGGTTTTATTTACAATTTTCCTTTTTATTTATTGTTCTCGGTTGTCATGTTTTATTTTAGATGTTTAGAATGTTTTCCAGTGTGAAGTGACTTTGTACAAAATTAAAGTTAATTGGATCATAATGCCGTTATCTATATATGATGTGAAAATGAACTCAAAATAACAATAATATTATTTATCACAATAATTTCTGGGAGCACTTTATTGTTCCCAGAACATAGACTTCTTAACCTCTCATTCTCACTAAGTATTTCTTAATAAACCAGGATTTTCAACACAAGCTGTGTTTATTCACATTAAAATAATTCAGCTTTTGGACATATTAATACCAATTTTGTTTATTACTCATATAAGATGGCAAAGAGGATAAACGTCTGTCATCATATTGTTTTGTTTTTCAAACATAATATTGAAATCCTGTTTAGCTGCTCTCTCTCTCACTCAGTGTGACATCACCTCTGGTCGTAAAAAACAGGATATAAAACAACATTTTGTACATTAAGAGTTTCATTTCACCATAAAATAGCACCTGAACAGTTACAATAAATCAACAAATGGGTTAAGATTTTAAAACATTTGATATTAAATCAGTTCTTTGTGCTCTGAAAAATTAAGTTGGACAAAGCTTTCATTTGTTTTGGACAGACTTTATGGGGGGCAGGGAGGGAAAGCTGATGTCATGTGATTTGGAACAGTTGTTCACCATGACTGTAAAAACATAAAAGAGTTGGTGTCCTAATATTTGGTCTTTTTTTCAGAAAGTAAAACCAATCCTAAAGGTATTTTTAGTCCTAAAGACCAGATCAAAGCTCTACATCAGAAACTGGCCAGATATTGTATCAGTCTGCCTTTCTGTTATACTGTTGTCCAAATATCTCCTCTGTGGATCATGGAGAAGAGAAGATGGGGTGGGGGTGACATGTTGGATTTGGGTGGTGTTTTGTGACTTCCTGTTTTTTTTTTTTTTTAAAGATGAGGAGAGGAGATAATGGCCTCATGGTGTGCAACTCTCTGGAATGGGATTGCTAATTACTAAATGCGCCCGTTCAAACCGACTTCCACAAGTTCCAAAAAAAAAAACAAACGAAGTCAGCACACAGATATCTCCAAGCATTAAATCTTGTGTTTACAACCTTTAAATACTGTGCGCCTGTTCAGTGTTGTGTTGTGGGGCTACAGTTTCTGTGTGGGCTGCTGCTTTAGTCGCTGTTAAAGAAGACACTTTATTCAGTTATCTTATGTTCACATTCAGTTTTTCTCAGACTCACTCAGACGTCACCTGACCCACAGATGTTCAGCTGTAAATAGACCTTTAACTTGTATTCATTCTCTCAGAAAGGAGAACATGGTTAGTCACTAGAACATTTTTAGGCCACAGTTTCAAGTCAGTGTCATTTTTCTTTGTTCACATTTATGCTGCAAATTTCAGTTTGGTTGAGTTTTATTAATGATTGTGATAATGAGTGCACAATATATCGGCACTAACATGGAATCAACCGATTTTTTTTTTTTTAATGTCTTGGTGTCTGTCTGATAAGTAAAACTGAGCCGATATTAATGACTGATCATTTGATTTTGTTGCTGTTTTTGTTTGTGTTTGGTGAGCTGGGTGACCATGTGGTGTTTGTTTGAAAATGTAAGAGTGATGACGATGCATCAGTTTTGAGAGCGATGATAATATCAGATATCAACCAGTTGTCATATCGGCACATCACTAATTTATATGTTGCAACGTTGTCATTTAGTGTAGATTGGAAGCTTTGAAGCATATGTCAACTTTTAATGCCTAGTCAGTCGCAGTATTTTAAAGCAATTAGTCTATTTTCTTTCATTTTTATTTTATTTTTTTTTACATAAAAAGACTTCAGTGGGAACCTTCATATGCGTTTCTGGTACATGCACAAATTTGACGCACAAACAACGGCAATGAACGAGAAAGCTGCTTCTCTTAGCCCAGTTGGGGTTAATTTTTGCTTCTAAAAACAATTTAATGGAACGCTGGAAGGTGTTCAAGTTTTTCTAAAAGGAGTTGGCCTATCACCGAACCTCTACCTAAAATCTGTGATGATCTCATACAGTATGTCCATTTATTCAATAGCTTGGCAGCAAAAAGGGTTTTTGAATAGGAAATGTTGCTTTGTTTGTTGATAGTTTTTGATTAAAATGCCATTATTTACAATTAATCAATTACAGACCCTGTAATTAACTCAATTAAAAATGTTAAGTTCCACCACTAGTTTTAACTGTAGTTAAAATTCAAGTTCATACATAATGATCCAAACCCAGTAACAAAAAACCGAAACATTATAGCATTTAGCTTCACTTTAACATGGTTCCCATCCTCATCAAACTCATTGCGACAGTGGACTGAAAAAACTCTTGACGGGAATAATTTTTTTAAACAAAAAACAAAACTCAAGCTCCTTTTTTATGTATTGCCAGAAAATAGAGATGAGCATCCTCGACAATTCATTTTTCCACATTAGACAGCGGTGTAATTACAGTGCCAGTGAGTTGATTTTTGTGTATTTTGTCGGATGCGAGGGAATTCCCGTCCACAGCTCCTCCAGGCTGAATTTGGAACGTCTGCTCCACCTTGGCTGCAGGCAGCCGGCTGGTGCGTCAGGAGGGCTGATGCTATTGTTGGAACGCTGATGTGAAACTCGAGTCCTTTCTCACAAGTGGATCTTTGAGTTTCTCTGAGCGCCTGCACAGAAATTTGGCTCGAATGCCTCCAAATGTAAAAAAAAAACCCCAAAATAAAACTGAAAAATTCAAACCCAGAGATAATGTAGCTTTATAATCCAATGACTTATTTGAATGAAACACTACATAATAAATGCTCTTTATCTGGATTTGTGAAACTCTCTCCAGGCCAGGTTGACTTAGGACTGTGTGTACTTGCTTTTTGGGACTGTCACTTCTTAAAGCATTTACTGGTCTGGATGTGTTTGTGGCCTTGTTGTCGCTGTGTAAGCTGTAAAAATCCGACGTGTTCACTTGGCTCCACCTGCTCGCCATGATTCTCGCCGTTTGATTGCGGGGTGGGATTGTTCTCTACGTGTTTTCTCTGGCACACTTCGTGGATGTTGCCGTGTTTTTTAGGGCCAAGCATGAGGTCAGTGGCAGGATGATGATAATTGCATAACAGTCTATGCAGTCAATGATGTGACCTTCTTTTTTTCCTCTCTTCCCTGCAGCCTTTCGATTGGGGGCCGGTGTTTTTGCTGTAGCAGGAACTCTGCCTGTAATCACATTAAAACAGAACAGGGCCTGTAAATAAGATGTCCTGTGTGGCTGATTTATGTTATTTAGCCAACGACTCATGTTGGTCTGTAGCCACCATCAAATTAGACTTAAATTCTAGAACATTAGGGGAAAAAAAGATGTTTTCTTCTTTTTATCTCTTCTCCACGCAGAGTTCAATAGGGTTATTCAACTGTCTGCAAATGAAGAAAACATTTGTTTTCATGCAATTACACATGTATAAAAATATATAAAGTAATATTTATAGAGTAATGCATGGTTATGGTAAAGTGAAGATGAGGTATAAATGCATCGTTTGAGAAATTTACTTGTTTCATTAAAAATCTGTTCTATAAAAAATAAATTTAACAACAGAAGGAAAATTTTCTGATGCAGAATTTTACCTTTCAGTAACACTCAAGAGATCAGTGAGTGGCAAATTTTCCAAAGCGAATGCATCAGATTATGGGTCGGTTAATGTTCTGAAGGAATCCTGTGGTTTGGAAAGTTTTTAGAACCATAAAAATGTCTGTCGTACTTCTCCTAATGTTTCTGTTGTGCTAGAGAGCGGCAAAATGGAACAAATCGCTACTTCTGTTGATTTAAGCTAAAGTTAAGTTACTTTTCTGTTTATAAAATTCAAGCTGCAGTACTAACATTGGTATCGGCCGATTCTTATCATTTTTGACATATCGGTATCGGTCTGATAAATAAATCTGGGCTGATATGAACCAATATTTATTTTTTTCCTCTTGTTGCTGTCTGTTGTCTTTTTATTTTTCTCCAAATGTGTGGAAACAATGTTGAAATATACATGAAATATCTGTAAATATCGGTAATTGACTGTAACAGCAGTATTGACATCATATACCGATATTGGCCCAAATTTTCATATCGTGCATTCATACTTCAAAGCTTGTCTAAGAACACTTATAACTGCCTATTTTAATACTTCAAACATCAAATATACATTAATATACTTTCATACTCTCAATGCAAAGTATTTTAGCTTTATCACAGGAGCTACTATCTACAATTTTCCTTATTTCCACTATTGGGCTTACAGCCAAGTGATGAACCCGTGAATACTGATCCACTAAGTTTTTCCTTATGAAAATACAGAAACATCGAGACATTTTCACTGCTTATTATACTATTAAGCTCTACTACCAGCTGTTGTCTGGAGAGTGTCATGACCTTAAAACTTTTATAGTCTCTTGCTGTTTTGCATAATCTTACTGTAGAATCATAATAAGAAAAGACAGTAAAATAGGAAAGAGATATTGGGTGTCTCAGATAGCAGAGGTGTGAGGTTCCTTTCTCACATCACACTCTGTAGATAAGAAAATTTGCGGTAGTTTCAGTTTTTCTTTCATGTCGGCGGGGTTTTTTAAGGTTTCATCCTTGATATAGAAATGTGGTTACATTCTGGAGGGTGACATTTAGATTTCCTTTATGTCTCAACAGAAAGTCTCACCTGTTGCAGTAAGTTTTGAAAGGCTGAGCATCCTATTTTCATAGTTATCGCTGCAACTACTTATTTGGAAATGACAGAAGTCTTCCTCCACAATGAATCATGTTTGGTTGAGACACAGTGACTTGCAAAAGCTTTCACAACCATTGAAGGTTATGCGAACTTCTGTGTGCGTTAACAGGTGATAGACCAGCAAAACGTTGCCTATTGCATAATTATAAAGCAGAACAGAAAGGAGTTAATACTGTTATTACATTAAATTTGGACGTTTTTCTGGGTGTGTCTCTATCAGCTTTACACAACCAGATGCTGACATTTTAGCCAATTCGATTTCTCAAGCTGAGTCTGACTGGATAGTCCGACTTATTCTCAGTTGAGTTCTGGCCTGGGTTTTGACTGGACCATTTAAACACATGAATATATATTACTTCAATATTTATGGTCTTTATTACAGTTTTTGTTACCCAATGTTCTCTAACAAATCTTTTAGGCCCTAATGGAACCACTGAAGATTAAACAAACAGATTGACCCCATTTGCTTTTGAAGGCAACAGAAATGTGTAAATACTTTCACAAGGTACTTTAAGTGTATGGTATTTCTGAAGTTGTATTTTAATATTTCAGCCATACAATCCTTTTCATTTCAAGTGTGAAGACATTTTTAACCGGTTATTGAGATATTAGCTTGTACTTAGCACAGTGGTGTCCAAAGTCGGTCCTTGAGGGCCGGCATCCTGCATATTTTAATGATGGCTTATCATTAAAATATGCATGGCCTAGGAGGAACACTGAAATGCTGAAAAGGTCGTTCCTCCCACCAGGAACAGAACTAAAACATGCAGGATAACGGCCCTCCAGGACTGACTTTGAACACCACTGACTTAGAAAATGGGTGCAACTGTGATCTCGAGGTCTAGGTAAGGTTTATATCTGAAACTTCTCTGAATGCTAGAGGACCCACGTGGCTGACGTGTGGCATGAAAATAGCCCAACAGCACAGGAAATGAAAAATCTAAAAGCAGATTTTGGTTTGCGTCTTCCAAGTAGCACCGGCAGCTTCCCGTTGGTTAGGAGAGGCAGGCATTGGCCTGGGGAAGTTTTGTTCAGTCATCTCATCTTTTCTTTGCTGCTGCTGCTGTTGTTGTTTTTGAGCAGAATAGATGCAACTTTCCTGTGAGTCATGGTGTGGTTACTTTGTTGGCGTTTCAAGAAGTGCACCTCTCCGCCCACCTTTCACAGAGTTTACAGTCAGCAAAACGCCTTTATATAGGACACTCGTTTATTAAATTAGAAGAAAGGATTGTTTTGCTTCATTGTTCTTGTTTATAGGGACAGAATGAATGAATGAAGCCTGACTGAGGTATTGTTGCATGCAGGGATGAACTGCTTTAGAGGAGTACACACACTGTGACCCTGCATCCTTCAAGTTGCCTAAATACACAGAATCTCGCAAATTCAGTCCTGTCTTAGTATTGGTGCATTTTAATGTACAACATTAATCATTTTCAAACTTCTTATCAAAGATTATCAGCTCTTAAATCCTGATTTATCTTGCTTGCAGTGTTGAAGGATGTTAGGACGACTGCCAGCACGAACTTAGCTGTGCTTTTCCCAAACATTCCTTGGATTCGGTGCTGTGTCATCCAGTTGAAGGACTGCAGTAAAGAAACAATTCTTAAACTGGTAAATGAAGAAGGATTCCTGAGAACTTGCTTGAGTTTCTCACTGGTTCATAGGGAAAGCAGGGGTGTGGCTGTGTTTTACCAGAGCACAGAAAAACAGACTGGGAGAGCTTTGCATTGAAAACAAGTTATGTAAGGCAGTGTTGAGCTACGCAGATAAAATGTGCATTGTTCTTTTGGTATTTCATATAAAAGAACAAGGATATAGACAAATTAAAAGCAGGAATTCCAATAGATGTGGTAGTGATATTAGAAAATCTACATTGTTTGAAACAGTGGATGTTTTGGAAAGTGGTGTTAACTCTGACATCAAGAACCCAAGTTTTGACTGTCCAAGTTTACTAATTTTAGTGAATGGACATTTATTTTACATGTTGTTAAAACAGAATATGTAATAAGAGTATGGTATTTGGTATTTGGTGCAAAAGAAAAGGATATAAAAAGGTTGAATCTTAGCTGAGCTGCAAAAGAATCAGAATTCTTTTGAATTCTTTTGGGGGGGGATTACCGAGGGGAATCCCAAACAGCTGAAACGCTAGGCCTGGCGGCAGGGGTAGCTAGGCATGGCGGCCGCCATGCCAATAATACACTGGGGGAAACCCTGGATATCTAGCGCTGCAGATTTATGTTGCCCTTTAAGATTTAAAGAGGTTTCATAATTCTACATATAGACTGAAGTCACACCTATCAACAAACTTTTGGCTAAAGTTCTGAGTTAGGTTTGGAAAATATGCTCATTTGGCTTATGCATATAGGAAGATTATACCATAGATGAGTCTCTTGGCATTTTAACGTGGTAAAAATCAATTATGGTTATTTCAAAAAGCCTAAGCTAATGGTTTGACTATCAAGTTTAGCTAGAATGCAGTCAGAACTCAATAAATATTTGCAAGGAAAATGTAGGTTGGAGACTGTGCGCCACCAATAATGTTCCTGTGTGAAACTGAGAAATAAAACTATTTAAAAAGCAAAAACTATTGTGGCAGTTTAATTTAATGCTAGCTTAATTTTTACGCTGCCTTACTTTTTGAGGAGGTAGTTGCTCTGACACTTATAAAATATTTAGTTTTACTTTAATTTACTGTGCATTTCACACAGGAAGATCAATGGCAACACAACACCTCCAATGTTCATTTCCTGTGTAAATAATCATCAACTTCTCTGTGAACAACTGTTAAATACAAATGCAAATGTGATGGTTTAATGATTTACTGTAAAATGTTTTTGACATCCACGTTTGTTTTGGTTTCTTTCAATGGTAGAGTTCTGCTCTGGTCTTCATCCATCTTGGACAAACCTCTATGTAAAAGCTAATTGATCTATATTTATGCCAAATTAAAATGTTATCTGGAAGAAAGACATATCGTCGGATCTCATGTGATTCAACTTTTGTTGCAGGTGGTATAGACTCAACTCCAAGACGGGGAAGAAGGAGAAGGAGAGGGGAGACATTCAGGTCACCATCTTGTTCACCCGAAACAACCTGACGGCCAGCATGTACGACCTGGTCATGAAGGACAAGGGTGCCTCCACCTTCAGCAAACTCAAGGAGCGCATGAAGGGCAAGAGGAGGTCCAGCGACGAGGACTCATCCTCCGCCGTGGTGCCAGGCGGGTACAGCTCCTTGTACCGCATGCGCCAGAGACTGCCGAGTGACGGAGGCGGGGAGGAAGACTATGAGGATGACGAGGGCGGAGAGGTCCGGCGGAGCAAGATGAGGACCTTCTTCCTGCGGGGGAAGCTGCGGAAGTCGTCTGACACTCGCTCCAGCACCTCCCTGGGCTCTGAGAGCAGCGAGTCGTCGTCGCGCGGCGGCAGCCTGAGTCCGACAGCCGGCATCAGCGTGGTGGTGTCTGACCTGTCCAACTCCCCCAGCAACAGCAGCAACTTCACCGCAGACAACAGTCCAGGTGAGTCCGGGGGGAGACAGTTTATTGTTATTACTTGGTGACGAGTGTCTAACCATTTTCACATGTTCATCCTTCACATGTAAAGGATAAACTCTGGATTAAACCTACTAGCCTGACATTGATGCATTTTACTTCAGCAATTCTGATAGATTTTCTAAAATGTAGTATGAAAAAAAAATATATATATATATCCTATAATTGTATGTATTTATTGTTTAGGTTTTATATTTATGTCTTGACTGAAGAAGATGACTGCTCTTTGTCTGACCTGAACATGAGTCTTTGTCCAACATTTTTCAAGATGGCCTCCCGTACCCCCCTCTTGGGGTCGCCACTGCTGTGTACATCTGTAGTTATGTTATTGGAGGCTTGGCTGAGCTAGCCAGCTAAAGAAATGCTCAGTGTCCTCTTGTGAAGCATTTTGTATTTATTACCATAAAGCTGCTGATTGTTTCAGCACAAAAGAAAGATGGCCGACTCTCTGTCATTTTCCTGCATTTCTCTCTTCAATCCTCTTCATTTTTGCCCTCTCTTGTTGCAGAACACACAGCAAACACTTCGCCCAAGTCGTCCTCTCTCAGATGCGAGTTCGGCG
Source organism: Poecilia picta (assembly GCA_033032245.1). Taxonomy (NCBI): domain Eukaryota; kingdom Metazoa; phylum Chordata; class Actinopteri; order Cyprinodontiformes; family Poeciliidae; genus Poecilia; species Poecilia picta. The sequence continues at coordinate 23,259,533 of CM065374.1, forward strand.
ACGAGGCCGGCGAAATCACCATCGCAGTGCCTCCCCCGATCGTTTGTGTAAACGGAAGCCATGTGTCCAAAGTCCAGGCCCAGGATCGAGGCTCAGGAAAACCGTCAGGTTCTTTAGGGCCAGGACTGCTGTTGCAGCGGTCCTGTGGCCCACTCCGTTTCCCTGCAGAACCTCAGCACGCGGCCCACCGCCGACCTGCCCAAGGGCCCCGCGGGGGACGGCCGGCGTTGGTCCTTTGACAGGGCCGGTGAGGAGGAGAGGGCGGCCATCGCGGCGGCCCTGGGGCAAAGCGGGGCCGGAGAGGATGAGCAGCCGGCACCTGCACCACTGCCAGATACCTCCCAGGCGGAGCTGGAGAGTCAGGTGAAAAAGCAGAGGAGGAACTTGTTCTCGCATGGGCGGAGTGAGTCTGCGGGAAAGGGTCAGAGCCAGTCCAAGGGCGAGTCTGAGCAAAGCGCCGCCGCCACCGAGGAGAAACACAGAGCATGGTTCGGATCCAAGGACTCGCACAACAAACCCAGGTGAGACACGCAGCCGACACACCACACGTCAGAACGTCTTCAGCTTCAAAAAATAAACTCTTGTGGAATTGTGGTTTTTGGATGTAATGAGGTTTTAAATTTAGATCAAAAACTTTTAGGTTTAACATAAAAAAAATATCTGATTCATTCTCCTACATATTACTAAAAAAACAACAGTTGCTAATGTGAGAGATGGGTGTTTCATTTTGTGGCGGCTGAAATTAAAACAACTCGAGTCATAAACAAGTCATTAAAATAGAAAAATTAGAAGTTAGAACACGTATATCGAAGCTGCATACTTGACTTAATATCTTTTTATTTTTAATAAACTGATTTATTCCTCTAACCTGTAACTTGACCTCTACTTTAATGTGACTCGGTTCTTCCAAACCTGCATGAAAACCCACATAAACTTTAGTTTGTTTGCTTTCATACTAAACAAGTTGATGGGTGCGTTCAGTGGCTTATGACAGAGCAGGTTCTTGTCAGACCTGTTTTCTTTGTGTCGGACTAATTACCTAATCACTGAATGCAGACACCTACATTCCTAACCCCGTGGAAGAATGCTGAACCTGTTCTCCGACCAGCTGGAGTAGCCTTTCAACGCCACTCTGCTTTGTGGTTTTGCTATATTTAGTGCGAGGGAAAGTGTGAACACCACTTTTTCTTCCCGTTTCAAGTATCTACATGGGATTTTTCGTGATTGGTTGATGGAAAGAAGAGCATAACTGTGAAGTGGAAGGAAAACAATGCATGGAGTTTGAAGTATTTGACAAACTAGCATCTGAAATGTGTGGAGTGCAACTGTATCTCTCACATTTACTCTGACAAACCTAAATAAAGCTGAACACAAGCAGCTTCTTTCATCTCTGTCTTTAAAGAAACTAAAGGCTGCTTAATTTTTTTTATTGTTTTAAATGTTTTAAATTTTTGAATCACTTTGTGATCTAAACTCAACTTAATTCAATTTTAATAACTTTATTTGTCGCTGAGGGGAAATTTAAAGGGTTGTGAGTACAAATGGACTCAAAAGTGATGATTCATACGTCTGAAAGGTTTTATAGAAATAAAACTTTACTCACTTTACTTACTAGCTTATGCACAAAAGGTGCTGGTGGCAGCATCATGCTGTGGGCATGGTTTTCTTCAGCAGTGACAGGGAAGCTGTCCACAGTTGGGTTGAAGATGGGGAAGCTTAAAATGGACCAATTCTAGGGGGGAGCACACCACACTTTTCAGATTTCTTATTTACAACAGTTATTGAGCCATTTGCCAATCTCCTGCTGCTTTGTGTTGCTCTCTCACATTACATCCCAGTGACATACCTCGCTGCGTAAATGTTTTCCCCAGATAGAAGTGGGACAAACACCTGATGCAAAAACAAAATGAGCGCAGCGCTCCGTTCCAGCATTACAGATGAGCCTCCGGCTCTGAACACGTCCCTGCTGCTCCAAGTCTCTGGTTACAGGAGAAGTCTGCAATGCAGATGGAGGAGTGGAGCTTTTATAACGCTAACCGTGTGTAGAGCATAACGCCGCAACGGAATAAACGGTCCGTTTCTTTGGAAACGTGATCTGGAGATATTGCTGCTCTCGTTTTTATCCCGGCGTGTGTGTAGGTCGGTCACTCTTTTGTGAGCAGCCAGAAAAAGGGCCGAGATGTGGACCTTTCCGCCGGTCACACTGTTAAGTGGGTCGTTTTATCGTTTGTGGTGTTTTGTACCACTCTAATAAAATGCATCCGCACTGAAGCTTTTCATTCGTTCTGTTGGTCTTTTATTCAGATAACTCTCATCTAACCCTTGAAAAACTTTTCATACCCGCTCACTATTTTCCCTCCGTTTTGTCATGCTACAACCTCAAGCTTTAATAAAAAGAACAGATTGAAAAGTTAAACATGAGCTGGAGTTCAACATATTTTTGCCTTTTTGATGTGTTTTTTACTCGCTGTGAATTTAACAGCGATGCAAACTGTTTTGTAGCTGAACACATTTTTGCAATTAGTTTGTGAGTTTAGGATGAAGGAAAAAAACATTTAGTTTACAAGCTGATCTTATTCCATAAGCCTCTTGTGTCTGCTGCTAATCGACCGCGCCGTCCTGTTTGCTTTTGCACTTCTGCTGCCGCTAAAATGTAAAGAAGAGCTTAATTTCTTGTAAAAACATTTGTAAAAAAAAATCTCCTCTGTGTTTAATAGCAGCTGCCATTTATTTTTGTTGAAAAATATACCTGATATATCAGCTTTATGCATGACTCCTGAGCAACAAGTGACAGATGGCTAATGATAACAGCTAGCCAAAAAAATAATCATGTAGCTTTTGTTGGTTAAAGAGATAAAAGCTTTTCATATGTTTACTATAAAGAGTAATATTTTGCTCTAATGACGTTTTAGTTGGTGGTTTTATATTTATAAAAAGAAATTATCAAGATTCTAGATGGTCTTCATTAATCATTATTTGATTTTATTTTTCTTTCTATAAGCAATATATGTTGCAAACAACTCTGTAAAAAACTAATGAATGTGTAGAGGCATACCATGCAAAATATCAACTATGATTTTACACATGACTTTTTCTCTGCTTTGCTGCCACCTAATGCTGCATTCAATGAACCAAAAACTGAAGAATTTTTTAAAATGGGGATAAATGTATATATTTTTCTAAATAAGAGGTTTTTTTTATTTCTGAGCCATTCTAGGACTTTCAGAACTTAACAGTGAAACAGATTGTTTTTCTCTGGTTTCATTTACACTGTAAATAAGAATATTGATGTGGCACAGAGGTCATGAAGTTCACTGTCCGTAGTGCAGAAATTATTTTATCTTTATGGCCTTTTTGTTAGCCATAATATTTTAAGTGTTTGGAAAAAGTATTCACATCCTTGATTAATTTTACATTTTATTTTCTTACAACTAGAAACTTTTGTGAAATCTATTGGGATTTCATGTGACGTGATCTAATACAATGTAGGGAAAAAAAACCATAAGAGATGTTGGTTTTAAAAATTCTAACAACTTAAAATCTGACTAGTGTGGCCTGCATTTATATTTTGGCCTCATTGTGGCAATACTTTATAAAACCACCTTTTACTAAAATAACACCAAGCCTTTTTGTTTTAGAGACGATTTGAAAATCAGTTGCATCCAGTAAACAACCACTGCCACAAATCATCAATTCAATTTGAGTCTGAACTTTGACTGGACCATTTTATCACATAAAAACACCTTGATGACCATGTCATTGAAGCTGCGTTCTTATGTTTGGGGTTTTGATTCTCCAAATAGGGTGGAGAAATGTGGTGATAGGAAAAGGTTTGTTCCTTTAGTTTTTTATTAATTACACTTATTACTAAGAAAGGCACAAATATTTCTCGATTTTAACAAAATAAGAATAGAAATTTTTAAATTATTTTGAGAGGTTCCCATTTCCCGATGCTTCACATGGATGATCATGTCGATTGATTTAAGCAGGATTAATGAATCCTGCTTATTCGCAACTGCATTCTTACTTTTTTCTTCTTGATGCAGTTTGTGCACTTTAATAAACCACTAAGGCCTTCACAGAACTACTGGATGTGTTGTACACTAAGACTAAATGGCACAAAGGTTGACTATTTTTTACTCTATTTACAAGTTCATTTTAGATTTTAATCATTTTTTGTGTGAAAACTGTCATTTTCATTCCACTTTATCTCTAACTAGATTATATTAGCCTGTCTGATAAAATCCCAATAAAAAGTGTTAGAGTTTCTGGTTAGGGCAGGAAATGGTTCAAAGGTTAAGAGTAGCTTTTAAATAGCTCCACTTCTGTAATCTTCTTTTTTAGAGAAACATTTTACATCATCCACTAAGTTTCTGTTGTCTTTGAATGTGGCACTATGGCAGCATGCATTTTTGTTTTATGAAATTGATTTCAGAACAAACCATCAGATCTAAGGTAAACCAGTGAAATAACTTCTTTTATCCTTTAATAAGCAATCCGGTTTTTGCCAATGGGACAGACTCTGCATAGTATGCCTTTGAAATGTGACTTGAGCCAAATGCTTTTTGCAAGCTTACGTTGAGCAATGTGAACAAGCCTGACTAATTGAGAGGACTGTGTGTCCTTCTTTTCACAGCCTGGTGGTCTCCACTAAGTTAGAGCCAAGCACTGACCCCCACCCACCACCTCTTCCACTTAGTCACCACCCCCTGGGTGTCCCCGTTGATCCTACCTCTTTGGTTTCCGCACTGCACCACACTAACCCCTTTTCCCGTTCACAGACCGCACCGCCTCCCATATCCCAGTGCAACCCTTTCTACTCCCGCTTACAGCACAACCCCTTCTTTACAGATATGTTAACTAACCAGACACTGAAGTCACCGCTGCCTCCTTTGCCTTATCTTTCCAGCTCCCGACCCCCCATAACAGACCTCTTTCCACAGTCAAGTAATCCTGACTTGATGCAAGACGACCCGACAGTAGAGGACATGGCTGATGCCAAAGACCAACCTGTTGAGAGACCTCCAGTTCCCTTGGCAAATAAAGAACCTTTAATCAAGAAGTCGTCAAACCCCTTTCTGTCTGCTGAGGAGCGTAACCTGGACTTGGAGTGGGACGAGTCATTTGAGGCATTTGCAGCTGGCAGACTGCAGTCTCCCGAGGAGCTCGCCATGAAAAGCAGAACACAACAAAACATAGTCGATGACCATCCACTGGAACATGACCGCAGTAAAGGTGAATTACAAACAGTCCCAGATGCAAACGAGCAAACGAATGTTAATGATGTTCTCTATGATCAGCCTGGGGGCAGATTTTTATCCAGTGAACTTTCAGTTCCTATCCAGATGAGGAACAACAATGCACTTCACTTCGACGCCTTTCCACAATTCCTTGAAACGATCCCAGAACACAGAAGCTTTGACAGTGATGACTCGACATTAAACACTCCTACTAACTCCCCTGAACAGACTGACTTCATTGTGACCGAACGGGACAGCAACACTACTACTGATTTTACGCACTCTAATATCAATACTGCTCCCTTTCACACCTCATCTGCACAACTCAACAACAACAGCAGCAGCTCTCCGGACCCCAGCTCATCGGGCCTCGGCAGTTTGACCGAAGAAGACGGGCTCTCCTGTTTTTCATCTCAATCTGAGAAATTCTCTGTGTCGTCCTCTGATGAAGTGGAAAGCACTGTCCTTCACTTCAAGAATTCCTCCGACTCGACTGCTGTAAAAACCATAAAGACCTCAGAGTCTGGAGATGGCATCGCTGACAAGTCCGTTGATCAGTTTCTGATTGATGATTCACATAAAACTGTCGATCAGCCAGAGGATAGTCATGTCGAAATGGTTGGTTGGAACTTTTTAGAGGACTTGTTCCAGCCTCCTTCTCTAAAGACGTCGGAAAAGGAAACAGAAAGTGAACCTGGAGGTAGTCAAACACCTATAGCTACTGATCTAAACCCTGATCTGTTGCAGACACTGCAGCCAATGTCTGTTGTGTCTCAGCAATCAAGCAATGATGGTGAAGAAGAAAGCAAAGATTGCACTGTCGATTCTTCGGAGGATTTCAACACTCATTCTAAGAACAGTGCCACAGAGGATTTGATGCCTGCTTTTTCAAACAATGAATTCTCTTCCACACTACCACCGGTACCTGTCAAAACCTCTTCCCCCGAGGTCAAGCAGGATTTGTTGGATGTGACCAATGACAATACTGGTTCAGAGGAGCAGAAAATTCGCCCTTATTCTCATGTGGAATTTGGAATTTTTGATGAATACCTCAATGTCAGTCACCTTGCAAGCAGTCCTGGCCAGGACTTTGACAGCGCTTGGTTGAACATACAGACGCCTGAACAGAGTAACAACAATTCACGCCATAGCCATTATTTCAGCGCCGACTCGCAGGACTACCTAACCTGTGATTCTCACTCATTCTCCAACGGGTCAGAGCTGAATGAAACTCTATTCTCGGCTAACTCAACTCTCCGTGGTGAGATGAGCAATGTTCAGGCCGTCCCTGATGATCTTTTGACAATGGGTCATACAAGTCTATTCCAGTCATCAAACATTGAGGTCAACCACAACGAAATATTTGGAGACTTCCTCCAGGGGGATCAAGGCATCTTGGTGAACCTGGAGACGAGCCTCACAGAGGGCGACGGATTACAGGTTCTGCCTGCCCCACGGCCAGACAACAGCTCTACTCCAAAGATCCACAGTGACATAGGGGGGGGAAATCAGGATGAAATCTTCTTACAGTCTCCACAGGGGCAGCATGTCGCGCTGCAGCGCTCTCTTTCCGAGGGCACGCTAGCACCTGCCTTTGACCAACTTCTCCCATCCTCTTTCGGGAGCGATCCCTGCGCAATACAGGAATCCTCCTTCGCTCAGCTTGACCCTGTCTTCCCTTTCCCTAACACATTTGCTCCTTCTCTAATTCCTGAAAGCAATAGCTTCCATGTAGCGTTCTCTGCCCTCTCTCCCCTCGCAACCATTTCGGCGACAGAGCCACCCGGCTCAGAGCCCGGCACCACGCCAGAGCCAGACGCGACCGAGTGGCGGCAAGCGGCCGATCAGCCGAGCAGGTGAGGTCGGAAGTGCTCAGTGCTGGGTGAAAAGGTGGAAAACGGATTTCTTCCTTGTCTTCTCGTATTTCCTCTTCTGCTTCTGCCTTGCTTCTTTCCTGTGTGCTGACTCTCGGGGGGTCTCCTTCTTCTTCTTTGTGGTGTGATCCTCCGCGTTTCGTCGCATTTGTTGAAACGCGTAGACTTCCACTGGTGTTAACAGGACTCTTCTGCAGGTTCCGTCTGCGTGTTCTGTGGTAACAGGAGAGGGGGAAACTAAAGCCTCGGGCCAATTAGCAGTTATTATTTTACCTTCATGCCTACCACGCTTATTCTCTGTCCCAACACACACACACACACATATGCAGAACACCCTCCTCTCCTCGGGGACAGCCAGTGTTCTCACATAACCAATACATCAACCAGAAATCAAGCTTTTTACATGAGGAAAAGGGTGTTGTTTTGTCATTTCCTTTTCAGCTTGGGGTAATAACACTCTTAACACAATTCTTCTTCATGATTACACCTATGCATACAATTACATCCTTCATTTCAGGATTAATTTTCACCACTTTTACACCTGTTTACCCTACATCAATCTTAATGAGAATGAAGTAAATGTTGGTTTGGATTCCTTAATGTCTGGTGTCATATTGGAGGGTAAAAAAAATAATAAACTAGGCTTTAATAAGGATTAATCTTGATTCGATTGCACTAAAGACCGTCGATAGTGATGGTTTGTTGCATGTAGGTCATTGATACAGGAAACTGTCTTCCTGTGCTTTTATGAAGACATTGTCTCATTTTCTTCATACTACGATATTGGAGAGCCGGTATGTGTTTATTTGTACTCAGAAAGGAAGCCACAGTTTCCAAACACAGCCATTGTTTCCAGAGGAAGATATTGTTCCAAAGGAAGTTATGAACATTTCACAATAAAATCTAAGATTAAAGTTTCTTTTCTTTCACCTGTTGTTATAAATATAAGGCCTCCACTATGACCCCCAGAGTTCTAGTGGGCAGCTCAACTCTGGTTGGGAGTCGGGTCAGTGTTGGAATAATGTGAATGGCTCACTGTGTGTTTGTTTTTTTTTTTTGTTGTTGTTGTTGAAGCCCCCACCCAGTGAAGCCCCTGACCACTGCCATGCTGGCTGAGGAGAAGCGGTCAGTGCTGGCCACCGGCCTGGAGAAGCTCAAGTCCACCATCCATCCAGGGAGGAGCAGCCAGATCGAGCAGGAGGCAGACAGGAAGAAGGTAGGAAAAAAATGAATGAAGTGGCCATTATCCAATGTGGTTGATGGCCTTGCAAATTTGGATTTCTTTTCATTTACTGCTGCTGCAACAATCAGTACAAACCTTGACAAAGTATTTACTAGAGGTGCACCAATTGCAGTTCTTCAAAACGCCTGACCTACCAATTCCGATTTTGGTTGATAACGATTTTTCTTTTTGTGTGAAACGTTGCTAAATATTGGGACAAAGTCGCTAAGTTGGCAACAGTGGGATGACTATTGTCCTGACCATACCTGGTGGGTGTATCTGTCAGTCAGCCCTGTCAGAGCAAAAGTGGCTAATTTTAACAAACTTAGTAGAGGTCGATAAAATGGGTGGATCAGATCAGTTTCTCATGTATCTGATCAGCCAGTTTCCCAAACCTAAGGGAATAGGGTTGATTTCTTGGCTGTCCAATTTATAGGTTCAGCCCTACTGTTCATAACCCTTCACCTTTTGTCACATTTAAACGCTAACATTTTCTTTTTTCATATAAGCATCAGCCGAACTCCCAAAATCAGGTCGACTTCTTGGCCTGCCAGGTTATTGTTGCATCTCTGTTATCCACATCCCTTCACAATTTGTCTCTTTAAACTGCAGACTTTAATTTATTTTATATGACAGCCCAATGCAAAGTAGCTCATGTACCTAAAATGGAATAAAAATAGTACTTGGTTCTCTTTTCTTTTCCGATTTAATTCTGAACTTGTTCATCTGAACCAGAGCTCCTTTTTTTTGCCTCGGTTATGAACTTTTAGGTCAGCTTAAAAAGCGACCCCACTCTGTGTCTGTCTGTCCTCAGTCTCTGACCGAAGGAGCGGGCTCGTACTACCACCTGACCCACAGCGAGCTGGTGGCCCTGCTGGTGCAGCGCGAGGCCGAGCTGGAGGGGCAGAGGGCCGAGTTCGAGCGTCAGAAACTGTTGCTGGCCAAGCGGGAGGTGGAGCTGAAGAAGCTGAAGCCTCAGGTCCGAGACTTGGAGGACTACATCGACACTCTGCTGGTGCGAATCATGGAGCAGAAGCCAACGCTGCTACAAGTGCGCCCCAAGTTCAAATGAAAACAGACGGGGGGGGGAGGAGTCAACAAATGACTGACCTTCTTGTTCAAGTGTTCACTCGAAAACCTCCACAACAGCTCTCTGTTTAGTCACTGCTACGCTGTCCTTTTTGATACAGATATTTAGGCACCCAGAGGTGTCCAGGTGATGTTTTCTAGCTGGCATGCTTCCCCCTTTGCCCCGGCCCCGTTCTGTTTCCTCGGCGGTGGCAGGTTTGTCTCCAGTCCTGAATGTAGCGCGTCCTCAGGTTGTCGTCAGGCTCCCAGAGCCTGGTGGAGGGTTCCAAACCCAGGCGCTGCCAGTCTGGCATCCTGATCCGAATCCTCGTTCTTCACCGCGCTTAGCGCCTCTTTTGTCACAAAATTTTCCTAAAGTGTTTATTTATAAAAAATTTTTTTTTTGTCCAGTTACAAACAAACTGTCAGATCAGCGCGGGGGCATTTTCATGGCTTTCAGACTGATCTCCTCATCTTAAGGGCGGAAGATGTCTGTTTCCTCGTGTGCCTAGAAAGTGCTTGCACATTTCTTATGACGTTTAAAACTGGAAGGTGTTGCGTTTGTCATGCGGGAGAGAACAGGAGAGACGCTTTCTGACATGAGGCATCAGCAGGTTTTGGGTTTTATTTTCATAAATCGACTGTTTATCCAACTTTTCTATAAGATTGTTGGAATGCACTTGAAGAGAATCCCTCCGTCCCCCTGCCTTCACTGCACTCGCACAGCAGCAAATTGTAACTGAGGGATAATGCAGCATGGCGGGGAAGTCGCAGTCACCCTGCAAGTCGAGGCTTGACTGACAAATATGTCAACTACAGGCAAGAATGGAAGGAAGGGAAGAGAAATCAGCCAAATACAGAGCTTTACAGATGCATTCATAAGCCTTGAACTTTTTCTTTTTGTCACGTTGCAAATGCAAACTTCGTTGTGTTGTATGACAGAACAATGCAAAATAGGCCACGACTATGAGGGGAGAGGAAAATGAAACATGGTTTATGTTTTAATAAGCATAAAAAGTGTGGCATGCATTTGTATTGCTGGATTGTAGTTTATTTAGCTTGACCCTTATCAGCTTTCTTGTTTTTGGTTCAGAGTTAGCTTAATGTCGATAGCACTAGATTTTATTTACAGGTAACTGAGTTCCGAGGGGCTGAAATAAATGTGTGCCACACATTGTAGATTTTTTAAATCTGGGATACAATTTTAAGAACCATGCATCATTTTCCTTTCCACTCCTTGTTGAGGATGCCTTCCTGTCTGTTAAATCCCAGAGAAATGCAGCGAAGTTTGGTTTTGAAATGTGACAAAAATATGATACAGTTCTGTATGTCTGAGTATATTTTCAGAATTCATGCTAAGTAAGTTCATCAGCGCAAGAAAAATTGCTTCTTTCGTTTGACTCCCTCATTTGTTTTCCATATGCTGCGAAATGTTGCCTGTTAGCAGCAAATGCTAATACTCGTTTTTTTCCTTCTTCTTTAAAACGTGCAAACCAAATGAGATGGGGTTAGCATTTGACCCTTTCACATCACTGAGAACGGACCTGAATGTTCAAGTGTTCTTAATAAAGCCAACAGGTGAATATAGGTTTCATGTTTTGAACACAGGATAAGTACTGTTTGTTTTTAGCTAGCTAGCTCCCTTCCCCTCCGACGCTCAGCGTTATAAGCTAACCGATTCAGGTGGCAACAGTATCGGTATCTTCCATCTTGCTTCCTCACATGCGTGTGTTGCTGACAGATGAGTTGCCACAAAGGGACCGCATTTTTCAGCGTGTATCCGTATTAAATTGCCAAACGCTGCCTTACTTTTGTTTTTTGAGTTTGTTTTCCTTCGATGTTCATTAGGCTAGCACTTAATTGTATTTTGCGTTCGGGCGGACTCAAAGCCATCCGTTTGCTGAAAGACGGCTATCGAATCTCTAATTATTGCGCTTTGTGATATCATTTAGCACAAGAATTAACTGTATGCATACAAATAGAAAATGAGTATTAGCAGCGATTTAATGTGACATGCCAACAACAACGACAACAAAAAAACACAAGGAAACAAAATCATCAACACACAGCCTTGGAACTTAACCTATAGAGCTGATTGATACACCATAAAGTATTCTGATATGATGCCACCTCAAACAGCATTCGTAGATGTTCTTGCACTACTTAATCATCAGAAGAATAACTCTGCTGTGTCCGTCTTTGTGATATCGGTATAGTTAGATCGACTTCACACCGTATTGCACTTTTTCTAATTGCTCTGTGGTTAAGCACTAGGCCTTCCTTCCACACCTTGACGATGATTCGCCATCGAGCTCAAAGCATCAAACATTTTAATAAATAAATCACACGTATGTCGTCACATCCGTTCAGCTGGGCGGTCGCAATACGAAGAGTGCAGATGACTGTAGAAACATAGAAGAGGTGATTCGGCTCTCACAGAGAGCGGGAATAAACATTCTCTTTCATGTCTTCCATTTGGCGAGGTTTTTATTTACCTTTTGAATTGACTGTGTTTTGTCCTCGAGTGTGAAGCTGGCAGAATGTGCTCAGTGTAAGACTGGAACGTTTACAATCCGTGATGCAATTCTGTTTCACAAATTTTGTATATTTAATAAAGAGTATTTTGTGTTTCCTGCTCACCGTGTCTTTTGTGGTCATTTCCTTTTGGTGTCGATGGAGTCGGGAGCGTTCCTGCTCCACTCCTCATCAGTTTGGAACCTCGGGTGTCAATGTCACTCTGAATGTGATGTGTATTATTCAGATATATTAGGTATCCAAATTTTTTGCCACGAGAGCCAAAGTGGTCAAATTTAGAAAAAATTTAAACTCGGCGTGCACCAATTGCCATTTCTGGGCCAATCACCGATCTTTAAAAATACTGACATGAAGAAAACGAGGCCAATTTATCGGCTGGCCACTAATTGAAACCTTGTTTTCAGGAAATAAAAATGGGAAAACGCATTTCTTATTGCATGTATTTTTATCTGTTTGATCATATATTAGAAATGCAAGACTTTAAATCTATGTCAATCGTAGTAGAAAGAAAACCTGTAAACTGTTGTTGATGCAGAACATACAAAAGTGTCTGATGATTCTCTTGTCAAAAGAAAATCAAACGATTCCTATGTATTTTTGGGTCAGTTTTCATTTTTGGACTAGAAACATTCTTTAGACTGAGCAAGAACAGGATGTGCCTCTCGCTGTATTTGGCCAAGTTTAATGAACGTAGAGGGGTGGATGAGTTTATTTACTGCAAAGTTAAAATGTAACCAAAAGCACAATCAATAAAAGAGAAAACCCTTTTTCTTTACCCAAAGTGTCCACTGTGGTGGGTGGGTGGGGGGTGGATAGTGACTCAGTCAGCCTCAAATGAGCCCTGGGCCACATTGTGGACACCCTTGTGTTACATGGAAAATCTGACGTAAATAATGCTGCATTAACTATATTACATAAGTTTATATAACGTTTTGATTCAATCTAATTCCTGACATTCACTGATTTATGTCATTTAGTTATCTACTGTCTAATACATGAAATATAAATATATAAAAACATTTTTTCTTTCCTTTTTAAAGCATCACATTACTTCTTTTTTTATTTTAAATTGAAGAAAACCATAAACCTTTTGCCCAAAAAGACTTGGATATATTTTTCCCTGTGAAAAATGATGTAATTTTAAGTCAACTGCCAAAAGTTTACAACTAAATTTGGCAGGAACTATGCAAGGTACAGATAAGAGATGTTTTCAGATTATGAGTTTATTTTCAAAGTATTGACTGAATATATAGTTTCCCAGAGAAGATGGATTTGTGGTTTTGAATCAGAAGATGCATTCAGAGAGAATTAAAGGCTGTGCACATTTATGAGTCCAGGTTACAATTATGATCAACCCAAGAAGGATTTCTTCATGTCCCATTAAAAGGCCACATTCAAGACAGATGCCATATTTTTTTATGAGCTCAAAACAGGCTAAATCTCCACTAGAGGGCTACATTTCCTCCTTAAAATCAGACCCGAGTCCTGCCTGTCATTCCAGTTCATCCAAAGTCTGTTTTTTAATGAAAGTGACAGAGATAACTAGTATTTTATCTTTTGCTGGTTGGACTTTTGCAGTCAATTAAAGTCATTTGTTTCAGCAACACAGTGATAAAACATACCCAAATTAATATAAAATATCTAAAAACAATATGAACAAATGAATATTGACAAAGAGCCTACAGAAAAAAGAGAAGTTTAAAAATAAAAATTTGAAAATCCAGAAAAAGTTTTACATTTACACTATATGTACAGAATAGTTCTTCTTTTGTACATGGCTATATATGAAAAAAAGGGACCAAATGTATTATTTATATAAATATTGCACAATTATGCTTGTACACATTTATATTAGGGCTGCAATTAACTGTTATTGAAAAAAATCAATTATCCTGCCGATTATTCTGACAATCACTTATTCAGGTAAAATTATACAGATTTCTCATTTAACCGTTAAAGACATTTTGATACAATATTGAAAATACACTAAAAGATGCTGATAAACAATTCAACTCCATTTTGAAACAAGAAAAATAAACATTGAATTGCCTAAAATGCATTAACATGTCATTCCTTTGCTCTGGCTGAAGATAAAACTGTCCTACTTGAGGAGTTTTTTTTTATCTTAAGTCCAAAATGTATATTTATTTTGTACAGTTTTGGCTTAATTACTTAAAAATGTCAAGTTTATTTGCATAGCACATAAAGCAGTTCAAAGTACTTTACGTGATAACATGTTTGAATTACTGATAGTAACGACCATCTTTCACGATGTTCAAGGTCACTGTCTTGCTATACACTTTTTTTTGTTTTGTAAAATTATTAAACAAAGCACAGCGTCCTGGGAAATGTAGTCACATATAGAAAGCATTCCACGGCCTGCATGCGTGCGCCAGCATGGCTTTACTACATTGCCCACAATGCAACATGGGAAGACAGCTGAGTGTTTTTGCAGTGCAGTTCAAGACGGCAAAAGCGGACGGGGAGGGAAAAAAAACAAAAACAAAAAAGAGTTGCTAAACTTGAGCAATAAGGAGGAGAGTCGTGTTGCCCGGCAGCATGTCTGACTACCCACCGTTCCACTACGGAAAGTCTCGTTTTAACCAGGTACATTTATTTCAGCCGTGACCCTAAACGCAGCACAAACTTTCATGCTGAGCTCAGGTCTCACTGTAGACGCACACATGAATTGGTCTCAACTCGGTTCGGACTCAGACGCTTGTATTTTGTAAAAAAGTTGCTTTTAAAATGAACCATAATGAACATTTGGTTGCTGCGCGGAACAGTTTAGCTCCTGCTAACCGCGTTGGCAAGGCTGAAGAAAACCCAGTTCAAAACAGAAACAGGGAGTTTAAATGTGTTGAAAGACAAATGTCTCTTTTTAAAAGTAATGTATATGATTAAAGAAGAAGAAAAAGGCTTTGAATAGAGCGCGAGAGGACGTGACGTCATAATTAATTGCTGATTTTATTTCAGCGCGAGGCTTTGCATAATGTGCTATTTGATATCTTACTGTACAAACCGGATGGGCAGCTTACAAGCACGAGCTTGCAAAAAAAGATTAAATGGCTGAATTGTTTCCAAAATTTGATCTTAACCACTGTATAATCATATTCAATAAAGACTGACATTTAAAACGCTTATTATTATTGTTCTTTATTTCAAAAGCAGTAGCTAGATGTGTTCAAGTTTTATTTCTGTTTTTCTTCTCACAGCAGATATTTAATATTAGATTATTACAAAGAAAACGTTTTAAACTGTTTTGTACTGACTTGCAAAAGTTGGTACAAAACAACTCAAAAATGTTGACACTTATTAAAATTTGTCATACATATTAAAATAAATAGATAAAAATGACCGATATGTTTTACTGTTTTGGCTAATGTCCATAAATTAGCATTAGCTTCAGCACTTTGAAGCGCAGGAAGTATTAGGTGAGAGGTGGGATACAACATGACGGCGCAACACCTTTGGAATAAAGAAGAAAAAAAAAAGTCTTTTTTTTTTTTAAAACTAACTCTTAGAATCGGCTCAAACTGAGCCATTTAAATAATCGGTGAATAATCTAATTGAACAGATTTGAGGAAGCCGCCCCCCCCTCGTGCCATGTTTTTGACAACCATCCATATGTTCATTAAGTGACGAGACGTAGCGATGAGTCAAATAGCAGATTTCTGTCCAAATTAACAGTTAGTGTAATTAAACCCAAGTGAAGGAGGCGGAGGGATGGAGGGAAGCAGTGATTCCTTCTGCTCGCCTATGAATTAATGATTGAAAGGTATTCCTGGCACCGTCATTAAAGGGCTTAATTGCGTTGGGCGCGAGGCGGATTTGGGCCTCTAAAAGACGAAGATGGGAAACAGTTTGCCAGCGGCTGTAATGAGGAGGCTCCACCTGGAGCGTTCAAACAGCTGGCGAGCCGTAATGTCGCTGTTTACCGCAGGGAAGCGACAGCTGGAAAATCTCTGGCTGTTTTGTCAAAAGAAACAATCCGGAATCTGTTCGGCTGCCCGCGTTTCAGCGAAAAATACGTAAAGTCTTTGGAAAGTTCTAGATTTTTTGTTCTCTTTTCTTGCCAACTTGTGAAAAAATAGGTTTTGTGTAATTCATATCGAGCTGTTGAATGTTAAACATCTTTTAGGAAACAATTTAAATTGTATTTAAGCGATAAAAACAATTTATTTATTTTTTTCTCTCAGGAGACGTTTCGTGGGAGATTCCGTCACTTCCTGGATGTGATCGACCCCAGCACGCTCTTCGTGTCAGAGGTACTCTATCACTCGGTGTTTTTTTAATTTTTTATTTATGTACCTGATTTTGTGGACAGGTGTGGGCAGAACTCTGTGTCTTCTAGGGCTGTATAATAATATCGATATCGCGATATATATCGATATTTTCTTTCCTAGAAAAAAATCGCTATATATCTGCAAGTATTGTAACATCCAACTGTCACCTTCTCACTCTTTGCTTGCTTCACACCAGGTCATCAAGCTTAGAGTGATTCCTTCAGATGTTAAGTGTCAAGGTTAAAAAGGTATCAAACTATTCAGAGCAGGTACTTGGTGGATTTTACTTACTTTACAAATCCATGTAAGCTACAGTTTATACTGTTTCAATTAAAAGAAACATGTTTTCTCACCACTTCTTTGATTCATTTTGTCCAGCTGTCGACTTTAAGTCTGTGTCCTTGTCCAACCAGAGCCAGGTATTGTGTAGTTGGTGCTTTTAATCAATTTTCAGTTAAATTAATTCAATCCAACTCTATAACAGTCGCAAAATATCACCAAAATCACCCTGTCCCTCTAAAATCGTTCAGAAAATCGCGAAAGTGTATTGAATTGTGTCATTGGCTGAATATCGCAATATATATCGTATCGTGGGCAGAATATCGTGTATCGTGAGATTATTGTATCACTACAGCCCTAGTGTCTACTATAAGGGGTTTGGTCCTCCAACTCCGCCTTATTTTCTTCTTCTTTTGTTCAGGGTCCTCCAGGACTATTATAAATATTAAGTTATTAATTTCCTCTTCCCTTTTGTTATTCGTTCCACTGGTAAGAGGTTGGGTTGGAGAACTGAAGCACTTGCTAGGTGCTAATGCTAATATCTCCCGATTGACAGATTAAATAAACGGAGACCGCCTCCAAACCCAGACTTGATGTCTTGTGGTTTGTCTGATCACTACACAACACACACAACGCAGAAATCCACCGGTCACATCTATAGCCATGGGCCCAGAGACCATAGCCAGTTGTCCTTTAGACATATTTCATTTTTCACATTTAGTTTTACATTAACAATGAATTGAAAATTGAGGTGTTGCTCTTTTAACTTCCACAATGAAATATCACCCTGTCTTATTTTCTTGTCATTGTTTCATTCTTTGATCATTTGCCGCCCATGAAAAGTCACAGTCCCCACTCACTCAGGTAAGAGTAGCACTACTTGAGAATGTTTTTACTCAAGTAAAAATAAAAAGTCGCTGTCCAAGAAATTATTCAAGTGAGAGTAAAAAAGTATTTGGTAAAAAGTTTACTCAAGTACCCAGGAACTGATGAAATTATCATTTAATATTTAAAAATGACATCATCAGATGGATCAAAATATTCAGGGTAAGTGGAAAAGGACCACATTGACAATAATTCATATAAATAACAAGAAATAACTAAATCAAGCAAAATATATATTTTTTTCATATCTGTTTCTCTCAATATTAAACTTATGAAAGTTTAACAGGTGTGTCTGTGTCTGGTGAATTTTTGGTTCAAATATTTTTGTTTTTCATTCAGTGGGTAGAAAATCCAGAAATATTATTTGGATACTTCATAATAAAAATACTCGAGTAAAAGTAAAAAGTACATTATAGTAAAAATGCTCCTAAAAGTACTTCCCCCCCCTAAAAAATGAGTGTGAGCTTTCACTCTGGAGCCCTGCAGGAGGCAGCCTCAACCCGGCTGCTGTGATGAGTGACGGCTGTGATTCGCATGAACGTGAGCTCACCTGCCACAGACAGCTATATCTGCACTATTTGTGAAAAATAATCTTGATGTAATCGATACTCATTTGTATTTATTGTCCCGTATCCACATCTCGTACCGTTCCAGTCAAAGCCCAGGCATTTTTTTGCTTTTCAAGTGCCAAAATTGTTGGAAAGTTGAAGGTGTATAAATTAGTTTTGCCAGGCACTGTATGCTAACATATACCAAGGTTGATAGTAGCAACTTCTAGGTTTGTGTTTGCATATTATTAGATTGTAACACAACAACAAAAAAGCTCATTACCATTCAGTTGTCTTAAAATCTGCTCAAAGATTTTGATGAAACTTGTTGAGTAGCTTTCCGTTTTTATCTCCCTTCTGTCACGCCAGAAGCGGCTGCAGGAGTGCATTAAGCTGCTCAATAGCTTCAGACAAGGAGCTTTGCCTCCAGGAGTCACAGACGCTGAGGTAAACACACATTTTTTCTTTTTATCAAATATTTCTGCATGGCTATAAATTAAAACATAATGTGTGAAAATTTGTGTAAAAACAAACAAGTTTTACTTTTGGTGGATGATGAACTGTAGCTATTAGCTTTAGTGATGGCCATAAACCAGCTTTTGAAAGTTTACACCAGAGGACAATTTTAATTTTCATCTCTTGATTTCAACAGCTATGGGAAGCCCAGAAAATAAAGCAGGTAAGAGTTGAATTTTTAATTTTTTTAAATAGCCTTTTGTCTCACTGTTGCACTGTGTTGTATACACAGCATTCTGAAGTGCTGTACAGATATCAGAGGAACAACACTGGAACAAAGCTTTATTTGTTACATGATCCCATCAAATTAGGCTCGGAAGAATCAGTCAGAAAACCTACTGGTGATCAAGACCTGATGATTTTACACTCAACTGGGCTGGATGAGCGATCTGCCTTTTTGAATCTAAAGTCTCCATCTTCTTTCTATTGGGCAAGAACGATGTGTCTAAACGCCTACGATTAGCACCTTTAAAGTTCAAATAACACCTGACCTACGACCCCGCATCACAGGGGAGTTGAAAAGGAGGCTTTTCCAAACTGATGACTGGAAATCTACCACAAAGTCTCCAATTGGTTAATCATTAACAGAAACATTTTATTCAGATTGATGTTCCGTTTGGTCAGAACGAGCAGGTTTTGAAAGATTGCAAATAATTCTGGAGATTATAACCAAAACAAAGCATGAGCCTAGCGCTAGCTAAAGGAACGGGCTAAGATCTTTTGCAGAAGACAAAAGAAAAATCCCACCACAGCTACAATCTGATGCTAGTCCATTTTTGTTTACATTTTGTGAAAAAGGAAGTTGTTTAGAAGATTTTGTGTCATTTCCTTCAACAAATATTGGTGCGGCACCACCACAGGCGAGGAGGTGAACAGCTTTTTCAAATGGTTTGACTGAGTACAGTGTGAAAGCAAACGACAGCAGCTGAAAATATAGCAAAATGTTCCACTTTGTTCCCCAATCCAACCAAGTCTACTGAACTATCAGGCGTGAACACATCCCAACTACTGAACCGGATCAAATAAAAGTTATAAAGATGCGTCTATACCCATATTATGATTGTGAGGTGATTTGGTCAGACCTTTTTCTAAATGGTTCATCTCAGGTTAGCACATAATGACAAGCAACGTCTCTGTAGCACATGGGAGGCACCGGTTCCACTGTAATAAAGGTGATATTATTCCCCCTTCTGGGAAGTAATTCTTGTGAATTACAGTGGTCTGAATCATTTTGTCCTCATTATCGTCTGATTGTTCTTTCATTACAGGCCATCATCCACCCCGACACAGGGGAGAAGATCCTCATGCCCTTTCGGATGTCAGGTAGAACGCTTCGGCGTGGAAGTCCTGGGGGATGTGGGATCTGGGGGCTTGTTATGTGGTCCAACATGGAGGCGTCGTTTACCCTGGGACCTGTCAGGGCTCAACGGGGCTCTTCGGGTTGTCTCAGGCCCTGGAAAGGTCACACTCAGCTGGGGGTTGATTAAACCTCTCTCCTGCGGTGGCGGAGAGTGTGTCTGGGTTTTCCAAGAAGCAAAAAAGGAGTGTTTTGGTTGGGAAAATAAGCCCATCTTTTTTGTGTGGCGACTGCTGTAAGTCAGAAGGTGGGTGTAAGTGAGAGTTGGAGAACTGGGTGGTTGAAGATAAAGTAATCAGCTGTAAAACAGGCCAATGCTATGCAGGATAATAACACAGTTAGCAGAAGCGTAACATTTTAATGTTGAGTTCTCTAACTCCATTTTTATAGTTCCCTTCATTTAATCTGAGTTTCCAATGACCATACTGAAAATAAATTTGCTTACTGGAAACTCGTCACTTTCGAAAGAACTCGTTTTTCAATAAAAAGTTTTAATGCTAGAATGAGGTGGTTGTTTCAGTCACATCAGAATCGGTTTACTTTGATAAACTTCAATGAAACCCTTTTTTTTATGTCACACAAGTCACATGATCAACAACGGGATGTTCCCAATGGCGCCTGAAATTCTGGAAAATGGGACTTGCATTTCTAATCAATAAGACATTAAATATTTTTAAATGTTTCACTAATTGGTGAGAAGAAAGTAGTTTCAGTAAGTTTGATAAATGCAGTTTTTAGAGCCATAATACTGACTGTCTTCCATAGGTTTTGTCCCATTTGGCACTCCAGTGGTAAGTCTTGGTTTGCATGTTTACTAGTCATCAAAAAGTAACCTTCTTTTTTGTTTTTGTTTAAATAAACAAATTTAAATAAATTTTTTTGGTTAAATAAAGAAGTTGTGGTTGGGTATTTTTTTATTTAACAAATATGTTTTTTGCAGGTTATTGGCCTCCTTCTCCCTAATCAAACAATGGCGACAACCATCTTCTGGCAGGTACTTGTACATCAACCATGGTTTCCTCAGTTTTAAAAACAATACATTTTACTTTAACTACGCAAATATGCAATAAAAGATAAATGTGCCAGAAATCAGAAGATGTATTGAACCCTGAGAAGTCAGCATTACGTCTACCATCAGCTTCTCCTTAATTTTATCTTTTCACCTTTCCAGTGGTTAAACCAGAGCCATAATGCCTGTGTCAACTACAGCAACCGAAACGCAACAAAGGTACTTTACCGGAAATAAGAACTGAACCTTTCTTTATTATTATTGTTTTGCTGTTGTTTTTCTAACTTGTCTTCTGCTCTTGTGTTAGCCCGCTCCATTCTCCAAATTCTTCCAGGGTTATGTGGGGGCTGTGACCAGTGCGGTCTCCATTGCTGTGAGTTCATATTTTACTTCTGTTGTTGTTGATTAATAGTAGCACTTACATATTTAAAGTCCCAGACACATTTATTTGCACTCTGAGTAGTTTAATAAAAAACAAAACAATCCAGCCTTTATTTTTAGATGCTTTTAATCTGTGTTGGGGGGAAAATAAGCTGATGTCGGGAATTAAAAAAAAAACATCATTGGTGGCACAATTATTAGCACCACCATATCTTGTGAAATAATATCAAAGACAAAGTCCTGGTTTTTTTTGTTGCTGTTTTTTTAATAGTGGTTTGTACAAAGTATTTCCACATCATTGCCATCAATTATTTCTCTAAAATTATTATTTCCTAACAAATGTTTTTCACTTTTTACCAAAATTAAAGTGTTGAATGTGAGATTAGGCTAATGCAACGAAAAATTTGGCTTTATTGCTGTTATTGTTGTTGTTAGCAGCAGTGGCAGTAGTTGTAGTGGTATGGATAATAATATTTTAAATGACGTTAATAATCATCTAAAAAGGTTCAGCGATTATAAGGATTTCATATCAAACTTATTATTTAAGAAAATGTAAGTTACAGAACATATTGCGTCAATAATTGGGGTAGTTCTGTCAATTTGTCCAGTAGATTTTAAGTTTGTTTTAAGAAATAACCGCCATACATTTATTTTTAAAAAAATGTTTCTCAATTTTTGTTATTGAATTTATTTCAAATTATGTGAAAATCACAAACTGTTTAGCTCCAATCTGCTTTGGTTTTACTTTGTCAAAATGATTTTTACCCAGTTCAGAAACATAGCTAACAGTGTTCAAAAAACCTTTTCCTTCCCGTTGTGAGAATTCCTACAAAAAAAAATTCTATTTGGAGCAGAGGTAAAGGTAAATAGTTTGTTTTTTATTTTAATTCTTTAGTTGACATTTTAATCTGGCTTTAGCTTCTGATATTAGCTGTTAGCGCTGCTAGCATTACTTAGGCCACCTGGAGAAAACCTTTTCTTTGAGATCTCCAAATGTCCCAAATCTGCATAGAATCAGGTTAGAAAGGTAACACATGACGCAGCACGTCTTAGAAAATTAAGTTAACACTAACTTTGAATATTTTTTCCACTCTGGATAATTTCTTCTTCTCTATATGGTGGCTGCAAGCAACTTCAAGGTGCATACTGCCACCTACTGTACATGAGTGTGTAGTAAGCCTAACCCTACCTAGCTACATTAACTCATATTCGTAAAATTCTATTTTTTAACTTTGTTGCGGAGTTTTGCTGCCCGTCTAATCTGGTAAAGCTTCCCGTGCATTCACTAGCATGGTGCATTCACTGACTGAAAAACAATTAGATTTTTCAAAGTTTCCAAACATCTAGTCGCTGATTAGGTCCAGTCAGGGTGAAAATCAGAAAGTAACTGGCAAATCAAATCAATTTATTTGACAGCGTCTTGCTCCATCTCTACTTAGATTTAACTAGATACCAGATTTTATGTGATAAACAAAGATTTGACCAGAGTGGACTTAATTTTTTTTACTAGTTATTCTTTAATATCCACTATTAGAAGGACGATTTTCCTGAGACATTACTTATATGCTTCCTTCTCTGCGACACATTAATCTCGCTGACTTGTTTGTCATTTAAAGAAACCTAAATATCAGCGTAATCCTTGCACTCAGCTCTCAAAATACCGTTTCCATTTGTCTTACCTCCATGTCACCGCTTTCATCGTGTAGAAGTATAATGTCTTCCTGTACGCCTGGATGAAACGGCCTCCATCGGGGACAAAGACCTCAAACGGAGCCAATTACTGGTCCTGCTGGGTGTATTCCGGCTGATGGCCTCAGGCCTGACAACCACAGTGTAAAAAAAAAAAAGATCCCAGGGAGTCTGAAGGGAGGAACGACACGCCGGGAGGGGGGCAAGAACCCTCCAATTACACGTCCGTTCTTGTGACAACCCCATGCTGGGCTGGAGGCTGAAGTTTTTTTATTTTTTTAACTTATTTTTTGCGCCGGCGTTCTAGTTCTTCATTAGAACGCTTTGGGACTTTTAAATATTTATTTAAAAGTATGTTTTTTCCTTTGCTTGTTGCACACTTAACTGTGTGATTTGCCACGTGTTTTATCTTCAGGTTGGCCTGAATGTTTTAATCCAGAAAGCAGACCGATTAAGTCCAACTACCAAGCTCTTGGTGCAGAGGTTCGTCCCTTTTCCTGCAGTGGGTGAGTCCAGAAAGAGTCGCACTTTATTCGAATTTCCTTTGCTTCAGGTTTGAGTCCATAATTACCAACAGCGACCACTGCAGCATTAATTAAACAACGTGCAGACTGTTTTTTTTTCTTCTTTCCTCTAAAATCCACGCACTGTTTTACCCTCTGAGCTCTTACAGTTCTGTTTCTCTGCTTAGATCGCCTCACTTTTCTGTGTGAAAGCCCAAAAAGGAGTGATTTTTTTCCCCCTTTTATTTTATTTTTGTGCGTGTGTGTGTTTCTTATTTGTCCGTTTTCGTCTCCGTGGGGTTAGAGACGTGCTGAGAGCTCGCTTTTGTCAGATGCGCTCCGAGCCACAAAGCTGATTTTCGTGCCACCTCCCGCGTCACAATCACACCCAGGAGTATAGACCCGTGTCCCACAATGCCCCGGGGCTGCTGGCGCGTAATTAAATTGTTTGCCTGCCGCCCGTCGCCCTCCCACCCCCCACCCTACCCCTCCATGCCGTGGCGGCTCTTCTAATTAAATCAACAGGTTTCTGCAGTGCAGCCTTTGCCTGGTAATTGGCTGCTCACTGGAACTCTACTGCTGCAAACAAATTGGATAATTACCCCTAAAGTGGCGTCTATGTCAAGGCCCCATTTACCTGATTTTGGTCTGGGCATTGTTGTTGCAGTTGTTGTGTTTGCAGGCCCGTATAAAAAGGTAATTAAACTAACTAATTGGAGCCTGGGAAACCAAAGTGATGTTTGAATTTTCACCGATTTGATTGTGTTTGGTTACTTAAGGCCAGATTTATCCTGTAATAAGCGCATCAAGAAATTGCCTGTCATTCAAATAAATTGGACTATACCTGGAGCTAAATTCATGCTAGCTTAAAAAAAAAATAAAACTAAATTTGGCAAAGAATTTGTTTTCTTTAGAAAGTATTTGTGTTGTTTAGGTCACAATTGGTTGCATTTCCCAGTAGCTACCAGATATATTTAGAATGCACATAAATGTAATTATTTAAAATAATTACAACGGGGAATGTCAGCACTGAGCCATCCAGGATTCGTAATTATCATTACGATTTCCCCCAATTACTTTATTGCTTTTATGAAGGTAATTACAAAACATGTTTTTGAGAATTTGATCTTTCTGCTTTGTTTTTTGTTGTCAAAATCATTTTATCTGTCCTTTATGTGTATATATATTATATATATAATATATATATATATGTATATATATATAAATTATCCTGGATTAAATGGTCTCAGTTAATTAAATTCCCCTCACAAGGCAACCTGCCGTCCCTCCGGGGCGCAGCAGAGATAACTCCGGACGCCGTTGTCTTAAATTAAAAAGGCTCGGGGCGAGAGCACTAAACTCTCTAAAATGAATTTTCCTCATTCCTATTAGAGTCAAGAAGAAAGGTCTATCTACATTAACATACATTTGTGTTCATTTTGGCGAGCGTGAATAAATAAGGCCGCTGTTTGTCGGCTCGCCGGGGTTTTGTGTTGTGTTGCTGATTTGACTCTTGTTTGTTTCAAACTCCCAGTCGGGTTCAGTTCTGTTTTATCTGACAATTATATATGTATTTGTACATTATTTGGCCTATTAATAAACATTTGAAGATGGTTTAACTTGAAAACGAAGGTTCATACAACTAAATACAACTAGAAAACTTAACTCAGAAATTAAAATTCATCAAGTGGATTTAACAAGAAACACAGAGTTGGACATTTTTTTAAAGCTCATTAATATTGAATTGTAACTTTTTTTATACAACTTAATGCTGTAATTTAAACCAAATCTTTAATAGTCCTCAGCTGGTTGAACAAGCACACATTTCTATATTATGTTCAGATTGAAACAATGACTTGTTTACATCTAGAACAACTTTAACATGAACAGCCTGAATAAAATATCTGATCTGATGATGCACATTATTAAACATCACACTGAATTCTGCTCAGAAACATTTATCTAGAAGAGATAAATAATGTTAATAATTAGAGATTGGCTTCAACTTTTGCAACCAATATAATACATTTCCATCTCACTCACAGAGCAATACAAGATGCAAACCCCCTGCCGCTTAAGCACCCTGGGAACTAGTCCTCTCTTCTGCTTTTTTAAAATCCTAACTTTAAAAAACCATCTATTACTCAATTATTGGCAATATAGCAAAATTTAAAAAAGTCAACACAACTTATTAATGTAAGTTTATCTCTCACGTGGAGCAGAAACATTTAAGTTGAACATTTTAAGTAAATCTAAAACTGTCTAAATCTCTTTGACTTTAAGAGAAGAAGTTAGTGGACACAGCTAAACGTGACTCAAATATTTCACACGTTCACCGTTAGTTGATTAGATTTCCAACAAGCTCTTAATTCTGTGGCTGTAGTTTCTTCATAAACATGATTTTGAACTGTGTGTATTCAAAGTACCGGCCTCTGTTGCATCCAAGGATACTATATTGTTTTATAATAGTGGACAGAAATAAAACCTGAGATGCTATAATCTGATTTTTTTCTGATTGGGACAATCAAAGGAATTCAATTACAGATTCTCTTAAGACTTTTGTATGTTTCTGTCACAGTACAAGTCTGAAATTTCATTCATAATGAATTTGAGTTATGAAACCTGCAGAAGCCCTGTTGTCACTCTTTTAAATAATATTTTATGCCAAACTTTACACAGAATAATAAACAGATGAGAGACTGGAAAAAAAGAGCTTTTCTCACAACTGAAGTCGGAGAAAGTGACAATAAATTCTGGATTTCAAAATAAAAATGACATTAGCCATAATAGACATTTTGTTCAACTTTGTCAAAGATAGACTTTCACATTTGTCGTCAGGAATTTAGAGAAACGTTAAAACAACAACAACAACCTGATAGGAATCTGAATGATTGAGTCAATCTCTGAGCCTGCATGGTTATTTGAAAAAGGGGAAACATGAACATTTAGTAGGCCACTTCAAACAACAATGACTTTCTTTTACTTATGTAATTTGTCTTTGCAGCGAGTGCAAACATCTGCAACGTGGTGCTGATGAGGCACACAGAGCTGTCTGACGGCATCGATGTGCTGGACGACAGCGGGAAGGTGGTGGGAACGTCTAAGATAGCCGCGAGGCATGTAAGTCCCAAAGGTCTTATTCTGTTTATTCTATTATTATTTATTATAATGACTCTATCTGCAGTTATGAAAAAGAAAACAAAATAAATAAATGCTCTCTTCTAGTTCTAATGTTTTGGATTTTAGATAATAATTAGAAAAAAATATAACCTAAAAAGCTAAAAATGCTAAACGAAGGTCAATATTTATTATTATTATATTATTTATATTATTATTATTGTTATTATTTATGTGGTTTATATATATATATATAACTAATTCTCAACAAGCCCAATAATGTTTCTGCTGAATTATAGCTGATATGTTTTCACTCTGACATTGTGATCACACACACACACACACACACACACACACACACACACACACACACACCTACACACACACACACACCTACACACACACACACCTGAATATTTACAAAGTCCACCTGCCTAAACTTCTGCTTTCATTGTGTTTCATCAATTAAAGGTTTCATTGGCAGCATTTCTGTAACAGCTGTCTGGTTTTATACTTTCCTTTACACATTTTCTTATCTTTTGCTGAGTAAAACAAAAATGTCACTGTATTGTTGTTTGTATACATTTTAAGAGTTTGCATTTTTGTGACAGGCCCTTTTAGAGACGGCCCTGACCAGAGTCGTCATGCCCATGCCCATCATGGTGCTTCCTCCCATGGTCATGGCCGCTTTGGAAAAGTAAGGAAATCTCTTCCACTAATTTTGACTCTGTTGAAAATTTCTAATCCATCTGGAAACTGAATACTGGATTTAAATTTGGATAATGTTGCCTTTGCATGCATCAAATAATCTGAAATTAATTTTAGCTTGTTTAAAAAAACTAATTTGTTATAAAATCTTAGTTTGAATGATATTGGGATTAAATTGAAAAATACACCATGACTGGATTGAAAAGAATCAAAATGGAACACAGATATGAAGGCAAAAATGTCATTCAAAATTTGTTTTCCGTGATGGTTTTTTGGTGGGAGTGACTACGTTATATATATATTTAAAATCATTTAGCAACACATGCTAACTTTAACAAACAGCATGACGTTTCCTGATGGATTTTAAAAATGTTTTTTGCCTTTATTTTAGTTTTTCTTTGTTCAAACCCATCAAACTTTTAGATGCATTTAATTCTTCCTATTTGTTTACACTATGAATAAATAATTGAACAAAACGGTAACGTTGTCAGGTATGTTACATCCTCTTGGTAGCTACAAATTGGCAAAGTAATTACAAAACTACAAAGGTAGGAAATGACAGAACTGTAAAATAATCTGCATCAGGTCAGTCCAGGTCTGTGGTTAAAAAAAAAAACTACAAAAAATGTCGCTAATCACCGAATTGAACAGAAATTAGTTTTACTGTAAGTGCTGTTATAAGAACAATAACTTTTTTCCCCATCACATACAACGAATGATGCACTGGTAAAACCATGGATACCTCTCAACAAAAGTTTTTTTTAATCAACCTCTTCCATCAGACGATTCCTCTGCAGTGAGACACGGCATTGTTGAGCACTACGGTGATGACGTCTTTATGACGTGACGCGTTTAGTTGGTCGTCTTCGGATCATCGTGGGTGTAGTAGAGGAATGCAGAGATCTCTGGGAATCCCTGACAGCACTTGTCCTGACCACTCTGAGTGGGCGGGCTCAGACGGCGCAGCCTGCTCTCCAGGTGTGTTTGGGATTCCTGGCACCTGAGTAACTGAATGGGGATGTAGAGAAAGACAGAAGGAGTGTGCATGTCGGGGGTGTTGGTGCGTAAACGTGTCGCTGTGAGATCGACTGAGCCTTCCTTGTGTGTAGTTCTCAACTCTCCTTTATGTCAGCTTGCCTTCACTGGCTCTCAATGGGGCGAGAACAAGGGGACAGAGACAGATCCCCCAGGCGGCCCCTCAATGATGGATTGCTCTGCTGAGAACATGTTTACTGGACTGACAGCAGGATCTGTTCTCATGCACAGCCATGAGTATATTAGGCAACTTTCATTCAGAAGAAAGTTCCCAAATTTAGGCAAAAGTGACGTTATATGATTCTGGAACAAGGTGATGTTGTAATGCAGCAATATTACAGCGTCACTGTTTTCGTTGCTATTCAAGGGCTTCATACTTTCCAATGGTTGGACGCATTACCTTAAAAAAACTCCATGACAAATGCCAGTAAATATTAAGAGCAGTGTGAAAATATGAGTTACTGTCACAAGTGAAAGACCCCCCAACTCTTTATTTTTAAGAAACATGCATTAGTAGTTATATTAGAATAATTTAATATCTTATAGGAGTGATACGAAGCATCCAATCATAGTCTCCATCTCAATCTCAATGTGTTTTTTATCCGTGATCTTTGACGGTTTGTTACTGTGATCTGCACACACAAGTACAGGTTTAGGAAAAGGTTTAGTGAGAAAACTGAATAGTGGTAATGATGACTTGGATGAGTGGTGATCTGTGCCTCAGATTGGGAACACTCTGCAGCAAGAGACCAGAATTAGACAGGGGGAAGTTGGCTATTGGATGATGTGTTTATAGCTTATGCAAAAGATATAAACACAATATGCAAGTCGGTGTAGTCAGCCCACTGCTTTTACATCTGGTGAGCCACCAAACGCAATCATCAAAGCCCTACAAAAATGGTGACTGGCCTGTGCTTGTACAGCACTCTGTCAAGTCCAGAGGAGCTCAAAGCGCCACACAATGTTCAAGAACACATTCACACTCTGATGGTATAAAGCTACTGAATAGTAGCCCAAGTGCTCAGGGCAGTCTGACAGAAGTGAGACTTATACACTAGCGCCATCGGACCTTCTGACCACCATCAAAAATAGCGGCCAGAAGATTGAGTAAAGTGTCAGATATTGTGGTTAAGTGACTTCGTGGCTTTAGAAATGTGATGAAACAATGACCAGGTTAGCAGTTTAGGTCAAGAAGACACTGAGACTACAGCAGTGTTGTTTGGTCTGAACTAGGAAGATAATTGAGAAGCTAGTGGGTAAGTTCAAAATAAGGTTCCAGGATTCCAAGGAATGTCAGGGAATGTATAATTTACAATCTTTGAATAATCAACAGCAACAAGGATTGATTACCTCATCTTAAATGGTACAATCTAGCATCCCACTGTTTTTTTGTTTAAGGCCGAGATTTACTGGCTCCGATATGGCTTCAATGTGATGGAAAATCGGGTTGGATGATGTCCGCAGCCATTAGAACACGTTAAAGTTAACGTGGCCTCACAGGTGGCCAGCGATTCCCTGCATCTCCGGTTGTCCAACGACAACCTGAGCATGCCCAGTGCGCGGGTTGCATAAGAGCATTTAAATACAGCCAGAAGAATCACATTCATTTGTCAATAACTTCTTTATGACATCTTATCTCTTCCCCTTTATTAAGGACACCCTACTTTACCTTACCGCTTGCGTTTAATAATGTGTAGCAACTTTTCTCTTCGTAATGCACTTCTGCAAGATGTGCATCTATGCTGGTGTGTGTATGCAGCCTAATTAAACCATGGCAGTCATATGTGTTAATGAGCTCCCTCATTAGGCAGTAGCTTTCCTCGCCATGAGGGGAGGGGAGCGTCGCTGGTGGAGGAGAGACGGGCGACTCCTTCTCAAGCTCCTGCTGAGTTCGCTGTCCCACACACTGATCAGGAGATTATCCTGTGGCAGGCAGGCAGAGGGAGCAGAGCAGAAACTCTGCTTCACAAGATGAATGCAGAAAATAATGCATTCTTCCAGGCAGTATTTATAAAGTGTAGTAAATTTTTATGTCTGTATAATAATTCAATAAACCGGTTGCTCATTTGTAAAATGACAAAGTGAAATATCATGTAGATTAATTACATACAAGTGGATGTCTTTAAATCTTTATTGATGATGATTAGGGCTGGACAACGTGTTCTGAAATCAATATCATGATATATTGAGCAATTAATCTCTCTAACAATAAATGAATAACACTAATCCACCCAAAAATAAAGAATGTCAGCAGTTCAGGACACAACTCCTCTTTGGAGTTGCTGTTTACACCTGACTT
This sequence comes from Poecilia picta, assembly GCA_033032245.1. NCBI lineage: Eukaryota > Metazoa > Chordata > Actinopteri > Cyprinodontiformes > Poeciliidae > Poecilia > Poecilia picta. Next base: position 23,290,084 of record CM065374.1, read on the forward strand.
CTGTGTCTCCCCCACTCAGTTCCTTCAGACTAGCCAGCAGCAATTAGCAAACACCTGGTGGAGCTGAGCATCTACATGAGCTCATTATAGGAGCTACTTCTCAGTGAAACGCTGGTGAAACGTTTTTAAAGGGTCAATAGAGGAGCCATGCTGTGATGACTTTCTGAAGGCGGAGTTTCAGAAAGAGGAGGAGCTTCTTAAAGAGACAGAGGCCCAATTTCAAGGCGTTAAATTACACAGTCAATATTTTGAAGTCATATTTGATATAAAAAGCATTTTTACAACTGAGGGCAACATGGTTATTTGATTGTGCTGTAAAAGGGCACCATGTGTCTGGGAAACATAATACAGCCCATTTCAGATTTGTCGCACAATGGAACAAGTTTAGAAGTATAAAATAACTTCTAACATCTTTGCTGAAACCAAAATGTTGCCAAATGATTTACATCACTTCTTTTTTCGGGAGGGGGCATCGAGCTCCTCCTCTTCCTCCTCGACCAGTTCTACCACCACTGCTTCAACATTTGAAATTTCCTCTGTTTCCTCAACCTTGCCATCTCTTTCACTTCCTGTTACAGACTGGAAGGGGGTGGAGTCATGTGACTACAGATGGCACACGTAACGCTACGTCTTAAAAAGCCATGAATGGTTTAGCTACCCACGGCCAAAACTAAGACAAAATCTACTTTTTCTTTCATTTTTTATAAAACACTGTAAATGCCAACATGGGTGGAATGATGTCAGTCTTTGTCATAAATTTCGGTGTCAGTTCATTTTTGGTTTATCACTTATAATTAGGTCAAATTTCCACTTTAGCTAATGGAAACACCATACTTGACATGACAATATTACTTTAGACAAATAAACAAAAAACTGATTTCATGCTGAACTATGACCTTAATGAAATGTATGACTAACACCTGCCTTAAGGTTCTTATTTTCTAAATGTACGTCTTTGTACATCCGACAGAGGAGTCGTATCCAAATGCAAATTTGATAAAAGTGAAAGTGTCCTGACTGTGTCCTCTTCTCCAGGCTCCCTCTGCTGCAGCGGCGGCGGCGGCTCGTCCTGCCCGTCCACAGCCTGGTGTGTCTGGCTGCCTTCGGCCTCGCTCTGCCGCTCGCCATCAGCCTCTTCCCACAGATGTCTCAGGTACCTCACCGCTACGCTGCTCTGCTCTACCACAACTTTTATTCTTTTTTTTTTTTTTAGTTCTACCATAGCCTATAAAATGGCCCCTCATAGTTATTATTTTTTCCTCAGCAGAGCCTCTTATTACAGGGTCCCATTCCTGCACTGCAAAAACACAGTCGTTCAGTTTTTTTATGTCTAGTTTCTCGTGCAAATATCTTAGTACGCTTGAGGTAAGACAAAACTGACTTCCAAGAAACTTTTCAACAATTTGTAGGAGCTTGTTTTAAGTAAATAATTCATTAATATTGATATAAAACTGACAAATTATTTCACGTTTAACAAGATATCTTTCCGTGTCTTGTTTCATATAAGTAAAAAAATTTGTCAATGGAACTATAACTTTTACATGAGTGTTAAGAAATTGTTGACTTAAAACAAGGAAAACTTACTCATCAGTTTGCTTTGCCTTATTTCAAGAGCACTAAGACATTTGCACGAGAAACTACAATAAAAATACTTGTGGAGATTTTGTGTTTTTGCATTGAGGACTCATAAAACGTCAATAATCAAAATACAACTACATAAATTCATTACTTGTGTAACAGAAACGATGGGATGTAAGCAACAACTTGTGAATTTTTCATTTGTAACTTTTAAGTTGAACTTTTGCTGAACTCCTCCTGACTGCGCTTCCTAAACTTACCATGTTGTTTCCAGCATGTTTAGCTGAACCTGTTGAGTTGTTCGTTCCCGTCGTTGGGAGAGCTCTCAGACACCAAGGAGCAAATGTGAGCATGTTGGCAGGCGGGTGAAGGTCGCACCCGCATAACAAACGTATCAAATGTTCAGGAGTTTCCCAACCGAGTGGTGTCCTGTGGAAACCAGTGGCATTAAAGCAAATAATCAAAACCAAGAGGACATTTTCTCCGTTACCTGGTGACTGAGAGTGATTTTCTTTTATTATTATTATATATTTTTCTAAATTGTACCTGTATCGACTGTGTGCTCCTGACTGGGTTTCAGTTTCCGACCGAAGCCTTTTCCCGACTTCCTCAGTGTTTCTGTAATGAGGCGTAGCCCTCCAAGTCTTGACCCCGTGTTGTCCCGTTGTTCACTGCCACCGGTGCCATCCAGGCCAAGCGGGCTGAGATCTAACTTTAGCCCCCGTTGGCTCAGAACGCCACCATCCTGCTCATTAATCGGCAACGGTGCAAAAAAAAAAAAAATGTTGTTTTTCGCTCAGTTTTGCTCCGTCTTTGTGTTGTCTCTCTTGCCAAGTGACTTGCTGACACGAGCGAGCCAGCTCTGGCTTTAAAATGTTTAGGATTTAATTACCCGCTGGAAATAGCTCAGACAGCCATATGGCAAAAAAAAAAAAAGAGAAAACTTCAGACATATGTGCCTCCAACGGTCCTGTGAAAAGCCTGTTTTTCTCTCCCTTTTTTTTGCACTTTCGCAGGAATAGCAGATGAAAAAGGAGGGAAAAAAAGATCTCCCCAATAAGCAACAAGAATGCCCTGCTCTCCGGGACCCCCCGCCTACTCAATTTGTCCCACTTCCCCACTTCACACCTAGCAAGATGTCTGATTAAGGATTCTGCCTCCGACTCCGACAGCCATCTGTCTCTGGTTCAAATATTAAGAGACGTAAACCTCAAATTAGACTTTAATCTGCCAAATTGGCTCTTTTTGCACATTAGTGGCAAATGGAGAACATTTAAAAGCTTTAAAGAATATTTGCTTGCGATAAGAAACAAAAAAAAGAAGGAAAAAAATTACAGTTGCAAAGCTCACAAGCTACGCTTACGAAGTATAGATCTGTGTATGTGTCGGACGTAGATGATGTAAACTTATCTAATTGCTCGTGCGAAATATCTCGTGCGACTGACCTTTTTCTGTTTTTTTTCTCTGTTCTTTGACTCTCACAGATCTGCGCCAATCAGCTCGAGCCAGAGATCGCAGCGGCGACAGATTGTCAGATTTTGACGTACAACAAAGGGCTGTGAGCGTTCCCTCGCGACCGGCGGGTCGACCCCCACCGTCCGACGCTGCCAACGTGGAGGAGGTAGCTTGCATTTTCACAAAACAGCAGCTGATCCCGACAACGCACGACATCGCGGAGATAGCGGTCGACAGCGACAGCTAAATGTACATCACAACGGCTTCAAAGTATTAGCAACGTGACAACACGGAGACTTACCTAAGAGTCGCTGCCAAAAGCGGTGCGCCGCTCAAGCTTTAAAGGCTAATTCTGGCTGCTGCGCGACCTTGGTGGTGGTGTTAACAACGTTAACAGCTTTAAAAAAAAATTCAAAACATTTGCAAAAAACTCCAAGCTGATAATAAGTCGACTTATAGAGTAGTTTGGAATATTTCCAGGTTTTTACAAAAAAAAACAAAAACTTTTCGAACAAAGTGAATGTAGAAAAGCCTTAACAGCTTAGCAGTAAACTTTATTCCATTTTCCTCTGCTGCTCCCCCCAAAAAGTTGTTGTGGCTTTCAGAGTGAAAGTTTCAGGGATTTTCTCAAGGGACAAAAAATAAACTCGAAAAAACATGTTTATCTTTGGGTTTTCTCTTTTTCTGTCTTTGTCTTTCAATCTAAGGACAAGAACACTGAGATTATAGCTACAGCCAACCAATGGGTGGTGGAAAATTTCAAACTTTGTAAATTTTTAATTCCACATACATATTGTCTGATGTTGTGTTTTATCCATTCTTTTTCTTATTGTTAATTAATCAACATTGTTCTGAGGTTGGTAGGGTGGACCGTAGCCTGGTAAAACCCTGTCCCTTGTTCTACGCTTCATTTCGTATCGAGGGTTTGGCCCTTCTGCTATCGAGAAACGATTGTTCCCTGGAGGCATGGACTCTGTTGAAGTTTGACCCAAACGCTGCCATTTGAACGTGTGTAATCCAGAAATCCTGCGCTGTAATCCTGTTCTTAAACAACCATCCTCCACTGTGAAGAACAGAAGTGCCTAGCCAAACCAGATGACTGGTAATATAAATTCAGTATTTGGAGGTGTGGCTGACACAGACTACTGAATGGCTCACTTTCTCTGTTGCCATTGCTATAACTACAGACAGGCTACATTCTAAAACAGCGCAGAAAACCAACGTCATCGCACACAACTTCTCCTTCTGTTGGTTTATTGGCCAATGTGTTGAAATACTACTGGAGGAATTGAACTCAATGGGAAAAATCCCAGGAGTTGTGAAGGGAAATGAGAATTGAGCAGTATTTTGTAGGAAGGCAACGTCCAGGCTTGACATGCTGTGGTTTAGAATGTAATACTGCTGCTGTGCTCATGGAGTAATCTTGGTAGACTGACCAATTCTCAGAAGGTTCATCATTGGTCCATGTTTTCTCCAGCTGTAACTAACTCACTGTTTTGTTCATGTATTTCAAAAGGGACAATGCGCATCATATAACATGCTAGAATTAGTCATATAGGTTAGTTTTCATCTGTTGTTCCTCAGGGTGCAAAAGTGGAATCCCAAAGTTTTAGAAATGGGTTTGTAGCCCTTTCAAGATTGACATCATACTTATTTCATGATTAAATGAGTAACTGTATTTTCAAATGCATTGGCATTTATTTATGCTTCAACTAAAAGCATCAAATAAAACATTATGGGTTTCAGTAAAACCATGAAAAACAACAACAAAGGCAGTTTGGAATGTATCGTGACAACAATAAATCAAAATTCTTACCACTGTAAGAAGTTTATTGTGATAAACAATACAATAAATTCTCCCCCCTAATAGTTTGATTTACATTATTTTCTCTGCTCATTTTTAAAACCGCTCTGTTTAATCTGGTGATCTTTGTCTTATATTAGCATTTATTTGATGAAACGTCAGCGAGGGCAACAAGAAAGCAAAAACACTTTATGAGAAAACAAACTTTAAAGATGTTTTTATTATTATTTTTTATAAAGATTTAGTTAATCAAGTCATAAGTCTGGTTAAGTTTATATGCAAAGCTGTGTATTAACCACAAAATCAGGTCAAGATAAAATTGTGTCAAACGAAATCATGATCAACACATTTCAGCATCTTATCTCATGTGTCCAAGTTGCTGCCAATAGTGCTGGAGAAACTTTTTCAGCTGACTTATAGATCCGTATCGTCGTGTTTATGTCATCCCTTAGCTTATATAAACGCTCCATCTTTTGTTGTGATCTGTGTAATGGGCATGTTTGAGCGGTTGCCTTGGGAACAGTGCACAGCGGGTTGCCGCCGACGAGACGCAGTTGCATTGCCAGCGACGCCCAGATCAACAGAAACACCTTTGAATCAGTCGATGTCAAAGAAATGCATCTGGTAACACATCAGAGATTAACACCGAGTCGTGTCGGGATGCGAACTGATGCGTTTTCAAACCCAGCTACCTAAAAGGGAGATTTTCAGGCTCATTTGTAGATCGTAAGAAATCTGTAGGAATTGTTTGCTTAAGCTAATTGCTGTTTCGGCAACAACAGCAGGCCCCTCCACCACTCGTCTCCTTTTTTTCTTTTTTTTTTTTTGCACCTCTCTGTTCCTCTGGAGAGTTTCTCGTTTCTCACCCTGGAACGCCGCTCGGTCCCCTTCCTGCTGACTCGGCTGACAGGAGTCGCGGCGTTTAGGGAGGCCAAGGTGATGTTCCTCCTAATTCTTACCTTAGCTACACAACAAAGAGGCCCTTTAATTGTGCTAATATTTTACCAAACTAGAGCGCGACCTGTTCCAGAAAACCTTCCTGACAAGAGGAGGTTGTAGAGCCACGGCTGTCGGGGCGAGCTACAGAACATGTTTAGATAACCCCGCGCCTCCTTTCAGCACGTTTCTGCACCTGCAGTGAGTATAGGATATCTTGAGAAAACTCAAAACAAGCCGTGTGTGACCCCTTTCAGGTATGTTTCGCAGTGTGTTTTACCTCCACCTACTGCCTCTTTTGTCCCTCCTCTTTCTCGCTGACAAAATAAGACACCTGGGTCAGACATCAGCTCTCCTCTGAGGTTGGGGGGTCACTAGGCAATGGTTTCTTCCGGGCAGCTTTGAACTGTTGCTAAAAAAGATTGCAGCAATATCCAAACCAGTTCCCGCCTCTTTGAGAACTTTTGCAGCTTAGTAAATGTCTGTTTCACTGTAATTTCAGAAACATTAACGGTGTTTTCAATTACTATTTATTTGTGCTGTTTGACATTTCGAGAATAAAATTGCTTAATGGGAACACGGAAATTTATAAAAAAAAAAACTAATTTCTATGATTGAAATGTATTGACGGTCATATCAAAATTTTTATTTTTCCTAAAACTGCAATGGAGACACTTTTTTTGTATCACATTGGTCACATGATCAATAACCAGATGTTACTACTGGCAAAAATGACGAAGAAGAAGCCGACAGGAAGTAGTTGGAGGATGACGTCGCACCATGTTTTTCTATGGACTTATTCACATGTGATTTTTAAATTGTGAAAATGCGTTTTTTTGACATTAGCGGAATATTAACAAGGTTTTTCGTAAATTTGTACTGACCAACAGGTAACACACCTGACACTTCCTGATGCTTCTAATGGAGGTGTACATCAAGGTGTGCGTTTATCATTTCATTTATTGTGATAAATATCTTAGATTTACAAGAATTTTGATTCATCGTAGACTGGTTTCATAAAGAATTGTATTATGGAAATGTTTTTCAAGAGCGTTATTTGTGTCTGGGCGGCTATAATTTCTGTGACACAGTTAAATGGTGACCTAAAAAGTATGTAATAAATAGTTATCTTCACTTTTATTATCACAATAGTACCACAAAGTATTGTGACCAAACTTAAGTCCAAATCGCCCAGTTGTAGGTGTTTACACCCATCCATCCTCTCCTCTCGATTTGCCCTGGAAGAGTATGTGTGCCTCATCAGACATGGCAACCTAATAAAATAAAATCTGGATCTCTAATAGCTTTGGGCCTTGTTTTTTTTTTCAGTTTTCTTGTTACAATTCAATAAAAGTCTATAAAATTTACCAATCAAACTTTGTGGATTCCTTGTTCTTTTCAACGCATCACAAATCTGACCAGCTTGGTGACTGTAAATAGATGTGATAGATTTCATCTAGTGTTATCAGAGTAAAGGGGTCAGATGAATGCTCAGCACTCTTTTCTGTTCATTTGAAACAAATGTTTGAAATCCAAGGATTCATTTCCCTCCGTTTTACAACCATACGCCAATTTGTATAAGTCAGTTGCATAAAATACACAGGGATTTGTGTTTGTAATGTGACAAAATGAATAATTTTGTCGCTGTATCCCAGTCACCACTGAGCCTTGAATGTTTGGGGTTTTTTTTCTTCTCATCAGCCCCTGCAGCAGCACGTTTCACAGCAATCTGCACATCCACCAGCTCAGCTGGAGAGCACCAACCTAATGAGTGAAATCTGCAGCTGCTGGGAACAAACTGCTGCCTCAATTAAATCAACACGCAGCAATCTCCCATGCAACAGAAGCACGTCTCAAAGTTTTTATTTCTAAAGCCTGTAAATACATTTCGCGCTTGAAAAACGCGCTTCCGCACACGTCTCGCTCTACACGCGGCGCTTCGTAAAATCTGCAACAAACGGGGACGTGTTGTCTTGTGCATCGCCCACGGCGACGGTTCCACGGTGGCGAAAGACGACGATTTCGTGATTGCGACTCAACTTGCTTCCTGGGGTCACAGGTCGCCTCCCGCTGGTGGGAAACCTTCATTGGCAGGACAACCAAGACCGTCTCTAAAAATAGAAGTGGTGAGAAGTCCGAGACGTTTTCTGTTTCGATCCGTTTCACCAACATGTTCACTGACTGACCACAGCTTCCTTTCGAGGATGAGTTCGACTTAATGTGGTGCACAGGTGAAAGCGAGTGAAGTAAGGTGGAAGTGATCAAACAATTAGCTATTTGTTAACCTTCATTACTGGCCTATGTACAAAAAAGGAAAAGGAAAAAAAGAAAAAGTGAGCACCATGGTACTGTAGGGTACGACTTTTCTCTTCAGCCATCGTGAAATGATGCTCCGCTGTCGTTGCGGCGGCGCAAGACGTCCAAACTCCTCGATGAAGACGTGGAGTGATCGCACATGGAATCCTTGAGTCTTCCTCTAATGAGTCTAACAACGCTTTTAATAATCTTACATAATAAATAGTGTTGGTCCTCTGACGCTCAGTCCTCTGAGGTCACGTCGATGTCCTCGGAGCTGGCCTGCTTGGTGGCGATGCGCCACCTGTTGATGTGGTGGTTCCCCTTCTTCTTCTGCTGGCTGTCCGGACCCTCCTCCTCCAGCTTCTGGCGCTTGTACTTTGTCCGTCTGTTCTGGAACCAAACCTTCACCTAACGAGGAAAAACAGGGAATCAACGTAAATCTTTATTTGCTTTGGTAATTTGTAGCTCTTTTGATGTATAAATTAGATTGTTAAGCTTCAAAGAAACACTGATTCTGACTTTTCGTAATAAACAATTTTATTTCTGTTTAGCAAATTCACCAAACTTGATACAAATCTAGTTTTTTAAATCAGTTTTATTTTCTATATGAAACTTTTCTCTTTCAGGAAATTGCTGCAGATTTTTTTTCACTGCTTAGCTCAGTTTTCCTCCTTAAGATCGTATTAAATAATGTTTTCACACATATGCATGTATCCAGGGATCAGGACTATAACGGCATACAGAATCAGTTTTGCACAACAGGAATCTGAGGTTTAATTGGTTTAACGTTAATTTGATTATTTTTATGATCAAACTAATTTTTGTCAGTGATTTGGCTCTGTCGTAATTTTACTGTGTTTTCTTTTAAGTCTAAATTTGATTCTTTTCATTTTTATTCTTATGTTTAATTTAGGTTTTTAATTATTTTTTACTTTGCTTTTAATTTTAATTTCTATCATTTTCACATTGTTTTTTTATGATTTTGCTGATTTTACATTTGGATTTGAGAAATTCTCTTTTTTATCTTTAATGTTTTTTCTATTTTCGCTCTTCTTTATTTTCTTGTTCATTATTGATTTTATATTTGAGTGTTTTGTTTTTAGTTTGATCTTTTTTAATGACATTTTCATTTCTTTTTTTATCTGTGTTGTCTTTGTTTTTATTGTCATTTATTGTTTTCATATTTTGATTTTTGAGAGTTGTCTTCATATGCACCATTGTCACTGATAGTTTTTCTCTTGGAAAACTCCGACTAAGCCTATCACCACTTACTAAAAACATCGCTAACTGTTCTAATTAACACCAACAAAGTAAACTTAAACATTTTTAATTGTATTTTAGGTTTATCCATCCATTCGTCCATCCAAACCTTAGGTTTGAATGATAAATATGTTGTTTTTGCAGAATTTTTCTGTGCCATTTACCATTCTTATTTTTGTTTTGAAATACTTGTATTTAAGATATTAGCTGCCATTTGCTCTTGGGTTTTTTGTTTGAATATCGTATTTTTCTACAGGTTTTTAGAATATCTTCCTAAATACCTATATGGCATATTTAAGAATTTGATACTCAGACACCATTAATGACATGTTTAGTCAAATCCAAAATTTGACAAAATAGTAACATTTTACCTGACATTTCCCAACCAAGATATAAAATGTATTTCAAAACTTGAGTCAAATCTGCTTGTAATGAATGTGTGATCTGCAGTGATTTAGCTGGTTTTCAGTAAGATTCACCTCTTGTTCAGATCACATCTCTGCTTTTCATGTTGACTAAATGCACAACATTACAGCTTATAGCTTAACACGCCTCATATTAAAATGTTAAACGGTACCATTTCATTTTATATCGCGCAAGATGACTGTGTTGCCCAGTATGACTAAAATATTTATATATATTTCTTAGTTGACATGTAAGAAAAAATTTACTGTGTGTGAGCAGCTCCTCTACATTTTTACAGAAATGGTGTTCACTTTGTGTAAATGGTCCCTTGTTATTTAAGTCCTTTGCGCTCTCAGTAAAGAAGTAGAGGTTAACTGTTAACTGTCTTGTCGTTAAACATTCAACACTAATTTCTTACACTAATTTCTTACATTTAAAACTATTTTAAATAGTTTTATAATATATATATATATAATATATATATATATATATATATATATATATATATATATAAGTGTTAGCACTCATTTCAGCAATAAAATGAACTCTTAAAAACATGAATTTCTTTAATTATGGTTCTTTCATAAACTAAATAAGTGTTGAATTGTAAGACGTAAAAAAATATATCTGAGGCTCAAAATTAAGTTTAATTAAAAAACAAAAACAAAACTAACAAAAGCAGGACAGGCGAGCTGTAAGTGTGACCTGAACTTACTTGGGTCTCGCTGAGGCTCAGGCTGTTGGCCAGCTGCTTCCTCTCGGCTCCGACCACGTAGTGGTTCTTCTCGAAGGCTCTTTCCAGGCGGAGCAGCTGCGACGGAGAGAAGGCCGTCCGGATGCGCTTCGGCTTCCGGGCGAAGGGACCGTGCAGGAGCAGGTTGTCCTGGGACACCTCGGTACCTGGAGGTCAGTCGAAACACTTGAGCTAGATATCCCTTGTGTTGTCTCTCGGTTAGTAAGTTATTATTATTTAGACACTACTGAGACACTTCTGTTCATGCTGACGCATATTTTGAAGTAAAAACAATGGAGTGAAAACCTCGGTATTTTTTGTGGCGTCAGAATAAGCCTGATTAAAAACATATAATTAAATAAAAATGTAACTCCTATGACTACCTCGCACAAATTCTATTACTTCTGTGTAAACCTTTTGTTTTACATAAAATATTTTATCAAAAAAATTGTGACATTCTGGACCACTTATCCACCACTTTTTTCTTTTCTTTTTTTTTTTGCAAGCGGGAGTAATATTTGGTTTCTAAGCCAACTTTCCATCAGACCATCAGCTATATGAATTCTTATTTTTCTCATGGCTCCCGTCACTAGTGGTTTGGTCTTAAAAAGTAAGCATTGTTACAATTTTATTTGGTATTTTACTCTCCCAGTTCGAGCAAAGTGTCGTTGGGGGATCAGAGAAAAGAGGAACATGTCTGCAGTCCGAACTGTAACTGAGAAAATTAAAGCTGAAGTCTGATTGGCCTATGAAAGTCCTATTTTTCTGCAATTAACCGGACAGTAACTATCCAGCCCACTTGACAGCGGCGTAAAAACACAAAGATCTTTTTGTATTTGGAGCAACTTGTTTATTTCGAAGTGTTGGCGAATTTTTTTTTTTTACATCACATTTTACTCTTTACTGACTCTCCAAACGCTCAATGTTTTCCTTTCCTTTTCAGCCCTATTTATCACCAGCATTTAGATTCTAATTTCGGAGTAAACTGCTCAGTGTTACTCGAAACATAAAGTGACTATAGCAGAGTTCATTGTTTGTCACATTCCAAGTATGACGCAAGTAAATTTGAATATTTATTTTGTCGTTTTAGTGGACAAAAAAAATCTAAAACATTTGATGTAATAAGAATCAAATTTCATAGAAAATTAACCGTATTTCGAAATGCTACATTTATCTTTTATCTTTATTTTACTTTTTTCCTTTATTTTTTTCAGGATCTTCATTTAAATGCACTAAACATCGCACACTTCCGTTTATTTATTTACATACATGCTTTTATCAGAACTTTTTTATTATTTCCAGTTTTTCTTTTGCTTTAACCTATTAAGAATAAATATGACATTAAAAACCTATTTTTAATGTGAAATGTGAATTTCAATGTGAAATCAGGACGCCTTTGGATGACTGAAAGTTTGCGCAATTTAGAAGCTGTTTTAAATTTGAATTTAAATCATTATGAAATTCTTAGAAATTTGTCATATGCGTAGAATGCAATTTTTTTTTTCACATTAATTATAACAGATGCAATAGATAAGTATGCACAGACGCCGCATTATTTCTATTACTATTAATATTTCGCCTATATTTGAGTGGTAAATATTTATTATTATTATTATATTATTATTATTATTATTATTGTTATTATTATTAGAAAAATGTCTACGGCAGGAAAAGCGTTATACGACAACCAGTTTGTTTTTCTCTTCTTCTGTTGTGATTTTTAAGAATAAGAGGGGAAAGAAATTGCCAGCAGCTTCCGGATATTTCCAAAGCTCATCTGTTCAGTCTCTGCTGTTTCACTTTGCAAACAAGAATCTCTTACCTTTAAAACAAACAAATCTTTAGAAGCAATCTAAAGAAAATATTCACTCTCAAGTCAACACATTAACGCATCAAACTTCCGGCAGACTATCGTACTGGTCGCCCCCACATCTTTCACCTCGGCGCGGTCTCTCTCCGTCTCCTCTTCTTTTCCGTACCTTGAAATCTGTGTCCAAAAAATCTGTTCCGTAACACCCAGGGGTAGAAGTTGAGCGGGTCCCGGTGTTGCGTGCCGAAGAAGTGCGGATGCTGTAGGTGGGAGCCTCCGAGCTGGTGCGGGGCCACGGTGAGGGACGGGTGGTTCACCGTCTCCGGGAACACCAGCTCCGGGCTCTGGTAGAGAGGCCGGGCCCCCGGAGCCTGGTAGCCGTTCATTAAGGCATCTGTGGTCGGGTTGGAGTAACTCAGCGCCGTCGGCCGGATGGGGTCCTCGGCTGGCAGGGGCCTCTCTTTGGCGACCAGAGACTCTATCGTGAAGCAGCGCTTCCCGGCGGAAGAGAACATCATCTCTAGGCAGGAAGAACAAAACTGGACCGTCGTTCTTAACTTCCTCTCGCTGCTTAAAGTCGCATCTTGACCGAAGGGATGGTGGGGTGTCCGCGGGTGGAGGTGGAGGAGGTGGAGGAGGAGGAGGAGGAGGTGGAGGAGGAGGAGGAGGAGTTGGGCTGTCTGCACAATCTAACCCTCTGAAGATGCTGCTAGAAAACTCAACAGTGCCGCAAGTCTGTGCGCTTCCCAGAGGGCGTCTGTTCACCAATGCGCACCGAGAGCAAGCGGCCCTCCACGCTGCCCCCCCTGCCCCCCCAAGTGGCCATACGCTGCGCAGGAAGGGAGCTGATTGGACCGGAGCTCCTGCCAATTGGTCTCCCGGAGAACCTGCTCCACAGATCACAGGAGCCCCGGACCAGCTTAGCTACAGGCAGCACATGTGTCCAGCCAATTAGGCGCTCATTGCGGCGCACAGTCAGGCTTGATATGTTGTGTTTTTTCTTCTGTTCGTGGAGTCAGTCTGCCGTGTGAAAGCTGGAAGTTAGGAGCCACTATTTGGAAGGTTGACTGAGTGAGGAGAAATGAAAGGTGACTCAGTAGAGCAGCTTAAACATTAAATCAGTCATTTTTCCTTAAAGTGACATTCAAATATTTTTCTCTCTATATATATTTTTACCCCAGGACAAAATGAATATATCTATCTTTTATTTGGTTTCAAAAATGTTTTGCCAACTCCTCTGCTTTGATTTTACTTAAGCAAAATTAGAGTGTGTGGCTTCATTACACTCTGAATCTGCTAGGTTAAAGGAACCCCAGTTGTTTTATTGTGCATATACACCAATATGAAGTAATCCAGGACATAAGCGGGTTATAGGTTTGACTCATCCTGGAATAAGTTTTCAAAGGCAAGTGACTAATATGTAATGAGACTGATTAAGAATGGATTGAAATGAAAAAGTAAAAAAATTATAAACATAGTCTTGATTATAAGCAAGTCGTGTTTTTAGGTTATATGAAAATGCTGCTACGTTTTGATAACAATCACTACTTGATTCATTAGAAATGCATTTTATTCTCTGCGCACTCTAATAAAAATAACAGCTAGAACTCAACCAAATTGTGAAACTCTTTGCATTTTATGTCATTTCAATACATATTTCAAAGAACAAATAATGCAAGTTTAGCTGTTTGATGACTTCAATAAATTAGTTACATTTCAGCAATGTTTTATATGTACTTATATAAGTTTTTTTAAATCTAAAAAATATATATCAAGACTGTTTATTCTCACATAAATCTGTTAGAGGTTTGATTTATCCAGAACTGGCCACAGCTGGATTCTTCACTCCAACACAGAAATCTTCTGAACCAGGAGTTTCAGATCAGTTCTGAACTCTTACTAAGTTATTGATATTCATTCATTGATGAACAAAAATGGTAATAATAAAAAAATAGCTTTACATGATTTCTGTCACAAAAAAACATTGATTGAGGTTTGCATTATTCAATGGCTAGTTATTACCATCAAAATTCAGTTTTTACAGTGCATCTTTGTTTAAAACACCAAAACTGAAGTAGTTATTGAATGTATGCAGCTAAAAATGTTAATATTAAACCATAATTATGAAACCATAAACTAGGAACAAACATAGCTTATGAGAATCTCCCTGTTGGTCAATGTGTGGATGCTAACCGTTGTTAGCCCTAATTTCTGCTAGCTGCTTAGCGGATAAAAGGCTATTGTAATTATAAATGAATATCGGCATTCTCTGAGCTGATGTCTAACCATTTTGCTTTCCATCCTGTGGAAGAAGTTCAGCCAGGTCAGATTTTTACTGAACCTAAAGCAAATGTAAAAAGCAAACCAGCAGTAATACCTGTATATGTTGGCTTTAGTTTACAGAGAAGTACTTCAACTGTACATTTTTAACCCGAATGCTGAGTTGATGAAACTGTGTAAGAGTTAAGTTAGTTTAAACCAAAACATTGTGTCCTATTTGTTGGGTTAAAGAGACTACAAGAAGACAACTTTAACCTTTGTCCTCAAAAAGCTAGCAAAAGATAGAGCTAGATATGTTTGACCAAAGTACTACAAGGTATAGACAGGATTATACGTTTCTCCATTTGCTTCATGAGCATTTTTATTTATTACTTTGAAAATGTATTTAATTCATTGTGTACGTTGAAAACATTAAGGCCGATATAATGTGCTGAATTATCACTCAACTTAGTAAATATTAATGTCTTTTATGTTTGAGGGTCTGTCATGATTGATGATGTTTATTTTTTGGCGCAAGAAGTTAAGTTTAAGTCCAGTTTAGCTAGCTTAGCAACAGTGCTAACAAACTTCTTTACACATCAGCAGAAGACTTTGCTAATGAAAAGCTCTCAGCTGTGGTTCTCAAAGAATAGATTTGTTGAAATTAAAAGTTTAAAACTATTTCAGTAACATTTATTTACAAACAGTTGTTTTATTTCTTTTTAACATGTGAGGAGAAACCAGGTGAGTAAAAGTTATTTTAGTTAGAATTTAGTTTGAGTCCACTTGTAAAAAAATAAATAGTTGTAATTAATCTATTTAAAGTTTTTTTTTAATGTTTTTTTTTTTTAATGAATCTACTGAAATCAAACAAAAGAATTGCTATTTTTTACAGTTTGGTTTTATCAGTGTGGATATAAGCCAGAGGTTTTTAGAGTCCATTGCTCCAAAAGGTCATTTATAAAGTAGGAGGTCTCCCTCTGCAGCGAGCTGCAGTAAAGATAAGCCTCGTTTCGACATTGATTCAGCGTTTGGCTCAAATCAAACCAGCGCTGATTTGTTTTCACGCAAACTTCATTTCTGGATTTTTAACCAACCAAAGTCCCTTAAATTTACCCTGACAGCGTCTGAACGTCTCCGCAGTTTCTGTCCTCTGTGACTGAGAACCGACCTGTGAAACGCCGCCCTGCTTCCATTTGTGCGCCACACCAGTTAATTATTATCCGCTTTAATGCGCTCGTTTGCGTGCGGGTTGCATTAGAAAATCATTACCGATGGAAATTATGAGGTAAAACAAGTTGTTGATTAGGCGTTTAGAGCTAAAGGCTACTAAAGGAGGCAGCAGGTTCCGTGAACCGGGCCGCGCTTTCATTTCTTTTAAATGTTACAGCGGTTCTGTTTACAGAAAACGATCCGACTGCGTAGAAAACGAGAAGAGGAAGAAAATGAAGGTTATTTTTTCTCTTCACTCGAGGGAAACGGCTAATAACCAAATCGGTTTTATGAAAAGTAGACTATTAGTTTGAAAACAACAACTGGAGAGAATGAAGTTCACGGAAATATTTGCATTCGGCTGTTCTGATGTTTAAATCAAACGCGCCTCGCAGATCTCTGCCTTAATAAATGCACAGACATCCCAAATGTTACTATCGGATCTCCGGGGATCGCTCTCATTTCTGCTGTTACGCATCAACCGTCTCCTTGCTTCACCTTCCAGCAGCAGGAACTTGTGGCTTGACCGAGTTTAATGATGACCCCCGGCGGGCCTGTGCGCACTGACCCCGGCCGCTCCTACTGCTGCTGCTGGTTAATACATGATCGGACCGCCGAGGCTTCCAGAGGAACCAAAAGCGGAGCTGGCAGTGGCCCTCCGTCTCCTCCTCCCGTTTTTTGATTTCCCAGCCCGAGGCTCCGAGGGAGTCGTTCGGTCTGACCACAGGGGGTTTCACTGGTTCCTCTGTGGAAATATCTGGACGCGTTTATAGTTCAGTTCCTTCAGGGAAGGTAGAGTTAATAATGCTGCTTTGCCTACTACTTATTTCTTGTTAAACGTCAAGCATAAGGTTTGATGTCCCAGGAAAACAAAGGGCGTTGATTTAAGAGGAAAATGTCCAACTTTTTTTTATATTATTATTATTATTTTAAATATTCAGTTACACACAGTATTAAAGCTGCAGCATGTAACTTTTATTAAAAATATTTTTTTCACCTATTTCTTGAAACTGTCACCATGTCGAGGCAGGATGAGACAGACAATATGTGAAGAAAATCAAGCACCTCTGCCTTCTTCCAGTACTAATTAAAAACAAACCAATCAGAGTCAAGAGGCGGGTCTTAGCGCTGTCAATCACTCGCCATGTGGTGGTGTTGGTCCTTTGCTCCTCTCCCCTCCTCGCTCTGTGCTCCACAGCAGCTAGCATAGCTTGTTGTGAATGCTAAGGCTAGTTAGTATAGCCACCAATAACAGTGGATGAACAGTTTTTCTAAAGTATTTTCTCCAACATTAGCACATTTAGAAGCGAGTACATAAGATTGATTAACAGCACTAAGACCCTCCCCCTGGCTCTGATTGGTTGTTTTTGGTCGGGAGCCGTACATTTCTTCAGACAGCAATAGGAGCTCAGGAAGGAGGCGAAGATCAATCTTTCCACAGATTATCCGTCTCACAACACAGTGGCAGTTTTAACAAATATGTAAAAACAGATTCTGTATAAAAGTTACTGAAACATTAATAAAGTAAATGATTTATTCTCTTAAACCTTTTCTCTTTTCTTACTGTGAAACCACAAACTGGTTTTACTTGACAGACCAACATTGAGTCGGGCCTATCTGAAGTGGAAGTGGAAGTAAAATTAGGTCAAAATTGTTACTAATGAAAATTTAAAAAGTGTGGCATTGATTGCAACTTGCCCTGAATCAATATTTCTTGCTACGATTAGCTGCATTTTGTTTGTTTGTTGTTTTTTTTTTCTCTACCACCTGCACTGTTCTGGAAACTGACTTTTCACTGACTGTTCTTTGGAAAGTAGCTGAACTCAGTCTGTCTGAATTAAGAGTAGATGACAATATACATTTTCAAGTCCTGAAAGATCTTGAACGGATTTAGTCGTGGACTTTAACTGGAGCAATTTAACACTTGCATCTAAACCACTGTATGGCTAAGGCTGTACGTTTAGGACTTTTGAACTTCTGCCCCAGCATTGAGTCTTTGCAAACTCAACCAAGTTCTCCTCCAGGTTTGCCATGTAATAGTTCTATCCCCAGGATCCTTGCTCCTGCTGAAGATGAGCAATCCCACTTCACTATGCTGCCACCACCATGTTTTACCATGATGTGTTCAGGGAGCATGTGCAGTGCTAGTTTTTTTTTTCTCTACATTGTATGTGGACCAAAAAGTTACATTTTGGTCTCATCCAACCAGAGCACCGTTCTCTCCTCAGCATAGATTTGTGAAAACTGCAGTTTGTCTTTATGTGTAAAGAGTAAATAAATACAAAAGGAAAAACATGTTTCCTTTTCTTGTCAGGAAAAAATGAATATTAAATATTTAACATTTATTAACTCATATTTATTTCACAAATAATGTGAAGTAAAAAATGTGAGGGTCAACCTTAGACACCTTAATTCAGATGTTATAAAACTGTAGTAACTGGTAGGTGCCTGGCTGAATTAGTGATGGGGCCTCATTAAATTCTGCTCAGGGCTCTATAAAGTCTTGGACCGGCTCTGTTTTGCAGTTGTAATAAAAATGTAAACAACTGATGTACAAAACATAACTCTTCACAGTATATAACCAAGTTTCACCATCTTTCAATGTATTTCAAACTGTGCACTAATTTGACCTAAATAACATAGAATTTGAACAATTAAACACCAAGTTGCTTCGCGGGTCCAAACATAGCAAGAAACATATGGAACCTCAGCATAATGTAAGTGCTGCCCTCTAGTGGAACCAGACCCAAACATTTCCACTACAATAAATAATGATTTGAAATGGCTCAGCTGCTGTGACTCTGATTCAAAATGTTTTGGAAATAGTCACATAAAAATACAGCTGGCTATATGTAATATTTATATAACGTTTTCTCAGACCAATATAACATTTGCTATTTTCTTAGGCCATCATCATAATGATGTAAAAATGTGTAGTTTTCTTACAGTACAGTATAAATACTCTAAGCGGTCACTCAGCGTTGCATTATATAATTATTGTTTTCGAGGCTACAGCTATCAAACACAAAGCAAACTTAGGCGTGTCTTGTTTGTTCAAAATTTCTTCCGAAAAAATGTGTAATTTAACATTAATATAAAACCATGTATATGACTTGAGATGCAGCAGAAGAATCTGAAACCCGAGTCGGCTGAAAAGTCTGGACTCTCGTGTAGATGCTGCCATCTAGTGGTCAATTTACCACAAAATTCCCAGCCGTGACTTCAGAGATTCTAACTAGACACTGAACTCCGAAAGAAACCGCGACACATACATTCATAAACATGCTTATTTGACAGTTACTATAATTAAAATCAATCTACAAACTGATTTAAATTCTAAGCAATTAGCAACATTGGTTGTTATGTATATTTAGACGAACTTATTATGTATGCTTGTGATATCTGGGTCATCCTTCCCGGCCCTTTAAATGTTGCATTTAAAGGTCTTCGCTCTGCCCTCTTCATTAATAAGCTAATTTGCCGTTTTGTCCCGCATTAGCGTTGTGTGCTCAGCTAATCTGTTCCAATTAAATACTTGGAAAATTTCACCCCGTTATAACGAGATGGGAAAAGTAGCACGTCGCTGCGTTTGTGCCACTTGCGTGAGAAGTGGGGTCCTCCAGGAGCCACCTGCGGCCCCGGGCCCTCCGAATAAACAAACACCCGACTACTAACGAGGACACCGGCGAAGGGAGGTCTGAGGGGTCGGTGTCTGAAAATGTCGGCAAAAAATGAGAGGTATACCCGCTCCGGATATGTTTTTATTTCTAAAAATGATTATTTCAATAAAGTTGCATTTTGAATTCATCGAACCGTTTCCACTTCCTGTTTTCTGACTCTCTGTCTCCTGCTGCTTTCCAGGAGCCTGTGGGGGTGATATTCTTGTCTTTTTTTACCCCTTTTCACAACCCAACAAAGAGCTACTTCCACTTCAAACGCTGGTAATGAAAGCTAATGACTATTAGATGGAGTAAAGTGGTTCTTCACCTCTGCAAATAAAATGCAAAAAAAAAAAAAAAAAAAGAGAGAGAGAAAAATGGGGGGGGGGGGGGGGGTTCTATTTGGAACAATGGCCTCCTTTGTCACAGTCCTGTGTCTCCCTGCTGGAGCAGCGGGTTGTTGCTCTCCAGAGAACTTTCACACCTTCTCACAGCTGCATTACAACCTGACGCTCAAACACTGGAACTGGTGCTGCGTCTCGTGGTTACCTCTGACTGACGCAACCACGGGAGACGGTGCTTCACCGCTGATAGTTTCTGAACATTAAACAATTCAAACTACCATGTAAGGGACTTGGACTACACTAAATACAATAAGTTATCTTGATATGTTAGTGTGAATATTATCATTGTTGTTGTTCGTACAAGGGGCGCCAGAGTAATGACAGAAGAATCATTTCTAGTAGGCATTTTCTGTGTAACAGCTGTTTGTGTAATAACAGAGCATGATGTCATCATAATTTCATATTTCCACAACAGAAAATGTGTTGAGTGCTGCTGTTACGTTTCATCATATTACTAAACAATATATACTTTGTTTTATTTGTCTTTCATTGAGCCACATCATATGAAATAATAAACCTCTTATTTTATAAATCCATGAAAGCAGAAAGCAAACTGCAGTGCAGGGCATTCTGGGTAAATACAGTCAAAACAAACGCTTGTGTCTGGAACTATAGCGGGAGAAATGGCTTCTGGTCTTTTGCCAAACACAAAGGAGAAATCCTACAACCTCAGAAATCCGACACGACTCCGTGTTTGTTTACGTTTCTTGAAGGATGAATTTGCGTTCATGTCTTCTTCAGAGATGTTTATGTCGTTTTCTTCAGTGGTTCATGGTGCAGTGACACCACAGGCGAGGAGAGGAACAAGTTTTTCCACACCAGCCTAAAATGTAACAAATGTCGCAACTTTGGTCCCTAATTGAACCGAGTCTATGGGACCAGCAGGTGTGAAAACACCCTAAAAATGCTTCATAGTAATCCCTGTTCCAGTGTAACCCCTGAACATTCCCGTCATGGAGACAGACTTATCAAAGATGATTTTCCTCAACATTTTACAAACAGACCCTCTGTCAGTATAAGTACACAGTGACTAAAGAGCCACATCCTCTCTGACTCTGCAGGTGCCAACCTGACTCCTCTGATGAGAGCAGCAGCTATAGAAACAGATGAAGATGGACCAGTTGACTCTCATAAGCAGCTTTTCCCTCAGACCCTGCAGAGAATCTTAAGGAACAGAGTCAGTCCCGGCGTGTTTCCAGCCGTTAAGGTGCCTCGTGCTAATTGAGGCGATGACCCCCACCCCTGACTCCCTGCCTCAGGACGCTCTTAGTGGTTTTTTTCTTTCCAGGATTCTGTCTGCTTCAGTGTGCTTCTCTCAATGGGATTACGCCGGGCCGCTGAGAGGAGGGAGGGGAGCCGTTTGGTTTCCTGTTCCAGGCTGATCGCGTCAGACAAAGCTGGCCATGGGTTTTTACACAAATTCTATCCGTCCTCAGATCCACTTCACCGTTAATCAAAATGATCAGGAGAACCAGGTGGGGAGCAAGAGACAGAGGAGATCATGTCTGCTGTTTATTAAGATTTACCTATAATTTGTTTTACTTTCCAGTACACGTCTTGTTTTTCACCACTTTCCACAGCAGTTTTTAGTTGATTTAGCTAATTTTTCCTTTTCCTTGAGGATTTACACATTTTTAAAGGTTTTTCTGGCACTGGTGGTCTTTATTTGCAGAAAATTAGACAATAGACAATAGAGAGACAAGGTGGAAAGACATGCAGTGAAGTTGGTCTGCAACCTGTGGTTCATTGTGATGCAAACTATCTGCTTTCATGTTATATAAATATATAAATTTGTTATAAAAGTATTATTGATTGCACTTTAAAAATTAGGTAACTTTATGTTATTAAAAGTAAAGTTTAAACAGTAAACATTTCTTGGTTAATGTTAAGTTGTCATAACAAAGACATTTTGAATAATGTTAACTTTGTATTAAAAGTGTCATAATTTACCGAATGATGTTTTATGACAACAGTCATAAATATTCATGAAGGCTTATTCATGTTCATGACAGGAGTTATGTCATGTTTATGATAAATAAAGTCAAATAAAGTGTTACCAGCAAGGGAAATATATTACAAAGGATTATTAAAAAAACACCTGTTAGTGTCAAAATTAAGTGCTTGTATACATTTTTAAATGACAGGGAAAATAATAGTAAAAAAAGACACAGTTGTTTCTAATCATTCTTCCATTTCAACCAATCAGAAGTGGAGTGTTACTTGACGTCTAATCTGCATAGGAAGCTAAAATTCCTTCATTCTTTACTGCTCAGCTGTAGTTTTCCTGTGCAAACACATTTCCATGAAGTCTGAAAATATGTTAGAATATATCAATAATGACGCTGTGTCCAGCGTTTGCCATCAGCCACTCTGACAAGACTCCCACATCGACGTCTGCCAGGCAGACCCTTTCCACCTGGGAGGGAAACGCTCCTTCTAGTGGATCAGAGAGCGGACACCTGCCTGTGGTTGGTCGGGCCTGTGGGAACCGTGTCCACCGACTTGCAGTGAGAACAGCCATGCTGGCGGTTTAAACAGATTAAGCAGCGAGAGCTTGGCTCTGTGGCGCTGAGACAGAGTGACCCCTGCCACCCCGGGGGTTACAGATATCCCAGCTAATCCCCCCAGCTGGGTATTTATTTGCTTTGCACAGATCGGAGGGGAAGCCGAGTCTGTCCCCGACTTTATGTGAGAGCAGACCCGGGAGGACATGTCTCCATCATCGTCACCCCGGGCGCAGAGGGAGGTGAGATGATCTACGAGCAAATGTTGGAGGCCAGCGTGAACGGACCGAAGAGGGGCTTAATTATAGCAGAAGACGAGGTAATGAGGAAGTGTAATTTATCGTATTTATCAGCACAAACGTTCAGCGGCTGAAAGGTTTTGGTCAGAAGATTTCCTGCAGTCATCACTGTCTGTGTTATGTAAAATAGACCTTTTTGAGCTTTACATCATGTTACAATGTCATTCTCTCATCATAAACATATCTAGAGTTTTGCCTTGATTCTTTCATGCATGTTTGAGAACCTTTGAATCTCTTATGGCAAACATTCAGGTGAGCAAAACACGTGGGTGGACCTAACTGCACCTTCTATAGGAAGAAGGAGGAGATGCAGTTTCCCAGCACTCCACCCCTGAAGGAGCTGATGGCTCCTTCCGACTAGCCAGGAGCAATTAGCTAACAGTTGGTGGAACTGCAGCTCTGCTGAGCTCAATACTGGAGCTACTTCTCAGTAAAACGCTGGTAGAAACATTGTTAAAGGGTTAATAGAGGAGCCATGTTGTGATGACTTCCTGAACGTAGCGTTTCAGAAAGAAAAGGGGTTTTAAAGAGACAGAGGCCCAGTTGTTACATTTTTTGAAGTTAGATAATGCATTTTTATAACAACTGAAAGTAACATACTTATTTGATTGTGCTATTAAATGGCACAATGACTTCAGAAACAAATCCAAGGTTCGCAAAACTACTAATTTATAAATTTGCGTTTGAATTTATGCAACTCAACTTTGAACGTCTTTTGTAAAATATTTAACAAGCTTTGGAAATTATTTACTCTGGATATTTGACCGCCTCTCCTCCCAGAGATCATTTAATTTGGTGATGACAGACCCGACTTTCAAGTTTATCCTGACAATCCTCAGTAGGGCTGAATTCAAGATCTTAAAGTTGGCCTGCTTTTGTCATTCATAACTGAGTTTTGTTGTGTTTGGGATCATTGTCCTGATGGATTCATTCGTATAACTGTGTCCAGGTTTCGACCAAAGAGACACCTGTAAGTGAGGAAAGTGAAGGAGAGTTCAACATCAACCAGTGAAGTTGCCTGAAGCGACCGGAGGTATGAGTAAAAGTGTGTTGGTCAAGCATGGTCATGTGAGATTAATAGAGAAAATGAACTACTACTGTTTAAATACTTGATTCTGAAATAGACTCAACCTCAAAACTTCCACGCAAAGAAACCAACTAAGTAATGTCAAAATGATCAAAGTCAAATAATTTGCTCATATAACTCAAGAATTATGCCAGAAAATTGCTGATGGATACAAAAAGCATGTGGTTTCTTAGCGAATTGTTTATTCTTGGATATATTTTATATGTAAACTTAAGGTTGTAAATAAGTTTTGTTCCTTGTACAGCTCTGGGGAAATGAAGAGCTCACTGAAAACCTTGTGGTTGTTCCATCAAATGTTGATCTCTGAACTTTTCCTCAGCTAAAACATTAGTATTGTTTCTAAATTAATATAAATTTGTTTTCTTTGTATTATTTGAGGTCTGATTTTGACCAAATTACTCATTTTATGCAAATAAATACTACATTTTCACTTGGAATTTCAGAGACACGTCAGAAGTTCATAGAATAAAAGAAAAATTTTCATTTTACTCAAATACCTATAAAACATAAAATCAGAGAAACTGATTGTTTCAAGTGGTCTCTTAATTATTTCCAGAGCTGTAGATTAGAGAAAACCCACAGTATATTCACATACTGTGAATACAATATTATCTTGCAAAAATGACTAAAGTTGTGTTGTAAAATTAATCCACTTCCATAATCGAAGAGTTCAAAAAATTATTTAAATCCTCAAGTTAGCATGATATTCAGACCCCTGGTGAGTCCAACTAAACGAATGACTGGAGTGTATCTTCACTGAGGAGAGGCAGAATCTCAACATGCTTTATGTGACTTTCACAAAATGTGTTATTTGAACTTTTAAATGATGTCTTTTATGTTTTCCTTTGAAAGCTTCTGATGTGAAGGGCAGAGGAGAAAGAAAGGAACACAACTGGATTGGCATTAAAGTCCTAAAATATATTTAAAAATATGTCAGACATAAAGTGATACAGGATACGTTCTCATCTCAGAGGAATAAACGTAGAAAATTAAATATATAAGTATAAATCTATTAAATAGTCATAGTCAGAGGCAGCCGTCTCCTTTCTCAGCACTATGTACAGGGAAGTCTTTGCTCCGAAACGGTCAGCAGTGGTCCACGGAGTCATCGGATACATCGATGTCCACATCCGAGTCGGAGAAGTCCTCGTCTTGGTCGCCTTCGTCTCCGTGGCCCTGAGATCCTGGACTCTTCGGTGGAGCGGCCAGCCCCAGTTTGGCCAGCTTGGCCTGCTGCTGCTCCAGACTCTGTTTGCGCCACTTGATGCGTCTGTTCTGGAACCAGACTTTGACCTGGAGAGAGACGGAGAGAAGAATATTTATAAGGATTTCAACATGGATTTCAACTTATTAGTTTTGAAATGTGACGTTCTACTCTAGTGAAATTAGCAGATATGTCTTAGTGAACATTTTGAACAGACTAAAGGTAGCTAGCCGTTAGCCTCACCGGTTGTGTGTTGAGCAGAGAACGGGAATACTAATATGTTTATGAAAGTTCTATTGTGAATGGATATATCAGTTTTTGTAAAAGCTGGAAAACTATCATAAAATTTGTCATTTGGAGCAAGATTGTAACTTTGTATAAAGTTTTGGTTAGCTTAGTGATTTTAATGCTAAAGACAAACCTGCTAGCAAGGGGAGGTGCTAATATTTCATGCAGTTGTTGTAGGAAATGAAGTAGGAAATCAAGTGATGTCACAACCACATGCAGCATAATTTAGCTGGACATAAAAAAAAACCCAGTAAGATTTGCTAATGGTTGTAACGCTAACTACAAACTAACAACAGTGTGTTTCTCTCCAACCTCTACATTCAAACACTGATATTAACAAAGCCAAACATGTTCACAAATGCAGTTGGTGGTTGAGGAAGTTTTGTATTGAAACAAACATTTTAGTTTGGATAGAGTAGTTAGCTACAGTGCTAACGCTAAGCTAACTAGTAACGCTGAGTTTCTTAAAACCATGATGCAGGGTTTACAGTTTACTGCTTTCGATTCAATTATTGTTTTATTATTTATGTGGCATTAATGTTTTGTGATATTTGACAATTGATACACATCAGTTTTGCATAATTATATATTGTGAGAGATAACTCTGAATTGAGACTTTTTAAACACTATGATCCTTTTTTTCATGAGCTTATGCTTGTGAAAATGCTTTGTCAAATTGATTAATAACATAAATGCTGCTTAATGTTTTAAAGCATCAAGTCGACAGCTTTTCAAACTGACTTAATTGATTCGAGAAATAAATTAGATTTTAACAGAAATAAAAAATATGCACGTTTTCTTGAATTCTTTTAACTTTTAATTATTTCTTTTTACAAATAATAGTTGTTTTATTATTATAATTATTTTGTTTATAAAGCTGGTTCCCACCTGAGCCTCAGTGAGCTGCAGCGCGGAGGCCAGGAGGAACCTCTCGGATCCCACCATGTACTGCTGCCGGGCGAACTCCTTCTCCAGGCGGGACAGCTGCTCGCTGGTGAAGCTGGTGCGCATGCGCTTCGACTTTCCGCCTTTCGTCTTAAACTGGTGCGTCGCTGCGCTCGCTTTGGACACGGTGGCTGCGAAAGAAGAGAGAGCAAATGTTTACTGACACTGCAACGTGAAGTCGCGATCTTCCATGTGTCCGACGTCGCTCCGTTTTTTTTAAATGTTCATTTTTTTATTTTTTATTTTTTTTTTTACCTTGTGCGTAAAACGCTCCCCGGCAGGATGGTGCGTAGGTGAACGGCGGGTAGCAGTAGACGGAATATCCAGGCTGCGGGTGAATGCTGGGGTGCAACGCGTTGGGTGAATAGACGTATTGTGCCGGTGGAAGCGCGAACCCTGCCAGGTGCGGAGGAGGCGCGTTTTGCGGGTATTTTGCCCCGCACTGGGTCGGTCCGCTCCGGTCTCCGGTTGCCTCCTCCGGCTTGGCGAGCAGAGCCTCGATGGTGAAAGACTTCGCGCTTGGAGCCTTGGCGACCGGAGCGCAGCGGCTCCCGTCGCTCTGAGCGCATAGTGGGGCCTGTGCGTAATTACGCACGGAGTATCCGCCAGTTTCCATTGGTCTGTTCGGAATCTGCATGTTTCAGATTTGCTTTCTGAGGGGGAAATAAAAATAATTAAAAAAAATAAATAAAACAAAGTTGCTGCTCCGAGGTCCACTTTGAGAACGAATGCCTGACCCACCTGAAGAGCCCCGATTTATACCCCGGCAGCACGGGGAGGTGCGAACAACCCCCCCGCTAAGCCTTTGTCTTTCTAAGCAACAGATGAGAGAGACCCAACATCCCCACTACAACGTATCCAATTAATTGGTGGAGTTGAACAAGCTGGGATTGTCAAACATCCTAACCCTTTGAATAACAAGGCTTTTGAAGAGCGCTGGGGCCCCGGGGGCCCGGGGGGGGGGGGGGGGGGGGGGGGTCTCAAGGAGATTTATTGCGCAACAAATTCTTGCATGGGTCTTAAGTCCAAATGTAATGATTACCGCTGGGGAAAGCCTTGATGTTCCTAAATCATCTTATTTGGGGGCCTTTTAAGTCCCGCCTGGCCAATAGATGCTTTAAGCAGCGTAACAACTCGCCGTCCAGATCACAGATTCCTGGTTGGTTTGTGGATTATTGTCTTGTTAACCTTTCATTCGGTCCTAACATGACCGTGTTCTGTTGGCAAAGTGTCTTTTAGCAGCAGCAGCAGCAGCAGGGCGGCGTTTGAGACCTGCTGTAACCGAGGCGTCATTCGGCGGGGTGTGTGTGTGTGTGTGTGTGTGTGTGTGTGTGTGTGTGTGTGTGTGTGGTGGTGGTGGTGGGGGGGGGGGTAATCCCACTTCACTACATTAATCCACAGGTTGATGCGTCTCATCCTCACAATGCGACCTCACCTGGACCGTTGCTCGGCAACAAGCCACAAGCCATTCGTTTGCTCAATTTTGAGCCTTAAACTCCTATATTTTTAATATGAATAGCCTACTTCTTATATTTTTTGTTATTTATTACTCGTGTTTTAGTTGCTGCTGTTGTGTTTCTCTCTTTCTCACCGCTTTTGTCTTTGGCATGTAATTATACTGTGCATAACGTGCACGTGACAAATAAAGCTAAGCTAGTCTAAATGTCTGAGAATCAGAATATATCGGTGAATTAAGATGGTATCTTGGATTAAGTAGTGAAATCTGGCCTCTGGTTGTTTACTCACTATCCGGAGAGTCTCCCCCTCTTTTAACTCAGGATTACTTCCAGCTCTGCAAACTTTCCAGGCTCATTTCCATCATTTGGAAAGCGACAGCGAGCGTCCGCAGCTTTAAGTGACTGTTGAAACACATTTAAACGCCGCTCGTTCCCTTTGAGCTCCGCTCCTTTTTATTTATTCTGCCGACATGACACTAGAATGTCTAATGAAGAGGACAAACACAGACGCTCTCCACCGGTAGCTCAACAATGACCGAGCGTCTTCTGATGCCCCCAGTCCCGGACCACCCACTCCCAGCGCCGAGCCGAGCCGAGCCGAGCCGAGCCGAGCCGAGCCGAGCGGCCCCCAGCCTCCAAAACGTCCCCTTTAATTCACAATGAATCTTGAAACAGAGCTGCTAGTTTGTAGGTCAAATCAGCTTTAATGGGTGGATTTATTTGTATTTAATTAAAGAAAAAAAAATTATACAAACAACAAAACGAAATTGTCAAACCAAATAAAAAATAGTATAAACTTTGTATATTATATTTTTATTATATATATTTATTTCACAAAATTTGCTCTGAACCAATAAAGTTGGTACTACAGTTTACATCAACTGTACATAAATGCTGATTTAAGAGTAGAAATCTGAGTTTAAAGCTGAAAGGCCCTTTCATAAATTAGTGTAGCTCCTGTGAGAAAACACAACAAAATTAGAAAGATTTTTAAGGTCTCTTTACTCCTTCTACTATTGATATGTACAGTTAATTATATTCCAAAGATTTTGTTTTCTGTCGCCTTGCACTATTAAAACTAAGTTAATGAAACTGGCTTAATAATCTGTTTAGATCAATAGGTCTAAACATAATCTATAAAGTTTAATGCAGAATTTTAAATATTTGTGTCCTCTGCAAGCTGGGTAAATACACACATATAAAAAACCCTCTAAATTACTCAAAAAAACATTATGCTTCAAGTATTCTCTGTTACTTTGGCCTACACTGATGAAACAAGTTGTTGAAATTGAACAAATAAAACTGTTGTAAGGCGCAAACATTGTTTGGGGTCATTTGTAATCTGTTTTTTTAAAATAAAAAATTAAGTTTAACCTAATGCATTTCTTTAAATTCTACCCTACTTTTCAAATGCTTCACTCAATAAGTTAAGTTAAATTAAAAAAAAAATTCTTATGGTACTTTTGTAAAAAAGAAAAAAAAATTATCTTACACAAATAAATGAGTGAGGTTCCAAGTATTCAGTTCTATATTGACTTTTGTTACTACAGGCAATATTTGTTATAGTGTATTTTCTAGTAGAAAAACTATGTAAAAAAATCATAATCTGAAATCTTTTTAAACTTGTCAGAATTCAGACGGGAAGTCGATCGATTAGAATTGGATCTTTGATCAGTTTTTTTTTTTTTTGATTCAGCCAAAGTTGCAGTTTTGTGTCCTGCGATGAGAGAGCTTTCATTTAGCTGCTGTTGTGTATTGGAGCCAGACAAGGAATACGGGGTGTGTTGCCCCAGAAGGCCTTTCTTTCATAGTCATGGCTGAGAGGAGAAATGGAGCCACAGGACGCTCACTAATGGCTCGCTGGGCTGTCCGTCTTTTTTCCTAACAACTCTCTCACCTTGAGCCTGAAGAATCAGCAGCAGCCATTCTGGTTCCCACATGCTAAGCTGAGACACATTCTGCCTCCTAACTGTATTTGTTTTAAACATAAAAAAAAAAAATCACGATCACGTTTTTTCAGAATCAACTAATGTAGAATATCCAGCTTTCAAAATGTTCAAAAATAAAATTCATGCTTGATAAATAGTTTTCATTCTGATTTTTACTAACGGAAATCTGAAAAGTCCTTTGTGCTTTTGGATTAACCATGTATTCCTCCACTTCTTGGTGTTACACTGTAAACAGTCCCCTCTCACAGTCAGTTCTTTAAACCTTAGCACAAATAAGACAAGGAATATATGGCGTGTATATATTTGTAAGCTAAAATGACCTAGTCAAAGTCAGACATAGATCCAAGTTAAAGTTTGTGACACATCTGGAATCCAGTCTGAGTTTGAGATATTTCACAAGGCGATGGCTGACACACAAAAAAAAACTTCCACTAAAGGTTGTGCAAAATATTAATTCAGGGTGTTGAAAGTAAATCCTCATAACATCATCCCAATAAAATGAGAGACATGTTGTTAAAAAAAACAAACATAAAAACCTGAGGCCTTGCAAGTTTCTCCCTTTAAACTCTGTTGTGTATCTGAAAATAAGAATATGTATTTGTGGATTTTCATGCAACATTTCTATGACGTATCATTTAACACACATGATAACAGTGGAGGATTTGAGAACGTTCTCCCTGTGGGATGACAGAGGAGTGACAGCTGCAGTGTGGAGCAACTCGGTCGTAGTTCACAGGTGATTGATTGGAACAAAGGCATAAAGAAACGCCGTCATCATTATTATCTCTGGCTCTTTTCTCACCCTTCCGACACATTCAGCCATCACAGCGCTGAGCCTTTCCTGTCCCCTCACACCCATCACTAATGAGGGCTTTTCTTTTTTTTTTAAGGTCATTTGCATGAATCCAGAGCGACCGGCCTCTGGGCCTGAGTGGGTCGCCTCAGGTTCCTGCTGGGCCTCGGCCTCCACATCCGCTCTGAATGGGAGTCCGGCAGAAAGCCACATATCCTCCGTCTGGCTGCAGTACGCATCCAGAGACCTCAGCTGGCGCTTGCTCGTGTGGTTCCCGCTTTGTCCTCAAGTTTGAATCAGATCGTCTTAAAGCCAAATATATATTTGACGTCCAAGCAAATCTGACTTTTTTTAAAACAAGTTCGAAAGACACAGCATGTGAAGCGTTCCTCGTCTGCCTGCGTCTCCTCAAAACATCATCAGTAAATAAACTTTTCTCACATTTTGATACTTCATCAAAAGTTAAATCGGGAACTCTTTATTTGAAGGGGTTTGCATAAGACTGACAAGACACTGTCAAAAACACAACATGACACCTGTCATGAACATAAAGAAGT
Source organism: Poecilia picta (assembly GCA_033032245.1). Classification (NCBI taxonomy): domain Eukaryota; kingdom Metazoa; phylum Chordata; class Actinopteri; order Cyprinodontiformes; family Poeciliidae; genus Poecilia; species Poecilia picta. The sequence goes on from CM065374.1 coordinate 23,320,980, forward strand.
CTTTATGAATGTTTATGACTGTTGTCATGAAGTGTCATTCGGTAAATAATGGCACTTTTAATGCAAAGTTGCTCTAAAGGCTGGATTGAAAGTCCATTAAAAATGTCAACTGTGCATTAAATTATCATAATTTACAAAATCACGCAAAGTTGGCACTTCCAACGGATCCGAACACAAACTGGAAACATGACTGAGTGCGCCTGCCCTTCAAAGTAAAGCTTTGCAATTTTTTATAACAAAGCACATTTTTTATGTTTTTGTTCCTCATGTTTTGCACTTGACACTGTTTCTATGATTTCTGTCAATTCATTAGATACCAGCATTGCATCTTTGTTTTGTTAGAAAAACCTGAGATTCACAACAAAAGGAACTCCTTGGGATTTGTTAAAACATGTCCGAAGAGGCCAAGTCTTTATAGGCAATCAGCATGCCAGTGAAGATCTATCAGATACTTTAACGCTCGCTGTTGTGATTTAAACACTGTGATGTATTTTCATCTTCTGATTGTGAGGCTTAATGGTGGGATTGAAAAGAAGTCGCATTCGAATGCTTTCTTTTCAGGACTCCTTTCTTACTGAATGGTAGAAAGGCTAAGGCTCTTTCCTTAGTTTTAGGGATCTAAGGAAAGAGTTGTTTTTAAAAGCGGACAGATATTGATTGTTTAGCTGTTGTGATTTGGACTAATGAGATTCCAGGTTTCAGATATGTGGACTAAAGAGATAAATGAATCAATCAACTCATTTCTTGACTGAAACTAGCCTGTTTCGCATATCACTGAGCAGATTGAGTGCTATTTTCATTTTAATGTAAAGCTCCGCCCCCTCCCAGCACTGTACCTGACCCTTTAGGCTACTGTGTGACCACTGCATCTTCTGACTGTTTACACTAACAACTGACCACAACGATACCAACTTAATGAGGGATTAACTTTCTCAGTGAGCAGGAGGCGGGTCTGTCCTGGGAACGCTGCTGGAGCGTATTCAAGATGTCTGACACTTCAGCCGAAGTAAAAGTACTGTGCAGAAGAACAAGCTTAGTCACAAACAGTAAAAGTGGAACAATTTTATTAGCTATTCAATAGAGGAAAAATAAATAAAGGGTGGAAAATGGGAGTCTGAAATTGGGTAACACATTTTTTAAAATGGCGGAATTATATAAAATCAACTTCTTTGAGGTTTATGTCATGCTGTCATGTAATTAATTTGTCAAAAGCATACATGGAATGTCACTTTGATTCTTTCATGCATGTTTGAGAAAGTTTTTAATCTTCCATGGCAACCATGCAGCTTTACAAAGTACATTTGAGGACAAACTCCTCCTTCGAGCTGCAATTTCCGAGCCTCTGAGCCTCAGCCTCACAGAGCTGCTCTCCGCCACAATGCCCCCAATCGGCTCACATTATATTTTTCCAACGTTATAAGTGAAATAATCTACCAATGAAACTGTTTTTTTTTTACATCAATATTAAGGAATTATTGACTTAAAACAAGCTAATATATCTTGATGAAAACTTACTTATAAGTTAGTTTTGCTTTATTTTAAGTCTATTAAGCCGTTTGCTTTAGAAATTAGACAAAAAAATTGCTAGATTTTGTTTTTGCAGTGTTTACTTGGTTTTTATGCAGTGGTTGATGATGATGAGGAATTTTTAGAGATGCATATAAACAGACAACAAAGCATAAAAGCAGAACTACATCCAGTGATGGTTCAGATTAAAATATGCAATGGAGTGGCTGAATAAATTCAGACTCATTCAATGCAATGAAAAATGCACTGACAAAAAAAGAAAACAGCCAACCTTTTAAAGAAAATTTGTTAATTTGTTAATGAAATTACATTTATCAAAGTGAATATGTCAAGTTTATTAAGTGGTCGTATTAAAAAATATAGCAAAACTAAGTTTGACCGAGTTAATTCCATTACATGTAACAAATTAGCTCCATTTTTTATGGGCTCTTTCTGTTTTTTCAGTGTGGATGTTTGAATTCAGGCTTCAGTCTCCAGATGCTTGAACCTATAGGGACTAGAACCGTTCTCAAAACTTGAGTTAAGAGTGCCGATACAGACACCTGCCACACTTTTCAGATATTTACCATAAAACTTTTGGAAAATGACAAACCGTTTTGCGTCCATGTGTTGCACACACATAACATGAGTTTTAAACATGATAAACAAGGACAAATTCAAGGAGTTTGAATATTTTTGCACTCCTGCTGTGCTGAGAATTTTAACCTGGAAAGATTTTATGGATCCTCGAGAAGAAAAACCAAACACAAAAACCTTGATTAAAAAAAAACTTAGAAGATTTTGAGGTTACAGTCCTGTAAAGCGGGCCCCTACAGGGGGGCCACTTCCCAGGTGCTTTGAGGGCTCTGTGGAGACCCCCCTCCATCCCGTTTTCCTCCATTTAATGGAGGTGAGAATTGGCGGGTTGGACTTTAACACTTGACCTCTGTTTACACTTCCTGTGGGTGTCGGAGCTTTTTGTCCATAAAGTGCCGCTCGTGAGGCTCAACCGCATTGAAAGGAGACCTGAGCGGCGCAGCAACCCGGCGCTGAGCGCTGAATGCACCGCCGCTCCTGGCCTCTGGTTACTGGAAGAGGCCATTTCCTCTCTTCACATTCTCTGTTTGCTTCTATTGCGGCCACACTTCCTCGACCCCCCAGGCCTTTTACTGGAGCAGACCACAGGTTCTGTTAGCTTCTGTATGGTTTTAACTGGGCTTTAATGGATCTTATAAGCACTTGTTTTCACAAATAAAGGGACTGAGAATCTGATTTCAGAAGCTTATTTTGAACTTTTGTTTTGAAAAAATTATTTTTTGATAAATATCTGCTGAAGAAAATTTATTATGTGTAAGGAACCAGTCATTTAATCTCTGCTGTCAGATTTTAAAATGTTAAAATTCAAAATATTTTTTAAAATAAAGTGTTCTTCTATGTTATGTTGATATTTGTGAGAAATGCTATTAAAAAATGTATACATTTTATTTTAATTTAAATTTATTTATGTTTATGTCTGTACTGTGTGAGCTCTGGAAACCAAAGTCAAAACTTTTGCCTGGACACACAATGTTGCCCTATAAAGCTGATTTCTTTTTCTGAAAATGGAAGTTTTCCAGCAACAAAAAACAGGAAAAAATATATATTACTGGTTCTTTTAGTTACTATTTTGTGGAAATTTACTAAAGTTATTCCACTAAAAAAATAACAGAAAAATTACAAAATACAGTTAAGAACTTACCAGTTTTAGACCGATGGTTTACAGAGGTGTGGCCACTTCCTGGTTGATTTTGGTAGCTAATGTGCTAGCTGCAGCCTTTTCTTGGTTGCTAAGAAACCACACATCAATTTGAAATAATCCTGTTGAAAAGGTTTTTATTTTGAAAATGATCTGTGTTCTAGGTAGAACAGTATTCAGATAAAACGTTGTCATCCTTATCTGGAAACCATTTCCTGTTTATAAAAAAGTCACGGCTACAAGAGGCAGTGCTAGTGATTATCGAATTTTTCTTCAGCTTTTTCCAGCCTGTGTACTTGTTGATGCTTCTCTTGGCAGGTACTCAGTAGTTAAATATATATTTTGTCTCAGTTGGAAATCCCTGGTTAAATAAATAGAAATGGTTTTATTTTTTTAACTGCATCTCTGCAATGGAGTTGTGCAGCTGCAGCCATCTGCAGTGTCTTTCTCACAGCATAATAAAGAAGCTGCATGGAGGCATAATGAGCTGCTTCAGAGGACACAGGCTCAGGCAGGAATGTGATTCTTAGGTGACAGGGTTACATGCTGGGACTTGCAGGCTACAGAAGGTCGTTTCTTCCCTAGTATGGACATATATGCATATACTGTGTACTTCTGATTATTATAATGACCAGTCATGTTTGGACATGAGCCGAGAAAGTTCTCTTCAAGTGGCCTGTGGTCTCCGTAAACTCATATGCACAGAATGTATGGTGACTTTTGAGTTGAATTTTCACAGTGAGAGAAAGAGAGAATATCAAGCAAAAGTTCATAGAAAGGTATTGCTGGTAAGGTTAGACATTCCTGTTCATTTTATGGTATTTGGACTTCAATTAGGAAGGACGAGATGTCAGCCAAAAATACAACTTAGATTTGGCCATAACGTGTAAAAGTGATGTATATGTCATAAGAACAAAGGAATACTTGGAATAGAATCTTTTATTTTTAAGTCTGAACTTTCTTGATGTTAGTTACGGGCTTTGGTATTTTAATAATGAAATCTGGACTGGTCTTCTGTAAAGAATCCTTCTGGTGTCTTGGTTGCCTCTTGGGAACTAAATCCTCACGCTTGCCTACAGACTTTTTGTAGGATTTTGTGGGATTAGATTCTGAAGACAGGCTAGCTAGGCCATTCCATGACCTCAATGGGATTCAACTTGAGTGTCTCCTTGGGTAGCAATACATGTCCTCAATCTATCTTTAGTGTTTTGGCTAATGGAAGTAAGACTTTTCTCCAAAACTGATGAAACATTGAAGGGAGATGAGAATCGAGTGGTACTGAGCAGAAGGCTGATGCTGTTACCTTCCCACAAAGTTTCCTGCTAATGGTCTTGGAACCATTAGCAGGAAACGTTCTGCCCCTGAATGTAAAGTAGAAAACACTAGGCCTACGCTGACAGAGGTTGGACAGAAAGAACTGGACACATAGCCAAGAATAAACGGGAGGAACTGTGTTTTTTTATTTGATCGATTGTACCCAATAAGGCTCCCAGTCAACACAAGACCATCAGAAAGACGCTTGTTAAGAAAGTCCCAACAGTTTATGTAATTTTTTTGAAAATGGAAAGAAGAGAAAAGAAAAGTAAGAGAAGAAAAGAAGAGCACACCTAAATGATTTAGTGTAGATGTTGGACTAAAAACCAAACTCTTTGGCTTTGTATTCTGCCATCCTGCAGCAAAGAAGTCACAAACATTTAGAACATTTTTGCAACATTTACAAGAAATGTTTGTCAATGAAAGTCCGCTATTGTGCGTATGGCTAGGGAGCCAGATACGTTTTTAAATGTTGATGGATTGCACAATTTAAATCTTTTCTCTCTTTCTGTCTCCACTTTCAAATCTAAAAATCTTTGTTACTGTTTGCAACAGGGAAAACTTACAAAACCAGCGTTGAATCAAATATTTAGTTCCTTTACGTTTGTGTTTTCTGACTCATGGAATTACACTAGCAAGTTCCTTTTTATTTTATTGGCTTAAAATCTGTTTCTTAATTGTCCACGTTGTACGTTCATCTTCACGCAGCTTTGAAGTTTGTGTTCCGGCCTCCATTCAGCCGTGTAACGACGGCGCTCCAGGACAGCCGTTTTACAGTGGCCGGCGCAGCCGTGGCGATTTGCATCTGCCCGCGTGAATCTGACACGGACGACAATGAGGGCAGATCAAAGCGGCCGTCTCCCTGGTGAAATGCCAAACAAAGACACATATGCTGACTTTGTGAGCCATGATGGACTGAGTGCAATAATTAGCTTGGCCAGCCCATCTAAAGCCACGTTACACCTCACTTTCCTGTCTTTTAAGCTATGCAAAGAGAGAGGGACACAATGGTTAATTTAGTGTGTTTACAAGAGCTCGGCTGACGCTTCAAACAAGACCACACACAGGCGGGCAGGGAGACCCCAGACCAGGTGAACGGCTGACCGCTGCCATCTGGTGGAATTAAGGAACGGTTGGAGCAATTTAAAGGGGCAGTATTATGTAAAAACGACTTTCTTGAGATGTACTTTGTTATAATGTTATTTCCTCATCAAAAACACACCAGGAGTGTTGTCTTGATTCTTTCAAGCTTGTTTGAGAAACCCTTTAATCTCTCATGGCAACCATTCAGCTATGCAAAACGCCTGGGTGGACCTAGCTCCACCTCCAAGATGCTAGGCGTACGCTGATAAAAAAAAAATGTTAAGGGGTTATTAGAGGATTGCTGTTATGATGACTTCCTGAAGGTGTAGTTTCTGAAATTTTGGGAGTTTTTAAAGAAACAGACACTCAGTTTCAAGGCGTTACAGTGGGAAGTCAAATTTCTTCAAAGTCATATTTGATATTTATAGCATTTTTAAATAGAATTTGAAGTTAACATAATAATAATAATAATAATAGTAATAATAATAATACATTTTATTTGTAGGTGCCTTTCTGGACACCCAAGGTCACCTTGACATAAAAGCAAGCAGATTATAAAATAAATACCGGTAAAAAAAAAAAAGACACAAACAAAATTTATAAGACAGTACAAAGATAATTAAAGGTTGTACGCTGGTTCAAACAAATGGGTTTTGAGTTTGGACTTAAAATATTGCAAAGACTCGATGTTACGTAGATCAGGTGGGAGGGAGTTCCAGAGTTTGGGAGCAGAGTGGCTGAATGCTCTGCTCCCCATAAGTGACAAGACGAGCAGGGGGGACGGTGAGATGGACAGAAGAAGTGGATCTGAGGGAACGGGTGGGTGTGGCAATGTGAAGGAGGTCCGAGAGATATGAAGGTGTGAGGTTGTGAACTACTTTAAAAGACACTGTTGTATTTTACCATTTCTTACTGTGAAATTTATGGACTTTTTTTCTACAGTGAAAGACTGAATGGTTGACTTATTTATTATGTTTATGTTTTTTTATTATCCTGTGGAAAAAAATTATTTTGATTTAAAATCAGGAGGCTGCAAATAGAAAAGAGGTATACAATTTTTATTTAAATTTTATTTAAAAAGTGAATGCCATTTATGGGCTGCACAGTGGCGCAGTTGGTAGAGCAGTTGCCTTGCAGCAAGAAGGCCCTAGGCTCGACCCCCAGCCCCGGCCCCCCCGCACGGAGCCCGCACGCCCTCCCCGCGCACGCGTGGGCCCCCCCCGGGCACCCCGGCCTCCCCCCACAGCCCAAAAACATGACCGTTAGGTTAATTGGTCTCTCCAAATTGTCCCTAGGTGTGAGTGTGTGTGTGCATGGTTGTCTGTTCTGTGTGTCTCTGTGTTGCCCTGCGACAGACTGGCAACCTGTCCAGAGTGAACCCCGCCTCCCGCCCGGAACGCCAGCCGGAGATAGGCACCAGGAACCCCCCCGACCCCACCAAGGGACAAGGGTGTCAAGAAAATGGATAGATGGAATGCCATTTATATATATTATAAATAATTTTTTGTATATGTATATGTTATTTACATGTGGCCGAACCATTGCTGTTTTGTGAGGGCTCAGGAGAGGCGTTTTCCCGCTACTGCGAGCGCAATTATGTAAGTAAATAAAAAAGTTTTTTTGTAATTTCAACATACCTATATTTTTATTCACAAGCAATTCTATGTTGATAGTTGGGAACATACACATAAAAATTACTTAAATATGTCTATAGTTGGATGGCCCGTTTCCGCCTCCTACTCTTATCGACAGATAAAACTCATGTGACATGGCGTTCAACCTTCAGCCTGCCACGTGATAACGCTCTGGGATTTGCCTTGCTGACGTCAGCTGCCTTGGGCCTATGCAGGATACACAGTGACGTGGCTAGATATGTAAACCGTCCTATGAAGTCACAGAGACGGTTGAATATACATATGGAAGATATTTAAAAACATTTTGCCAGTAAACGTCTGTTTTTCAGAGCTACAAACTGGATTGGAGCTGGGCGAGGGCTCCACAATGTCAGTCAACCAGAACTGAAAGTTAGCTATCAGGTAGGGACCATCAGGGACAACTGGACTCTGCAGAATACCGGATTACTTGCCTTCCATCTTAACGGCTCCACAATGGGACTGGTGGAGAAAACCAGGAGATTTTGTACAGGAGTGCCGTTGTCTGGAATAGAGGTTGTGAGATCGCTACATTTACCAACTGAGGTAAAGTCAACTTCAACACAAACTGAACACAATGAGTTTTGGTATGACAGTATGCCATTACTTCCGCTAACCAGACTTTGGGGCAGTGAGATCCAGAAGCCCACAGCCACACTGTCTGGATTCACAAACACATGACAGACCAAGTCGAAGTGTAACGATAAATGATGCTGTGGAGATAATTCCACCGTCTGGTGAAAGAAATGTGTTTTAAATTATTAAAACTCAAGGCAATGTCGCTTGGTAATATCAGAGCAAGTATGTGGATGTGTTGGCTCATTATCTGTTGTTGAATGTAATGACCCAAAATCATCTTTTCCCCCTGATGTACACACAGGAACAGTTTTCTCAAATCTCCACGGTAGTTGAAATTTACATTAAAAATATTTTTTTGTGATATTAAACTGAGTTTTCGTTTGGATAAAAGAGCATAAAGACTGAATTTAATCAAATCTGGTTATTTTCTGTTCTCATGACTTTTCAAGCTTCATTGTTCATTGAAAAGTCAACACAACATGAACCAATGATTTGTCCTTTTTGTGCTCTTAGCTGGGCGTTTTCTTGTTCACTCGGATTGTCTCCAGTTGGTTCTACACTAGGCCAATCAGCAAACAGAAGGAGAAGTGAACGAAGCCGTTCAGTTCGTGTGCCACGTTTCCAAATATTCATCAACATTACCAGCCTCCTCCTTCAGCTCAGTACTTCTCTGTTCTCAGTTTGCTTACAAGGCAGGTCATTTCTGGAAAGCTCCATAACATGAAACCAACACACTAAAGTAGCAACTGGGCAAAATTTCCAACTCTAGCACAGTCCATGCCTTAAGGAAACAATCGTTTCTCAAAAGCCTAGAGACCAGACCCTCCGTACAAAGTAAAGCGTTATAAGTGATAGGAATGCTCTTTATTCACATTCCAGCTGTGATTGGGATTCAGATGGGATTCTGACAGTAGTTTTTATGCTACAGAAGTTTAATTTAGATCTACCTCTTGTTAGCACGTTCTGTACTGATATGCTCCGGTTTGCATGGACATGTCCAATCTGCTAATATCAAATGAGGCTTTATTTGGTCACCCAAGGCAGAAAGGTCCTAGGTGTGAGACCAGACACAGTGTAGCCTGAAGACACCTTATGATGGACAAGAAGTTTGGATTTGGTGTTCACTTGCCCGGACGCGGGTCACCGGGGCCCCACTCTGAAGCCAGGTCTGGAGGCACGATGGCGAGCATCTGGTGGCCGAACTTTTACCTATGGAGCTTGGCCGGGCTCAGCCCGAAGAGCAGATATGGGTCCCCCCCTCCCATGGTCCCACCACCTGGATCCATCCAATCACTGAACAGATGCTTAAAACAGATAAATGTGTGGATGTGCCAAAACTTTCTCCATCTGAACAGAAACAAAACTGAAGTTACTATTTTTGGCCCTAAAGAGGAGCGATCTAGAGTCAATGCACAACTTCAGTTATTACTAAAAACCAGCGATCAGCCCAAAACCTGGGAGTAGTGATGGACTCTGACTTGAACCTTCAGAACCACATAAAGACAGTCACAAAGTCGGCCTTCTATCACCTGAAGAACATCTCCAGGATTCGAGGACTAATGTCTCAGGGTGATCTAGAGAAACTCAACCATCAGTTTATCTTTAGTCGCATTGATTACTGCACCAGCGTATTCACAGGTCTGTCCAACTAATCAAACAGCTGCAGCTGATCCAGAACGCTGCTGTTCGCATTCTGACTAAAACCGGGAAGATAGAGCTCATAACGCCAGTTTTAAAGTCCCTACACTGGTTCCCTGTAGCTCAGAATGGTTTAACACCACAATACATTAAAGATCTGTTGTTGTATCAATCTTCCAGACCTCTCAGGTTCTGGTTCTGGTCTGCTCTGCATCCCCAGAACCAGAACCAAACAAGGAAAAGCAGCATTCAGCTTCTATGCACCACAAATTTGGAACAAACCTCCAGAAAACTGTAAAACAGCTGAAACACTGAGTGCCTTTAAATCTCGACTAAAAACCCACCTGTTCAGAGTTGTATTTGAAACGTAATCAATTACGAATTTAGTGATGGCACTTGACTTAATGTAATGTTTTGATTGTTGATTCTTTGTTACATGAGTGTGTTTTTGTGTTTGTTATGATGAACTTTGAAATGCCTTGCTGCTGAAATGTGCTATACAAACAAAATTTGATTTGATGAGGCTTTAAACCATATTAAAATTAATGTTACACCTAATTTTATCAACAACTGCATTCCTAATGCCCACAACGGATGGTTTCTGGGTGACAGCGAGAGCTTCAACTTCTCTTTTGGTTATAAGCTTATAAATCACACCATTGCTTTCTCTGTTATGACATGCCTACAGTGGGAAGGTGTCAGTCTTATCTTATATATCACTTTTTACTTTTTACTCATGTCCTGCAGATTATTTTCAGTGTTTTTTTCTTTTTTATTTTGGACTGATATGATACAGCTGTCATGGTGGAAGGGACTGACCTGCAGTTGAATAATAGAGAAAAAAACAAGGAGAGCAAAAGTGAACCAGTCACATTGTAAAGGGTTTCAGTAGACCTTCTTGTCATATTGCTTAGAATGTAAGGGCTTACCAGTATTTCTAAAAGTGTTGAATGGACATGTCCAATCTGCTAATATCAAATGGGGCTTTATTGGGTCACCCAAGGCAGAAAGGTCCTAGGTGTGAGACCAGACACAGTGTAGCCTGAAGACACCTTATGATGGACAAGAAGTTTGGATTTGGTGTTCCCTTGCCCAGACGCGGGTCACCGGGGCCCCACTCTGAAGCCAGGTCTGGAGGCACGATGGCGAGCATCTGGTGGCCGAACTTTTACCTATGGAGCACTAGAAATTTAGGAGATATGAATAATGAAGGAGATGCAGACAGTCAGGATGCTGAAAGTCAAGATGATGAGGGCCAGGATGAAGGGCAGGTTGCAGAGGGAGGTCAGCAAGATGAGGAGCTGAGGAAAATGTCCACATGGTACCAACTCTGAGAAATGTTCACAAGGGCCATGCCCGCACTCAACCCCGCAAATATGTCTGGAAAGTCCAAGACAATAACTTTGATGGAGACCTGCCACCTTTTCTAGGAGAAAGAAGGGTAAATGTTAATGGAAGAGAACCAATTGATTTCTTTAGGTATTTGTTTCCCTTAGATCTCATTGATGAGATACTGCATAACACCAACATGTATGCGCTGCAAAAAGGGAAAGAAAATCTGGCAGTGACAAGCGAAGAAATGCAAATTTTTCTAGGGATCAACATGGTCATGGGGTACATTCGGTATCCTAGGACACGAATGTACTGGTCCAGTGAGGATGGCCCTCGTCTTGGAATAATTGCAGATGCTATGATATGATATGAGCAAATTCTGGGTTATCTGCACTTTGTGGATAACTATACCTACCAACCAGCAAACACAGGACATAGGAACATAGAAAAATTAGTTAGAAGAGAAGTTCTGGAGATGCAGATGTTTGATGAAGATTGTCCTCTTGGTTTGGACTGAACAGAAGGGCTATAGGATGTTAGAGTGTATGAAAGTATGTTCAAGTGTTTTTCAAAGCCCACAATGGAATAAGTGGTCATAGATACATAATCAAACTCAGATTAAATCATTCTTCAGTTAAGTACATACTGCTCTATGTTGAGTGCTGAACTTACTGTAACTTCCTGAAAAAATAAAATATTAGGAAAAAAAGTTCATATTTGTTTTTTTAATGCCCCAAAAAGAGTAAAAACAGATTTAAAAAAATCTTGACTCAGGAATTCATAATTCATGCATCAGAGGGTTAAATCAATATGCAAAGTCTTGAGGTTAGTTTCAATCTGAGACGCATAAGTATCAGAATAAATTGCTCAAATTTGGAGATAGCTGACAACGATGACATGATGTATGGTTCACACAGCTAAAAAAATTGCATCAAAGCTGAAACGCTGGGCAGTCTAGTGTAAAACGTTAAGTTTTCTAGTTGTTCTGGAAGGTTTCTGGAGTAAATACAGTCACTGAGACTTTCTCCTTATGGTTGCTGATTTCACAGCTTTGTGAGGTCGACCACAGTTAGATCCATCTGACATTCTGCATCTGAAAATATTTAGTTATTAAAAAATAGGGTTCAGAAAAAAAACCCTGTGTTTTTCCTACCTTTGAAACGTAGCTCGAGCTAAAAATGGCTAGTTGCAATGGAATGCATTGAGTTGTAACATGCTGCTACCTGCTGGTAGTTCGACTTTACTACACACCTTCTTTCAGTGAAAAAATTTATAACATGGCAACAAACTTAAATTTATAAAAGCCCATGAATCAAAACAAACAATAGAAATGTGTAAGAACATAAACATAATTCAGTCTTAATTCATGACTGGAAATGACTTGGTGGTTTAATATAGCAATAATAATTGTGTTTGCCCTGGTGTGTTTTATAATACATTACTGTGGGTAATATTTCGTCCACGTGGGGGCAGTGTTGGAAAAAGAAATAGTAATTTCTCCTATCTAGGCTTTTAAACTCTTATCAAATTGACCAGTCATGTCTTTAGACTGTGGTGAAAAAGAATAACTATCTGGACAATAACAATCTGAAAAAGCTGTACTGAAAAGTGTATATTGTGCGCAAAAGTGCACTTTTACACATACAAAGTATAAATAGATGAATATTGTAGTGACTTAAAGACTTAATAAACTGTTCTAAAAAAAACACACACTCAAAATAAAACAATAAATACATCCTATTATGTGTAACAAGTAAAAACTATTATCCACAAAGTAACCCTGTTCATTCAGAAATAAAATTCAAAACATTTAATCAGTCAAACAAATTACTTTCTTCAGAAGAGGGCGCTGGCCTCCAAAAGGTTGAGAGACACTGATCTAGATGAAATAGAACGATTTATATTTGCTTGTCTCTTCAGATGTCTCTTCCTCAAGTGACATTTGCCTTGTCATTCTTCAGTTTTTTAGTTACAATTAAGAACATCAATAAAAATCTACCAAACCAACTTTGTGGAGATTTTTGTCTTTGTACTTTTAGAAGCAGTACAAGTAAAAACAGTTTTTATTATGATTAGCTCCATGGAAACATTCAGAGTTTTGTGTGATTTCACCAGGGGGCTAATAATTTAGACCACTATTCAAACATGTTTGAATAGTAATAATAACTCTGAAGAGTTTTGAACCAATACAAGTTACAACAACATGCGATGTCCCTTCAACAAAGTATTTTTGAATTGAATTGTTCTGATTAGAGAAGATCTAAAATGAACTCTTTTGGACCCAAATTCTTGTTTCAAAAATCCACTGAGAAACAAAAAAAACCACGCCAGTAAAAGTCCAAAATAAACATTAAATGCAATGAAAATGCGTTTTAACTTTTGGCTGCAATTGCTTTGTTCTTCATATTTATTAAAAAAAGACACAAACAGCTAGAAAGTCCGTCACAGTGGCTCTCAGAAATAAGAGAGCCACCATGATTGCTGGAGACTCAGAGCCTGAGTGACCAGCATTCTGCGTAGATAAAGAACTGCTTATGTAAGGCTTTTAAACCACTGAGTGGGCTTTCACCTTCAATCACCAATCAACACATTAGTGGAAACGCACCAGGCCCTGCCCCGCTGTTGTAAACTTACTGCCCCGTGAGACTGAAAGCGGTTTCTGTTTGTTTACCCTTCAGAGGAGATTAGATTGTGTTCACGTGTTTGAAACTGTGACCTCTTTCAACAACAGTGACGGCAACGAAAATAGTACAAAACTGCATTGCTTAAAAATTGTCACATTTTAATCTTTTTTTTTTGTTTGTTTGTTTCGTACAAGAAATACCCAGAAACTGGAAGATTGTGATCATTCCCTTTTAAAATTTAACATTCGTTTTGCCGCACATTTATTGAAGAAAACAGTGTAATCTTCATTGAAAAGTGATAAAATGCTCATTTTTCCCTTGTTTCTTCACTGCATCTTTTATAAAACACACCCACGACCCTTTTTAAGATTCCTCATTTCACTCTATTAACATTAACCTCCTCCTGCTCCGGCTCCTTTTCACTAACCCCCAACAAAACTCTGGCCTCCCGACTTCGTCCCCTGCTTGTCTTTTGTCTTGTTTCTGAGGCAGGAGCTCCTTCTCTCTGCTGAAACCCATCTGTCGCCCTCGTCCATGAGCAGACGATTGGTCTGCCTGTTTGGTGCTGTCCTGGGGCTGACAACATCAATAAAACTACATTTAGGGAATGAAATTAAACAATGAAATTGGTGTAAGAATGTCCATAGACTTTATTTGGACTGATTTTGATTAATATTTTTCCTTAAAATAAATCAGACATGAATGATTTAGTCAGTAAACATTACCGGCTGATCATTAAGCAAATGATTTCACTAGTAAGCAGGCATACCATCAGAGCGGTGGGTCTGTGTCTTACATTTGGCAAACTTTTTCTGAATGAGATGAGATCAAAATTGTATTGATAGCTGTATTTTTTGCATGACTTAATTCATTTTGTGTCATAACAGCATTTCTGGGCAGTGTAAGCTTTTTTTGTTTGTTTCTTTTCTTCTTCTTTTTTTTTCTTTCTCTGTTTTAAATGTTCCAGAGCATGAAAAATACCTCTTTAGTGAAAAAACTGTTGTCAGCCTAACTATAACCTGGTAATAACCAGCACCTTGTTCCACGCTTTTGTGCAAAACAGAGAAATGACTAGATTGTGAAGGCGTGGATTCCGCTGATGTTTTCAACGACTAGATTTGATTTTGCTAATGTTTATCCGTAACATATGTAATGTGCTAGCTCAGTTGTGAAGGAAGCTATACTATGAAACTAACAGAAAATTGTGTGTGCTGTTAATAACCAAACTCCTGTGTAGTGCTACAACACATTACCAGCAAAAAAAAATTTATTAAACATTCGCTAAAACCACAATGATAAGAAGACTATAATTCCAAAAAGAAGAAACTCGACATCGTTCACAATCCCAATGGATTAGTAAAGGGAGAGGAACTGCGTAGGTAGGCAACAGTCAGGCTAGCCTGAATGCTAACCTGACCTATAATGCTAATCACATAATACATAACAAAATGGTGAATTACATGTTGGTCTCGTAATGTGTTAGTTTTATAGTCCATTGTAATATGAAAAAAAGCTTGAGTTTGAGTGTAAGACAAGTCAGTTAAGTTTAATATTTTTAAAGGAAAAATCAAATGTCTTCTGTTTTGTACCTTAGGTGTAACTTAAGTCCAAGTCTAAAACCAACCAAAAGAACCTAAAAATGCACATTTAGGAATGTTTTGTTAAAAATATTCTGGATACAGCTGTCAAATGGATCTTTTCTTCTGATAATTTAAGTGGAAAAGTTACCATAAACACATTTCTGTCTTGGTGTTTTTCTCCGTGCTTCAGTTCAGACTGGGAGCTTTAGAGACAAACCTCTGATTGAAACGCAGCGACAGTTCCTGTGTAATCATTACAGAAACCACATGTGGCTCCAGAGTTGTGGTTATTGGGAAGAGCCGCTTGTTTAGCCAGAAACATTCTCACACCAACCTCTGTAAATCCACAACATGCATCTGCGTACAGGCTAAACAGACAAGATCCAACGTGTCACAATAGACGTTTTCCTCCACTGCTAAATTGTTTGCGACTAACTTACATTTGCTACAAACAACTTTAAAAAATGTAAAGTTAAGGCTATAAAAAAGAGAACTAACTCACAGAAGTAAGGTTCTGTCATGTGAAGAGACTATTATTATGTCATTTGGGTTTCTACTAGTAATTGAGCCAATTTTGGTCTTACCAGTTTGCTACTCGTGCTACAAAAATTAAACAAGTTTGACTCATATTACATACCAAGAGGATGAGGCATCTAGAAGTCTACTAGTTTCACATTTTTACTCATAGAAAGTCCGGACAAAAGTGCCAATGGTTGCTAAGGACAATTAAGAGTTTTTAAACAGGTATGGGAAAATATTGAACTAGTTAGACAAAATGTCTTGGTGTAGCTACAGACTAATACATAAAAATAAAGACAGTGGAATTTAATATTTACACAAGAGGCTTGCCATACTGCCCCAAACATTCTGGCCCATCTAGGACCTTTTCCCCTAAAGAGCTACAGTACATCTGGCCTGGTGTCGAGCCTTTGGAAATTGACTGTCGTATCTCTGATTTCCTTTCATGTGATGGTCAGGAGCTTTGTAATATAGCTGATGTCTTGTTGATCAACCGATTGAGGTGGTGCCGATGTTAATGCTGCTGCTGCACCAACACATTTCCATGTAAGCTGAGTGCAAACAGTCATTCAAGTGACCAATCAGGACCTCATCGACAGTTTATTCTTTCACAGTTTACCAGTCAGTTGTTTCAAAAGGCAACCTAACCCTCAATAAAAATGCTTTCTTTAAAAAAAACATCTCAGATTTGTAGGGATCAGGGACAGATTTAAAAGTTGCGAAACACAAACCCTTGAGGCCTGGAGTTGGAGAAACCTGCTTTCATTTTGTTTATTGACACTGGACGTTTATGTTGGGATCCAGGGTGTTCTGAGGCTGGAGCCAACACTTCGATGCCAGAGTGTTGCCAATGTTTGGTACTTCAGGCCTCCAAGCTATTTCCTGTGATCTCCTCGTTGTTAAGTCTTCCAGTAATTCTGTGTGTCTCCTTCTCAGGTGACTCCCTTGTGACGCCGTTGCCCAAGTTTCACCTCCAAGCCCTTCCGTCGACTTACCTTCTCAGACTCCTCAGTTGGTTCAGTCTCCTCCGGGCTCCTCTCTTCCTGGAAAACCATAACCCACCTGTCCGCCCTGCACCGTTGACAGGACCCCGCAGAACCTCTCCGGCCAAGCGGCCAGCCCCAAGGACTTCCCCGGAAACCTCAGTACCCCTCTGGGATTTCTGTTCCACTACGCAAGCAAGACCGTCCCATTTAACTCAAGTTGCTAATTCCTACCAACCCCAGACTCACCGATGTCCCTCTTCCATGTTTGCAGCATCCCTACGTTCCGAGTAGACTCCCTTGAAACCAGCTGTGCTGATTATTTGTGATACATCCAGTCCTTGCTTTCATTTACAATAAATCTCTTTTACTGATTTCACTCTCCGCTTGGTGTTTCTGCATTTGGGTTCACAATCTTTGACTAATTATGACAGTTTATACCTAAAAGTCAGATTTCCCAGGCTTAATGTGAGAACTTAACTTGAGCCAGTACAAAGAGTTGGCTGTTGACATGTGAACACGATAATACTGCTCCACTCCCTGTAGTCTCAAAGCTAATTACTGTTGTAAAATTCAGTGATTAAATCGGAACTTTAGTGATTAAATCAACTCCGGCAGGAAACATTCATAAACTTCTAAAATCCTTTCACACAATAAAAGTTCTGCTGACGATTGAGTTTTACAAAACTGAATACAAATGGGAGTTCCAACATATGAAGGCACATGAAATAAAAAAAAATATGGCAAACAGTAAAACTGCTGGTTATGTACCATAACATAATGACTTTAAGATAGAAGATGTGAAACTAGCTATATTTATTTGGCTAAGAAGTTCTACTACCAGCAGCAAACTAATTAAAGCAAAATATCTATGTTGTTTGACCTGCTTGTGCAAAAACTCTTGTATTTATTTACCTATTTATTTATATGCACATAGTCTCTTACTTTAGAAACCTGTGTATCCACGGAGACAACAGTGTTCTTTAAAAGTATTTACTAGGAAGTGTAATGTGAAAAACATCATGCTGTGGTGAAGCAGGGACACAAAAGCTCATTAATCTACTTTACACTGTACCTTAAAATTGGTTGAAACTGAGAAACATAATCCTGTAATTTAGCTTCGCCCATCTTAATACCAACTGTGATGAGCTTTTGTGTCCCTGCTTCACCACAGCATGGTGTCTTTCACATTACACTTCCTGGTAAATACTTTTAAGATGAAAATACCTCTAAACAATGCCTGAACGCTTCACATGTGTCTGGGCGACATTTTGTTGATTTTTGTTTCAAAGTGAAGGATTTTGTCAGGAGACCCACTGAGAAGGATGTAATAATGTATAGCATTCATGCATCTATCCCTTGTCAATCTCTGCTTGTCCATGCAGGTTCCTGTCTGCAGCAGACATTGGCTGGGAGACGGAAACACAATGTAGCTCCTGTTTTGAGGAGATTTTCTCCGTTACGGCGTCGTCTTCTCATTCCCCACCTTTTGTTTCCTCTTTTCACATGTGGGATGTGGAGCCTGAGTCCCATGGATCTTTATTAAACTTTATTTACATCTACCAAGCCAGTAACATGTTCAAGAACCAGTGTTCTAAGTCACAGACAGACTTTGGCAAAATTTATTGGGATTACTAATTAAAACAGCAATGGATTAAGGCGTTAGGTTTGGAATTTTACCTGTCGTCTCATTTAGAATTGTAAATGCATTATAGAGCCACAAATGAGAAACTTAACTTCCTGAGAAAGATTTATGGCATTACTCATGTCAACCGTGCAAGAGAAGTTGCAGAATCACATCTAAGAGTTTCCCACAAACCTCAGGCAGAATACCCTTTGAACTAATACCTCTGTCTGGTTTTGTTGGTTGGACAGCTTACATAGTCTGGTTGAACTGGTTACACGTGAGCATTTCTGTAAATCACTTCTACACTTTTCTGTTCTTTGGACGTACAGAGTGTCCATCTGAAACCCTTTTTCTACAGTTGAAATAAAAAAGGGGAGCTTCATTCACCACAATAAAGACCACTAGAGCAGTCTAAGTGCTTTATTTTAAATTCACAAATACATTTAAAATAAATCTGATAAAGGCAAGAAATAAACAGAACTTCATAGTTCATTAAATAAAAAAAAATCTCTACCCTGGAATAATATAACCTTACTTTTTCTGAATTATGAACTGAGCAAGTCTTCAGAAAGCAAAACCTAGACTGTGTGGTATGGCAGGATTGTGGAACAGAAGTGCTCAGACATATTTATGGAACTGGAATGGTGACAAACTATTTGCGCTGGCGGCCGTTTAGGACTCAGACAATGAAGTCACAATGCAGACACTAACAGTGTCTTTCAATTCATGATGCAAAATGTCCATCGTTTTTTTATACAACTTAACATTAGAAACACAATCACTCCATTTAAAAAAATACAAACATTCTTGTTTGTTTTATTGTGCCCGCAAGTTATTACTTAAAAATAAATAATTCAAAGAAAGTTTAGTCAAACTATTTTTATATACCTTCATTTCCATTTCTATTTCCACAAGATTCTAACAAAAGTTTCACAAAAGAACATAAAAAAAAATCACAAACATTGCGTCACATCCTCATCCGGTGAGAGAACAGGAAAGAGGCGTTTTAGGTTCCAATTGGCTAGCTGGATGTTACAACGTTTCTGATTGGATGAAACTTTGCCGCTTCTGCAGTTCTATTTTGAACATAAATACGAGCAGCCACAAGCTTCCTCAGAGAACAGGGGGCTGTCAGAGAAATAGCACTGTGTCGTTCAGCTCTCTGGCACAGGTAGTAATTATGTGGCTCTAGATATTTTTTACAAGGCCGAATGAACGTTTTAGTCTACGCGGAGCCACCGGGTCACCTACCACCGGTGTTTCGGAGACACATTTTTGAAAATGTGTTCTTAAAATCACGCAAGCTGGCTGGTTAGCTTCCGGGATAGCGTGTACTTAGGAGTGTTTTTACTCATTGGCATCGTCTGGCTTCAAAGCTCAGGCTAAATTTACCCCCAAACTGTTATCTCCGGGATTTATCCAGGTTAGGAAGCAGGAAAGATGGAGCCTCGTTTCGGCAGTGCTAGCCCGCAAAGCGTCGCTTTCAAAAGCAGGCCCGATGGGATCCCCGGGCTTTCCTCGCTTGATCTGACCGACATCAGCGGAAGGATTTCGCACTGCAGGAATCTGTTCTCCCCCGGACCAGCGACCGTGTTGTCTCCGGTCACCAATTTGGCTCTGGACATGAACAATTTAGCAGGCCTTGGAAGGTACCTATTTATTTATTTACAAAATAATTTTTAAAAAGTATGCAGATCATAGATTTGTCTTTGTTTGACTCTCTCACTCTCTCAGCCAATCTGATACCCCCAAAAGGAGAAAGCATCCCCCCTGGAGAAAGTTCCTTCTTTCGCCTCAGACGTCTCATCTGATGCTGGTGAGCTGTTATTATTGATAGTCTCATGTTAATTCATTGCTGCTAATTTCATCCCCTGCTTCATGAACAGCAGCTCTTTTTATGTTGCGTTTTTGAGCTTTCTGAATAAATTTGAGATTCCCATCTTCCCAGGCCTTGGCTTAGATCTTCCTAGTCCTCTGGATGGGGAAGTGGAAGACGCGTAAGTTTCTATTTTTGTTGTTTTTTTTCCCCCTGTCCTCCTGTCTGTCCTAATCAGTAGTTTTACTGCCCCCCCCCCCTCCCACTTCCACTTCTCTAACCATGTGCTTGGGTTCAGCTTGGCAAAGCTTCATTTTTAATTTATAGGATTATTGTTCCACTAATCTCACTGCAGTTGGAGTCATGTCGGCATAGCAACGTTACTTTCAGAGATAACATTTTTTGGCTGGTTGATTGGTTGAATCAATCAGCCAGAAATCGGAATCACCTCATTTTTTTCTCACCTTGACTGGGTTTGTCAAGGTGAGAAAAGTTTTTCTATATAGAAACTGAGTGTTCTTTGTTCATAGATGATCAAAACACTAACAACGAACGGCATGGGTCTTATGAGAATATAACTCATAAGAGTGGAAATAACTTTTCTTTTGGTTGTTTTATTTTGGCAGTAGTACTTTTGAAGATTTTGATCATCAACTCAAACATCATGTCTATTTTTTTTATCTTCAGAGTTTTAATTTCAACTCTTGCATGATTAAAAAAAACAGTGTGATTCCAAAGTTTTAGTGTATTTAATTTTTTTTTTATTATTTCTTTTGACCAGAGAAGCTGATTTTAACATTTTTTAACCTCTGTAGTTTATTTCTGGTAGACAAAATGTCTTTACAGTAATGAACTCTTATAATTCTTGGTGACACATTGCTGGTATTTGGCAAAAAGCCATATTTGGACTGTATTATCGGTGCGTAAACCCAAACACGGCCCTCTGTGTCGCGTGTCTGCTTCATTGTTATCTCGAGCAGTTGGCTGATCTTGGGTGGCCTCCTGACTCGGTTTGAGACATCTGCTGCCCTCTGATGGAAGTTCTTCACTGCAGCTAAGAGGCTGGGTGCTAAAGGCCTCATTGACCTCCTTTCCAAGCTTTTGGGTTGCTAGGAAACCTCCAGGGTTGGGGAGGAGGGTTTTCTCGGCTCTAATGTTTGAGCGGTTGGTGTCCAAAGTGTGATTCAGAAAGGATTTTGTTTGGCCTCTGACCGCAGGACAAGAATGACTTAAAAAAATGAAACTTTGGTTCACAAATTAAACAATTTAAGCAGTGGTATGCAATGTTTATAAAAAAAATAAACATTTGTTAAAATGATTATGTTGTGACAGTTTTAGATAAATAATCTGAATAAAATCAAGCTCCTCTCCACCGTCTCCCTGTGCTCCAAGTACTAGCTTCAGAAATAAACCGCTCAGTTAGAAACAACCAGAGTTCAGGGGGAGGGTCTTAATGCTGTCAATCACTCTGGTGCTTCCACTTGCTCTGTGCTATGTAGCAGCTGGTTCACCACGAATGTTAAAGCTAGTTAGCATAGCCACTGATGACTGTAACGGCATGTTTGCTTTTCCACCATTAGCACATCTAGTTGGAGTCGTGCTACAGGAGGATGATTGGCAGCGCCAAGCCCCTCCTCCTGACTGATTAGTTGTTTTTGACTGAACTCTGCATTTTTACGGAATGCAATAGTAGCACTGGAATTTTTATTTTCTTCACATATTTCACACCATCCTGTCGCAACATGGTGACAGTTTTAATAAAAATGAAATGTGGGAAAAAACATTTTAAAGAAGTTGGACAAGGCAATTTTTTAAGGCAACAGTTCAAAGCCCTTCTTTATGTTTTGGATCTTTTATAAACTGCTAAGCGGTTCCTTTAAACCAGCATTAAAACCCACATGTGTAGCGTTGTCAATAATAACATTGACTAACACATTTGAGTGATGATGGCACTTATGCTATGTTATGTTGTTTCTAAAGTTGGTGGCTGCATGATGGGTTTTTATTACTGTTTTAGTGTGCTTAAAAAAACTAAATTTAACAAAAAACGGATTAAAAAAAAGTAACATCTAGAATACATTTTTTTAATTAACTTTTGTGGTCTGCCAGTAGTTTAATTTCTCCAGTTCTGGCCGCGGGGCAATAGGTTTGAACACCGCTGCGTTTGATAGCTGACCCCCATCCCCGGTGGGTTTCGGCACAGTCTTCAGCCGTGGTGTTTCAATAAGTGAGCGAAAGGAGAGGGGGGTGTTTGTCTGTTTTTTTTTTTTTTTTTTTTTTTTTACGTCTGCGCTACAGAAATGAGGGCGACCCCTATAGAACAACTGCTCTCCGTCCTCTAGAGGTGGATGAATGGGACACGCTCCCCCCATCAACTAACAAAGAGCTCCTCCAGCTACAGGCTGAGCAGCGCTGGCAGCTGCTAGATTAGCTGATCTCTGCATCACTTCTCCTGCTCCCCCCACCCAAACCCTCTCCTCTCTCTCAGCTGCACTCTTGGCTCTCCGCTCTGCATGTTTAGCATACAGGTGGGCATTATTCCAACACAAAGCACCACCTCTTGCCTCTTTGATTCACCCAACTTCCTCAAGTCTCCCCGGCTCTTCAGAGGCTGAGCAGGTGTGGTGGTTCTTTTGATCGGCGGCCACCAATCCAGACGCAGGATTTCCTTTTTAATTACAGCGGAAAATCTTGTCAAACTCCTGATGGTTTTCTTTTTGTGTTGCAGATTTGAAAAATCCATTCAGCAGTCAAGGCGAGTTTTCAACGAGTAAGTTTTTGTGCTCGTTTCAGTTATGAAGTCAGTTGCTGTTGCAATTTTGAAGGGGTGCAAGATCAGACTTTTCTTTTTTGTTGTTTTGCTTTTTTTCTTCTTTAAAAACCAAAATCAGATTTTTTTGTCTTCCCCCATCCAGCCCAAATTACAAATAGGACTGTTCCAGAAATTGTGATAAACTTTTTTTTTAATCTAAATATGACAACCAAAAACAAAAATGAGAAAAACGCGCAACAAAAAACTGTAAATAAAATGAATTTTGTCTATAAACAAAATCCCTTCAAAAATATTAAAAATCAAAATTGAGCTCATTTTAATTTATTCATGCTAAATGACTAGTAATTTATTGCAAAAGCCTTGGTCATGTATAACAAAGTCTTAGGATTTTTCAGGCTTGTTTCCCTGCTGAATTGTATTAATGAAGTAGCCATTCACAGTAAATTTGGGGTTAAATGGGGTATCTACATGTAAAAGTAGGGAATTGTTGACTAAATATGATGTGTATTAATTCAAATTCCATTTTTCCCTTTATTTTATAGGAAGTTGCCAATTAGAAGAATCAACTCATTGCCAGTAAGTCTCTTTCTTTTCCCATCACTATGTATTTTGACTTATTTCTCTTGCATTGCTATTAAATGAAATGTTAATATCTAAAACAACAAAGATTTTAATTGATTTATATAAGATGAAATGAAAAAATAACAGTAAAGCAGAAAAAAGACTTTATTATGTAAAATTGACAGCATGTTCTAAAAACATACCTGGAATGTTGCTTTGATTCATGCATGTTTGAGAAATAATTTGATCTCCCATGACGAGTTGTTCAAATTGGCTGGTTGGACCTTCACAGTGTGACGTCGCCACTCTGCTCCTTCAGATTAGCAAGCAGCAATTGGTAAACACCTGGTTAAACTGAGCATGTAAAGTTTCTATAGATGCGTTGAACGTTATTATTTCCATTCTGAAATTTCACTCGTGCAAACAGTGCTGGAGAGGAAAAAGATTATTCATTTACATGCCATCCGTAACTGTGGAAGAACAGTTCCATTAACAAAATATTTAGTTTTGTACATTCAAGTACAATGTTTATTTTAAATTATTAAAAAGTGACCCCTGTGGTAACTAATCTACCACAGAAATGGCTAATTAGCTGCTTTAATGACGATTTGTCAGAGTTGGTAAGTCACCATTTTATTTTTCTGAGTCAAAACACCAAATTCTGCAGCACATCTACATGTTAAAGTTGTCAAAGTCAAGCTAGCATAACTAACCTGCTTTCCTCTCCCTGGCTATTTTTTAGTACACTTTTTTCTGACCTTGTTGTCTAGTTGCTGCAGTTAGTACCAAAGCAATTTTGTTTTATTTCTCACACATTTAAGATTTGGCGTGTTGTGCTGACAACATGACGGCTAAAACCAATTGTAGCTGTCACTGAAGAGCAGTTTTATGTTGGGGGGGGGGGGTGTCACGTTGCAACGTGTCCGTAGAAACTAAACATGAAAGTGATAAAAGCGACACAGGATCAATAGAAGTCATGTTGTGACGACTTCCTGAAGGTGGAGTTTCAGAAAGAACAGGAGCTTCTTAAAGAGACGGTCCCACTGTCGATGCATTAAATTAGGAAGTCAAAATTTCTTTGAAGTCATATTTGATATGTATAGCATTTTTTATAAAAACTAAAGTTAACATAGTTACGTGATTGTGACAATAAAGCGGCTCTATGTGTTTGGGAGACATTTAAGTGGGGTCTCCATCAGTGGTTGGCTAACTGGTTCCCATTTCAGCCCCAGCTCCTGGGCTTCAGTCCGGCTCTGAAAGGACAGGAGACGGATTCCAGTCGCTACGGAATATTTGGCCAGCAGCCTCAACAAATGAAGCCCTCCGACTCTCAGTTTGACAACAAGGAGAACATCCCAGAGGTCAGTGGATCATTTCCTCCTCCAAAGCATCTAGAAATACTGTTACCATGGCGATAGCATTGCATCTTTCAGGTTAAATTTGACTCCATATCATTTAGAATCTCTAAAGTCATTGTTTAAATCTTCTCTGCTTCAAGTGGATTAATGTGGATGAAGACGATAATACCCAGGCTATTAGCTGAAACACATGGATATCGCTGTGAATAGAACTCGCTTCTCTTTTGCCGTTGTCTTTGGTAGATATTCCTCAAATTTAAAATGTGTAATTCTTTTCTCTCCTCTTTTGTTGTTTTTTTTACACTTAGGAGTTCTTTGAATTCAAGAAACCATCCAAGCCCGCGTCTCGGTGTCGCGGGCGCTCCTTCAACGGAGGACCTTTAAAGGACGCCTTCGCCGCCCGTCCCAGCTCTGCTCCAGCTCTCATGGTGAGAAAACGTTCGAAGAATCCGTCCATGTTTGTTCTGGAGCTTTTAGAAAGAAACAAATTGTCTTCTTTTTTTGTTTCTTATTTGCAGGTCTCTTCTCCTCCGCCAATCCAGCAGCTTGAATACGATTCGAGCCCCGTTTTCCTGAGGCGCTCCTCCCTGACCTCCTCTCTGAACGACGATGAGAGACGACGGCTTTTTGGACGTACTCGATGACAACATGGTGGTAAGATGCCGTTCAAATGTAAATGCATTTAGATTTTTAAAAAAAAAAAATTTTATGAAATGGAAAAGGATTTCATGAAGGGTTTCTTGCTTCTTGCAGGATGACTCTGGGATGCCAACAGGAATGGCCAGCTTGCTCACTGCACCGCTTATGGCTGACAATACAGGAGAGGACTCTGTAAGTTATTAAAATATTGTTTCACATCGACGAAGAGATGTGAAATGAAGACTGGTTGTTAGAAACGATCCGTTTCTCCGTAGCCCATCGTCCGGTGTCGGCCGCGGAACCTGTTTCGCTCTCCCTCCATGCCCAGCCCGGTGTCCCGCCCCGCCATGAAGCGTCCCGACTGCCCTGCAGATGAAAACACTCCTGTGAGGGTGAAGAGGCGGCGGAGCGTCGCAGGAACACCTTTCAGCAAGCTGGACCAAAGTCCAGAATCTCCAAGAACGGTGAGTCGCTGAGCCTAAAGAGGAGGAACTGATAGTTTCCCAATGCCCACCATATGCAAGAAGTTTAGTTGCTCGCAAGCTTTTCTGAGCTTCAGCAGGATTTGAGTGTCTAGGAATGTAAAAATGTTTAATGGTGCTGTAAAGATGTTTGGAGTTGCATTTTTCAGTCTGTTTTCTATTGATCTTAGCAAATCCTATGATGTGACCACATTTCCTGTGGAACTGTTAAACAAGGTCACGACTTCCAGCTAATTAGTTTTATGAAAACATTCCAAGAATCCGTCCACTTTGTTCTGGAGCTTTTTTTAAAAGCGCCAGAACGAAGTGGACGGATTTTTAAAAGCTCCAGAACAAAGTGGAATTCTGGAGAACTTTCTCCACTTTCCTCACAGTAATTTTTCTAGTTCAGTTATGCTGAAGTTGCCAGTGCAAATGTTTGGTTCTAGCGTTAATAATCCACAGCATCAGAGCCTCTTCAAAGTCTTCTGGTTGAGTAAAATTTTTCGGAGTAATGTACCCAAATCCTTTTCCATTCTACTTATAGAGTTGTTCGCTGCTCCAGCGGTCCAAATCCTTCTGTCACACAGAGATCGAGAAGCTTCTGGACAAGTCGGACGGCTCCAATGAGCTGATTGGAGACTTCACTAAGGTTAGAGACCGAAGCCCCTCTGCTCCTGTAGTTGTTTTTTAAAGAAGGAAACTTTTCCAATCCAATTACCTTTTGTCTTTTTAAGCCTTTCGTTCTTCCAACGGTGGATGGAAAACATCAAGACCTCAAGTACATTACCTCAGAGATGGTGAGTACTCTCATCCTGCCCAACATCTCCATGAACTCGTTGCATGGATACGTTTTGTTTTCATAACTTTATTGGTCGTTCTGTCGACTTGTAGATGGTGGCAGCTCTCACCGGCCAGTTTGATCACCTCGTAGATCAGGTCATCGTCATAGACTGCCGCTACCCCTACGAGTTTGAAGGTGGACACATCAAAGTAAGTCGACCCATTGAACAGAATAAATAAATGAACTTTCTCTTCAGTTTTAACCTGACGAGGTAGAAACGTGTGCAAAGGTGATTTCTTTGTGTCCTGAGCTGTCCCTGTTCCGTCTCAGGGGGCTTTGAACCTCCACCAAGAAGACCAAGTGGAGGATTTCCTCCTCAAAACCCCCATCATCCCCTCCTGCCCAGAAAAGCGAGTCGTCATCGTCTTCCACTGCGAGTTCTCGTCGGAGCGCGGCCCTCGAATGTGCCGCTTCGTCAGGGAACGGGACCGCGCCGTCAACGTGTATCCCAATCTCCACTACCCCGAACTTTACATCCTCAAGGGCGGATACAAGGACTTCTTCCCTTTCTTCCAGGTAGTTCAGCTACAGACATGCAGTTCTAGGCCAAAACATTTCCTGATTCTTCATTCCTATAGTCTCAACTTGATGCATTTAAAATTAAGGTCTTGCAATGTTTTTATCAAAGGAAAAAAAGTTGGCCTTTTAATGTTTCAAGGTCTTGAATTTTGTCTTTAGGACCATTATATTTTTTTCTCATGAGAATTTAATATCAGGTAAAAGTTTAAGTTTCACTCTTACATCTTCATTTTCAAGTCGGCTAACGCTAACTAGCTGGTAAGCTAGCTTCTTTTGAGTGTCCATCATGGCTTATCGCCAGTTACCTGGACAAAGTTTGTACTTTTATCATAATTTTCAACAGCCGTACTTATCAATTTTACTTAACGGTACGTTCAGAGGTTATAGCTGAGCTGTGTGTTCTTGTCCCGCCCAGACTCAGTGCGAGCCCCAGTCCTACCGGCCGATGCACCACGAAGACTTCAAGGACGACCTGAGGAAATGCCGCCTGAAAAGTCGCACCTGGGCCGGAGAGCGCAGCAAGCGGGACATGTACTGCCGTCTGAAGAAATGGTGACGAGCGCCTCCTCTCGTCCTCCACCCCAACCTGCCTCCCCGTATAAATGGACTCAGCAGGACCTCCCCATGCAGCCCACCGCCTCAGCCCACCCACCAGAAAGGCCTATTTTGGATAACACCAACAGAAAGGGGCTTTTTCTTTTTCTTTTATTTCCCCCCCCCTTTTTAAAGTTTTTTTTTATTATTATTTTTAGCAAATCCACCACGTTTTGTTCATGTATTTATGCTACATTTCCAGATGGGGAAAGACTTGAAAGGAAAGAAGCTTCCTCCTTCACAAAATGCTGAAGTTCTGCAAAGTGACTGTTTGAAGAAAACCACTTGGACCTATTGCTCATGTTTACCTGTCGTTGTTTTTCTTTTCATGTACATGTATAGAAAAATTTGATTGATCTGAAGCACAAATCAGCGACTTTGCAATAATACAACTGAACCAAATGATAGATCACGTCTTTTATTATTTTCTGCCATTTTAAGCACTTAGTTTTAACACCATGAGGTTTGTTTTTTTTATACTCCTTTGTAATGCACATTGTTTTTATGGTTTGGCCCCGTTTTTGTTTTTTCTTTTTTTTCTCCATAATATCATTGTAGCATCTTGTCCAGAATTTCCAAAAATGCTAATTGGATTTTGTAATGTCATGCAAAAAAGATGGAAGTCAGATATTTTCTCTCCTCTCCTTCCTGTCCAATTGCAATACTTGTTGATTTTTCTCAGTGAAAATACCAAAGCAAACCAAACTACCTGTTAACTGCACTGTTCAAGTTTCTTCTTATGCTGCAGGTCGGCAAGGTGAAAAGATCTTTGATTTGTATCTTTTTTTTTTTTTGTCTTTGCTGTGACTCCTTAATTTTCAAAGATAAAACGGTCTTGCCCCGTTTCTGAACCTGTGTGAGTGTCAGTCGGGTGGCTTCAGTATTTTGGTGCAGGCTTGTGGTGGAGCTGCTGAAATAAAGATCCTATATGAATTCAGATGGGTTGTATTGAAGCCTTTCTGTAAAATGTGGAAACAGGACTTGATATTCACAACTCTGGTTCGATCACATGCATTCTTGGATATCAGGTTTTTAATTTTTTCATTAATCTTTATTTTTAAGGATATAGTTTTTTTGTGTTTTTTTTTTTTTTCTTTAATTTTCCCCTTTTGTTTTAAGCAATTCATTTTAAAGTGATTTTAATTTATTTTTTTGTGTTTTATCCCCCAACCTGCTCAGTTTGAGATTTCTCCGGTTGAATTTCAATCTGGCCAATCAGCAAGCAGAAGAAGTCCTGAATGACAATGTTGTGTTTATATATTATTTTTGTCTGCCTGTAGTTTTAGCAATGGCAGCAGGGGAAGTGAACGAAGCAGTTCAGTCCATGTGGTGTTTTGGTTCGTTTTTGTGAAGATGCACCGATGGCCTCAGGCCTATTGGTGCATCAGCCGATGGGACTGGGACCGTCGTCAAGGACGACCTGAGGAAATGTCGCCTGAAGTCGCCCCTGGGCCGGAGGGCACAGCAAGCAGGGCATGTACTGCTGTCTGAAGACATGGTGATGACGTCCTCTAAAATGTGGAATCAGGTGTAACTGTGTTAAAAACACAAGAATGAATAAATAATAATTTCATATCTTATTCTACAATAGGATTGCATCAGTTGCTGACAGCCATTGGTTGCTTCTGCTTACAAAGAGCAAAATTATATGGAGAAACTTAGAAATCAAAAGTTTCTGCTATGGATGGATTGAAACTTACATCATGTAGCATCAGTCAGGTGTGTTTTTTTGTTTTGTGGTGCCATAATAAAAAAAAAATTAAAATTTTGTGGCAAAAAGTTTGGACTCCCTGAAACAGGGTGTGTGTATGAACACATTGAGTCTGTTTTGGATTAAAGAAAGTCAATACATTCAAACTTGTACGACGGATTCTTGTTTTTGAAAATAATTGCCATTATTTTCCACAAAAAAACAAAACCATAAAAGTCACACTGCGAGGAGTGTATGTAAACTTCTGATCCCCGATGTAAAAGATAGGTTTGTGAATTATTTACAGTGTGAATGTTAGTAGCTGCTTCCTGCAGCTAAAAGCTTTCATGATTCAGAAACTTTGAGGAAAATGTTTCTTTAATAGAGGAAACTAAATTCTTTCTGTAGAATAAAACCAGCTGCAGTCTCAGTTCAGATTTGAATTACTTTCAGCTTTTTTGTGTTATTTTCACCACAGGTTTATCTGGATGGCTCCATGAACCTGCAGAGCGAGCTTCCGGTACGCAGAGACACTTGTGTCCATGTTTGAACTCTAATGGCACATCAGCTCCTTTGTTTGCTCCTCTGCTCTCCTCGGCGGGACTCACTGGTTTTCCTGCTCAGAGCTGCTCTTATTTTTTTTCAAATTCTCCCTCCAGCAGCCAGCGTGGGGAGTGGCCTCTTTGTTTCAGCACGTGTCCGCTGCGTCCTCCCACACACACACACACACACACACACACACACACACACACACACACACACACACACACACACACACACACACACACATTCCTTTCTTTGGAGGTAGACCCTGGCTGCATGACGGGCCTCGACAAGAGTTTAACAGTTCTCTGGAAAAGAAAAGAAAACAAAAACAAATACTCAGAACTACTACGTGTCATCAGAAACGTGACCCATTCGTTGCAAAAACACAAAATTTTTCAAAGTATTTTTGGTCCACTTTCTATCTTAGTGCAACTGAAATGAGACAAAAGCTTTCAGCAAAGCCCAGAGCTTGTTTAGTCAATCATCTAAAAAATGTACTACTTCCACTGGCAGATTATTTCATCTATGATGTAGGAAAAATGTCATAAGTAAAATAATTTGCCAGTGGATTGAGTATTTTTCAACATTATGGAATTATTGACTTAGAACAAGTTACCTGTAAGTTAGTACTCTTGAAATAATACTAAACTAAGATATTTGTCCTAGAAACTAGATAAAAATACTTAACTTACATAAGTTGTTTTGTTTTTTCCAGTAGAGAGAAAGTGTTAGAAAAACACATTTGAGTCTAATTGTCTAATCAAACAAGAACTGATCTAAAAAGCACACAGTCACTCAGTACAAGAAAAAATATCAAAACATATACAAATAAATCGACCCAATGAAGTAAATAAGTCTTTAGAGACACATTAAATTCCCCAGTGGATGAAAATGCTTTGAGCTCAGTGGAAGCTCATTACTTTGAAATCAATTAATTTGAGTAAATTCTGATCAATTCTGGTATTTTAAAGGGAAAGTCAGTACAGTTTTGTACATAAAAACATCCCAGTGTAGTTTTCTGATCAGGTTTGACAATATGCAGCTTGACTGCAGCTATAAAAAGCTTCTAGTAGAACCCAAAGCTAAACCGCTCTCCCTATGAAAAATGACAAAGCTTACTTGTTTTGGCTGTTTTACTGGCTTGACTTAAAACACTTTTAACATTTTTGATAAAGTTGAGGTGAGCGTATTTCTTGGTCTATGGTGTGTTTTGGATCATTGTCCTGTTTCAACATGTAGAGTATCAGTGTCAACCAGCTGGCAGTTAAGTTAGGGTGAAAAATTTAGAGCACCTGCTGACCTACAGCATGATGCTGTCACCCACTTTGCTGTTGGAAGCCTTATTGTAGTTCCTCAAAACTTACTTTATCATTTCAGGCAAAAAGCTTCACCCAGCCATTGTCTTCCTATGCAATTCTCATCTCCCTTCAGTATAACATCTGCGATTTCTCACATTGAGAAATGGAATTTCTCCAGTTCAATTTCAACCAGACCAATCAGTGAACAGAAAGAGAAGTTGTGGTAACACTTTATTTGAAGAGGTGTGCATAAGACTGACATGACATAAGGCCTGTCATGAACATAAAGAAGTCTTTATGAATGTTTATGACTGTTGTCATGAAGTGTCATTTGGTAAATAATGAGACTTTTAATGCAAAGTTGCACTAAAATTTGCATTGAAAGTCCATTAAAAATGCCAACTTTGATTTAATTATCATACACAGTAAAAATATCAGTGTTGAATTAACACCCAAATGTGTCTATATGTGTTCAAGTCAGCTGGTGTTAAAGTAACACTTTTGAAAGTGTTAAAAGATTGACACCCATTTTTTTGTTAAATTAACTTTGGTCTATAATACTGAACTGGGTTTAAGAAAAGTTAAACTTTCCATTTCTGTGTATTGTTTTGAATATTTTCCACTGGATTTGATTGATATTGACACCTTGTGGGTCAATTTACTTTTTCAACACCAGATTATGTTTAGTGATCAACACTACACTGGTGTTACTTGTAATATATTTTAACACTAACACGGTTGTAAATGTTAATGTGACTCTCTGTATTGTTGAATTTAACACCAGCTGACTTGGACACATATAGACACTTTTGGGTGTTAATTCAACACCGGCATTTTTACTTTGTAATTTACAAAATTATGCAGAAGCTGTCCTTTGCATGTATGTCTGTACTTTGAGGTCCCACAGAAAAAAAAAAAAAACTGAACTGATGCAAGGCTGAACCTGGCACCAAAAATCTCCAGCCTTGCTGCGACCGGTAACCACCGTGTTGCTGAGGCGTTGACAGTAAACTGACACACCAGCCAGTAAACCAACCAGCCTTGCAACCCGACCAGGATGCAGCATGCAGCATGCAGCCCATGCCTGGGTGTGGCCCCTGGGTGTGTGGGAACGGACTTTGCTTCTGAGGGTTTTTCAGGGACCGGCGCTTTCTGCACATCGTCTCTTTTGCGATTGATGATATCGCCACATGCCGAGGATGTTTTTGTTCCACCTCGTCAAGAATGCACACAGCAGACCAAAAGTTAAATGAATCAGTCGTCCGCCAGTCGTGCTATTTCTTAAGCTTCCTCTGTTTCAAACTGGCGCGCCTCGTCCTCATTGGTCCAGCCCTTCCCTTCGCCACATCCTGTTCTTCTTACTCAGCTGGTGTGGTTCATCACATGGAAATGTGACTCACAGTTCAAAACAATGAAACTGGTTACGTTTTTTTTTTTTTTTTTTTTTCTTGTGGGGAGCCAGACACGAGCCTCTGCACAGCTCTCACGCTTAATGCCATTACAAGTCGATGAGACCCCAGATTGAGGAGCGGATCACGTCAAACAGCTGCAGCCGGGTCAGGCAGAGCGACTGGACTTCACTTTCACATTGAATGTTCACGGAAAGATCTGGTTAATTATTAGCTGTAGTGATTGTCCTTTTAGCTGAGGGAAAATGTGCATGATTACCCAGAAGGTGTCACAGAGATGCTCTTCACCCACGCATGTTCTGTTTCATGCAACATGACGATGCGGCTTCTTAAGATTGAAGCCCTAACGGTGGTTTGCCAAAACTCATGTGTTTGTGTTTTCGTCCCAAACCATGTAGCAATCAAGAAGGTTGTCTTGCCACATTACAGCAAAATGTAATTTTCTGTCGATTTTTAAAATGTCATGTGTTGTAAATGAAGGCTACGCCTCTCTGAACACACAACCCATACGGTGAAACATGGTACAGGTAGCACATAGGCTGACACCTTTCATCAAACCCATATGACCCTTTGTAACATGGAATAAAGTCACTTTTTAAAAGACATTTCAAATTAGCTGCGGTCCTGCAATGTTTTTCTGAATTGAATACATGTATTGTCCTGTTCCAGTCTGGGTGAATGAGACACAAGTAAACCACCAGGAACACAACATCCTCAGGACTTCTGCTTTCCAATGGTTGTGGGTTCGTCAGGAAACAAGATGAGAAAATGACCGCATTAGAGAAATGAATGTGTTCTTTCTCTTTTTTTTTCGCTGTCACAGCAGTTTAACCTCTAACGCACACACACACACACACATACACACACACACACACACACACACACACATACACACACACACACACACACACACACACACACACACACACACACATATAGACAAATGCAGGGCCTCTTAGGCTGAAGAAGCAGCAGCTGCTCGATAACCAGTTGTCTCTGCTTGTCTTCTGGTGACACTAAGCCTGAATCCTCCTGTAGACTTTATTTCATTTTAGAATTTATTTTGTGTAATATGTAGAAAAAAGAAATCAATATAGATATAAACATATATTATATTATATATTTATATGTTTGACTGTCTGCGCACATGTACAGTAGACAAAACTAGAAAAACAAATCTCGAGCACCCTCTGCTGGTTAAAACGTCGCATTGCAACAACCCCGGTCACATGATCACATGACCAACGCGGAAGTAAAACTCCCGAGGATGCAAAGTGGCTCCTTGAAATGGTTCCTAGATTCCGAGCGGCGTTTCAGAGGCTTTTGAAAGACATTCCAGTAAAATGGTGCGGTGCTTCCTGATCCACACCGTGTGTCCAGTCGGCGCTCTGACCGCCGGGGAAAGTCGGGTTCTTTACTCCCGGCTCTTCGGTCCAGACGAGGTGGTTCTGTCCGGACAACGCGAGTTCACCGCGGAGGAGAGGAGACTCCTGCAGAAGGACAAGGTTTCTGTGGTGGCCAGGTGAGAACGATGGGAGTAGTTATGAATTATTAATCAGAGTGGTGAAAACGACATGAATCGGTTAGAAACGCAGGAAGAAACTCACTAATCCAGGTCTGTAATCCTTACATGATTGGTTATTTGCCAACATTTAAACATATTCAAAATTCAAAATTCAATTTTTTTTCCTGTTCATTAAATGCATCAAACACTAAAGCTACGTAGCGTGAGGAGTGACAGGTTACAGTAAAGAACTTAAGTAATTAAATGTCATTGATTTATTAAAACGAAAATACAGAAATAATTTATTAGAAATATAATTAATATTTGTGCGAAATATTATTAATGTGTTGATTTCACTGCAATAAGTTTATGATTTGATCAATTATTTAATGTCCCCGTCTATGGGAGGACATAAATAATATCGTAAGATAAATTTCTTGCAAGATTTATGATTCATAATTTGTGACGATAAATTCCAGTTAATGTTAAAAAAACAAAAGGTCCAAAAATAATTTTGTTTATTTTGTCCACAGTTTTTTCATCAAGAGCTTCACAGGATGCAAAAAAAATCTGACTGACTAAATGAAGTCTCTATACGCAGGTTAGAGATATAAACCAATCGCACTTCTGTCATTATGCGGCATCTTGAAAAAGCTTATTTGAAATAGCGAAGAGTTTCAAGAGCAGCATGTTAATGGCTCTATGAATTCTTTAAAAAATTGTAATAGTTTTTTTTTTAAAATCTTTTTTATTGTTATCACAATAGTACTACAAAATATTGTAATAAAATTTTAAGTCTGTATCCAACCCCATTCATGTGCTGAAGCACATCATGAGTTAATTTAAACTGTCAACTTCACCCTTCAACCTCAGTGGGCGGGACTAAGGCTGCTTCTACACAGACCTTGACGCCTGATTGGCTACTTCTAACACCAAACCTCTTCCTCGCTTGTGGAAGAAGTTGAACAATATCTTTGCTGGAAAAGTGTAGAAAACCAGATTGGATCCACCTTCAAAGAACACGCAGCACATATTTGTAGAAGGGGGAGAAGAGACGAGGTCGCATCCAAAAACAAAATCAGAAATTGGTAGTATTGGGTACGAAAACCGTGATCGGTGCGTTTCTACTCTGCTGATGCTGCAGTGGCTCCACACACAAACCCAAACTGTTTCTCACTTAGCTTAAAGTTTTGCTCATGTGTTTGATTACCTGAAACTTAAAATAACTTCTACTTTTCATTTTACATGGAACCAATCCCCAGGGATCTTTACAAAAATACTAATGGATTCAAAGTTAATTCCATATATTTGAACTTGCTACAAAATAATGCAGTTAAGTTTAGTTTATTATTCGAGACACTGACTCCTGCAACAATCCCGCATGTAGAAGAAATGTTTATTCACATTTTTATTTATTCAGCAGTATTGTTCCTGCTCATCTTTTTTTTTCCTGGATCCTGCTAATATTCTGAGGCACATATTTAAAAAAGGAAAAAATGAAAAAGAAAGAAATTCCTGCTAAGCAGCATGAAGGTTGGAGGAGGCTGTCGGTTTCCTCGTTCGTCTCATTTCTGGTAAAAATGATAATTTTAAGTTATTATTCTTAACATTGACATTACAAAATAAGTACAAAACTTTAATAACAAATATATTTTAAATCACATTTAGGGGATGCTTTTCTTTTTTGCACCTTCAGTGAACAACATGCAACTTTGAAACGTAGAGGGCAGTGTATCACACTATCTGGCCAGTAGAGGGCAGTGTATCACACTATCTGGCCAGGTAGAGGGCAGTGTATCACACTGGTTAGCCAGTAGGGGGCAGTGTTTAGGGTCCAATGATCTCCAGCTACTGTAAACGCACATAAAAAAATCTGTTTTTATGTTAAAGTTTGTACAGAAAATTTTGAAGAGAAACATTGATTTAGCTATTTTGAGCCACAATCTGAAATGTCTAACTAACATGTGATGCCGTTTCTCCTACGAAGGCGGGTCCGAAGTGCCGTCTCCCTGTCGCGGGAGGCTAGTGGTCGGCAGCTGGTGGACGCGGTGCCGGGCGACGAGGCTCTGGTCCTGCAGGACGCAGACAGCGGGGTGGTGCGTCTGAGAGCAGGTGAACCTTTTTCTGAGGAAATGAGCGTCTTGTGGCTGGGGGTCCAGAGCCTGGGCTTCACGCTGGTCTGTGAGCCTCACGACAACCTGCTGCTGGCCGAGGGCGTCTTAAGAAACCTGACCAGGCACTGTCTGGACAACCTGCACATGCTGGGGCAAGGCAGCGAGGTGAGCAGGAGGCAGGGTTATTACTAACCAAGTGAGAAAGAATAGTTAGTCAAATTTGGACAAGATTCAAACGTGGACAGAAAGTCTTGAAACTTTTTACACAGAATGTTTTCTGATCATATCCACCACCAGCAGGACGGCGCGGTGGGTCTCATGGCTCTGTATGTCTTACTGTCAGCCCAGATTCATATTCCATGTAGTTTGTAGTTAGAACAAACTTAATGGAGATTAAACGAAATTTTGATCGCCAATTTTCTGTCCTTTCAGTGTTTTTCAGTGTCAACACTTTAACTTTTAATTTTTCCTCATGTTCATCCATTTTTTAGTCTTCTAGATGTTATGTTACGTCTTTTCCTGAACCAATAACTGATCTATTCATCGATTGCTGTTTTCTGACTGATCACCGATCTTTAAAAATCCTCACCCACCAAATCCAGCTTATTTTTGTCTGTAAAATCGCTAAATATAGCAACAATATATATTTTTATATGTCTGAAAAATGGCTAAATATAGTGGCTGAGTTGGCAACAGTGGGGCTGAAGAAGGGATTCGGTGTGAACCAAAACTGTCATTAAGATACTTTTTAACTATTTTGTTTTGAATACATAAGTGAATTTTACTCAAACTCTAGTTAACCACATAATTCAAATGCTGAAAGAACGGTGGGAAAATTCAGCTTTTGACAGAAAACCCCTTTTTTTTCTCCTGAGATCTGTCACTCAGCGTTGAGATGAAACTTGAATAGATCTCTGACCATAAAGGAAATTTTATCCTGCTTGACCAATCCATCCTTCCAGTGAAGTCTGGTGGTGGAGGCAGCATCATTCTGTGGGAATGTTTGACAATAACGGATCCTAAAAACGTTACTCTCTTTCAGAAACATAAATAAATTCTTCTCCTGTAGAAAAAACAAACTTCCTTTCTGTTCGCAAATCTAGAATGGTCACCGTAGCAACCGTTCTCCTCCAGGTCCTGCTGAAGAGCAGCCGGATCGACGTTCTGCTCAGCCGCCTGCTTCCTCACGGCCAACTCCTCTTCCTCAACCATCGCTTCGCTCACAGTCTGGAGAAGGAGGTGGCGTCTTCTATGGCCAAATGAGGCCAACAGCTGCATCCCCTCCACCTGCCAGCTGGTGCTTTAACCAAGACTTAATAATAATAATAATAATAATAAAAAAAATAATCAATTTAATTTGTACCGCACTTTTCATTAAAAAAAAAATCTCAAAGTGCTACACAG
Source organism: Poecilia picta (assembly GCA_033032245.1). Taxonomy (NCBI): domain Eukaryota; kingdom Metazoa; phylum Chordata; class Actinopteri; order Cyprinodontiformes; family Poeciliidae; genus Poecilia; species Poecilia picta. Next base: position 23,358,682 of record CM065374.1, read on the forward strand.
TGCAACTAAAATTGTAGATAAAATCAACAACATAAAAATGTGGAGGCACAATAGGCTCGCTTAAATGAAAAAGTTCTTAAGCCTCTTTTGAAGTCAACCAGTGGTTGCCGAGCTCTCAAATAATCCGGGAGAGAGTTCCAGAGACAGAGGGAGAGGGGGGGCAGCCACATGTCCTTAATCTCCCATGGTCCTTAATCTGGATCGAGGAAGGTGGAGGAAGTTGCAGTCTTGTGATTGTAGAGATCTGGAGGATGAATGTGGAATGAGAAGGTCCTTCAGATAATCTGGTGAAGTTCTGTTTAAACATTGATGGGTAATGAGAGCGATTTTGTACTGAATTCTGTAGGTGACAGAAAGCCAGTGAAGGTCATGCAGGATAGATTTAATATGGGCAGATTTGCTCTCAACAGAATCCTGGCTGCGCTGTCTTGAATGTATTGAAGCTTCTGAAGATGTTTTTATGGACTCCAATGAACAGAGAGTTGCAGTAGTCGAGCCTGGAGGAGACAAATGCATCAGAGAAAGAGAGAGATGAATGAATTTTAGAGATACTACGAAGATGAAGGAAACAGGTTTAAATAGATGTTTAATGTGATTTTCAAATGTAAGATGAGAATCCATTCTAACTCCAAGATTTGTAATTGTGGTGGAAAGGGGGATGTCTTGTCCAGAAAAGAAGATGGTCGTCAAAGTTGAAGATTGAACCTGGTGAGGTGTTCCGATCAACATGGCCTCAGTTTTGGAGAAGTTTAACTGAAGAAAGTTCTGATTCATCCATGTCCTTATGTCCTCCAGGCAGGTGGTGAAGGCAGTGAGTGAAAATGGTGATGATGATGCCCCAGTTCTGATGTAAAGTTGTATATCGTCGGCATAGCAGTGGAAGGAGATGTTGTGCCGATTAAGGATTTGACCCAAAGGCAGCATGTAGAGGGAAAATAGCAGGGGCCCCAGGACTGACCCTTGTGGGACACCACAGGAGACAGGGACAGCCTGGGACTTGGCCTTGCCAAGGCTAACACATTCCAGCCGATTGGAGAGGAAAGATTTAAACCAGTCCAGAGCCGTGTCACAGAGACCGACCTCCACATGAAGACGGTGTAGGAGGGTATTATGGTCCACAGTGTCAAAGGCTGCAGTTAGGTCAAGGAGGACAAGGAGAGAAGTAGAACCAGTATCAGCTTCCATGAGGATGTCATTGGTAACTCTCAGCAAAGCGGTCTCAGTGCTGTGAGCAGAACGGAACCCAGACTGAAATTTCTCGTAGGAGTTCATGCATATCTAAGTTAAATGAAACATGTGGTTTTGGAGGTCGATAAAGCAATACAATATTCATCTGGAGAGGGCCTTTGAGATTGAAGGCCAAACATTCAAAAGAGCCAGATTAGCTGCAGATAGCTGCAGAGTCCTGAAGAGCCAGATAGGACAATTTTAAATTACTGCAGTAAATGCCGGCCAGACCACCACAGCTGGTGGTGAGCTCTCTGCAGATAGCTATATCCAGGGGGACAAGCTGCTTTCAGGGAACTGTACACATCCGGTTGGTGCCATGTTTCAGTAAGGCACATAAGGAGCAGTTATGTCCAATCAGCTGGGAAGCGGAATAGGTCAACATCAACGAGCCAGCCAAGCCAGGAGAAGCTAGCATAGAGCTAAACCACTAACAGCAGACCCACGGCTCCAAAACAGATGTTCCGGAATCAGAGCGATGGAATCCACAGCATAACTTGAGGAATAGCACAGGAGAAAATCCAGTAAGAGATTACGACAGCTGGCCACAACAGAGCGGCTTGTTTTTTGCGGAGAAGCGGTGAACATTCAGCGCCAGCGTCCTCTCCCGAAGCAATCAATTGAGCCACAGAAACCAAGACAGAGACTTAGCACCAGAGTTTACTTTTGGTAATGTATGTGTGTGTGTTTAAGAAGCAGGCCAGCCGTCTCTCTGCTGCTGTTGGAGAGTGGAGGACGTGTAAACACAGAGTGAGGATCATCTCCCTCCGCCACCTTCACTTGGAGGCTTTGCTTTCTATCCTGTTTGTCAAATTCAACAGCGGCAAAGTAGAAAAATAAATAAATAAAAATGGCGGCATCTTAAGTGCAGCTGAATGAAGACTGGATTCACCAAACTCAAAGTGTCATGATGTGGCCAGTAGGGGGAGCTGGTTTCCTGCTTCCTGCTGAGAGAGAAGAAGAAAGTTGACCAATTGGTGGTTTTGAGTCGTATGATAAGTAAAGGTGTTGCGCATGCTGTACTAGAATCAGCACAGAACAGAAAATGTGCTGCTTGAGTTTTTGTTGAACTGACACTGTAGGTCTGAAAAAGCCAACTTTACTAATGAGACATTCTTTCTTCTGTATTTATGTCAACATCATTTCAAAAGTGTAAATGGTCTCATTTTCTTGTATCTAGAATAAAATCTTTGTCTTGTATTTGCTGTCATGCTTGTTTTGAGTCTTTAACGTTTTGTTGTACTCCAGAAAACCAGAGGAAATGATCAAACAATGCGTCAAGCTATTTTCTTTATTTGGTTTCTAATCTTAATTTAACCATATGAAATATGTAAAACTGTTTGAATTGTTCTCATGTGTAAAAAAAAAATCCAAAATGATTTATCTCCAGGTCTGTGAAACAACTCACCGTTGAAATCAGGTTATTTTACACTTGGACATCCATTTACAGTTATTTTTTTTAATTGCTTAAGCACAACCTTAAGGGCTGTTTTTTCTTTTAAAAACACTCAACACAATTAGCACAGCAGCACCTTGGATTATTTGCACAATGGAACACTTTGGTTAAAACCGCAATTTCTTACAACCCAGTTTTCCTCTGAAATTATCCGTCACATGCTCTGGTTCAGTTAAACTCTCCTGTGTTTATTTTAAAACACTTGAAGCATTAACATCGAGAAGGTGAAAATATAATTTCACCAAACCACATGACACAGACCAGCTGAAACACTGTTTCTCTTTGTCATTTTTTAAAATTACTGAAGTTGAGAAACAAAAGTAGATCACAGTGAACATGATTCACCTTCTGTTTACCTTAAAATGTCACAATTTTCTGACATTGTCTACTGATCCTGTTGGACCATTTAGAGATCAATGAGACAAACACCATCATTTTAATTTACACATTACCTACTGTAAATATAAATTTTATGTTAAGTTTCATATTGAAAAACATATTTGAAAAAAGAGGAATCTTTTTCCTGAATGAAGTAGCAATACTGTAGTAAAGAAATTCAAAAAGTCATTTTTAAAATGCCATCATTTGCATACATTTTGTCTTAAAACATTTTAAAATATACATTATTTGTTTTTATTAGAGTCCTGTCTTGAAAAACTACTTTTTATCTTCACTTTAGTATAATTTTTAGACACTCTGCTCCCCATTAATTCAGACAGTTTTAATTTTAGTGTCTCAGCAATAAGAACCTGTAAATGAGTTAAATACTCAGTGCAGCCACTAGGGGGCAGCATCAAGCCAGTCATGACGGGTGTTGCCCTGTTCCCACTAATAAAACACAGACTAAAGCCAGAGCAGAAATCCTTCCTGTTGCAAATATCCTAAATCCTTCTGCCTTGAAACTATTTCAAACAGGATGGCTGACACCAAACAACCAGCATTTAAAATTGCTTCTGCATATGTGTGTGTGTGTGTAATTATATGTAATTAGTGATGCACAGAAACAGGAAGATGATCCTTGGCTTCAAGCAGCTGTTTGATAAAATTGCATGAGTTAATGTCAAGTGGAGATTAAAATGTCCGGGTCTGGCTGTAGATCTGTTCCGTACGTTGTTCTTTCATCGGCCGTGATTGTAAATATAAGCTTGTTGGCAGGATTATTAAAAAGGTTTACCAAAAAATCTGTTTATAAATAAACAAACAAACAGAACAGGTTATTAAAAGCTGATAAGTATGAAATCCCATGGACGGTTTTACTCTATATACATGCTAGATTAGTGTTATAAAGGGCTAAAAGAAGATTAGGTAAGTTTTTCTATTATAAAATAATATTCCCTAAATTATACCCAAGGTTCCCTGAGGTTCAAGTTCTTTTGGGTAAAAAAAAAAGCTTTCTGCATATAATGAAATGGAAACCAGCCCTTCTTGAGCTTTAGTGGCACAGGAGGACTGTAATTAGCTGCAGTACAAAAGCAATCGGAAGCAATTGCAAACTTTGCAAATGGTTTTTTTAATAGCCTTACACTAAAAATAAAAAATAAAAAAAATAAACTAACCAGATGGTGAGCTGGCTCAAGACTATCAAAGGCAGCAAAGGTTAAACCGTGTGAAGCCCCAGAGCTGCAAGATCAAAGGTAAAATCTGTTTCCTGCTTAGTTTGTGACTCAGGCAGAGGGAAGATCCTCCAGAGTCTCCTGGAGAGAAGAAAACAAATGACTGTGCAAACATTCATACTTATTTTTCTATCCATGTCTTCATCAGTGGTCTTCTGCTTGTCTGAGATTGGGTCACAGAGGTAACAGGTTTCCAGCTAATTCTGCCAGAAGGGATGTTTTATATAGTTCCTCCAGCAAATACTGAGACTTGGACCCAAAGTAGTATGTACCTTGAAAACTTCAAAGAGAGGAATCCTGATCAGATGTCCAAACCTCCTTGACTCACTTTGTCTCTAAAACCGAGCCTTATTACTTTCCATAGAAATCTAATTTCAGACACTTGAATCCAGGATCTAGTACAATCCTGAACACTGACAGCTTGCTTGTCGTCTTATGTAGCTTCATGGTAGAGTAGCTCTAGTGTTAGTTCTGATTTATTCCTTTTGTAGTCTTTGCTCCTACCTTTTTACTTCTGGTCAATTGTTATGATACACACACATGGCAACTGGTGTATGTATTGTTTTTACAACCCAGAGCATCATGTTAAATCTCAAATAATACCTGACGTAGGACAAATCCCAGAGGAGTTGAAAAGGAGGCAGAGCTGGACCAAAGAGCAGAGAGGAGGAGGAAATTCCAACCATCTCTTCAATCCATCATCGGCTCCAACGTCTTCTGACATACAGAGATTTACAAAGGAGCAGCAAAAGCAAATGAGGGGGATTATCCCGTTGGCATAAACAGTTGGTATTTTTGAGTATATTTGTATTGTCTTCACCACACACTTTGTTGAAAGCAAGGAAATAATAAAATAATGCTTTATCAAATGGAGAGGAATACAAAACGCACACCTTTTATACAGGCGCTCACCCAAAAAGGACGGGTAAAAGAAACGGCCACAGAGGTTTGTTCATCTTCAGACAGCCTCTTCTGTGGACAATGACTTTGCAATCTCCATCTAGGGAATTTTGGGAATTTGGAAATTTTGTGAAGAATCGTACAAGTGTACCTAATTCCTCACCACATCTGATAAACAGTGATACAAAAACCACTAGAAACATATTTCTGTATATATATATATATATATATATATATATATATATATATATATATATAAAAAGCCTCCCTGCGAACAATTTTGACACTTTTTAATGCAGCATGAAGGGCTCTTGAGGCAGGTGACCTGGGTGTACAAACTGGGATCCCATTGGTTACAGGACAAACTCCTACCTCAATTGCCCTGGCAACACCCTTCAAAGCATCTCCTGGCCTCTCACACCATCTCTCATGAAAAAGTCACAGAGGACACAGTTGTAAACAAACTTGGGCCAGACAAGCAAACTCCTTGAGAGTAGAGATACGGTCCACGTTTCCACAGCCAGGGTGAATGCTTCTTTGGCTTTCAATGGCTATAAACTCTTCCTAAATAACCTGGCAAACCCCTTCTCTTTTTTTCTCTATTATAAGATGCCCTCATATTCAGTCATCATCCACGCAAGCTGACCAGACCAAAGCTGACATTGTCACAGCCCATCTTAGTCACTCTGCCAGGCCCTTCTTCCTTTTGTCCTCCTCTTCCCACCTGCCTAAAGCTCCGTCAAAAGGTTTTCTTATTGAATTTGAAGACCTACCATTGAGAAAGCCAACTCCTGAAGATTTTCCCTCTTAATATTTTTTCTCCTGCCTCATTAGATGTCTCCCTGACTATTGTGTGGCTCATGGCGAGAGCACAGCGGAGAAAATGGGCTCAGCCCCAGTCGGTGATACAATATGAATTTTAATGCGAGATGACGACTTATTCACTTTAGCCTCTGTCAGGGCATGCAGCGTGAAAGACCTAAGCGCCACTGCTCCTATTCAAGTACATTAAGAATCATTTCTATTCCCTTTCATATGTACATTTTCTAGAATTTCAAATGTTCCTCTCCTTTAACGCTACAGCTGAGCATCTGCTAGAGAGGAAGTTTAGGAATACTCACAGAGACAGCTAAATGCTATTCATATCAGGTGCCAGCAGTGGTTTCTGCATTAATGGTGCCTTGGGCAAGCCAGTTTTCCTGAGTCCAATCAAACACTTTTTTTTGGTTGTTTTTGCCACATAGATGAGAACCTGGAGAACAGATTTCCTCTTTGAAAAGGTTTCAAAGATCATAGTGTCACCAGATTATCTTAATTGGTGGTTGTCCTAATGCCTCAAAAGGAATAACTTTAAAAAAAATCCAGTATACTTTTCATGTTACATACAAAGTGTTTTAAGCTGTTTAAAATACAGAAGCCTTTAAAGACTGACAGAGTATTAAATAGGAGTGTCAAAAGTAAATGAGGTGGATTAGCGGTGCTTGCCATCAGCTGATAGTGTCACACTACTGAGAAATATAATCTCTGCTGTCCAGAAACTAGCATGTCATGCTAGCTGCAGCAAGTGTCTTAAGTCAGATTCTTGAGATGTGTTGCTGGACTGACTGACTGTCCACAATGTCTTCTTAAAAGGATCCAAGACTAGTTGAACATGTTGGTCTAAATATGTTACAATCTTCCTGTTGACTGAAAAATTACTGTTTGTGATGTGGCAAAACTAATAATTACTTAAAAAAATGTACATCTTGTGTTCATTTTTCACTCATGGAGGTCGCCACTTGTTCTGGTGGGTTGATGATGTCATTAGGTCAATTCTGTAATGGTTAGGCTAACCCTAACCCTAACCCTAACCCAAGCAATTGTTTATTATACTGCGTTTCACTGGTGTAATTTTAGATACTGCCACACTGTGTCACTGTTGGCTGTAATAAAAAGAAAAAAAAAATGAGATGAATTTGGATAATTTCCCACATGACAGAAAGAAGAGCGCAGTGCAAGAGTGAAAAACAACTTGGAAGGAGCTAATCAGTGAGCTTGGCATTTCCATTTGTACCAACAAAACTAACAAAGGCGATCGTTACCTTAATGAGCTAAAAATAAAGGCTGTTCAGCTGCTGAAACAGGCAGAACTTAATGAAATGCTAACAGAGCTACAACAGCCTTTGGTACTACATCCGACTGGACCAACTGCTGCCGGTGTTATGAATCAACTAGTGGCTAAATCAACTGGTTGAAACCTATGCACAGCGCAGATGTTTCTAAAACTTAGGTGCCCGTGTCATTGCCTGATCAAAAATGCTCCAAATCTAACATAACAGTTCGAAAAAAGTAAATGAAACACCACATCTTACAAATGTATTCTGTCTTCACAGGGTCCAATGAAGTGACAAACAACAGATATCCCCAGAAAAGGATTCAGCGTAAACAAATCTTGGACAAAGAACAGCGTTGTTCACAAGACAAGATTGATTTGTGACGCGTCTCCCTCACATCTAAACAGTAGAAACAAACTGCTGGGATGCATCAATAACAGTAATGTCAAGTGAAAATGGACAATCTCTTCGGTTAGTAAGACACTTAAACAATTTCACAATGGAGAGTCCTTCCACGTGCTTGCCATATGCCCTGAGGAAAAATAGAAGTCTTTCCACAGCTATTCCTGCCATTGGGTCAACCCCTGAACACAACTCTAAATCGATGTGTAATCCAAGACTACGACTTTGCATGCTTCTTGTTAAGAGCATACTGTTGTGTCAGATCCTAGCTTGATGTGACGTCACATCGTCATGCCTGTCTGTTGCGGAGGTGTTGGTGCTGCATTTTCAACACATGTTCTGCTGCAAGAATAACATATCCAAATCAGATTATAAATGTGCTCAACAAGGAACTAAGAGAACTGAGAAGCAGCTTATTTACTTCCAGTATATATCTTAAACATACAAATAATAAATATAAACCTGGAATATATAAATGTCCCAGGTCATACTACATTGACAAAACTTCTACCAGTAATAATACTTTATCTATAAAGCACTTTAAAACACAGATAGTTGCCACAAAATTCTGTACGAATAATCAATAAATATTCTAAATGTAGAAAGGCCAAAAGACACCAAGACAATGTACAACAAGACTACCATAAGACTACATACCATAAGTCTAAGGCGTCACCTCCACCTTAGACCATAAGCTGGTCTAAGTGAATCTAAGTCCCTGACTGTGGTGATCTGTGTTTTCTGTGTATTTATTTTGAGGTTTTTCTATGTTTATAAGTCTGTTCCCTTGTGAGTCTCTGTCTTCCCTGTTGATTGTTCCCAGCTGTGTGTCTTTTCTTTGATTACCCTCCCAGTGCATTAACCCCACCTGTTGTCTCTGTCTTTCGTTGGATCCTCGTTGTGTAATGTCATGCTCCTCCTTGTTCTGTTTCAGGATTTCATTATTAAAACCATCATCATCATCTTCATCCTGGGTCTGCCTGCGTCTTCCCTCACCAAACCACGAATCATGACAGTAGGATTTGACCACATTATCTGTGAGAGATGCATGATGCAGACCCAAATTAGACGGTGGAGCCCTTGGTGGTGTTTTGGAGTGGTCCCCTTGGAGGAGTTTTGTGGTGGAGCTCTGCTGTGGGGATCGCCTGTGGTGTTGAGCGCAGAAGAGGTTAATAATCTCTTGTGTGTGTCTTTACACATTTAATTTGTTTTATCCAGGGTTTTTATATAGTTCTTAATCTAATTTATCTCTGTATTTCAGGTTGCTCAGTGCCCCCTGTGCCAAGGCAAACCAGCACAGGGGTCACTGTGCATAAAACAGAACACTCAATATAACCCCATAGAGGCTGAAGGAAGGTGAAACAAACCACATGACATGTGGATCACTGTAGAATTACTAGCATTAACAGTTGATCCATATATGATGTTCACAGTTGACAAGGCCCCTCGAGTTGGTGGGAATGGATCTAGTGGGTAAACAGACAGTAACAACTGGTGGTAATCAGTACATTTGTGTCACCCAGCATTGTTAGAGTAATGGTAATCAGTACATTTGTGATTATTGATTATTTCACCAAACGGGTAGAGGCCTACCCACTGAAAACGAAGTCAGCAGCTGAGGTTACTAGTTGTATACTTGACCACCCCCATAAATGGGATGAGGTACTTCAACCTACAATGTTTCCACTGCGGACAAAGTGCCACATAACTACAAAATATACTCCATATTTTTTATGTTTGGAAGGGAGGCCAGATATCCTTCAGAAATTCCAACACAATATGAGGTACGGTCTTTTTATAGTTCTTGCTTGGGCTATTTTTACATCACAATACAAATATTTGTCAATTATTTATAGATCACGGAGCAGAAAATTGGAAAACTTCTTGGCGAGAAAGCTGTATGCCGGGGTTTACGCGAGCAGGAGGCAACATACAGAGAGGTGTCAAGCAACATCAGACAAAACCAGGACAGGGTGAGACACTGAAAGAGGCAGATTGGTGAGGAGGACCATTTTAAAGTGGGTGACATGGTTCTTTTGAAAAACAAAAGGCAGGAGCAAAGGAAGGGGGGAAATATTGAGGCAGACATGTTGGGTTCACTAACGATAGTGCATGTGGAGGGCAAGAACGTAGACCTGGTGTCCAATATGGGAGAAAAAAAGTGCAAGATCAATATAGATCACTTGAAGCGCTTTGTCATCCCTTCCAAACTCCGTGTATTGCAGCCTCCTGGTGTGGCCTCCACCCAGCCTCCTGTTCTGGTTTCCATCTCCACCCAGCCTCTTTCTGTGGTCTGCACCTCCACCTGCTCGCAGCCTCCCGCCTCCCTTGAAGCCTGTGAGGTTTATGCTGTAGTACGTTAGAAAGTGTGATTTGCGTTAACACTATTGTGTTTTCAGTAATCAAAAGTATTAGTGCTGGGGCCAAAAAAAGACACTTTGGTGTCAGATTGGTCCCTACAAGCTGTTCTCTGAGAAACTTTTTGACCTGACCCCTGGGAGGAGGTTGGAGAGTGAGGTACATTTTAATGCCTTTTCACTTTGTTGGTGTAAAACGGTCTGTTTAATGAATACTTTTCTTTTCCTAGGTTATAAATGCCTACCTTTCAGGTCTGGGTAGGCTGACTGGGGCCTTAATCCTTGACTCGTACTTGATGACGTCCGTATGGCAGGGAACAGTCAAAGGTCGAAGAAAGGCAAGTATCAAGGCATCCAACACAAGTTGGATGCAAGCTTGTTAATGTCCCCCTGTTTTGTGTAGCTGGGTCTCATATCTCACAAAGTGGTGGTAGGGGCTGTATGCCTTAATCAACACTGGAAATTAATTGTAAGTACAAAACTGTTCTATCCAACGTTTTACTACACTATATGTGACCAAGATTATATTGTACAGGTACTGTACTCTATGGAGAAAAGGACAGTGTTTGTCGACCCTTTTGGGGCAACTGAAACTCAAATTAAAAGGTGCCAGGACATGACCAGGTGTGTAGTGCCAACATGATCTAGAAACTTGTAGAATTGGGTCATTCAGAAAACGCTCTTTACTAAATGGGTAAATGTTAAACTCTAAAGCATTTGTACGCAAACATTGCTTGGTCATTGGGAGGTGGGATGTTCCACAGTCCCTCACCCAAAGCAGAAGGCTGGAACATTCTTGTGCAGACATTATGCTACACTATAGCCCAGCAAGGTTCACAACTAACCTGCAAATTCCTAGATTGCCGAATGTATACTGAAAGGCCAAGAGGTCACTGTCCCTGTTGATGCTGAAGGCATTGCTACTTTAAGGATGAACATGGTAAGGACATTGTTGGAGCACACAGGTAAATTATTGCAACTGATTATTTCGAATGGATATTCAAAATCTACATGCAGATGACCTTTCACAATTGTGTCAGACATGTGGGGAGATGAACTGCGAGTCTGAGATAGATGAGTGGGTAAGTCATAGCATGGTGAACAGGGCTGCTAATTCAGATGCCACAGGATGCTGACAAAGCATAGCTACATTCTTGCTCACATTTCCTCTTAAATAGTCATAATGAGCTTCCTAACGCCATTTTCTTGATCTAAATTTGCAGATCGAGTGCAGTTGGTTGCAATGTGCCTGTGTGGGTTTCCCTTGCACTGAGGGGGATTTCTTCTGCCAAGTCTGTAAAGAGCAATAATTACCATCCACACTGTTTTTCAAAGTACCCTTACATCAGTTTTGTTTTGTATATTTTTTTTTATTTTCTACGTTGTCTCCAACCCCCAGTTAGCCATGGCAGGTGGATGCTTGCACTCAGCCTGGTTCAGCTGGAGGGTTCTGCCTGTTAAAAGGAAGAAGGTGTTATGACATGCATTCTCAATATTCAAATCAAATTAAAGAAGAACTTATCAGTCCCAATGGGAATGTTGTAATTCTTAATTTTAGATTTGTCAGTTATTGTAGATGGTGATGGCTGTTGGCAGGAAATATCTCCTGTGCGTTCTGTTTTACAACAAATCTGAAGAAGCCTCTGACTGAAGATGCTGTTTGACAAGACAGTTTCCATAGGCGGGTGGTAAGGATTGTCCATAATTGTCTTGCTCCTATGATGACTTTTTCTTTGCATTAGTCATCTCCAGAGGTTCAACGGACATCCATTGAACATAACCAGCCTTCTTTAATGGTTGTTGAGCCTTTTTTGGTCCCTGGATCTGATGCTGCTGCTCCAACAGAAGACAGTACAAGAAATGACGCACTCAACGCTTTGATCTGCAGCATCTTGGTGCAAACCTTGGAGGATCTTAGCTTTCTCATTCCCCCTATTCTTCTTATAGACACGTCACTGTATCTCCAGACTCTTGTCCAGATGTATACAAAGGGGTCTGCTAATCAATGACAGCAAATCAATAACTCTGTGCAATCTCTTGGGATCTGAATTGAAGCTATATCAATAAACGGACTTAATTTGTGTTATATCTGTGTCTGTTGCATCAATCTGCGCCTATATTGTTAATGGCATAACTGCATCACAGAAGTTGTATGTGTGGTCCCTGCATAGGTAGGCCTGACAGCTGCACGGATTCACTATCAAGTATCAAGACGCGTAGGTACAATTTAACTTTGGTTGTTGCCTCTTTCAATTGTAAATGCATTGTCTATGACAGGGTCTTTACCATATTGTCAATGCGTAGAAATGCACGGTTTTCTACAGAGTTAGTCATAGAATTTTAGTAGCTCAAACCTGGATTAACCTTTGACAGTAGGGGTCCGTATGTAGATGCTTGTAAAAGTTAGGTGGCTGTGTAGTTGCCTGTTCAAAACATAACAAACAAACAGATTTGAAAATGTTTCTACTTTCTCTCAGATCTCTTCAAAACATTCCCCATATGTGAAGGATTATTCAATATTATATTGAAAGGTCACCAATATACAGTATGTATATGACACTTCAGGAGGAGACTGTCCTACACAATCAGAATGGGTACTGGGTACCCAGCATTGTTAGAGTAATGACAATTATTTTACATCTTAATCCTCTATTGATCTGTTTTGCAAATTTATCAATACATGTAAACAGTTCTGATGCAAACTCATTCCTTGCTCATTTTATGGAAGCCACATTATTCCGTTTGCACCTTAAGACACGGGCTGCAGACGCTGTGCAGCTTGGAAATTTGACAATATTCTTACAACTAAGGTTTCCCTGGCAAACGTTAAACAATATTACTTCCAAATCGTTGCCAGCAAGTGAATATTATTTAGCCAAAAAAAAGAAATGGTCCAAAATGTGAAACAGAAGACAGCACTTACTGAACTCGAACCAGTGGCTGCTGAGTTTCAAGACCACCATTTCTTCCCCTACAGTATGACGACAGATTTCTGGTTATCCTACCTGTTATTGATTCTCATCAAATGGAATCCCAGTGCTTTCAGAAGCAGACATGGATTAACTGGTGACACTTTCAGAATCTCAGTTTGAATGAGGATTCTGACCCGTTTGTAATGTAAAAGTATCTGAGACAATTGTTCTTGCAGCGTTGCCTCTTATGGTTGAGTATTAGTCACTTGATGAAAAGAAGAAAGAAGTTTAGTTAAATTACGAGAAAAAATAAGGATGAATTGACACTACTACATAGCTCTGCGGTAGCCATGTCTTCCATAAATAAACTAGGAAATCACCAATAACATGTTACTAAAACAGTATTAGAAAAGATTTCGTAATTGTTTCTGTGGATAAAAAATATTTCAATTGAGTTAAAGAATTTTGGTTGATGTCTTTCCAATGTTCATTTTTTATATTTTGAATTAAAGATGATCAGATGTAGACTAGGACAAAAAACACAACTCTAAAGCAGACTTCCTCAGCTTTAACCTTCAGTGATAAGCTAGGTTTTTCTCTTATTGCTTGCTCTCTAATAGGTGCTGCAGCTCACTTTGTGATCTATGAATTTGTTGTTTTTCTTTGCTGCTTGGTAGAAGGGAGACCACGCGCTCAGTAAGGTACACTGACACATCCAGAGAATAAGAGTTCAGACGTGATAAATTATTAGTTTTTCTGCAATAACTCCTGTAATTGCCAGAGTTTCCTCACACACATAAACAAAAACAGAAGCCTGAGGAGAATTACATTTCACCATTTACCAGTCCATTGTGCAGCCGAAGAGCGGGATTGTGAAATCACATTAAATTTCCAATTTCAAGGTATTTATTTGATGTTACCTCCCAAGTGGCCACGATCGCTCTCATTCTCCTACAGGCGATTCAAAAGGCAGGCTACGTTTCGTCGGCATTAGATTATCACATCACTCCAAACATCTGTATTAATTACAACAGAAGCAAATTATTCTTTAATTAAGCTCCCTCTGTGGTCGGACCCCTTCGAAGGTTGTTGGTTTTGCTCATTACCAAAGACGAGCGGCGTTGTCTGCAGGGAGACGGGCAACTAAAAACAACTTCATGTAGAGAAACAAACTCGAGGGGCTTCATTTTGAGATTTTTCTTTCTTAATCTTTTTGTTTCGCTCCCTAAAAATCAATCTGTTGATCTTTACATAAGCTAAGTGAGGAAGCAGTGCAGCCTGGTAAAGGCCACATGCGTCCCGCGTTGAGGGGATTAGTAGTGAGATATTTTTGCTCTCATATTATTTCAGTCACAATTGAAAATACTTTTAGATTGTTGGCCCTGAAAATAATTAAAAAAAACACAAAATAAATCAGAATACCCTGGAAGCCAGGGCTGAAAAACATCACGATACAAGCATTTCCTGTCAGTCAATATCAATAATTATGTTTTCTGTTTTTTTATGCTTGAACCTAATCCTCATGCTTTCATTTGCCCTTAACCTTTAACCTATTCATGCCTTACCTGAGGTTTGAGTCTAAGCCTACCCTCCTCCATTTGACACCTAACCTTTGACCTGCCACTATTTCACGTCACCTCATTGAGTCTTTACCCCAGACTGGTGGAACGCTAATAAAATTGGAATTTTATTTCCATCAAGGCACAAATTAATGGGTTTTCTAAAACAGTTTTGTAAACTGATGGTGCTTATTGAGAAGAATTCTGATGAATTTAAAACAATTATAACAAAATTATTCCACAAAGTAATGTATGAAAAACTGATGTCTGAAAAGTCAACTGAATACACTAAAAAGACTAAACTACACAAATACTTTTCAGATTAAAGCGAAGTGAGAGTTCATGTTTTATTTAAAAATAACATTTTAGTCGTATCAAAATGTGTTCCACAGAACTCTCTGGCCACGGTGACGGCAGCTGGAGGAGCAGCCAAACCTCGTCTCCTGCTCGACTTGGCCATTGTAGAATTGCCAAAAAAAACAAAAACGCCACATCATCCGGAAAGAAGAGACTCGGAAGGTGAGACAGATCATTGTAACAATCTCTTTGAAACAGATTTTTCAGAGAACGAAGATGTAACATCTGATGTGGAGGTCAATGTCCACCCCACCGTGACTGCAGCTTGTTAGTGTGGAGGTTCCGGCTACATCCCCAGCTGTCCTCTTGCCGCAGCAAAAGGCTGCATCGCCTATCTTCGACCTCACCACTCAGGAGCTGGAGGAGTTCTTCCTAAGTGCTCAGCTGTATCATAATGTGATCAACAACCGCATTTTGCCACTGGTGAAATCCACAAAGAAGACAACAGGAAGTAGTTGGACGACCATGTTATTAAATTACTTATGTTAATAAATTTAAAATAAGCTAGTTGTAAAAACCTAACCATATGTTCAATATTAGGTAAAATTAATGGTGTTTCAAATAAGGAAATTCACTTCAAATTATATCTATGGTTCAATTAGTGTAACCTTTTATCTAGGATATTTCTATTGAAAACATTATACACTCAGATGAATTAAACTTAGCTTGTAGTTCTCTGTTATTTAGAACACAACTAGTTTCTCTGTGTGTCTGTTTAACCATTTGAACATTTTGATAAGATTTAACAGCTGGTGTAAAACAATCTGGCTCTCAACAGGGAAGAGCTTCGTCTTGGGACAGGGTCATAAAAACATCTATCTTCATTCAAAAGAAAACACTTTTTTGATCTTAGAAACAGGTTTTTACTGGAACATAGTTAACTAGAACCTAGGTAAGGACACTCCCCTAATTTAATTTGAGTACAGTGTAGAAGGAAAACCTGGAACTTAGCTTCAGATCGCCCCGTGGGTTCCCTTGTGTCACAAGGGGCCGCTGTTTCTGAGGAAGCATGCATAGCGGTGAAATGCTTCCTCATAATGTTTAGTCGTGTATGGATGTCTGCCGTGTGAGATAAATATGACTGGTTTGTGATTTTATTCAGTTCTGTCAGTTTCATTAGTTGTTTGTCTAATAAATGTTATGTTTTGGACTTGGAGAAACGTTTCGTCTCGTCTTTATGGTTCAGCTGATACGACTTCAATGAATCCGAGCAGATGAGAAAATAAAACGAGTCAAAAGGTTTTTAATTATTCCTCTTCTGTATCATTTTAACACTTACTGCACAAACAAATGTATTCACATGTCATTTTATTAGCACTTTCTACAATTATGTTTTAGCAAAATACTGACAAAAATTTGGGCATATTTGCAATGCAAGCACAGCTAGTGCTTGAAATCGTTCTTGTGACTTGTTGCATTGAGTCTGAACATTGTCATCTCAATCTCACATACAAAACATTTCGATATGAGCACAAGCAGTTTCTTGTGTCACCAAGTACGTACTTTTGTCCGTACGTTACCAGCAGACGTCCACTTCGAGTCGATTAGGCACGGACCTCGGAGGACTGAAGTATGTCTGTGTAGGTTGGGGGATCAACAGGAAACTGCTACTGTGAATGTTACTCAACAAGTTGTTAGTTTACCAGAGTGAGTGAGTTAGCTGAAGCTAGCAACAAGAAGTGGAGCCCAGGATACAGTACGTTTCTGGATCAGAACTCAAGTGAAAAGATCAAAATTCTACTGATATTCATCATGTATGTCATTGTTATTGTTTTGTCGCCCAACCCTACGAAAATAGCTTTAACTATTTTACAAAAAACTGATCTTCGCATGTACAAAGCTAGTTGAGATGTCCAAAACATTTGGTTTTATTGACTCAGTAGGGCTGAATATAAATCTAGCTAAACATCTTTTTTTTTAATTTGTAAACAATCTTCAGAACCCTGTGTAATTTTCCTTCGATATATTCTGTGTTACTCTGTCACAAATAATCCCAATAAACCACATTAAACTTTGATTGTTAGCATGGCAGCATTTGAAAAGGTTCTTCTCTTTTAGGAGTGTGAGCCACTCCTTTTGCTGTGGCTCGCAAAACAAGCCTTTAATTTATATATTTTATCAAGCTGCAGTCCATCTGGTAATCTGTGGCTCGGCCTGTGGTAGCTGTTTTAATGGTAATTAAGATAATCGAGGAGAGGTTATGGCTCCTCTGTGATGAGAAGCATAATGTGGGATCATAACTTCAACAGCTCTGAGCAAATATTCTCAGATCCAGTGCAGAGCACCGGCTGTAAAACCTTACAGCTGCCTCAATAAATTTACATCGGGAGACTGGCTGACTCCTTTACAACAGAATTACTCTGAGGATGTGTGTCACTATATTTTTCTCACACTCACCAGCTTGGCCAGCGGCCCACATCGTTTCCTCACACTGATCTGGTTTAAGATGATATCTTTGGATTATCTCATCAAAGTGAATACCATACTGTTTTATATTACATTCCACTTAAGATTCTTCTAGCGGCATCTAACAACGTTAGGGAAGTTCAGTGCAGCTGTTTGATAAAACGGCGTAGAAGACATTATGTATTCATGTTGCGATCCCTTTTCTCCCCCCAGTTTGAAGGCTAGAAGAATCGATTGTGGAGTGCTTTGTGTATTTTGAAAGTAAGGTTTTCTAATTGGAGTGTTCAATGAACAGGCAAGCTACCACTGGCAAAACAAGAAAAACAATGAACAAATTTAATGTACTGTATGTTTCAGCAGAAAAAAAAATCAAATACTGTCTCAACATTCCTATCTCCAAGAAACACATAACAGGAATAAATGACTACAGGGCAGCCGCCATAACACCTGCAGTTAAGACGTTCTTTGAGGGAACATTCACACCAGCCATGTTTAGTCCGCTTTAACCAAATTCTAGTTTTTGTCTTGAAAGTCGGGTTCTATGCCTTGGACGGCGTAACTGGAGATTTTAAAAAGTAAACTAAAATAGTATATCTTTACTGTCTTCATGGCAAAAATAACAGTTAAAAAAGTGAAACTTTTGCCAAAATAAATCCAAAATTTTTAAATTAAACTCAGAAATTTTCCAGGAAAATGAGTCTAAAATGTTTGACTTTTGAAGCACAGAAATGTTCTTGTTTTTTTTTATTAGAATTTTGCGATTAATCTCTTTTTTTACTCTAACATTTCTGAGATAAATCTCAAAATTTGAGTTTTCTTCTTGCTTCTCTCTTCTGTGTACAATGTTTCTCATATGCCATATATTATCTGTGTCAGTGGTACAGTGTTGGTATTCAGACTCAAACAGGAAAACGTTGAAGTTGGATGTGACGTCACTGCTGCATCTTTGTGCAAACTTCAGATTTTTCAGGAAAATGCAGCAGTTTTTTATAAATGTAACCAGGATTACTTACCTATCTACTTTTCTATTCAGCTAAAGCATCACACGTTGGCACATCTTACACATTTTGGAAATGTTTTTTGCTACTTTGATGCCTTTCACCTCTGCTTTGATTATCACCTAGAAAACACTCAGCCAGCGTTTTTCTTTCACTGGTAAAGTTTCCATGAGCAGTTAGTGTGTCTTAAGAATCCATCACAACTCCCACGCTTATCAAGCAGCTGTCAGGTGCTGTTTTCACTTGTTTCCTTTTGTATTCAGCTATTTGTAAGTGCATGTAATGTACTATTTGAAAGGGAAGTTGTTTTTGTGCTCCCATTTTGTGCGACGCAACAGCAGCTTCAATAAAAGCGAACAAAGAGAAAAGCAAACCTCAAGAAATCCTGAGATATTCTTCATGACTGTCAACCAATCAAAAAGCTACAATTTGTAGATGTAAAGGTTGATTCAGTCCAGAAACCAAAATCATTTTGCTTTTGGACTGATGTGCATCAATGATGCAATGTAAAAACCGGTAGGTAGCAATCTTATTGATGATGGATGCACAAAAAAAAAAAAAAGTTTAATATTAAACAAAAAACTATAAAATATCTTGAACTAAACATTTTCAAAGTGATGAATCAAAGTGATGTTTGCCTCACTATCCAGGAGGAAACAGCATTTGCTGGAAATCTTGGCAGACAATGGAGAAGACCATAGTAGGCAAACACTCAGGCACTGAAGTGTGGCCAGCCGCTCCATAAATACACCACAGCAGTCAGCTCTAGATTAGACACAGGTGTGTCTACAGGGTTGGCACCGCATCTCTCCAGGGGCTCAGTCAACTGGTGACACCTGGTGGACGGGGAAGGAAGCAGCAGCAAACCAAAGAAAACAAAGAAAAACCAAAACAATGAAAAAATAAAGAAAACAAAACAGAACTTGGGCCATGACAATATGGGGTTCCAAATATGCCACAAAATGTGTTCAGTGTTCATAATGATAAAACTAGCTAGCATAGTATAGCTTTTGCTGTTGCGTTATTTTTTGATCGTTGACCCTTCTGGGCCACCATAAAGAAAAAATAAGCTATTCAACCCCATTTAAAATAAACAAATGACGCTTAGCCTGGTGGGGGGACAAGTAAAGCCTGGTGACCCGTCAGGCTTATAAACCCTTGAACATTCTCCGATCGATCGTTCATGAAAACTGAATCTGATGATGATATTTGTTGGCACTGAATAAGAACAGAAAAAATACATTTGTGAGGTGGCCCACTGTTAAGCTTTAAAAGAAAACTTTGGATGTCCGTTTATTGTGTGGAAGAGATCGGTTCACAAAGCTACATCTCAATTTGTCCATTTTCTTGCTTAACCGCTCTTCACAGAGAGCTCCCGTGCAGATGAGCGCGATGATTACGCAGTGAAAACGGATTTTATACAACACACTGACGCGCAAACACAATTACGGCGATTAGTTGAATCAGACAGTGAGGTAACGTGTCTCTGTCCCTGTTAAGACAGTTATGGACGCAATTGTATTATCAGCTAAGATAATTACTGACACACGAGTGTCATGCTGGGTTTTACTTTCTGAGCCCACATGCAGAAACTCAGAGAAACAGGATAAAGTTTAGAGGTTTTTATTGACAGGGAAAAAAGTAAAAAAAATCCGTAGGCTGTTGTACTGGAAGACGGGCACGGCTGCACACAAAGAGAGTGGAGATGAGTTAAATGATCGTAGGATGCCAGACTTTTAACATAGGTTCGGAGCTTACTTGAAGTAGTGAGTTCCGGTCGGGGAAGGGTTCGGGTACCAGGTTGCGGCTAGAAACAGGTCGACTCTGAGAGGAATTGCAATCGAGGGACGGACAGCCTGAGACAGATTTCCCTATACTCTCTGTGTGTGTGTCTCTTTATGTGTGTGACCTACATCTTCGAATGTGTGTGTTATCAGAAAGATGGCCTGACAGCCTCACTACGGCTGCGTTCACACACCAAGATCCTCAATTCAGATTTTTTGCTAAAGTCCATTTTTCAAATGTGCCTGTTCATCCTACGGAACAATGTTACCGCAATCAGGTTTTAAGTGTGAAGAGTTTACGGCCCGCATGCGCAGAAGAATGTTGTCAGGCAACAGCGTTTTGTTTACGGGAGTAATAATGAAGATCAATCTTAAAGTTTATTCAGCAACGGGAGCCATGTTTCAAAATGATAAGATGAAGGAAGCTAATAGAGAGAAAGTGGTAAAAAGTGATGGCAACAGCATTTTATGGAGTATCTTATGAAGCTGGGGCTAAGAGTGTTGGGACTGTGACGTGTTTCAGTAAAGTCAAATTATGTCATAACTTCATAATAGTGGTTACAACCCATATATTTGACAAGAAAAAAAAAGGTTTTGATTATGTCTAATTAATTTTGAGCGTTGAACCTTCCTAAATGCGCAGCAATGCAGTTTTAAAGAGGGAATTGCAATTAGAGGGATGGAAGTGGGTCGCCACTGGCACCAGGGACGCGCAGGCAGACAGCGCTCGTCATGTCGTCTCTCACTAAGCTGCAGTCACTCAGGAACGGCCCCCGGTGTCATCGCATCAGTCTGCATGGCTGGCATCCCCTCTTAAAAGGAAGCCCGTCCAATTTCCCCCCTTACTGCCCAGGTTTGTTTTGCTGCGAAAGCCTACAACATGTCGAAATGCAGCTGTCATGTCGCCTGCCACCCACCGACTGCATACATATGAAGTGATTAGAGCTGCGTCCGAAACTTACACCACTCCTCTGAAGACTCTGTCATAAATGATGTAGGCGTTTTAATTATTTTCCCGTGGGATGCCAGAAATCCCCGTTTTTCATTCGAAATGGCGGTTTTAATAATTACCCATGAGCAACGGGGTTACAGCATTCATTTCCCCCCCTCAACTGTAAATACTTTGGAAATATCTCACTGCAACCTCATCTGAACACATCACTGTGTAAATTTTTCTCCAGAGTCTCTTTCTTCTCCTTCTTTTCTCCCCAGCTCTGGATGGAGTACAGGCCTCCGTGATTCAGCGCTACTCCTTCCAAACACGATGAATGGATACAGGCGGTGTATGTAGGAGTTATGGGAGCCATAACTTCTACCAGGAAGAATCCCCGCAGACACCTTTATGTTCCCCAGCAAGGTGTATGAATGTAGAATAACTCATACAAATGTGGCCGTGTTGATTAAAGAGGAATTATTTGCTGCGCCGAGAACATGGGGAGCGAGACGTTTTTTCCCTCCTTCTCTTCGGCTAGTTAATCTTGTGCGACCGGCGTTTGCCACGGGTCCATTTTTCAACGTTATTCCACCGACCTCGTCAGTTCTTCATCTGAGCTTTTTATTTGCTTTTACTCTCAAGACTGAAGCAAATTAAGAGGGATTCCAAGTACGAGGTGGCAGATGGAAGAATGTGTTATTTATGTGTTTTTGAGTTTAATTCATGTTAAGCACTTTGAGCTGCCTTGTTGCTATGTTGAGTGTTATATTAGTAAAATTACCGTAACTTTTTCGGGGCGGTAAATAATACAGAGGAGACCCTGGGGACCTGAAAAGTTCACATCCACTTAGCATGAAAGTCATACTGATGTTGTCCAAACGACTGGGCAGACGCTCCAGAATGTTCCGCCCCGTTTTCAGTCCAGAGTGTCGATTATTTAACAAACCAGAGCCACTAGCGACATTTCAGGCTTCTTACCTGAGACTCTTAAAGCAGGAATCGTTTCGCCTGTTCTTTCGAGTACAGCTTGGAGCAAACGGTAATCAACGTTAAAAAAGAAAATAGCCTTGCGATTGTGTGGGGCGAAACATAATGAAACTCATCCGTTTTTGCCGTGTCGCATTTCCGCTTGACGCCTCTCTGTTAAGCAGTTGGGAAAACGCTCAGCGGTAATAAGACTTAATTGCCGCGTTGTCCTCTGGCATCAACGCTACGGATTCTTGATAACAGCCTTCACGCCTTCGGTTTGACCGAGAGCCACAATTAACGAAACGAAAGGTAATCTCAGTCAATTCCAATCAACTTTTTTTTTTTTTTTTTGGAAGCAATTGAGAACAGAACGGGTTAATTATTCCTTTGAAGGATCGATTCCCCTCCTCCCTCTTTCTTTCTCGCTCGCTGTTAATTAGGGTGATTTGACTCTTCGGGGCGATGCGAGAGATAAGTGATAAGCCTGAGTGGCGCAGAGCCTTTTCCTCTCCTGTTCTTGCCACCAACTCTTAGTGTCTTCGCTTTGGGAATCCAACTTCGCTCTCAGCCTGGGAACATAATGGCCACTGATTCAATCTGCCTCTCCCCTCCTATTTATGCTTGACGAAATCTCACTTGATGGGGTTATTTTCTGCTGCTCAGATACCTGCGACTTTCCACGGCTCATATCACACCGCTGTTTACTTATGACAGGAAGTCGGATTGTAATACAGACTTTGTCTCTGATGTATTTTTCATGATGCGGCCCTCACGGTAAATAATGGCGTAAAAGCTTCTTTTTTCCTCCTCGCTGCCGACAGACAACTCTTCCGGCTGTCTTTGTTGTCATGTCTCGTTGATAGGCGCGTGACGCGGGAATGCATAAAGTCAAGCTGAAGAAATTCACGCGTTCTCACGCGAGAGCCTCTTCCGTGAGGGGCCGCCCGCTGCCCCGCCATGTTTCTCTACCCAGGTGACAGTGGGGCTTAGCTGTGAGGGAGAGGCAGAGAAAAGCTGCGAGGCGAGCCTAATTGAAATCCCCTTCTACGCGCGAGAGAGGAGATGGAGCTGTAAAAAGGTCCTGTAATTACTGGGGCCACTAATGAGAGATAATTAGGTCATATGGCAATGGCTCTACAGGCGCTCGCCTCCTAGACATGTGGAGAGGAATTAAGGAAGAAAAAAAAAAAAGTGGGGGAGAAAGCTATGATCTCCTGTAGCTCATCGCTATGATGTGGCACAATTACAATTGAAGTTTAGAATTAGTAATAAGCTACTTTGTTGAAAAGCCTCACTTGAAGCCGTGTGGTTTAATTGGGAGAGAATAAAGTTGTTTTCTGTGGAGGAGCCATCAAGTAGGCTGGTGTAGAAGTTTCATATTGATGCTTTAAGCTAGCCGGACCATTTTGGTGTTGACATTTAATAAGAAATAAATTGAAATCATGTGAATAAAAAATCATGGCAGTGATGGATGAAAACAATTAAATGATTTATATTAATCTATCAGCCATCAGAGGAGACATTTGCACCTTATTCAGGCATTGGAGTGACAAACCTGCTACTTGGCAGCAGCTTCATATGTGAGGCTTTGTGAAATTAGTGGTCGAATTCACAGAAGAGTTACGGATTCAACACGTTTGAATTAAACACAACTTTTTATGACTGGTGTGATTTTGTGAGAGCTCTGATGGAGCCAGATGCACATTGTCCAAACCATCATCCTCCTAACACTTCCTGTCATTTTGTTCTTTTATTTTTTCCACCAGTAGTAACATTCGGCTATTGAGCACGTGACTCATGATGTGAAACAAGTTTTGATATGGCTGAAAAACAACCTCACTGTTTTTAAATTGGGAGTGTTTCCATTGAACAAATTTATTTTCCTACTTTCAATTTTCAATTACAGTCAGTGGAAACTACTACTACTAGCTACTACTAACATTTCTCTGTTCGCAGCGCAGGCAGGTTCCTGTAAGCTTCATAGCGTCAAACCGGTGCATTACATACTTCAGGGGCAAACATTAGTGATTGGGCAACATTTAAGTGGAAGATTATGTGTCAAGCTAAAAATGATGCCAAAGCTTCTTTACGACTGAAAAATGTTTGTGTTCAAGAAACAGTTCCTAAGTGACATTTTTCCAAATATTAGAGGGTTGCATACATATTTGAGCCCTCATAATCTTGAACCTGTAATTCTGTACAGCTAAATAAATGACTTATATCTTCAAATTACAATGAAATTCAACCTCGTGAGCATTTGCAAACTTTTACCAGAACTGAGTGTACAAATTTGATTCCCACACTTTGTTTTGTAGAATCCAGCTGAACCGGGCCAGAACCAGACCGTACATTCTGATGCTTCTTCCTGCTGGTTGAGGAAACACATGTACTTTGTTCAGTTCCCCATCGCTTTTGCGGGGCTAACGTGAAAATCGATATTTCTTGGATTTACTTTGTGTGCAGAGCTCAGTTTGTGGAAAACATTGATTTATTTCTTTGATGCTTTTCTTTTGGATAAGCACAGTGGAAAAGCATAAAGTTGCTCCGTGGCTTATAGTACGCGCCGCAGCTTTTAGCGGAGAACGTTTGATGGTTTCGTACAGATGACTGACTGTAGACAAATACCTGCATGGCTGCGTCACTTTTTGAGAATAATTAAATGTCTAGATGTTAACAATAAAGGTCTATTACATCTGTGAAACGGGAGCAGCCATGTATGCAGCTGTGAAATGTATTTGCCACCCCTGAGGATTTGTTCTGCTTTTGAATTTTTCTGTTTCAGATGATCAAATGTATTTTAATATCAGAAAAAAATAAATACAAGAAACAGTTTTTAAATAATTTTAATTAATAGGTGAAAATAAGCTTTTCAGACCAGCCTAGTTCAATGCGAAAAAATAATTGTTAAATCATGAGTTAATTATATTTAAAAGGGTGCGGGCAGTATTATGTAAAATCAACCTTTTTGAAATTAATGTTATTTCTTCATCAAAAACACAACTGGCATGTTGCTTTGATTTATTTGCTAGTTTAAGAAACCCTTGAATCTCCCGTTCCGTCTCACAGAGCAGCCCTGCCCTGCGACTTCCTCACTCAGCTCCTTCAGACTAGCCAGCAGCAATTAGCAAACACCTGGAGGAACTGAGTCTGCTGAGCTCATTATAGGAACCACTTCTCAGCCCAACGCTCCCGATGGAGCGTTGTTATTATGATGTGCTGAAGCAGAGTTTTGGAAAGAGTTGAAGCTTCTTAAAGGCCCAATTTCAAAGTGTCAAATTTCTTTTAAATCATGTTTGATATTTACAGCATTTTATAACAACCAAACGCAACATTGGTACTTGATTGAGTTAAAGAAAGGCACTATGTACATAATACCACATTAACCATGTTTCTTTGAATACTACCAGACCTGTGGAATCAAGAACTTTAATGGAGCCTGTCTTACAGCATGAAAAAGGATAGACAGATGTTAAAAGCAGTGAAGCATTTGAGGACATCAACAATCAAAAAAGGTGATGTAAAACACCCATTGCCAGATCCTGTCTGTTAGCGTGTGATGGCAGTAGCTGTAAGTTTTAAGGCCAGTTAGTTTTCTCACAGGTTGTTTCCCCTCATGTATGAAATCATAACTTGAAAGTTGTGTTTTTTGTATTTGCTCAAGTGACACTGAGATTCTCATGACGATGTGAAACATTGAAGTGTGACAACAAAGCAAACTCAGACAAAATCTGTAAGGAATCAAACAGCTCTTCTACAGTTTTTGTGTGTTTTACTGAAAACACACAGAAACCTAGAAGGGAGGAGGTCAGGGGTCCAGCTCTGGAAAGCTCTAATGTTTTTTTGTTTTTTTTTAAGTGGGCTTCAAGATAACAACCTCTTAAGCTCTCGAACCATTTGAGTGATCTTCAGTTAATTGGGCAGGAATCTCAATCATGTTGGTATTTTCCCCCCATTTGACCCTCTCTACTCTAATTCATTAGCATTATTTCTCCTCCAGCTTGTCCGGGGAGAGAGGTAGCAGTTCAGCTCAAAGCAGGAGAGTTTATTTTGGTTTTATGTTAGAACATGGCATATTTCATGACACCTAAAACCGTGTGTATAAATCATTAATGATGATTTAATTTAAAAAAATTATTTTCTCTTGTTTTAAGTGCTGTTCGTCTTTCCATAACACGAAAGGCAATTTTTAATAGTATGCAGAATTTTTAAAAAGACATTTTATATATATATATATATATTTTTTTTTTAAATATTCCTGGTTGTATTAAATGCTGACTGAATAAACAAGAAGTTGTGGTTTTCTCACACTATTTTGGAAGAGGATTAAGGCCACTGGAAAATAAAAACACCACAGATTTCTGACTTTAATGTCAGAATTCACAATCACTCATGATTTACACTTGACTCACCCTGCAGTCACAACAAGCAACAAGACGGAGCTGGAAAGCGCTAATCAAAAGCTAAAATTAGGAGAAGTTACTTTTACTTAAAGGATGGACTAAAAACATAAGCAGTAAAATCTTAATTAAAATGACATGCAGGGTTAGTTCAGGGTCGGGCCGTGTTGGATTTGTTTCTTTTTTAGGTCCAATCTAAACTCTTACTTCTTCCTGACCTGGTACTGGCCTTTCCTTGCCCTGTACCACCTGCCCTGATGTTCCTAATAAATATCCGGAGAGGAATCAGCCGACTCCTGTCTCCTTAATCAGAAAAGAACACAAAGTTTTGCAAACTTTGTCAAGTCCTACCAAAACACCTTCTCCCAAATTTGCTGTGTCATCTCCATAGCTTGGGACAAACTTTAAGCAATTTTATCCTACAATAGCTTTGTTCTTGATACTCCTTCACAAAAAAGCAGATTTGTGGGTTTTTCCATGCCTGGCCGGTCAGTTTAGTTTGACCATCTTGTCTTGGTAAGTTTATAGACTTGCTGTACTGCATCTACTGATTTGATTATACTGGACTATATCAAGGGATATCAAAGTACATAAAGACACCTGAATGTAAATATGCACTACATGTATAATTTCACTTCCTCTTCAGATTTATTCACTACTTTGTGTTGGATAAACATAAACCACAATAAAATACATTGACGCTGTGTGTTTGCATTTAGGGACACACTGATCCACTATTTTCACTTCCAATAGTGATATCTGAGGTTTAATATCAGCCGGCTTAACCCTTCGTTTTGAAAATAAACATAAATGTATTGAATTACAAGTGTACAGTCATGGCCAAAAGTTTTGAGAATGATTCAAATGTTAATTTTTATACTAAGTCTACTGTTTCAGTTTTTATATTGGCAATTTGCATATACTCCAGAATGTTATAAAGAGTGATCAGCTTAACAGCAATTAACTGCAAAGTCAATATTTGCCTAGTAAATGAACTTTATCCCCCAAAACACTTTTTAACTTCATTGCAGCCCTGCCTTATAAGGACCAGCTAACATCGTTTCAGTGATTGCTCCATTAACACAGGTGTGGGTGTTGATGAGGACAGAGCTGGAGATCAATCTGTCATGATTAAGTAAGAATGACACCACTGGACACTTTAAAAAGAGGCTGGTGCATGGCATCATTGTTTCTCTTCTGTGAACCATGGTTATCTCTAAAGAAACATGTGCAGTCATCATTGCACTGCACAAAAATGGCCTAACAGGGAAGAGTATCGCAGCTACAAAGACTGCAGCTCAGTCAACAATTTATGGCATCATCAAGAACTTCAAGGAGAGAGGTTCCATTGTTGCCAAAAAGGCTCCAGGGCGCCCAAGAAAGACCAGCAAGCGGCAGGACCGTCTCTTAAAAGTGTTTCAGCTGCGGGATCGGGCTACCAGCAGTGCAGAGCTTGCTCAGGAATGGCAGCAGGCAGGTGCGAGTGCATCTGCATGCAGTGTGAGGCGGAGACTCTTGGAGCAAGGCCTGGTCTCAAGGAGGGCAGCAAAGAAGCCACTTCTCTCCAGGAAAAACATCAGGGAAAGACTGATATTCTGCAAAAGGTACAGGGAGTGGACTGCTGAGGACTGGGGTAAAGTCATTTTCTCTGATAAATCCCTTTTTGATTGTTTGGGACATCTGGAAAACAGCTTGTTCAGAGAAGAAGAGGTGAGCACTACCACCAGTCCTGTCTCATGCCAACTGTAAAGCATCCTGAAACCATTCATGTGTGGGGTTGCTTCTCAGCCAAGGGAATCGGCTCTCTCACAGTCTTGCCTAAAAACACAGCCATGAATAAAGAATGGTACCAGAATGTCCTTCAAGAGCAACTTCTCCCAACCGTCCAAGAGCAGTTTGGTGATGAACAATGCCTTTTCCAGCATGATGGAGCACCTTGCCATAAAGCAAAGGTGATAACTAACTGGCTCAGAGAACAAAACATAGAGATTTTGGGTCAATGGTCTGGAAACTCCCCAGATCTTAATCCCATTGAAAACTTGTGGTCAATCATCAAGAGACGGGTGGACAAACAAAAACCTAGAAATTCTGACAAAATGCAAGCATTGATCGTGCAAGAATGGACTGCTGTCAGTCAGGATTTGGTCCAGAAGTTGATTGAGAGCATGCCAGTGAGAATTGCAGAGGTCCTGAAGAAAAGGGGTCAACACTGCAAATATTGACTTGCTGCATTAACTCATTCTGTCAATAAAAGCTTTTGTTACTCATAATATGATTGCAATTGTATGTCTGTATGTGATGAAAACATCTGACATGCACACATGAAAACCAGAGGGCAGCAGATAATGCGAAATGTGTCATTTTCTAAACTTTTGGCCATGATTGTATTTGCTAACTCTGTACCAGTACAGCACACCCAAATACACCAATAGCTTCACAAGTTTGGTCAAACATACAACTTTAATTTGTTAGGTCATTGCAGTTAGGAGTATATCAGCCATTGTAAAATGAATAATAAAGAAACTGAAACTGAAAAAAACAATACGTTGACTACCTTAGTCAAACATGAAACTATTTGTTCGTAATATGAGGATTTTTCACGATTTTGTGACATAATGCCCAGAGTTTTTTGTTTTTTTCCAAGAGTGATCTTTATTGTTGCTACCAGATTTTTCCTTCCTACTAAAAAGGATAAGGTTCTGTTGTTTTATTGGGGATTTTTTCAGTTCTCCCAAACCATTTAGGAGGTGGTTATATCTACTACATGTCACAATAGTGCGCATGGATGCTCTGTCTCCCATCACTCTGCCTTCCTCGGCAGAACAAAGCTTCTATTGGTCCCATCCTGCCGGTGACAAATGGAAGGTGGCATCTGTGTTCTGGAGGCCTCAGTGGCACTGCGACTGGGGAACGGGCGACTGCTGGGACGCGATGAATATTCATCACTGGGTGCTTTTTCACCCCGTCCCCTCCACGCCGGCTGTTCCCTGTCCTCTGGTAGAAACAGAGAGTAAGAAGGAAGCCAAGCTGACAAGAAAAGAAGGGAAGCGAAGCAGACCGAAGCGAGGGGAGGAAGACATTTTGAACGAGGCTTTCTCCAGATATGGGGGGTTGGGAGGACGGTGTGTGAGACCGTGTGGAGCAAGAATGTTCTGGAAAGCTCAGAGAGGAGGCAGATGACGACGACGCAAACAAAACGGTGCTGAGGTGTAGACGTAAACAGGGTTCTTTCATATTTTTCATGTCAAAATTTCAGACTTTGAAACTCAGGTTTCAGGAGTTCTCAGCCCTTTTACAAATAAGTTTATATAGTGGATATTTGTTCTGTGGTTTAGTTTAAAATGTGTTGAAATGGACAGATGAATGAAGCTGCAACCTGTGAACATTCCAGAATGGCTCTCAATAACTTTGGTTAAATTCGGACACATTTGTGGTCCTGTATTTATTTTATTAAATATCAAACTGCACAATTATGTGGTCAATGAAACAAAGCTAACGTAAAACCAAACCATGTCCATCTTTAGAATGTTAGCCTCTCCAGCTAACGTTCTGGCCGAGAGGCGGTGTCACCTTGGACAGGTCACTAGTCTGTCGCATACTGGGAGAACCCTTAGGTTAAATTACAGTCTTGTCCAGATTTTCCAAACTGCATAGGAGCCCATAGAAGATGTCAAGAGGGCAAAATGCAGTGAATGTTATGTAAAATAAACTCATTTAGAGTGAACACACTACAACTTACCTGCTTACTTTCCCCCTCTGGCTGACTCCAGGCATGCAGTGGTTCCATGCTTACCTACGGACAAACAGCTGCAGGTCAACAGATTGGCAAACAAAGCAGCTACACACGGATTGCACATGTGTATTGGTGCTCAAATCTACACACACGGTGACACTAAGCCACCCCATAGGAGCACAGAAAGGGAATAAATACACCCTTGTGCAACAACTGAAAGAAAAATAACTCGGGGGCAAAACTTGTCAGTAGCTGTGGAGGAGATGATTTCCTATTCGATTCAGCATTTCCCGAGTCAAAACCAGGTGGCAAACCTGTCCTCCGTTCCTGTTGCTGCATACTGTCTGGGAGACAGACCACTCCTGACAGTGTGTCTCTGTTTGCTGGAGGATGAGCACCCATTAGGATCATCCATCCCTTCAGCTGGCCCATCTGCACACAGTCCTTGTCGTGTTTGCATTAGAAACCTGTAATCTTCCAGAAGTGTGGAAAGCAATCAGAAAGAGTTGGCACACAAAAAAATAAATAAAAAGGAAAGGCTGAAAATCCTGAATGTGGAATGAAATTGTCAACAAAAAAATGTGGATATCAATAATAGGGTAGTTAAAAAAAAAAACGAGGTAGGAAGACAAAAATAATTGAATCTTCAGCAGGGTTAACGAAGCACGTCTCATACCGTATGACTTACATTTATTTTTCCCTTTCAGATTAAGTACTTGTCAACTGGAGTATCAGATAGGTAAGGCACAATACTTCAGATTTATCACTCTAGTTTTTAACATTTCATTTTGAAGCAGTGAGAACAAAGGATTTCACAACTGGAAATCCTCTGTTCAGACTCCTGAAGATAAAGACTAGACAATCTTAACAGCAAACCAACAGGTCAAATAAAGAATTTTTTTTAAATAACTATATGCTCTTCTGACTTTATCTGCCTCTGACAGGGTTGTTAAGGTATTTCCTAAACTTCAGTCTTGTTTAAAATGTAATTTTAATCCAGCAGAGATTTGTGATGATTTGCACACATATCTGCTTTGATGGAAATCTCATCTTCTCCACAGTAAAGCGGATCTTGTATCAAGCCAATTGCATTTTATCAGTTTTTTGTCTTTTTTTTTCTCCAGCAAGTTGCCCAGGTATTATTCTGTATTACATCGCATGTGACAGCGAAGGTCCTCCGTGTGATAAATGTTATGAGTCGAGATCCCAATAAGAACGGCACCAGAATCGAGATTCACTGGGCCTGATAATGAAATCCTACACAATTTAAATGCACGCACTGTGAAGTGTGCAGTGATCAAGAATAAATCGATGTAAAAACACTTCTAACTACGTCTGGATTGTAAAGAAGTAGAGACAGAATATTTTATTTATTTATTTATTTTAGCCGGTAATTTATTTTTTCTCTCATGTCTTTGAATCTTTGATCATAAAGATGAAACAGGTTGCTGATACTGCAATGGAAATTTGTCAAAATTACCCACCCACACCTTCTATAATCTAAAAAAGAAAGTCAGTTATTTGAAGTCATTATGTTATTATGATTATTATTAGACCTTTAACTTTACTTAGGGAGTCTAAATAATTGCACAGTCAGTTTAGCGTTGGTCAACAGAAATCAATTTGCTAAGTTTCCCAACATGTGACATGATCTGTATATAACAGCTCAACTAACACAGAAACAGAAGATGAAGTTAAAATGACAGTCTCTTTACTGTGGGGCCATAAATTACCTTCCTACTTTGTAAATCTGTGCAGCACGTCTGACTGTGGATTTGCGTTACAGACTTCTAACAGAGCGCCTGCCTATCTCTGCATGTTTCTGCTCATTTACATTTGTTTTTCTTACTACTATTTGCCGTTTTAACTGCCCACACTTTGTTTTTATGCCTGACTACAGATGTGAGTTAATGTTCAGAAAAATGCCTTTTTTCCCTTAGAAAATACATTAAAAAAACCTAAAATCTGTACACTGAAACGAAAAGAAATACAGAGCGGGTCAGAAGTCAATATCTGCGCGACTGTAGCTAATTTAAGTGTGCAGCATTTAACCAATTACAGCAAAACAATAGATTTTCTCTAAACCACTCAGGGTGAAAATTATGCACACTATCCCACCCACACAATAATCAAGATGGCATTGGACAAAAAACACAGATCCCACCCTCTTAACAATACAGAAAGTCACCCGTTTATGATTTTTTAATCAAAAGAGGCCAAATCCCCTGGAAAACGACACTTCTGACGTGTAAACAAAAAACATTTTCAAATTTTGACCGTGTGTGCTCATTCAAAGAGGAAAAAAAACTTCCACAGGACTTTGATGGTGTGTTCACAACAAAAGTGTTTTGAGTATCAGGTGTGTCTGGTTGATTTTCAACGTTTACCAAGTCGTGTCGAGGACCCGTGGCGTTTCGATCACCTAGAGCGGCGAGATTTGAAGCGTTTGACTAGCCAAGTATGTTCGACAAATAGGGCAGCAATGGAAAACAACAGCTAGAGCGATTCTGAAGCGTCAGACATGCCCTCTGCATTCCTCCATGTAGAATATAAACGAGCAAAACGCGTTTGGTGTGAATCCACCATTAAGCGTCTGCATTCAAAGAACATCCATCCATCCATCCATTTTCTTCCGCTTATCCGGGATCGGGTCGCGGGGGCAGCAGCTTCAGAAGGGAGGCCCAGACTTCCCTCTCCCCAGCCACTTCTTCCAGCTCCTCCGGGGGAACCCCAAGGCGTTCCCAGGCCAGCCGAGAGACATAGTCCCTCCAGCGTGTCCTGGGTCTTCCTCGGGGCCTCCTCCCGGTGGGACGTGCCCGGAACACCTCACCAGGGAGGCGTCCAGGAGGCATCCTGACCAGATGCCCGAGCCACCTCAACTGGCTCCTCTCGACGTGGAGGAGCAGCGGCTCTACTTTGAGTCCCTCCCGGATGACCGAGCTTCTCACCCTATCTCTAAGGGAGAGCCCGGCCACCCTGCGGAGGAAACCCATTTCGGCCGCTTGTATCCGTGATCTCGTTCTTTCGGTCATGACCCAAAGCTCATGACCATAGATGAGGGTGGGAACGTAGATCGACCGGTAAATCGAGAGCTTCGCCTTTTGACTCAGCTCTCTCTTCACCACGACGGACCGGTACAGCGCCCGCTTCACGGCAGACGCTGCCCCAATCCGCCTGTCGATCTCCCGCTCCCTTCTTCCCTCATTCGTGAACAAGATCCCCAGATACTTAAACTCCTCCACTTGAGGCAGAACGACCCCCCTGACCCGGAGAAGGCACTCTACCCTTTTCCGGCTCAAGACCATGGCCTCGGATTTGGAGGCACTGAGCCTCATCCCGGCCGCTTCACACTCGGCCGCGAACCGTTTCAGCGAGAGCCGCAGATCACGATCTGATGAAGCCATCAGGACCACATCATCCGCAAAAAGCAGAGATGCGATCCTAAGGCCACCAAAATGGATCCCCTCAACACCTCGGCTGCGCCTAGAAATTCTGTCCATGAAAGTAATGAACAGAATCGGTGACAAAGGGCAGCCTTGGCGGAGTCCAACTCTCACCGGAAACGAGCCCGACTTACTGCCGGCAATGCGGACCAGACTCTGACACCGGTCATACAGGGACCTGACAGCCCGTATCAAAGGGCCCGGTACCCCATACTCCCGGAGAACCCCCCACAAGGCCCCCCGAGGGACACGGTCGAACGCCTTCTCCAAGTCCACAAAACACATGTAGACTGGTTGGGCGAACTCCCATGCACCCTCCAGGACCCTGCTGAGGGTGTAGAGCTGGTCCAGTGTTCCACGACCAGGACGAAAACCACACTGCTCTTCCTGAATCCGAGGTTCGACTATCCGACGGACCCTCCTCTCCAGGACCCCTGAATAGACCTTTCCAGGGAGGCTTAAGAGTGTGACCCCTCTGTAATTGGAGCACACCCTCCGGTCCCCCTTTTTAAACAGGGGGACCACCACCCCGGTCTGCCAATCCAGAGGAACTGCCCCCGATGCCCATGCGATATTGCAGAGTCGTGTGAGCCAACACAACCCTACAACATCCAGAGCCTTAAGGAACTCCGGGCGGATCTCATCCACCCCCGGGGCCCTGCCACCGAGTAGTTTTTTGACCACCTCGGAGACTTCGTCCCCAGAGATTGGAGAGCCCAACCCAGGGTCCACAGGCTCAGCTTCTTCAACAGAAGGCATGTTGGTGGGATTGAGGAGGTCTTCGAAGTATTCCGCCCACCGACCCACAACATCCCCAGTCGAGGTCAGCAGCACACCATCCCCACTGTAAACAGTGTTGGTGCTGCACTGCTTCCCCCTCCTGAGACGCCGGATGGTGGACCAGAATCGCCTCGAAGCCGTGCGGAAGTCTTTCTCCATGGCCTCGCCAAACTCCTCCCACGCCCGAGTTTTGGCCTCAGCGACCACCCGAGCCGCATGCCGCTTCGCCCGCCGGTACCCATCAGCTGCTTCTGGAGTCCCACAGGCCAAGAAGACCCCATAGGACTCCTTCTTCAGCTTGACAGCATCCCTCACCGAAGGTGTCCACCAACGGGTTCGGGGGTTGCCGCCACGACAGGCACCAACGACCTTGCAGCCACAGCTCCGATAAGCCGCCTCGGCCATGGAGGCACGGAACATGGTCCACTCAGACTCCATGTTCCCCACCTCCCCCGGAACGTGTTCGAAGTTCTGCCGGAGGTGGGAGTTGAAGCTCCGTCTCACAGGGGACTCCGCCAGACGTTCCCAGCAGACCCTCACTACACGTTTGGGCCTGCCAGGTCTGACCGGCTTCCTCCCCCACCACCGGAGCCAACTCACCACCAGGTAGTGGTCAGTGGACAGCTCCGCCCCTCTCTTCACCCGAGTGTCCAAGACATACGGCCGCAGATCCGATGAAACGACGACAAAATCGATCATCGAACTGCGGCCTAGGGTGTCCTGGTGCCAAGTGCACGTATGGACACCCTTATGCTTGAACATGGTGTTCGTGATGGACAGACCGTGACGAGCACAGAAGTCCAACAACAGAACACCACTCGAGTTCAGATCAGGGGGGCCGTTCCTCCCAACCACGCCCCTCCAGGTCTCACTGTCATTGCCCACGTGAGCGTTGAAGTCCCCCAGCAGAACAAGGGAGTCCCCAGGAGGGGCACTCTCCAGTACCCCCTCTAAGGACTCCAAGAAGGGTGGGTAATCTGAACTGTTGTTCGGCCCGTAAGCACAGACAACAGTCAGAACCCGTCCCCCCACCCGTAGGCGGAGGGAGGCTACCCTCTCGTTCACCGGGGTAAACCCCAACGTGCAGGCGCCAAGATGGGGGCAACAAGTATGCCCACTCCTGCCCGGCGCCTCTCGCCGTGGGCAACTCCAGAGTGGAAGTACGTCCAGCCCCTCTCAAGGAGACTGGTTCCGGAACCAGAGCCATGCGTCGAGGTGAGGCCGACTATTTCTAGCCGAAACCTCTCAGCCTCGCACACTAGCTCCGGCTCCTTCCCCACCAGAGAGGTGACGTTCCACGTCCCAAGAGCCAGCTTCTGCAGCCGGGGATCAGACCGCCAGGGTCCCCTCCCTCGGCCACCGCCCGTAACACATTGCACCCGACCCCTTTGGCCCCTCCGACAGGTGGTGAGCCCATTGGAAGGGGAATCCACGTCTCCTCTTCGGGCTGAGCCCGGCCGGGCTCCGTGGTTAAAAGCCCGGCCACCAGGCGCTCGCCATCGTGCCCCACCTCCAGGCCTGGCTCCAGAGTGGGACCCCGGTGACCCGCGTCCGGGCAAGGGAACGCGAGATTCAAAGTTCGTTTCCATCATAAGGGTCTTCAGGCTGCGCTTTGTCTGGTTCCTCACCTAGGACCTGTCTGCCTTGGGTGACCCTACCAGGGGCATAAAGCCCCAGACAGCATAGCTCCCAGGATCATTGGGACACACAAACCCCTCCACCACGATAAGGTGGCAGCCCAAGGAGGAGCATTCAAAGAACAGACGTATCGAATTTGAAGCGTTGGACGCATTTTTGACGAGCGTAATGCGTTTGGTGTGAACACGTCACGATGTAGAGAACAGAAACAAGAAAATATTAGCTTGTAAAAATTTTTTACAGATGCAGTAAGGCATAAGTTGTCCTGAACAAAAAAACTATGGTGTAAAAAGTATGCTATGGTATACTCCAACCATTTCTCCAAGACAAGTGGTTCAGTATCCAGAAAGAATCAATCCAGAACCTTTTAGCTGCTACAAAGAGTTTAGGATTTCTGCCCAACATGCCTGTGAAAAGCTGTTAAAATATTCCAGGTGTTGTGTGAATAATTTTGAACATAAACTGGAAAGTAATGCAATATATACATTACATTCAAACAAATTAATTTCAGATATTTTTAATGTATTAAAATTTTTGTTAATGACATTTAAGTCCATGATGAGGTTATGTCCTTTTCTGACCAGCACTAGACTGGGAACAGACAGACCACAAGGTAATCAGCTAATGTTTTAGTAGTGGGAGATAAAACAGTTTAAAAAGAAATGTCAGAAGTCGGCTCCTGTGGCAGGAAATGATTCAGACTGGAGGTCTGGAAGGGGGAACCTCTCCGGGCCGAGCCTCTCCGAACTAAAATATGGTGAGTGTTTGAAACACAAAGCCAGACGTGTGGAGTCTCATGGCACTCACAGAGCGACTGCCTGTTGGGCCGCTTTCATTTCAAGAGCCAGGTGATGCCCTGAAGAAATGAAAGTGAGCAGCTCTGAAGGTTGAGCTTGCTGTGTAGCAGTAAGGACAAAGTTCTGGCTTTTCAGGACTCCCCAAATTATGTTGAAGAAAGTGATTTTTTTCTCTTAATTCATATATTTTTTCCTCAAGAAATCTGTCCCTTTATATCTGACACAAATTACCGCTCTTTGCGCCACAGCTTGTTTGTTCTCTTGAGAACCGTCTCCTTCTACCGTAGACCCATCAAAAAGGAAACAAACCGACTCAGACGTGGCAATCATTTCATAATGTTGCTTTTACCAAAAAGCTAAATTGTACACCAGCAACACGAGTACAGAAGCCTCTCATGTTAGAGGCGAAATAAATAGCCTACTCCAAACACACACTATGCTATCTTTTACAATGTTTACTGACAGCATCTCTGTCGCATTATTACCGCTGTTCCCTAGACAAAACCTAATGCATTTCTGAAAAGCATAGAAGGGAAGTGGTGTGTCTGTCTCCGGCATCGCTCATGTAATTAAGGTTTGATAGCCTCGTTACACATTTCTGCCAAATTAAATCCTCAGATGTTTCCTTCACAAGCGGCATCTTCGGATCTGCATGAAAATCAAACCACCTGCGGAGCATCTGCGTCTAAAAACATTTGCTTCTTGCCCATGATAAACCTGAGCCCACCTCATGAATTTCTAATGCATTTAGTTTGTGTTTGTCTGTAAATGCACTTCTTACCACAATGGAGTGTGGAGTTCATATAAACATTTGCCAAGACGAATTGCCAAGGCAATAACCCAACAACTGGCCTGTCCATCTGAGCCTTTTTGTAGCGGGCAAGTGGATGTCCTGTTGCCTTAACTGAGACTAAACAACAAATATAATGCAAAAATGGCAGTAAACAAGTGGTACTGAAACAACTAAATCGACTATACAAAGCAGAGAAATCATTATGGGATCTACATTTTTTAAACACTTAACAGTTGAATTGACTCAAATATTTATTACTCAGTCTAATTTTTTTTTAGAGATTTAGAGCAACTGTTTTTCTAATAAAATCAAATTTTTAAGTGATAATGTCTGAAGTTATTTAAATTGGTTGAAGCTGAACTCGGTGATTGTGAGTCAACCAGGATCATTTACAATGACAGTTGACTGTTCCTTTACCTTAAATTCGGCTATCGAGAAACGATTGCTTGCTGGAGGCGTTTGAGTTTTAAACTTAACCCAATCTGTAACATTTGGCCGTGAATCCATTTCAATGGGAGGAAGCCGAGACGGAGCACCGAAGAGAGATGGGAATCGAGATGAATTGTGTATGAAGTTGATGGTCAGGCTAAATCATAGCAGGAGTTTACACACTTTACTGTGTCCAGACTCATAATGAATTGTGTTTATGAAAAACCGCTACTGTTTATTTGGCTATATTGACTTATTGAAGGCTTCCAACTGGATCATAAGATTGAAAACCAACCCAGACTCATCAAAATTAGGCTAAAACAAACAAGCAAAACATAATGACAAACAAAATTACATTCCACTGGGCCATCACTCTCCTACCACTTCCTGTTGTCAACATCCTTTCCGCCAGTAGTAACATCCGGTTGTTGATCACATGATTCATGTGACATACAAAAAGTCTTTCCATTGCAGTTTTATAACATACACTAATTTTGATATAGCTGAAAAAACACTTCATCGTAGCGCAAAAGCTTCTTGTTTCTGTTAAAAAAAATTTATCTTTGTAATTCCACTCTGTTTTGTTCCACTCTGATGTAAATAACCTGGTGAAAACATGCTGACATGATCTATCTTGAACATTGAAGCATACATTTACTTCTGTAAGAAATTGGGGCTCAAAACATTGTGGCCATTTTCTCTTAGAGGTCCTCCAAACTTGATAAAAGACTTCACATGATTAACTGATTATCTAGCTTGTTGGTGATTAGATTTCCATCCAGGGACTCATTGATAATCAATAGTTATTTTGCGGGAGGGCCCTGAAGACGGCCCTCCCTCACGGTGACACATCGTGGCCACAATTCACACCGTTGCACTGGAGGCTCCTGCTGTAACCTAAATCTTACCTCGGTAAATCCGTCTCACAGGAAACGTCCTCCCGTCTGAAATCATGAGGCATGAGCACATTTGGTTCATGTGCAGATGGCTTTTAATCCTCATCCATCGTCTTACTGCAGCTTCTAGGCAACGGTTGGTGTTTAATGTACGTGTTTCATGGGTTTCTGGTGTATCCATATCTCTCCGTACGGAACATTGTTTCGGTTGTTCTTTGCTCTCACTGTTGAACAAATTGGACTATTTGGGTAATAAAGGCATTTTTGGCAGCAAGAACATTAGGGTGCAGTAGTGCACACGTTTTCATGCCGCATCTTCTTTTGTGTTGGGACTGTTTCTTTCCATCAATGTACATTAAAGTTACAAATGTGGATACCTATTATTTTAGAAACCAAAGCAAGCTCCTGTTGAAACGAAAAAAGTTTTACTATTTTAAAACAAGAGGAAAATAATCACAGCATCAGCTTTTACTGTTTTCTATTAATAGTCAGCCACTGCAAAACTAGCAATGCGTAGCAAAACTATGTTCCATAAAAATGTAGGTCTTCTGCCCTAAATTTGAGGTTTCTACAAAACTACCATAATTTGACAAAATGACCCACACTTCCTTGGCAAACAAACTTCACATCAAACAAAGCGTACTAAACAGGGCTGGTGTGAACGCACTCTTAAACTTCAAAACTGTGTACAATCACTAAATTTCAGAAATTGACTCAATTAACAATTCTAGCTTCTTTGCCACCAAAGCAGCCAATGAAAAGGGTTTTATCTCCTGATTATGATGACTTTTCACATTTCCCTTAACATTCAAAGTTTCTTTTTAAGAATAGATCAAAGATGCAGACATTTCTCTACATATACCAGAGAAATAAGCATTTTCCTACAGTGGGTTCATTTTTAATGTTTCCAAAAAAAAAAAGCACACCACATCAGGTGGAATAAATCTATTCCGAAAACTCTTTACTTCCCTTTCAGAATACCTTTTGAAGATGTGCTACAAACCCACTATTTGATCTAAGTACTCTTAAAATAATTGGTCTGCTTTGTACTCCCTTGCCTTCTTCATGGGATGTCTGGCCTTAATGTTGAGAGTGTGGCCCCAGCTCAGTTTGTGGTTAGTTATCCTTGGATTCCCGGGTGTTAAATTTCTTCTCTCCAGTGCATCATGTTGTGATGTTCCCCGGTGAAGGATTTTATTGGAAGAGAGCAGAATGATGGATAAGGTCTGTTCCCCGGATCCCGGGGAACGTATCATCAGTGTCAGGCTTTGCTGGCAACTCAAGGTGATGGGTGTCAAGGGCTAACGCAGCAGAGCAGGAAGAGAGGCGGGGGATCAGAGCAGTAATGGTAGCGCTCATCATGACTGAGTCTGCCCCGTAGCTCATTATGACCTCGCTGCCCAGCCAGTTGTCACTAAGCCTACAACTAATTACATTGTTTTTTGGGGGTTTTTCCGACTTTGTCCCTGTTTCACATTAGCGTCGAGGTTTAGCCTTAAAAAAAAAAGCCATGAGAGTTTTCATAGTAGCCACACAATTTAATGTATTTCATGTGAAGAGATGGTAGTAAAACTTTTCCTGAAAAGTATTTATATATGTGTATTTAACCCCTTTAATTTAAAATTTAATAAAAAGAATCCAGTGAAATAATTCAGTTGTGCAACTTTAATAAAAATCACATTGATTGTCTATTTAAACAATTTATCATGTCTGATGATGTTTTTATATGCTGTCTGCCCTAATTATATCCACAGCATAAACACAGGTGTTTAGTTTGCAGTTAAATTAAAAGATATGTTTTTGCTGGAAACAGATGGTTGGTATCATTTGTACACTGAGGTTCAGAGTAGGATGCAGTCAGAACAACTTTCTTTACAGTCGTATTGTCCTAAGTTTGTTTTAAACTTTTCTTCCTGCACACATTTAGGAATGACTAATCACACATGGTTCTGTAATTTAGTCTATAACGTGACAAGTTTATGTTCAAATATTTACAATAGCAAACTGTGCATTAGCCCTTTTGTTTGTCTCCTGTCTAGCAGTGTATACATGTCCTGGCCAGATGTTTCGTGCTCCAGTTGAACCGTCACTGTCAGCAGAACCACCTCGGCCTCCGATGCCTTCAGGAAATATGGGAAGCAGAGTTTCCTCTGCTGCCTCTGCTACTCCTGAGATGGAGTGGGCCACTAGAGTGGGACTCAAAGTGTGTGTTTGTTTCTTTTCGTTACTTTTCCAATCTAACTGAGTGGATAATAGATGCCTGCATGACACGGCTGAAGATGAGTGATTGCCACTGGCAGAACTTGCACGGTGTCCAGAGTGACACCCAGAGACACACACACACACATTCAAATACATATCCTCTCCATGTTTGGAGAGCCGTTTCATTCCAAGTTAAATAAATATATAAAATAAATAAATGCCCCCATGGAATAAAAGGAATAAAAATTAAATAATCTATGTCGGTCCGTTTTATAGCACAATCAAGCAACTATGTTAACTTCAGCTATTATAAAAATACTACATATATCATAAATGCCTGAAAATAAATAAGACTTTGCAATTTAACGCCTTAAAATTAGGTCTCTGTCTTTTTAAATACTCCTACTCTTTATGAAAGTCCGCCTTCAGGAAGTCATCACAGCATGACTCCTCTATTAACCCTTTAAAATTGTTTTTACCAGCATTTCACTGAGAAGTAGCTTGTATGAGCTCAGCAGATGTGTAGTTTGACCAGGTCTTTGCTAATTGCTGTTGGCTAGTCTGAAGTAGTTGAGTGGGGAGGGCTGCTATGCAGTGTAGAAGTTTGGACACTGCAGCCGCTTTTTCTTTTGCCCTAGTTTTTACACCTGACTCACTGAGAACTTCAATAATCCCAACAAATTAAGTTTAATTTCTCAAGTAAATAAATAATTCAATGCAACATGCCATGAATGAACCAAATAATAAATGCAGTTTAGGTGTTATAATTAAAATCTGAATATGTTTAAAATACGTTTTCAGGCCTGGAAAGGTAATTATTAAAAGTATGACTTTTTATTATCCTTTAAAAACTCTACAGGTTTTTATTTTTCCCTTTACTTTTTAGATTTTTCCCTCCAGGGCAGACAGCCATATCAAAAGCCAATGCCAGTGAAACAAAGCAGTCACCTACGAACAGAAACTAAAACCGGTACACCATCCCTGCTCTCTAAAGCGGCAGTTTGGGAATTTGTAGGCACCGTTTTTAAATCCGTGGCCACGGACTGGAAAACGCCAGACAAGGACATCCCGTCCACGCTCATGAATTGAACATGAAATATGAATCCGACTGGGATTCCTCCGCTGTGTACTATGAGGCGCACTGATTGCTATCCTCGCTCTCTGCTGAGAGCGGCTCTGTGCTCAGATTCCGTCACAGAGCCACGCCGCGCGTCCACCGGTCTACATCGACAGAGGCAGCTGTTGGTGTCACTGCAGTTTCACGCCGTGCTGCCATGACACGCAGTTGACCCAGCACATACCGGGAGCATATCACCTGGAGTGGAAAACACATATGAGCTGCGGTTCAAGAATCCTAACAAGGGCGCAGTCTCGCTTTGAATTCAAACCCTCAGTGGGATGTTTTGAGGGTAATGAGAAACAAAAGGCTGATTAGTTCTGCAAACTATTAGGCAATCCACAACTAAAGGTGCTATACTCCGTATGCTCAGTGTACGGGTCGGGTCATGGAAGAACCCCTGGAGGATTTCATTTTGTTAGAGCTTTCCTTTGAATGTTACAATGTGGTATCAGGGCAATTGTAGATATTAAAAAAAGGAGTACATTTCCACTTTTCAATGCCTCCGTCACTTGAGATAATGTATCTTAATTAGAGTATGTTAGGAAGTAACTAAACTATTGACAATCTTGGCTAAAAAGGGAAATGATAGGAACTACTTTATCTTCTGCCTGGTAGGTGTGTAATGCCTATGGACATAATGCCCAAGCGCAGCACGCTGCTGCGGTGCCCCTGTGCTGTCAGTCATTCAACCAAGTCAGGCATGGAGTTATTTCAGCTCCACAAATATCCAAGATACAAAGTGTGATGTGTGTAGGGAAAACAGTAAAAAGTTGTGGAAATGCAACAAACTTCATCGAACACCTTAGCGTTACCCAACCGCTAACATTGTCCGCCATTTGACACTAAATAAGATTACTGTTAATTGCCTGAGCTGCAAACAACCGTCCTCCATTACAAAGAGAGACGTACCGACACCAAAGCAGAACAAAAAGGGCTGATACTGTTTGGAGGCAAGGCCAACACAAACTGAACTGCTACATTCACTTGCTACGTTCACTTCGTCCGTTGCCTCTGCTAAAGCTACAGGCAGACTCCAATTTTATAAAAAAAAAAAAAAAAAGCGACTTCATTTTTCACGACTTCTTCTGGAGAAATCTTACCAAAAGAATCCAAGTGGATGGAAGGTAATGGCCAGCCTACAAAACATACTAGATCTGAGGTTAAACTGCATTTTAAAAAGTGTACAATCTTGGCTACATTAAAAGGAGCCAATCATAAACCTATTTTTATTTATCTAGAATTAGAGCTGTACGGTTTGGCTGCTTGCTCTGTTCACATGTATTGTCTGAGGGATTCAGAAAGGATACGAAGCTCCAGCAGGAGATTTGCAAAAATCACTGTCCATTGTGATGGAGGATGCTCGTTTCCGTCCTTCTGAATTACCGGATTATAGTTGCTTTAAATACCGTTTCTCTTAAGTAGCAGTTCGCCAGTTTGATCAGTTAAGAGCTTCTGACAGCGAGTGTCATTGAGC
The DNA here is from genome assembly GCA_033032245.1 of Poecilia picta. Taxonomy (NCBI): domain Eukaryota; kingdom Metazoa; phylum Chordata; class Actinopteri; order Cyprinodontiformes; family Poeciliidae; genus Poecilia; species Poecilia picta. The sequence continues at coordinate 23,402,351 of CM065374.1, forward strand.
AACTTCGCCGAGATGCAGCAGGTATCACTTCATTGCCCTCATTCATACTGTACTCTGTCGGCAGGATTAGCTTCAAATCCTCTCGCTCGCCAAAATCCTCTGTAGGGCGCGCTGTCAGGGAACCTGCTGTAACCGAGCTGCTTTTTCTATTTTTATTCCTTTTTTCCCTCCCTCTCTCTTCACCAGCCGCCGTGTGAAACATCAAAGCAGGTTTTTAGTTCAGCAAAAAGGAAACCTAAACCTCATTTGTGAGTGCTTCACAAGGCAAATTAATTATTCATTCGCCAACAGGAACAACAGAAAGATAGGGGCAAGACACACAAACATGGACGCCAAATTCTTTCAAAGGCTTTCAGAGAATTGAATGCCAGATAATGAGAGCAACCGGATGCTCCTTCAGTCACCGTTTAAACTGCTCTCACCTTCTGCAAATCACCCCAAAAGAGCGCCGAGTTCGAGTTTTTACAACGCCGTCTCACTCTGAGGTGTTTTTAAAGCAGATTAGTTGGTGTTTTGAGGCAGATAAGCTCACAGATTAACAGCCTAACTCGGCAGTGAGGTTTGGAGTTCAGGCAATACCTGTCTCCGATGGGTAATTTGAATGCAGGGAACACAAACAGCCTCATACATAATGGCAATCAACGAAGAGCAGATATTCACGGAACATTTAAGCTAACGTTTTAGCATGAATACTTCATTTGGGCAAGTAAGGGAAGTAATGTTTAGTTTTGCAGATAGTTTTTGTATTTTCTTTACGCAGCTATACGACAGCATGTCATTTTGACTTTGCAACAGCAACAATGTGGCAAGGGAGAGGGAGTAACAGCGTCTGCCACTTGGTCAGACTCTGTCCCAGCAAATGCTTCTCGTCACTTTGGTTGGCAGGGAACAGAGAGACAGAAAAGTGAACAAGCTGCTCCTCAAACGCTAACTGGCAGAAAATGAGCAGCGGTTCACTAGCTTTTCAAGTTTAAAGTGCGTGGAAAGACTTTCTCAGTGAATCGGTGGTGCCAGAGGTGTTTGCAGGCAGTTTGGGGGAGGGGGGCAATGATGGCTCCAGTAGGGAAAAAAACCTGCTGCCTTTATAGTATGAGATTTTTTTTAATTCACAGGCATAACTTCAATATTATGAATATACCTATTTTAGATCAACTGCCATATGCTGTCTTGGACCACAAAATAACACACACACACAAAAAAGGATTTCAGAAGGGCACTTTTTGGTCCGGAGAAAAACTGACATAATGTTCTAGCATCTCCTTTAGTGTCTATCTGTGCACGTCCCTGACTGGTGCAGTATACCTCTCTGGGAAACTATTTTTAATAAATATGAAAGCATCCATAGCATTTAGATTTGATTCATATAGATTAAAAAAAAGACAACACAAATGGAATCTTTATCAAATCGAAGTATAAACAGTGGCGCAACTACACATTTTTCAGGTGGATGCGAAAACATCCACCCGCCCGGTGAAGTTGAAGTTGCGATGATCTTCTTCTTCTCTCCGCCACTGAGTATAAATCTATAATTATGACAATTTAGGAAGCAGCTTATTTAAATTTTGACTGTGAGAAGATATTCCTCAGTCAAATTGATCAGAATTTTGCAACCAATTCCTAATTGTCAGGCTTTTCTATTGACCTGCTTCTACATCAGGAACTGTACTTCAGCTCTTAAAAAAGGTCAACATTTCCAAATCCAGAATGTTCCATAACGCTCAAAAGCATAAAACAGAGCAACTCTGCTTTACTCAATTCAGCAGAGCTGCACTTGTTTGCTCTCTTGTTGCACTTAATGAGCCTTTCATTTATTTATTTTTGCATTTTTTGTGACTTGGCGTTGCAGGCAAACCCTGTGCCAATGTGTTTTATTGGGATATTGTGCGACGGTAACCTAATAGTATGACTGACTTTATTAAAGGTGACAGATTATGCTTCCTTGAACAGGTTATGATAGGTCAACATTCTACACAAAACATGTTCATAAACGTTTTTTATACAAAATCAATTTTAGTTAATGAGATTTCAGTTCTTTCAGAATGAGCCCCTTTATGGTGTCTTGTCATTTTAAATCTGAATAGCAGTTGCTGGCCATGCCCCCCAGGTCAACATTTGCACTCACATGGGAGAATGGCTGCAAACAAATGTGCAATCATACAACTGTACATTTCTGAAAAGAAGAAGTGGAGCCTTCTGCACAACCAACAAGAATGTAGCAAGTGGTTTCTGGATGGCAAGTCAAAAACAAAAGATTTTGTTTCCAGCAGCCATTGTAAAATGGTAAAACCAGCTGACTGAATGAGCTCAGCTTGCGTTGCTAGGTCCCTGCGGTGCCTGCTGCTGATTTGTGACGTTACACTGCTTAGGTTTTTGAAATGGCTCATTTTCCAGACACTTACGTGTTTTTGTTTTTTTTTAAGCACTTGGACTGTTTTTAGAAAAACTAGAAACCCAAATGGAAGTACAAAAATGTGCAAAATGTGAATTTTACCTAAAACGTCTCCTTTAAATCCCTGCCATTAAATATTGGTTGCATATTGAATGAATTTCTGGATTATGTACATTTGGAAAAAAAAAAATCAAATAGCTTCCCTGTGCTTCAGACTGTTATTTTAAGCGCCTCGCCTTTAATTGAAATGGCTAATTATACGGTAAGTCTTCTTACCTCATTAACAGAATCCAGAGTGTTGCAGTTGGTGCAACTCGGGAGTGTGGCGCGTTCACTGAATGGAAATAAAAATAAGAAGGCCAGAGAAGCAGAAAATCCTCCTTTCCTCACCTTCTGATTTCTCAATCCATCTCTAACTTTCATAAGCATAACCCTTGCTTATGTATGCATCACTACCAAACCACATAGGATCCATAAAACCTGGTATGGAAACTAATTAACCACCTCAAATTAGACTAAATTCAGCAAGGCAGGGGTCATGTTATGGATTACGATGCATACATTAAACATATTAATATAAAAATATGCGGAATATCCTGTGCCAAGAATTGGATTTAAGAAATTACAGTCATCACCTCTTGGTGTCTTACAATCCTTTTTAAAACATGAACTGAAATCAACATTGCTAGATAAGTTCCGAAGCTCTTCAACCCTTTGACAACCACACCAAGAAAAAAAAAAGTGAAAAACTTTTTCTTTGCATTTCTTTTACCCTAGGGTGATTAATAAACACAATCAATATTTTTTTTCAACAGACCTTGTGGTTTTTGAAATTTTGATCTCTACCCAACGGTTGATACAGTATGTCACTTATTGGTTTAAGTACACAACCTAATAAAAATACCAAGTACAGTAGATAAATTAACATTAAATGCCAATTTATATAGAAATAAACAAAAAATGTCTGGGGCATTGGATACAGTTTATTTCTGTCAAAATGCCAGAAAACACTGATTTTAATTTCAACCAAGAAAAACATTGCGTCAAACAAGGAAATATTGCATTTTTAATTTTCCCATCTTCAGTCAGTGTCAGTGATCAGGTGCCAGTCGTCCTCTAGTGACGGGAAATTGAAAACACCCATAAAAAGAAGGATCGTTAGGAAATGCTCTATTTCTTCAGGGCTAGTCTTTATTGGATCCCCCAACTCTTGAGCGGAGTACAAATTGGTGTGATGTGCGATATGTTCAATCATCTAACTAGTGAAGAGCATTTTGAAATACTTAAAGGGTGAGGGCTCAGCTTCAGGGGTTCAAATCTTGAATTAAGAACCTGGAACTCATCAATGTCTTCTTGCTTCCAGATTCTTGTGCTTGTTTTGGGGCCTAAGGTGTAACTTGGGTCGGGTTGTCATCTGGCTGCTCCAAGGGAGCAGTTTTTAATGTGTGTTTCCCTTTCCTGCTCTTTTTACAAGATGGCTGTGTAGAAGATCTGCTTGTTGAGGGAGCCTCCTCTTCATCCAGGGATTTAAAAGAGCAGTCCCATCTGCTTGTGTGGGCTGATAATCAGGATCTTCTACTTGGTCATCAGCGCTCAGATCACCATCAGATTCTTGAGGATTTTCTGGTACAAGGGCAAGAAGACTGCGTGGTTTCGGACCATAAAGGATTTAGCGTCCATCTAGTGGTGGTTGAAAAGTTCAAATTAGTTAGTAGTTGTGAAAATTATGATTTTCCCACATTTATTCTAAAGTTTTACCATATAAAGTTAGAACAATTATTTTGTAAGATAATGTTATAATTATTCTTAGTGTATAACTCTGTAATAACACTTATTGTTTTATATTTACACCAATAGATGAAAATGACTTTTGATTTTATACCAAAAAAAATAAATGTCAACTACATTAGCTTAATTTGCTACATTTACCATCAAGTGACAAATCAACCGTTTGGTCAAGCACATTTTTAAAAAATTATTACACCTTTAATATAGCTTTTTAGGTGGTATCAAGTAACATAATTCTGTTTTAAGGTCTATAACACTATCAAATGCCAGAAAACTATTCCTACCTTTCAAAGTTTTACCACAACCAGTCGATATTTGTGACAGAGTTTTGTGTTTCTGATTTCCTGGTTGGAGAGGGGAAGAAAAACTATTCCTATTCAAAGAAACAGTGCCCTCTAGTTAATTTCTTTAGCATATCATAACTTCAAGCAAGCGGCAGAGATGGCTCAATCAGGTTAAGCTAAGTTAGGCACTCCTCATATTGAGACATAGAAACCCAAAATGTGATAAACCATATGGTTGAGTGGGCAGTTAAAGGGTTTTAATTAAAAATAAACCAAAACTGGAAAAGTTATCGAGAACTTTCATATTTTAATTCCCTATACAAACTGCAAGAAGCAATTTTTGAGTGTAAAAAGTGTAAAAAAAAAAAACTGTGTTCAGGAAAAGGCACCGAATTTCCGAATTGACTACTTGTGACTCAAGTAGAACTTAGTTCTTATAAATATCAAGTGTTTACAGAGTGTCTGTCTGCACTCTCTGCATTCTCGTACTCTGTCTATGCATAACAAAATCAGCATAAGCACAGCTTTAGTAATCTACGAGGGTGCAAATAATGTTTTTTAAAACATCTATGTGGGGCTGGAACGACCTATTATTTTAGTCGTTGATTATTCTGACGATTAATCAATCGGACTCCTAATCCTAATTAAAAAATGGCTTACTTCTTTGAATATACTATTTTTTTTCTGCAAAGGGTATTTGCTTCGTCTCTCTGGTTAATGATTAAACAATTTGTGCATTAGTTAACGATGCATTTGATAACCGATTAATCGCAACTAATCGTTTTAGCTCTAAATCTATATTATTTTAGCAACAGCAATGGAATAATTGTTTCAAACAACATTGTTGTTTCAAACGACATAGTTGTTTGAAACAGAAGCAGTTAAAAACATTTAATAATTTTTTGTGTGGAAAACCACGAGGTACTTGTCCTTTCTGGCCAGGTTCACAGCAGAGAGCATCACAAGCACCACGGCTCCTTTAGGCGTCGAGTGTCCGTCTGATTCCCGTCCCAACCCTCCCACCCACAGGAAGCTACAACCGCAGACATGGAGGAAACACAGAATCCATCTTAAGAGCCAGCAGCTGCTCAGCAGGCGATCTCTGTAGCTCGCGCATTAGGTGGCGGCAGGTTTTTGTGTCATCCAGTTAAAAGGCTCTCCAGGAAACATGGACACCATCCCAATCAGCCTTGTTCGACATTCCCGCTCACCTAGAGAGAGACGAGTCGCTAAGTGACTTGGACTGAATTTTTTTGGGGCTTTTTTTTTTTTTGCAGTAGAATAAACATGTTTTTCTGTATTTTTCTGCCTCCCTGCCTTCTTGGCAACGCCGACAGTCGCGTCGCGCAACAACACGACCAGATGTGCGACGTTCAAAGAAGGGCGAAGCGCGGCCGTTTGCTTTTTAAACACATATCAGAGCAGGTGTTTTTTGTACGGCTCAAAGACATCGCTGAATGCCCGCGGACCCCGCTTGCAGTTGGTGTCTTATCAGTAGTTTGCCAAACAATTTGTGCGCCTGACCGACAGGCAGCTAATGTGGGGACTGGACTGGAGCCACGGCTGGCTCATTCTGTTCTCCGCTGTCTGTCCGTCTCAGTCTGTCCCGGCTTTGATCATGTTTGGCTTTGGAGTGAGTCACACATGAATACGCACCAACACCCAGCCCACGCAGACTCTCTGTACACACATTCACACCACACTCATGGCAGGCTTAAGAGTCTTGCACTCCCACACCGAAGTGTTCTGCCTCCTAAAACGTGTGTCTCCACACATCTGTTGCGATCCAGGTGGGCTGCGACGTGCGCGAGAAATGACATGTTCTTTTTTTTCGAAGTTCGGTAATCCCGTTAGCGTTTGAAGTGTCAGTGCGCGGTGTTTTTTCGGCAGAGTGTCTCGGTCCTTAACTTTGAGAATCTGTGGCCGCGTCAGCGAGACATAGGCCTACTTGCCTTTTTTGCTCAGTGAATGAAACTCCTGATATTTTTGCTGATATTCCAATGGGTTGGTAAATCATGGAGTCACTTAGCTCTGACTGAAATGCTACAGTGATTCACTTCACGCTTTGGCATCCCCACAAAGCCAGGCATGGACACAGTTAGCAGCTTCTGAGAAGGAGGTGATTAGTTCTTATGGCAAAAATGACAAAAAACGACAAATGGAAAAATAATGCTCAGAAATGAGCCAAATTATTTTCAAGGTTACTTCTAGCACACATTTCCTTTTGCTGTGTGAGAGTATGGCAGTTTTATGTTTGGCTGATTGCAAATTGAATGTCTCATACTAATATTGCTGATTTAACACCAAAGTTCATGTCTTAGGTTTGAACTATTTTACATGAAGGTTTTCAGGGTCTTACAAGTGTGAACACACTTGTGTTAAAGGAATTTAATTATGTATTTTTTAGGTACATAGTGCTGTTTTATAACACTATAAGTACATATCACATACGTATGACTTAAAAGAAACTCGACTTAGTAATTTAATATCTTGAAATTGGGCCTCTGTCTCTTAAGAAGCTCCTGCTCTTTCAGAAACTCCGCCTTTAGGAAGTCATCACAACATGGCTCCTTTATTCAACATCATTTTTAACAGCGTTGCTCTTGAGAAGAAGCTCAGCTTATAATGAGCTCAGCAGATGCACAGTTACACCAGGTGGTTGCTAATTGTTGCTGGCTAGTCTGAAGGAGCTAATGGGGGAGGGTGGGGGGAGTTGAAAGAAGTCTCTCTGGATTTTACTTAGCATCCTTTAGGGGTGTTTACATTTGTGCTATCAGGTGGGGCATGGTTTTTATTTATTTAATGTTTTACATATTTCCCACAAACTGATGTTTTTCAGTTCACTAATACCAGGCAGATTTCACATTAAAGACAGAATTAAGCTGCAATTAATTGTGTGTTGTTTTTTTAAAATTCACACAATCTACCAGGTTGGTTTTTAGATGTTTTGTACCCACTCCAAATTAATACCATTCATCTTTTTAATGAAGCTCTTTACTTTAAAACATTGAAATATTTTTTGGGGGGGGAGGTGATGTGGTAGTGGTGATGGATGGGATTTCTCAAGCACAGAAAATTGTGTTCTTTCAACAGCACATCTCTGATGACTTATGACTAGAAGGAATTTAAATATATGGTCTTTGAGGGACTTGTTTTTTTTTTTACACCAGTGAAGACAGAAATGGCTTTGGGTAGAAAATCCACAGGGTAGTTGCCTTTCAGTAAAATGGAGAAGAAAGAACAAGTGAAGATATTCTTGAAAACTGTCTTGGTTACACAAAACGTTCTTTATCACCTTACATTTTTCCATAAATGATTTGCAGGGACAAATATCACTTTCAACATTTGAACAAAATGTTTTCTTATACATGAAAAGCAATCATTTGTAACCAGTATTGATAAAAGAGAAAGCTTAATCAATAATTGTAGTTGAAAAGGATATTTAAGGTCAGAAGAATTTTCAGAACTACACAGACTTTTGGGAACTCTCGACGGTTCCACTTTAAAAGATTGTGTTATTTTTTTCTTTCCGTTTTGCTTGAAAAAAAAGTGATTGTTCGAGTGTTTTGTTTTGTGCCAACACAATGATTTAAGAAAACACAGAATCCTTGTAATTATGTTGAATTTTGGTAATAGAAATGATGACGGCAAATTACTAGCTGCATGACATGTATATCAAAGTCATAATTATTATTTTTCAAAGAGATTTGTTTTTCATCTGTCAACCATTATGTCTGCAAGACTCAGTCAGAGGGCCCTGGGGTATAGAAATTTAAGGCTACAATGTCTCAGTCCAGTTAAATGTAGCGCTACACAGTTTGGTTATGAAAACACGGTGAGCTGAGGACAAGCTACTCAACGTTCCCAGTCTTTGAAAAGGTTTTGAAAAGGTACAGATGCCTGGTTCACCCGTCAAGAGCTTGAAATTGTTGGCCAGGTTTCAAAACCTGATAGTCCACACACCACGACGTAAATAAATAAAATACAACTACAGCAGGTTTGGTTGTATACACAAGTAAAGATTTCACTCATCAACATTCAGATGTCAGATGGAGAATCTTGCAAAATCTCTCGAGATCAAACATGGCCGACAAGGAAGAAGCAAAGGTTTAGCAGAGAAAGAACAGAACAAAAAGACATCTCTGGCATCCGTAAGTCTTTCTGGTGGTAGATGGCAGTAGTTTGGTCTCCTTCTTCTTTCTTCTTTGGTCTCCATGTTTCAGAAATAAATTGTTGGGGGACACGTCACACATTCCGACAATCCAACATGTTAAATATCCCCGACTTTAGACCGGAGCGGTCCAGACGTCCTTTGTGGGGACCAGGTCATTAACTCAACATACACGGCAAGGACATCTACAACTATGTTTGTGTCGTCCTTCAGGTTGCTGGAATGGGAAATCCAATCAAAAATCACCATATAAGTCTCGCTGTGTTAACCAGGTATAATAGACTGGTTTTTGATTGATTTTGGTTTGTTTGACTGCGACCAAAGTCTGGTCGGTTCCTCTACACCAGGAGTGCTCCAGTCCAGTCCTCGTTGCAGAGCTACCATCCTGCAACTTTCAGATGCTTTCCTGCTCCAACACACCTGATTCAAATGAATGGCTCGTTGCCAGGCCTGTTCAGAGCAGATCCCAGTCTGTTGGAGTAAGGATGCTTCTAAAGGATGGTAGCTCTCAGGGACTGGACTTGCAGACTCTAGTCTTCAAGGCCAGCGCAGACTGAAGCAAACTATATCTGACTGATAATTGGTGGTAAAATCAGGTAAAAAAAAAAAAAAAAAGAGTAAAAAAAAACTGCATATTGGACTTAACGCATTTGATTCTAGGAAGTCTTGGAAGTCCGAGCTCAGATGTAGGAATTACATCCCACAGATGGATGAGCACATTCTAGTTACAAGTTGCCTTTTGTCTTACAAACTATGATTTGAGATACAAGACATCATCAGTGCACTTCTCCTTATTTTATAGATTCAAAAACTTGTTTGCTCTCTTTGTGTGACAAGAGTAAATGGACACAAACTGACAGAAGTGGTAATAAAGTCCCTCAGACTTTAATTAGATATTAAAGTTATTTTTAAACTGAAGATGTTGAGACCTCCAGTTTTCCATGCATATTTCTTGTATTTCCATCTTAAACTTGGATGTGTTAACTAGTATATAACAAATAAATGCACCGTTAAAGGTGGCATTGTGGGTGCAAAAACATAATTTGAAAGTAAACATCTTTCACCTCTCAAATTTTCTTGATCAGTCTCTTTAATGTCTTTCTGCGACAAACCGTCTCATAAAGGTACAATATTACCTTCAAACTGCTGAGAGCCTTCCTGCAGGAGTTAACTCTATTGCTGTTTTCACTGCGCATAAATCCAGATGAGTTGCTCCTGGAGGCTAAAGCCAACACCGTTTATGTGTGTGTTTAACTGTCCCTGGTGTATTGTGTGTGTGTAGTGTGTAGTGTGTGCGACCCTGTATTTGATGTGTTTTCCTAGCACATACCATGTTGTGGGGACCGACTGCTCCTTGTACAGACCAAACCAGAGAGGAGGTGCTGTTTTAGGATTTAGCAGCAATGTGAATTGATTTTGGGTTATGTGTATGTTACGCTTAATCAAGTTACTAAAATGAATGGAAGTCAATACAGTCCTAATATGGGTAGAAATAGAAACCCGTGTGTGAGTGATCTTGTATTTGATACAGGTCGAGCTTTCGATGTCAGTGGAAGTCAATGCAAAGTCCTAACACGGGTAGTAATACATACGTGTTGTGTGTGTGTGTGTGTGTGTGTGTGTATGTGTGTGTTATCCTGTGATTAACTGCCATTGGATGTACCCAACCTGTCACCCATTGATAGGATTTACTTAACCGGCCCCTCACATCCTATTCCATAAAACTGTCAGAAATTAAGCACATTGCAATTGGTATTTATTGGTCTTGCTTGCTAAGGTTTAGAGCTACGCTGACACAGTTTTTAAATATCCCAGCATGCCATGCAGAGCACCATCCATTCTTGTGCTGCGGGAGAGGTGCCGAAATCTTGTCTAAAGCCAAAACTCTTCTTTAAGGCGAACCTTTCAACTCTTTTGTCCCTTTGTGAAGAGTCTAATCCCAGCAGTCTGCGTCCTAAAAGTTAAGAATGCAACACCACAAAGAGGAGACAGACTAATCCAATAACCTCAGCCAAACTTTTCCCACCTTCAGGCTGCTGGAAGCTTTGATGCACTGCATATCATCATGTTTGTTGTTGAAAAAGAAAATGGCAGAACCTGAGTGGAGACTCTGTACAGCTAGTGATCGTATTGGGTGTACACACAGGTCTGCAAGCAGTTTAGAATGTTAGTGTGTTTTTGGTTGAGACTTTTATTGGTGCCGTCAATCAATTTCAAAATCTATTCAGATTAATGACTATGTTTAACTTTGTAAGCTTCTAACGTAAATATGCAGACAGTTGCAGTGCCTTGGATAAGCCCCTCCTTCTGCTGCACTCCAACCAATTAAAATCAAACAGTTCAGTTTTTGGTTTGCTCTGCAGCAGAAAGCAGGTAATGTAGTTTTCCAGTATTCAGCAGCAACTAAGGGAAACTTACTCCACTACAGATGCATACAATTAGTAGCAAACTTGTTCTTGGGTGCCCCAGCCCTTTCTGATATCGCCCTGGGCAGTTGCCCTTGTAGCCCATATCAAAAACAGCCACTTTATGCACGGTCTTATAAAAAATGTTTAAGAAAATGTTCTTTTTTGCCTCAAACTAAACATTCTCTAAGATTCTCAGTTTTCCTGGTTTTTGTTACCTGTTGCATTACATGCAATATTAGATGTTAAAATTTTCAAGTTAAAATTTTCAGATTAATCACACGCATTAACTCGTTAACGTTGACAGGCCTAGTTTTTATGTACTGGAAGCTTTAAAGGAAGTAGTACAAATTTAGCCAAGCAACCTGCATAATTCATGCATGTGAAATTTTGAGCTCATACAAGTTTACTGTGTATACATGTGCTAGCGATGTGACACAATAAAGTTGAAAAATGTTAAACATTTGGTGATGTCATTAGTCGCTTCCTGCGTGTCAAATCCATGAAGCGCAGCTGTGACATCAGGAACCCTTTGCGTGAGAAAGGTAAAATAGGTTGGTCAATTAATCTGTATTGTGTAATTGTAATTTTTGGATTAATCACATGCGTTAACACAGCCCAGGTATATATCTGAAAGCACACGGCTGTCTTAGAGAAGAGCAGCTTAGGACGACTAACCTGGCCCTGTTTTGTTCTGCCTGTGTGTGTCGGTAAATGTATCCCTCCCCGTGGAGCTTCCTGCCTCGTGATTTGTGCGATGCTTGATCCTCTTCTGATAACAAACGGCACCCTCTCAGAAAGCCCGGCCCGCAGCTGCTGTGTCTCTCACCCCATCCTCCATCTTTCCACCTTTTTTTTTTTTTTCCTTCTTCCCCCCCCCCAGCACTCACCAGCGTTTATGGAGGCAATCAATAACCTCGCGCTCGTCTCCATGTTTAACTTGGTTTTAGAGGCCAGCGGAGCAGCATCTGGCAGCGTCGCACTTCACAAAGATGGAGTTCATCCTGAGGTCATTAAAGATCCTCAGAGGCCCAGAGAACTCTTCCGAGTACGTCTTCGGTATTTTGTTCTACGTCTCAGATTAGTACGGGTCACTTTGTACGCCCTACCTGAGGAGAGCGTACAGAGAAACAGAAAACGCAGAAGCTTCTGGTCCCATCCATTTTTTCCCCCAAGTAAACGGACATCAATCAATATCACTAGGTCTTACACAATGGAAGGGTTGGACCAAAATGTAAAGAAGTGATCAGCCACATTAATGGACATTTAACCATAATTTAACAAAGTATCCACAGAAAACAAACTAACACTTCAGCTTAAAATTTTATATTTTGTTTCAAATCAGGAACGAATAAATAACCTAATACAAATCACATTATTATTGATCACAATATTGCAATGATTGAGTAAAAAAAGAAAGAAAGAAAAACAAACCAGCAAAATATACCTTAAAAGAAATTTTTGTTGTGATCGGTGTTTTTCAGTATAGTTATTTTGAGATTTTCTGTGTTTAGTCCTGTTTCCCGGAGTCTCTGTCCTGTCCTCCCTGTTTATTGATCCCAGCTGTGTCTAGTTTCTTGATTACCCTCCCTGTGTATTTAAGTCCACCTGTTGTCTTTGTCTGGGTCGGATCCTCGTTGTGTTACGTCGTGTCACCACTTTGCTTCCCTGTGCTCCCTGCTGTTCGGTTCTTTGAGTTTTTCCATTAAATCCTTCATTTTCACCACGTCATCCTGGATCTGCCTGCGTTACTCACCTCATCAAAACCGCAAACCATGACAATTTTAAGGTAGATTTCATTTAATCCCAATTCTGTATATTACAAACCAAAAACACTTTTACATCTGCTTCATATAATAGTTAGGTTTTGCTAAATAACTGCCTGTCATACCTTACAATTTATACCATTTTAAAGTTAAAAGTTGTAAATTATAAAAATAACTTGAAATAATAAATTTGACAGCTTTATGTGGAAAAATGTATTTTTATAGCGCTGATTGACACTCTTACTGTGATGAAACTAAGTAATTATTGTGAAGGTGTCTTCCTATTTAATTTTAAATGACAGTAATTGATTTTGTTTAATTGCAAAATAAAAAATAGTCTAACCTTAACTTTGCATTTTTCTCTGGAATACAGATTTTAAAAACCAGATTTTTGTTTTCACAGGCTATTTAAGCTTAGGTCCATTTAGGCTCACACAGGTGCGTCTAGATTGTTATTTTTGTGGGGTCGTTCATACTAATGACTTTACCACAGCCAGACTTCTGTGGGACCAGTTTACCACATGCAGAAGGAGAACGTAGAAGAGCACTGTTTACAGAAGTATGTATTCATGGATCAATTTTGAAGTTTGTTCAGCAACGGGAGCCAACAGTATTGTCACAAGGTCGTAAGACGAAGCAAGCTAATAAAAAAGAAAAGCACATCTAATAGAAATTGCATTTTGTGAATCATTGTCTGCAACTTCCGTAGAGAGGTCCGCTTGGATGTGCTACGGTGAAAACAATCAAAAAAGATTACGTAGCTAATGCCGCAACATTGTATGAACGATCTGCAACACAAAAAAGCTCAGCTTAGTGGTGCAGTTGCTACACACAGCTCATATACAACCATCTTAGCAACTGTCATCTCTATCTGTCTCTGAACGCGATACTTCCTTGAGAACACTGTTTCTCCCTCCATTTCTTATCATTTTTGGAGTTATACTTGCCTCCAATGGCGAATTACTGACACAGTTGTCATACAATGAATGGTGATGAACGCACTACATATTTTCTATCCAAAATTAACAAATCTTTGTACTCTAACCCCCAAAACCCAACTAGTAAATAACACAGAAAACTCAAAACATAAATTTACATAGACTATTTCGTTAACATGGCCTATGTGCTGCACACGCTACGCTACAGGCAGAGCTAAGAGTTGTGGGATTGTGACGTGATGGACTTAAGTCGCACACATTTATTTCGTAATTCTCAACTATTGTTGACATCCAGTAGAATTATGATGCAAGTCTCATGTAAATGACATAAAATTTGAATAAGATGCAAGCGTTGATCAGTTTGTTAAAATTTAAGCAGAAAAAAGATAATGATCCCAAAGGCTTTCACACAGTCCTGAGGATGATAATTGTCTTAAATACCCTCTGATTTGCTTATTTGGGGCATGAAAAACAAATATTAGTCTTATCTGGTTTATATCTAGGGAATGGAATTGACTTTGACAAAACTGCTGTTTTCCACCCTGGGGGAGGGAGAGCGGGGGTAAAAAAAAGTTGGGAACATCATTTGTTTGCTTATATAAAACTCTTAAGGCAAACATCATGCCAACAACCAAGAGCCAAAAACTACAATTATTTTCTTGGCCAAAGGCACTTGTGGCTTGTTCCAAAGCAAATCAGCCTCCATAAATGTTCATGTAAAAGAGTCCAAATATCTATCTTCTGACAACTGAACAGAGATGAACAAACCCCCATATGACTTTGCTTTTGGAACTGTTTTAGATTTACTAGTGAGTTGGTTTTCACATTTCATAACTTAACATTACTACCTGAAATAAATTCAAGAAATTTTATTCAACAACGTAGTTAGGAGAATTATCCATGCCGAGTTCTTGATGTATGAGGTTACAGAAGTCAGTGGGTTGAATTAATGAATTTCATTGATTAAATACCAAAATACAGCTGGTCCATCATGACCTGCTGTCTTTAAGAGCTAATAGTCAAAATGGCCCCCCGGAACAGTTTCCCACTCCCTTTGTCAGCCTCTCTCTCCAAAGAGGGCGTTACCTAGTTCTAGTATCCTGTAATCTGAGCTTTGAGGGCGTTTCCTAGCATGTCCTTTCATCTAGCTTTAGCTTAGCAACTAGTTAACAGAGATAGAAGGAAAACACAGAATTATTTATTCTCATTTATTTATTTATTCCCAGCATAAACTCTTTTTGAATCAAAAATAATTTTTGTCAATGTATGGTTTTCTATTAAAATTTGATAAATTCTTATTAATTACAGAGTCCCACCACTGGATTTCACAGCACTGTGTGGGACATTTAAAGTGCAGTATGCAGCATTCATTTTGTCCCACATTTGGGAAATCCCAGATGAAATGAAACAATTCCAGCTTTGTCGCACAACCATAAAGTATCTGCTGCACTTAAACATTTCCAAGCTTCTCTCAAACTCAAGTATCCTGAATGTACCACATTACAAACAGTAACATTTAGTAGTTCAAACAAAGCTAAGCTAAAGCTAATGAGGCTAATGCTGCTTTGAAACATGAGTAAACTAATCTTTCTCCTCTTGTCATGAGTTGTTTTCCATCATTTTCTTATCTGCCCTTTCATTTCAGCTTTTTCACAGGGATATCCAGAGTTAGCTTTGATGTTGAAAAAAGCGCCTGTAGCTTGCCAGCAGTCAGCACAATTATCTACGTCAGACGGTGATCAAACCGTATTGCAGGTGCAGACTGAACTGTTTGCGTCTTAATGAGACGCAGAGGTAAAAGCCAAGGGCCCTGACCAACAATCGGCTTCTAAATCTTTACGTTTGTCGCTGCCGTGGAAGTTCCTTTAATCAGTTTTAAGGACTTTTTAAATTGTAGAAATGCAGCTGAATGATGAGTGATTGCTGCCTTTCTTCCCAGAAATTTCCGTGTATAACACCGACATTCTAAAAATTCCCTTAGGAGTCATCAAGGCAAAACAGCTTCTCTTTACTTTTGTCGATTTTCTCACTGTTACTTACCTGTCTAACCCACAGGAAGACGACCGAGCTGAATCGTTTCGCAACGTGACACATATGAGACACCTAGAGCCATGGAATCATTACCAGCTCCTTGTCGTCTTCGGAACAGCAGTGCTAACATAGGCGGCTAATTATTTTATTTTTTTTTCTCCCTCTTCAGGCTCATTTGATTTCATGTCTTTTAGTGGCTCCTGAAAGCAGCTGAAAGAAAAACGTGTTGTCACATTCACATCAAAAAATGTTATTATTCTGCACACACAGACACAAGGTTGGCATTTTCTAATTAAACGTTTCCTTAAGCTGTGTACATCTCCCTGGGAAGTCTGAAAGACGCAGACGCCCTCACTGCCAAGATGAAAGAACTCATTATTTTTGCTTGCCCGCTATCGTCTTCGTGTTGCCCCCAACCCTTCATCACAACCCCCTCTTTTTTATCCAGATAACAGGACTATTCCATTTAATCAATGCTGGCTGCTCGAGTACAGCCGAATGGCTGCGGTCAAGAATATGTACCTCAACAAGTAAGCATAAAATTCAATTCTGACCCCCCCTTAAACAAACCACCACCCCAAAACAAACAAGAACAGAGAGCAGTGGGGCATTCATCACCGCTGTTTCTGCCTTGACAAGTTGCTCTGTTTTAGTATTACAATCATAAGCCCTGAACTGGATAAGGGCAGCAGGAGAAGTTGAAAAATGGAAACACAATGGATTTGGCTCGATATCAGGCAGGTGGGAGGGAGGTGGAAACAAAATTCTTTTCAAGCTGGAAATTATAACACAGCACAGACATTGTAAGGTGTCTGAGATTATATTTTCATCCTTGACTCACATTTTAGTTGGCTTTTAGTGGAATCCAAATAAAAAAAAAAAAGTTTATTTAAATTAGTCAAGAAAGGAAAAAGAGAGGAAGGGTTGTAGTCGATTATCGTAAATTTGAACAGGTAGCAAAATAATGGTGCAATTAGTAAAGTGTCTTTTTTCAGTATTTACAACCTTGAAATATTTTTTTAATCATTATGTTACAACCTAGCCTGGTTTAAACAAACTCCTTGGACTATTCCTTGTTTCGTACAGAGGGTCTCTAAATGTTACCAAATTGTTGAAGCTATGAAGCTTACCTGAAGTTGCCTTTGCTGTAAACAACCGGCCTCCACTGTGAAGAGATAAGTGCCAAGCCAAACAAGATGGCTGTTGATGTTAATTGATGTTAATTCATGGCCAACATGAACCAAATGGCTGTTTACTTTCTCTGTTGCTATTACTGAAATAAGCCAGAGTACGATTATAAAGCAGAATATCTATATCATTGTTCACAACTTCTCTCTGTTCACTGATTGGCCTGGTTGAAATTGTACAGGAGGGAATTCAAGTCAGCGGGAGAAAGTCCAACTGGGGGTGTGCTATGGTGGCGCAGGGTTATGCACAACCCACATATGGAGGTCTTAGTCCTCGACACGACTGTCGCAGTTTCAATTCCCGGCCTTGTTGACCTTTGCCACATCTTCACCTTCTTTCATTACCCACTTTCCTGTCAATTAACTATCAAATAAAGGCCATTAGAGCTTAAAAAAGTCTTGACTGTGGTGTAAGCAAGATTTATTCTGACAAAAGCTTTCAGAAATTAACTTCTGAAAGCTAATTTTGTTAGCTTTCACAAAGGAGATAGTGTTTCCTTTGTGAAAGCTAACTCCACAAAGGATCACAGTCATGCAGTCTTGCAGTTTCTGAAAATTGGCTTTTTATGAAATTGAATTCTTGAACATTCAGCAGCACAGCGTTGTATCCCACTGATATGAACATTTTCATTTTTAGTTAATTTGAATTGCTAATGTTATCTTAGTCGGTCCACAACTGACTAGCTAGTTAGCGTCCAGATTTGTTTGCTTTTCAGTATGCGAATGTGATTTTTTTGGGACTGGATCCAACTACCCAACCAAATAAAATTAAGACCCTAAATGTTAATATTTACCTCTAACAAAAATAGCAGAAAAACATTGTATTTAATATAAAATACAATTACTAGCTGTACATTCGGCAATTCTGGCTTTTATGGAAGAGTGACAGGAAGAAAGACATTGCAAAAAAAAATCATAGGAAGGCTTGTTCATATACAAAGTCAAAATTTCTGGGATACATAGAAAATGTTATGTATAACTCAATGAGTAACAAAAAAAATTGAGACATTAAGTCCCTTCAACGCTCTGTTAAGTTGGCTTCTAAAACAAAAGACTGGAATATGCCACAGAATGTAAAGGCATGTCATGCTTTGCATTATTCTGAACCAGTGCGAAGGATTCACTTTAAATTTTCATCAGATATCCAACTAAACAACAGGCAATCATCAGTCCAAAGCCGTTTGCATTAGGCTGCATATATCTGCGCCGCAAACTGTGCAGGTTCTCCAGCTCGCAGGAGAAAAGTTTCTCGGAGACAAAGCCTCAATTGCTGCCACGCGCGGAATTCCAGATCAGTCGCATTTGGAGCCGGAGCTCCCAGCAGGAGCAGCGGGGTATTAAAGTTTGCCTTCGAACAGATCACAGGTATTGCAAACAGACTGGTTATTAGAGTCAAATATTTTATATATATATGTATATAAAAAGAGCAAGTCTTTAATCTCAGCAAGGATCTTCTCTCAAGCAGTTTGGCACCAGCCTTTTACACGCATCACTTCAGATCAACATTTTTCAGTTTATCTTTGCAATTGTATTTCCAGCACACTTTCAGAAAAGTTCAAGATAATTCATAATGAAAAAGTTTTGACAGTTGTAAAACAATACATCTCTTAACTTTATTGTATTGCTCTGGGTCATTTTCTTGTTAATTTTAACATTTGGTTAGAGAATGCTTGTGCCAAACAAAATTTACTGTAACATCTATCACATCTGTTCCTAACGTGATATGATAAAGAATGTTTATACACAGTCCAGTCACATTAATGTGACCATCTGTCAAAAGCCAGAATAACCACCTTTCGCAGAGCGAACTGCTACGAGACGTGCAGGAAGAGAGTCACTTAGGTCCCTGAAGGTCTTCTCTGGGATGTTGAGCCATGCCGACTCTAATGCCGTGGCCAGCTGCGCTAGATTACGCGGTTGAGGATCCATGGCGCGAACAACTCGATCGAGATGGTCCCACAGATGCTCGATTGGGTTTAAGTCAGGTGAGTTTGCTGGCCAGGGGAGGACGGTAAACTCATCCTGGTGCTCTTCGAACCACGCACGTACACTGGCAGCTGTATGGCACCTCGCATTGTCCTGCTGGAAGATGCCATCATCCTGAGGAAAAACAATGCGCATGTAGGGGTGGACATGGTCCGCAAGGACAGATGCGTACTTGTATTGATCCATCGTGCCTTCCACAATAATCAGTGAACCCAGAGAATGCCAGGAAAACATTCCCCAGACCATAATGCTCCCGCCTCCAGCTTGGACCGTTCCTGCAATGGTTGCAGGGTGGTTCCTTTCAGAGGTTTCACGCCTTATACGCCAACGTCCATCTGTCCGATGGAGCATATAAACGCGATTCATCTGAAAACGCTACCTGTCGCCACTCAGTGGACGTCCAGCTGCTGTACTGGCGTGCAAATTCTAGCCTTCGTCGTCGATGAACACCAGTCAGCATAGGTGCACGAACCAGGCGTCTGCTTCGGAGGCCCAGACGCAGCGATGTTCGCTGAATAGTGGTTTGGGAGACACTTGTGGTAGCCCTTGGTTCATTTTAGTGGTCAGTTGCTCAACGGTAGCCCGTCTATCTGCCCGAACGCATCTCCGCAACCGTCGTTCGCCTCTGTCATCTATGGCCCGTGGTGCACCACATTTGCCACGTCGTTGATTTTGGACAGTCCCATTTTGCCATGCACGGTACACTTTTACCACGGCGGCACGCGAACAGTTCACAAACTCAGCCGTTTCGGAAATGCTTCCACCCTTGGCCCGAAAGCCAATGATCATGCCCTTTTGGACGTCGGATAAATCGCTTCGTTTCTGCATTACGCCAACGATTGAAATGTTTT
Organism: Poecilia picta; assembly: GCA_033032245.1. Taxonomy (NCBI): domain Eukaryota; kingdom Metazoa; phylum Chordata; class Actinopteri; order Cyprinodontiformes; family Poeciliidae; genus Poecilia; species Poecilia picta. Next base: position 23,422,147 of record CM065374.1, read on the forward strand.
CCGAAGCCCACACACACCCTTTATATACGCTCAACTGCACTGTGCTGCCACCTGCCTTCTGTGATTGGTTATTTAACTCTGAAGTGGAAAGTACGTGGTGGTCACATTAATGTGACTGGACTGTGTATATACATTATTCCTGGTATTAATATATATTTGATCAATTCCAGTTTCTTCTATATGTATTTAAAATGTTTTCTTTCTCATCTTCTGATATTTCTGGACTTTATTAAATATTTATGTTAGGAGCAGGGAGAATACATAATATCAATTTGTGAGCAAGCAGCACCGATAGTCAAGAAATCCTGGAAATAGTATAACCCTCAATCCATTTCAAGTTGGTGCTCAGCCAAACCAGTCATTTAACCAGGATGGCCCCTCAACTAATTAGGGATATTCATAAATTGATGAAGATTCACTTTGTTCTGAGCTCTTTTCTAGAAAACCCAAGGGTAAGGCATGAGGCTTCATAGAATAAAAAGGAAAAGAAGACTGTCTGGCTTGATTCTATTCTGGTAGACTCACATCAGCCTCCATTACAACCTGTGCCTGACCTCAGAGAAATAAGAAAATGTGAGAGCTGCTTCAGGGTGCAGCAGGTGACAATCAGTTTTCATCACTTGGTCAGAGACTGAGCAATGAATATCACCATGAGACTGCTTGAAAGGATAATCCTCCACCTGGGTTGAATACCAGCTTAAGCTCACATGAGGCTTTGCTGAGGCAAAGGGTGACGACGTGGTACAGCTGAGTGCTGCAACATTTCCACACACATGTAAAAGTCATGAGTGTATTTCCACACATTCTCCCACTCCTTACTAAAACCCAAACAATCAGTTCCCATTACTATAACATATGCCAGGGCTTTCCTCCGTTCATCAACATGTTTGTTTTGGTCGATTATAGAGACTGTACACAACTCGAATCCACCTAAGGGTGCTTTCACACCAGCTCTGTTTCATCCACCTCAATCAAGCTCAAGTTCGTTTGCCTTGAAAGTACGGTTCGATTGGGGAGGACTGAATGCGCAGTCGGACTTGAGCAAGAAACTAAACTCTGGTCCACCTAAAATCTTATATTTGGTTGATTTGGACTTTGGTGCAGTCTCAAGCAGATGAGAGACCACTCCAAAAGTAGGAAGCAAACCACAGTACATAGTATTCTGGTTAAATCAAACAAAACAAACACGCGAATCCAGCGCTAGCGGGAAAAATGTCTTGTGGTCCTTTAGTTAAGACAAAAGAGAAATCCTACAACTGCCAAAATCCATGCAAGAAGGCTTGAGTGACATCCTTACAATGCAACTGCCTTTCATTAGAGGATTGTGTCTTCAGAGATGCTTAGGCTTTCCCTACTACCAACATCCCCTCAGTGATGTTTGAGGTACACCTAAGGATCAGTAAGAGTCCACATAGCAGCTGTTTCCAGATCTCTGAAGAAAGTGGAAGGGGGAGGTTGCTTGAATCAGCGGAGTATTAAACAGGAGTGACGATCTGAGAAGTTGTCTTTTGTAGCACAGTGACTGGTTTCCTCAAGAAAACAACATTTCTTGGGTATATAATATAAAACTACAAGAGGTGATGGAAGTCTGAGGAACCCAGGGTCTGTGGCTCTTCCTCTCCTTTCAGTAGGGACATCAGGTTGACCATTCCCTGTAACCTCAAAGATCCTTGAGAATGCTCTTGTTATTTGGCAGATGACTTCCCCTCAAGATCCACGTGACCCTGCCTTGCTGAGGTACAGAATAAAGAGAGCGCAGCTTTGTAAGAGTGCTGCTCATTTTGTGCACGTTCCTCTCAGTGAAGCTTTGTGGGGTCGTGGGTGGTTATTAGTTTACTCGTGTGTGTTTGAGGCTTAAAAGGCACATTGAAGGAATAATGCCCTCCAGAGCAGGCAGGTGTCAAGGGATCTGAATGAGTCCAAACTGCCCGACTAGGGTAATAAGTGTCTTCCTTGCTGGAATAATGCTTTAGCCTAAAAATGACTGGAATGATTCACACTTGCCATCACGGTCCGTCAGGTTCCCATTCACCGCAGCGTGAAAATATAGGCTGCAGCAGCACAGTGAGGGATGTGATGGTTTCGTTCTGTTGTGACTGTGTGTGAAGAGGGGAAGGAATGGAAAAGGCCTCACACAGAGCACAGCAGAATCTGACTGCTGCAGTTACCCCTGGAGAAATTAGCATATAATGTTCTTAAATTATAATTCATAATGTTCCTTTAAAGGCTTGTTAGCAGCATGGTTGTCTGTTCTGAGAACAAACGACCCCACAGAGAGAGTAGAGAGGTTTGAAAGACTTTATACTGCAGACAGCCTGGTAGTGATGGAGCAGATAAATGTTCCGATTGGGAAAAGACATTGTCTTGATTTTACCTCCTAAATTGTTTTACATCGAGTGTGTTTACAAAAGTTGACAGGATGTCAGATTTTTGGGCTATGCCTCTGGAAATGTAGCTCATAATGCAGAAGCCACCCAACATATTCTGATTGAAAGTCTATCTATTCTAGAAGTTATGACCTGATAAAAGACACTCGTGTATCAACATAAGTTGATACACATGGGCTTAGATTATCCAAAACAAGCTACACATACTATCTCCCTGTGACCTGTTTGCTTGTAATTAGTTTGTGTCCATTACGGGTCACCTTAATCAAATATTTCTGTCTTTGACTGGTTTTCTTAAATGGTAATGGAAAAATCTGAAGGTCATCTATGCCTTTAGATTTACCGTGTTTTCCACACTATAAGGCTCTTTACTGATATAAAATTTGTTATAAAAGTATCATTGATTGCACTTTAAAAATTAGGCAACTTTATGTTATTAAAGGTAACGTTTAAACAGTAATGATTTATTAGTTAATGTCAAGATGTCATAACAAAGACATTTTGAATGTCAACTTTGTATTAAAAGTGTCATAATTTACCGAATGACGCTTTATGACAGTCATAAATATTCATGAAGACTTATTCAAGTTCATGACAGGTGTTATGTCATGTTTATGAAAGTGTCATGACAGTCTTATTCATCCCCTTCAAATAAAGTGTTATCGTTGCTAGACCTGTTGTGGCTCAATATTGGTCCATATATAAGGCGCACCGGATTATAAGGCTTTTGAGGAAATTGAAAGTTTGTAGGTGCACCTTGTATTGCGGAAATACGGTAATCTTTACAAATTACAGACATTTTCAACTTTATGCGTAGAGTACAGCCAGGAAAGATTCTCTCAAGAGCATCATCTCACACCTGGACTCCATACTCAATGTTTCATGCTATCCGGACCTTCCTCTGGACAAATGTTAGTTCGTTGTCTTTGCTGGCTGCCATAATTTTGGCCATTTTAGATGACTTTATGTTCATTTAGTTGATTCAGTCTTGGGCTGCAAGATACATTGTCACTAATAAAGGTATCGGTATCAGTCTTAACATATCAGAATCAGTCAAACAGATAAAACTGGGCCAATTCTAGCAACCGATATTTATTTCTCTTGCCTCTCTGATCTTTAAAAGTCTAGTTGTTCATAGTAATATTAGTGTTTATATTGTTTTGTTTGTTATTAAACTTAATCTACCCATCATGTCAAAATCCACATAAGACTGCACTAAAGTTTGTGGTTGTTCTGTGACAAAGTTGAATGGTTGTGACTGTTCCTGCATTCAGCTGTCTGACGCGTTCTGAGGTGATCTTTAGAATTTGGTTATGGTGCAAAGTCAGAAATTGTGGCTTAATTAAGGTTTTATCACATCATGTTTCTGTGGCTGCCATTGCAGTGAAAGAAAAGAACTGTTTAATAATGAATGAGATGAGTCATGAATGCATAATGGCGAATTGGGAACGCCAGAGCGCTTAAAAAGATTTTGACATTATTTAAATCGACTTGTTTAGTTCAACAGAAACAATCTGTATTTAAATTTATTTTTACTGATTTGTTTCATAAATACAAAAAAAATCCAAAACTAATCGGAAATACAAATCAGACTCTTAGGGAAAAAAAGAAGAGATACAACTTTATTATCCTCTTCTGATTATGTCACCTTTCTTAATTATTTAAATCCCACATAAAACAGACACTCTGTGATTCTAAATTTTTCATTTTCAGTGTTACACAAGTGAAGATTTGTAGGAACACCAAGCAAAGTTTAAATCTCTTGCAATAGAGAGAGTACAAAAAGTTTTCTCATTATTTACAAATTTTATCGCTCATTTTTAACAATATGTATCATGGTTGTGGGTTTCTGAATTAGAGTTTTCCCATATGGTAAATGGACTGAACTTATATAGCGCTTTATCCAATCATTTTTGACTGCTCAAAGCGCTTTACACTAGAGCCACATTCACCCATTCGCACTCACAAACACTCACACATTTATACACCGATAAGCAGCTTGGTAGGCAATTTGGGGTTGAGTGCCTTGCCCAGGGGCACATTGACATGTGGCAGGAGGGAGCTGGAATCAAACCTGCAACTTTCTGATCACAAGATGACTACTCTATCCACAGAGCCACAGTCGCCCGCATATATGCAAAATGTTAACTTATCTGAGGTCCAGTCTACTTTTTTTTAATACTCAAAACTGCAATAGTTTTTAATAATTTAATTTTTTTTTACATGTCTCATTTGTTAGATTTCCAGCTGACTTTGAGGTTCAGTATTACATTATGTGTTCTATTAATGTTTGTACTATCAACTTTTATCTGTATATTTATATCCACAGGTGTTCTTGAGTTTTAAAATATCACAAATAAATGTTGCTGATGACATTCATTCATGTCATCTGCAGGCAAGATTAATTTCAATCTGCTACAATGCCTTACATATGTTGTACATACATAGTTTGGAGCCAAACACTGATCCCTGGGGCACCCCACAAGTGCTATTTGTACATATTACTGCTTATTTATAATTTTTTCACTCAGTTCAACAGCTCCCATTTTTATACCAAACTATGTCATTTAATTTTTAATAGCAAATATTATTCTTTCATACAAGTATTTCTCTGGGGTATTTTTATCCATGGCCTCTTTATGAACTGTTCCTCTCAATTTGAATTATTCTGTCATATGTTAGCTATTTAGAGGAAAGTGTCATATGCAGTCTTAGTGTAAGTTTCTCAATTTTGTGTGTTTTGTTTCAGTTCACAAAACATATATTTTTTATTTCCTTTTGTAATTTTTTTTGCACCTCGTTTCTTTTTCATACAGTTAATAAAAAAAAACTTTCACACCACTAACCCACTTTGTAAACTACCTTTCATATAATTTGTGAATATATTGTTGATTTACATCACACAGGGTTGTTGTAATAAGTAGGTCTAAACTTGTTCTGTACTTTATGTTGGTAACATTCTTAGTAATTATGTGCTTTTTAGGGTTAATTAGGTCAATTTTATAATCATTGATAAACATGACCTTTTGGTTAATTATGCTAATTACATTTTTTAAAATGTTCTACCCTGAGCTTCTATGTACACAGCCCAGGATTTATTTTCTGTTATACACTCTATTATATCAAATCTTATAGTTTATACTTCGTTTAATCGACAGTACCACACCCTGTCTTTTTTTGTTCTTGCAGTTAATGTCGATAAGGTTGTGACCTTTCAACTCAAACTCTGCTCCTTCTTCAGCAGGTTTCTGATAAAACAATAGATGCATTTTTTTTAACTGATTTGAGGATTCTTGCATGTTCATAGAGCTAGCATTTCAACTCCTATTGTTGGAAGTGAACAAATGACAGGACTTGCTCAGGCTCGTTATCAGTGTCCACATTCATAATCCTGTCCTGTAAATGTTGCTACTTTATCTTACTCTGATGAAAATTTCTGCTTTCATCACTTGTTCCTTGCTTCCTCACACTTTTTTTTGTCACCAAAATTTTATGCCTGTTGTCAAACCAAATTTCTGTTGCTGGTTTGTCTTTTGTTCCTGGGAGGAACAGGATTTTGTTCCTTGGTGTCACTCTAATGGATGGAGATGCTTTGGGCCTCAAAGAAGTTCATCACCTGTTCTCTGGAGTTCAAGTCAGGCTTAATGACCCCGCTGGCTTAGTTATTACAACCTGGGATTGCAAAAAATGCACTTGGACCAGCCTGGTAAATATCAGCTGCTTGCTCTCCGCTTTGCTTCGTTCAGATGGTCTGGACTCTTGGCTGTTCAGAAATGATTGCTTCCTGGAGGTACCGACTCTGTTGCGGTTTTACATTTGACCTAATTACTAAAGTTTGTCTATGTCAAACAGCAATGTGTGAGTTTGACACTATGAAGAGGATGCAGGGATGGAGAAGAACACTGATGTGATTGAGTAAGAAAGTCCCGTAACCACATGATGGCATATCAGTTGTATGGGATGAAGTATGGGAGAGGCGTTAGCCATTAGAACTAACACTATAAGTAAAGACCGGTCCAGGCTAGAGGTGTTAGCCTGGTAGGTGGTGGTGGAACCCCGAGGTCCACCTAGGCTCAACTGCACCTAACCTACTTTGACTTCCCGAATACACCTTAACCATGTAATGTATATTTGTAGAGATTTTATTTAGCTGATGCCTCATTCCCAAAACTTCTGTAAATAGCTTTTCCCCCCCCCTCTTGTTTCAAATTGATTTATTTCTTCTTGGTTGTTTGCTGACACAAGAAACATCATCTAAGGCATTTAATTAGCGTTTGCAAAGCTCTTTACCGATTCAGCAGTACTTTCCAAGATGAATGGACTTTATTGTCTGACGTTCTTTTGTTTTGTTTGCTAGAGTCTCGGCAGCCTCTCACTAAGTAGATTCCCTTTTTCGGCAAACTCAAACTTTAGTGGGAAATTTATATTACATTTCACATTCCAAAGGTTACGGCGAACACAAATGACTCTTGAGTCCCAAATTTGTGGCGCGCAACGTTAAAACTGGCATTCATTATTGATGTAGAAGTTGTTTTGTTTTAAAGAACAAAGAAATTGAAAGTTATTGGTTTCTCTCTCTGCGAGTCTTTGCTGGTAAATCAAGCTTTTTTTCCCCGTAGAAGAAAACAACCATCCAGCTTAGACTATAAGGGACATTAATTTTATTAGGACAGTTGAGTTTACAGTCCTCTGAGCCCATCTAACTGACCAGCTGGTCCATGGAGAGAGTCACTAAGAAAATAAAAAATGGCTTACCAACTCAATGAATACACATACTGTATACAGTTTGATGACAAAAACAATTTAGTGCTATAAACACTCAGTCTGGCGGTGTGCAGACTGCATTTTTGTTTCATTCACGAGATTTAAAGTCCCTTGTAAGACTAAGAGTTGCATGATACGTTAACCACAGAGGTTCAGACTCATTAGTCTCCCGATTAAATGTAGCACTAGAACAGCGCTGAATCAGCTTGAGACACATTACTGTCCAAACTGATGCACGACTCTTCACACGTCATAGATCTCATACAGTGAGAGCTTATCGGTCCTATGATCATTTTTTATGTTAATTCTACATTCCACTGGGAGAACATGGCTCTAGTTGTTATCAACTTTCAATAAAGTTGGAGACTCTATTAGACTGTATCTGACCAGCCATATCACCGTTCAACCCGTAGAATCTTTTACCATTTTTGTTGCTTTTACAAATCAATCACGATCAACAAAATGTGGCTTCTTCTGACCAAAAAGCAAAAAAAAATAAATACAAATTTCAAACAATCATCAAGCAGTATTATGTTTTCTAGCCACATATTTTCTAGCCACATATTGCCATTTCAAAACACAATCAAGTAACTATGTTTGCTTCAGTTGGTATGAAAATGCAACATATATTAAATATGACTCAGAAGAAATTTGACTTCAAAATTTAACACCTTAAAATTATGCCCGTCTCTATAAGAAACTCCTGCTCTTTCTGAAACTATTCCTTCAGGAAGTCATCACAACATGGCTCCTCAATTAACCCTTTAAGAGAAGGAGCTCCTGCAATGAGCTCAGCAGAAGCAAAGTTTCACCAAGTGTTTGGTAATTGCTAGTGGCTAATATGAAGGAGCCGAAAGGGACAGTCACAAGCAAAAGAGGTTCTATAAGCAGAGAACCTAAAAAAAAAAAAACCTAAAAAGCTTTTTATGCAACACATATCTTGTGCTATGTCATCCAGGAGACACAGAAAATAGCATGGTACTAATGTCAAAATCCTACGATGAAGTATTAGGGCCATAAAAATAAAAGATAAAGTCATAAAATTACAAGAATAAAGTTGTAGTACTATGGGGAAAGTTGTTTGAGGATGTCTAAATAATACAAGAATAAAGTCGAAAAATTACAATAAAATCACATTCTGAGAATGTTGAAATAAGAATAAAGTTATGAGAAAATCATAATATTTTGACTTTATTCTTGTGACTTCATTCTCATATTACAACTTTCTCATAATTTTGACTTTATTAAAGTAATTTTTAAAATTGATTATTGTTAGCTTAGCCCTAATACTCTGTCATATCATCCACTAAAGATCTCTACTCACTCTTGCGTCCTTGATGGATCTCCCACAAAAATGGTCACTCTGATACCATTTGATATTAATGGTGTTTTTTAAATATATTATTTTACCACTGCTGAAGGTTTTTGTTAGAAACTAAAAGGAATAATTTTGCTTTCACCTTTTCATCTAATGACAGTGAGCGTCTACAGTCTACAAATCACACAGCCAATATTGGTTAAGTATTTCCTTCTTTACATCTAATTGTCTGAGTGGTAAATAAATAAAAAAATCAAAGAAGAATGGCTTTTGTAATTGTTTGGTGTGCTAATATCTCAAAAGCTAATGCTTTCATAAGCTTTTCTGTTTGGCAGATCTAAATACAATTTGTGACTTTAATTTTTGTGTAATTTTTTTCTCAACTCTAAGTTTATCCATCTGGGCTTATTTGCAGCCAAAAACAAACGTGATTCTACTCGCATATATTTTTCCTAGAGTGAGAAGTGCATGTCTCTCTTTTAATAATACTGTTCAAAGATTGACAATAACTCAGCACAGTTCACCGGTTACAAAAGGAAAGTGGAGGATTTTCCTCTTGCCTCAGCAGAAAAAAAAAATCCTTTAGATTTCAGAGTTATATTTGATCAGTGATGTTCCCGGGGCCTAAATAAATAAAGTAACACAAAATGGAATTTAATCTCCGGGCTGCTGCTCCACACAAACAGCATAATATACTGTTTTCACACATAGTTATGCATAATTTGAAACTGGTCAAGAGGAGAGGAAGCGAGAGAAAAACATTCTGCAATTTGCTTAGCAAGCATTGACAACACAAAAATCCAGTGATCCAATTTGTGACTATTTGATGTCTTTTCGTCCCCAATGTCTCTTGGTGGGCTCTAAAGCTCTTTACAAATAAAAATATGAAATGTGTAAGATGTATTTTTGCCACATGGAAGAGGAGGGAGAGGAAAACAGGGGAGAAAAATGTTTAAAGGGAGAGCAGAGGAGAGAGAGAGAGAACAAGACACCCAGAAGTATACTTCTCCACCTGCAGAAAAGAGAGAAAAATAAAGAAACCAGAGTGACAAACAGCATAAGCATATTTAATTATAACAACCACAACATGACTGAAAAGTACATGGTACAATGTACAATGCAATATGATGTATTAATCTAAAAACACCTATGTGTGTGTGTGTTTGTTGTTGCCTTTCTTTTAAAAAATTGTGTTTCTGCCTTACAGGTGCTGGTCATAAAATTAGAATATAATGAAAAAGTAGATTTATTTCAGTAATTCCATTTAAAAAGTGAAACTTGTATATTATATTCATACATTACATACAAACTCATATTTCAAATGTTTATTTTGTTTAATTTTGATGATTACAAATGACAACAAATGAAAATCTCAAATTCAGCATATCAGAAAATTAGAATATTACAGAAGACCAATAAAAACAAAAGATTTATAGAAATGTTGGCCAACTGAAAAGTATGAACATGAAAAGTATGAGCATGTACAGCACTCAGTATTTAGTTGGGGCTCCTTTGGCCTGTATTACTGCAGCAATGCGGCGTGGCATGGAGCCGATCAGTCTGTGGCACTGCTCAGGTGTTATGATAGCCCAGGTTGCTCTAATAGTGGCTTTTAGCTCTTTTGAATTTTTGGGTCTGGTGTATTGCATCTTCTTCTTCACAATACCCCATAGATTTTCTATGGGGTTAAGGTCAGGAGAGTTTGCTGGCCAATTAAGAACTGGTCCTTCAACCAGGTATTGGTAGCTTTGGCACTGTGTGCAGGTGCCAAGTCCTGTTGGAAAATGAAATCTGCATCTCCAAAACGTAGGTCAGCAGCAGGAAGCATGAAGTGCTCTAAAACTTCCTGGTATGTGGCTGCGTTGACCCTGGACCTCAGAAAACACAATGGACCAACATCAGCAGATGACATGGCACCCCAAACCATCACTGACTGTGGAAACTTTACACTGGACTTTAAGCAAAGTGGATGAAGTGCCTCTCTTTTCCTCCAGACTCTGGGACCTTGATTTCCAGAGGAAATGCAAAATTTACTTTCATCAGAGAACATGACTTTGGACCACTCACCAGCAGTCCAGTCCTGTTTCTCTTTAGCCCAGGCAAGACGCTTCTGACGCTGTCTGTGGTTCAAGAGTGGCTTGACGCAAGGAATGCGACAGCAGAAACCCATGTCTTTCATACGTCTGTGTGTGGTGGTTCTTGAAGCACTCACTCCAGCTGCAGTCCACTCTTTGTGAATCTCCCCCACATTTTTGAATGAGTTTTGTTTCACAATCCTCTCCAGGGTGCGGTTATCTCTCTTGCTTGTACAGTTTTTTCGACCACATCTTTTCCTTCCCTTCGCCTCTCTATTAATGTGCTTGGACACAGAGCTCTGTGAACAGCCAGCCTCTTTAGCGATGACCTTTTGTGTCTTGCCCTCCTTGTGCAAGGTGTCGATGGTTGTCTTTTGGACAACTGTCAAGTCAGCAGTCTTCCCCATGATTGTGTAGCCTATAGAACTAGACTGAAAGACCATTTAAAGGCCTTTGCAGGTGGTTTGAGTTAATTAGCTGATTAGAGTGTGGTACCAGGTGCCATCAATTTTGAACCTTTTCACAAGATTCTAATTTTCTGATATGCTGAATTTGAGATTTCATTTGTTGTCATTTGTAATCATCAAAATTAAACGAAATAAACATTTGAAATATGAGTTTGTATGTAATGTATGAATATAATATACAAGTTTCACTTTTTAAATGGAATTACTGAAATAAATCTACTTTTTCATTATATTCTAATTTTATGACCAGCACCTGTATATTTAATAACTGCAATTTATTGTACTTTCACACAGAAGCTGGTATGGAGTCATACGAAACAATAATTAACCTTATTTTAGGACACATTCACACCCAGTAATCTGTCACACTCGGTGTGATTGGGGGCCAAAATTACAATATTTTTCACATTTTCAATTAGTGTGTTTCACTTTCATACCTCACTGTGTGAAATGGTCCAAACCAATTGAAAAACCTGCTCACCTCCTTACCTATGGTGGCACTACAACAAGAGCCAGAAGAAAAAAAGACACAAAAACCTCAGAAGACGACATGAATGCAACTTCCTTCTTCACAAACTGTAAACAAAAATAGAGTAGCGTCAGATTTTAGTGGTGGTAAGGTTTCTTTTTTCGTCTTTGGTGAACGACCATGTGCCATTTCTCCCACTAGCAGTAGACTAGCACGTTTGTTTTGGTTTCATTTACCCACAATGCTCTGCACTGTAGTCAACTTCCTGCTTTTGGAAAGGTCTCTGGTTCACATTCACATAATATGTGAAAGCTGTTATCATCTTTGTACAACTAAAATGCAGACTTCTTATTACAATAAAGAATGTATAAAATACAAATAAGTTGATCCTGAGAGAGAAAAAAAACACAATTCTGAGTCAGACCCTTCTTTAATGACAGCTAAAACAACATAATGAATTAATCATAACATTTGCTATTTTAGTTCATTTTTTTTCTCAAAATGGCAGCTAATGAGCCCCATTGTAAATTTATGCTGTCACTCTCTTTCAGACACCAAGCACACGGAGCGCACTTCAACACCAACACAAACATCATTAAACATTTAGCTCGGTTATTTCCTAACAGGGAGGCTCATCCAACGCTAATAAGGTATTTTTCAACTAAGTTGTCAATCACAACGCATGAAGTATTAAAAACTGTTTTTGAGATCTTTCATCTGCACACATGACCTTTGTGAATAGTTTATTTAGAAGTAGCAGGTCTGATTGCTTTATTTGACTTAAATCATTTACATACATCTCCTCCCCCCCACCCCAAAAAAAATACAATGGTTAAACTGTCAGTTTGATGTAATGCCTGTCAGTTGCTCTACTATAATCTCTGGTTCTTTCATTTGAAACATCTCAGTTTTAGCTCTGGATTACTTGCATTGTAGACACACAGTGCCTTGGGAAACCACTTGTGCAGTTTCTTGTAATTTATCAAGTTACAACCACAAACTTATTTTGCATTTTGTTGGAATTTTTTTTTTCTGATATAGTGACAGAATGTCAGGGGTGATCCTACAGGGTGGGCAGAAGGGGCCATGGCCTCATGTGAAAAATTGCTTCTCACCTCACTGAGACCCCCAGAGGAGACCCTCTATAGATTTCATGTATTTCTAAAGTTTCTAGGGGTGCAGCTGCACATAGTTGTGCATAATTATTAAGAGGAAGGGAAATGACCCATGGCTTCTAACATATGAACATACTTTGACCTAAACCACATCTGAATTTTGAGTTCATGTTACCCTAAATAACACCTAAAGGATGGAGGGCAAAGATTACGTCACATCATCCACTAAAGATTTCTACTCACTCTTGCGTCCCTCAATGGATGGACAAATTTTATTAAAAAAAAAAACACAGGTTAACCAATTATCTTCTTTTTTAGTAGTAATAATTGGTGTCTCACTGGAAAAATACAAAAAAATTAATAGATTATTAATAACACTAATTATGTTCATACAAGAAACCTAAAAAGAATATTCACAAGCTATAGCATCTGTTTGCTTATTTCACTGGACATAATTTATGTCTGTGTAATGCCGTATTGATTGTTCCATTCTCTGTAGGCATTTCGATTATTATTATAAATTGAGTCTTGTGTTTTCAATGTTTTATTCAGGCTCTCAAATTAACCATAAAAGATGACAATGAAACTGCAAAAAAAAAACAAAAAAGTAATTTGGTCCCATCATAGATTATCTTTACCCTCCCTGTGTTTGAGCCAAACATAGCAGCTAACCTGCCATACCTGGACGCTAAGCAGGCCTGTTCCTGTATTTTACAGAGAAGATTTAAAGTGAGTGTTTGCTAAATGGTTGCTAACAGTTCAAATCTTGACCTTAGCCAGTAACTGTTGCCGTTTTCATGTGGTGTAAATTACAAATCAGTTGGCCGCAGACGGTGAAGCTAATGGTCAGTCCAACAACGGATCAGACCAAATTGGACTTATTTCGTCTTAAAAACACCAACCTCCAACATTTTATGAGTTTATAGGTTAACACAATCTATTAGCAATTTAACAAGTGGTTGATTTTATAGAAGCAAATGATTACATACATTGAAAGTAGAAGTAGCAGAGGTGAAATTCTAAACTGAAAATACAAAGGAGAGTAGCTATTTATATGCACTTTAGAAAAACTAATTAGTAGAAGCTAAGAAGCTAATTCATTGCCTGGTGCTAAAGCTGCCAAATTTCTACTCAGAAAAATACTTTGACCATCAGTTCATAAATGTTTTATCTAAAGGCCCAAAATAATATTTAGAGGAAAAACTTCACTCCAAACACTGGGAATGTTTTCATGTCTCAGTAATTTAACCAAAAACAGTAAAATAATATCTGGACCTTTTTGCAGTCAATAGGCTCTGTCTGTACTCGAAGACAATATCTTTGTAAACATCATTTAACCAATCACATTTTTATATTGATTAGATAGAAAGCAATGACTTCTCAATCATTTATATACACCAAAGCTAAAACAAATGCTAAACAATTAAAACTTTACTTGATACTCTAAAGACTCCTTAAGCATCTGTGTAACCCACCAGAATGCAACTTCAGTCAAAGCTGCTGCAACAGCTAACAAACAGTTATATTGGACGGCCACAAAGTAATTCATTAAGTCATCACATCACATAAATGTTTACTCAGCTCAACTATCCAACCTCAAATCTCATCTTAAAGGGGCCACACCCGGTTTCTAGTAGAGGTCAAAGGTTTAGAACTAGTGATGGGCAAGTACCTTTAAATTGGTGAAGTTACCAGGAATTTGGCATTTTCTCCTGCAATTGTAGAGAAAAGAGTTACAATGTTCTAATCATGGGAAATTAACAGGAATGTGAGGGTGTCCTTATCTACGCGTGACCAGAACTTGCATTTTTTTATTATTATTTACAGGTAATTTTAATAAATATCCTTATGTCCACATAACTTGGACATACACAAAGGCCGTCTGGTGTTTTTCTGAGACCCTACACCACTGGACAGCGGCTGAATCTGTTCGCAACCCAACGATTCACGATGAGCCGCCGTCCATCCAACACCAGGCAGGTTTCAAACCTCATTTTCCCTCAAAGAATGACTTAATTCTTCCACCTAACTGCCTCTCCTTGCCGTAGCAATATGAGCTTCTCCTCGACTAATTCGCCGCTCCCGACCTTGTGAAACGGGAGAACGTAATTAGTGAACTTCCAAATAAGATTGATTAACAGGTCCAAACCAGGAGACTTCCTTACAGATTAAAAAAAAAAGAGAAGAGAGAGCTGCGCATAATCTCCGCTCGGATTCAGGGGAACAAAAACTTTAATTAATCTTTAATTAACCGTACCTACAGCGGGAGGAGGAGGATACAATCCACTGAACTGGATTCATTCAGGTGCCGGTTTGATATCGTTGCACTGCGGGCCAAGAAGGAAGCGGCTCAGTTTCTCCAGATGTCACATCAATTCGTATTGGGAAACCCCAAAACGTAGGATGTAAAGAAATTCATAAACCCTTAGTTGGTTTCCTTTTTCCCCACGAAAAAGACATTCAACACAGCTGCTAATTAGATATTCTCCATGACAACGCCTTTAATCCTGTGGCGGACTTTCTGCGCGAGCGAACCGGGGTGTTGTGTTAAGCGAAGCGGCTTCCTCAGTATTGACCGAGGCTCGTGTTTGCCGTGTGTGCGTTAATGCAGTACCTGCTGTTTCGAGCGCTTCCTGAGGGGGGGATACACCGAAACCAAGTCAATATTTATGAGTGTTGCTGCAGCGGGCTCTTCCCTAATGGCGTCCGGCTGCCGAGGTGTCCATGCGGAGCGGTGAGAGCGAGACGCCCGAGGCGGGGAGGTGCTGACGAAGCCGGGCGGCGGTGTGTTTTCTGAGAGAGGGAAGACGGCTTCCTTCAGTACATATTGACCTGGCTTTTTAATGGCGACGCTTCAATCTCCCGACCTGGCCCCGGGATTAAAAATCTATTCATTTTAAAGTGCAGAGGAGATTATGTGGGCTTAAATGTGTGGGCGTGTGTGTTCCTGTGTTGAAAACCCTTGTGCTTCACCGCCGTATAATGTAAAGTGTGTGTAGCTTGCATTGCAAAAGTATTAACACCCCTCAATACACTGCGATCGCAACTGCAGTGGACTTTATTGGGATTTTTCTTGTTGTGAGACTAAAATCCATATTGACATTGAAGCAAAATTCTATAGACTGGTATTTATTGGGGTTAGGAACCAAATTCAAAAGTACTTTATTTATTCCAAAGGGAAATTAAGTGATTATGTCATCCAGGTATCTTTAAAGGGGCAGTATTATGTATTGTTATGAAGACTTCCTGAAGGCAGAGAGTCGGAAAGAGTTGGAGCTTCTTAAAGAGACAGTGGCCCATTCTCAAGGTGTTCAATTGCAAAGTCAAATTTCTTTTCATATAGCATTTTCATAGCAACTAAAAGTAACATAATTACTTGCTTATGCTATTAAATGATGCTATGTCACTGGAAATCACAATACTGCCACTTGAAAAACGTGCATCGATTATTGATACTTGAATGAAAATAAGTAAAGAAAAAACAATGTTAATGCAAAATTAAGTTAACCTTGGTTAAGTTGATCTTAACCAATGTGACAGAGCTGGAAAAACACCATTAATGTCTGTGGATGGAATAATATAGGAGCATTGCGGTATTTACTTCCTGAAGGCGGAATGTCAGAAAGAGAAGGAGCTTCTTAAAGATACAGATGCTCATTTTCAAGGCATTCAATTGTTAAGTAAAATGTCTTTTGAGTCATATTTCATATATACAGTATTTTCACAGCAGCTGAAGATAATATAGCTACTTAATTGTGTTACTAAATTCCACAGTGTGCCTGGAAAATACATAATACGCTCCATATAAAAAAACAAACCAAACAGTGCACCAATTATTGTCACCTGAATGAATATTAGTTACAAAACAATACTTAGAGACATCAGAGCAGAAAAACACTCCTAACAACATCTGTAAACAGGATAATGGAGGAGGATTGTTGTAATGCCTTCCTAAAGACAAAGTGTCGGAAAGAGCAAGAGCTTCTTAAAGGAACAGAGGCCCAATTTCCGTTCAATTGGAAAGTAAAATTTTTGTCATGTTTTTTTATAGCAACTATCGGTAACATAGCTACTTGATTGTACTGTAAAATGACATTGTGTCTGGAAAATACATAATACTGTCCCTTTTTTTAAAAAAGTGTATCAATTATTGTCCTGGTTTTACGTTACAAAACCAGGGCAAACGTCTTTACAACATCATGCTTCATCTAATTATAGTGACATCAGATCAGAAAAAGGCAAAACTGCCCAAAACGTTCTGAGACATTTGATAATCACCAGCTCGCACTGCGACGCTCCCATATGTCTCCAATGAAAGCAGCAGCCATCAACGTCTTCATGCATGCTCTGCCTCCTGATGCTGGACGGGGATCTGACAAAAAATAAAGACAGCAGAAAATGTTTCCCCTTCCAGCTGTGATCCATCATCACACCGATTCTCTTCCTCTGTGATTGCACCCTTTGTGTCGTTTCAGACGCCTATAGAACCTAATTATTTGTTGATCACTGCTGTTGTCTCACAATTTGCTGTCAGACGTCTTTCGACTGCTAATTTTTCGCCCGTATTGCTCGTTCATTAACTGGTCGACTCTCACCGTGAGGGTTGATGCTCGGGTTTTAATTAAAGAGGGATCATGTTGTACGGCTATTGGGTATTGATTGCTGTTATTTGGGGGGTTTTGATTGGACCAACAGGTCTCCGTCCATTGCTGAATGGCACCGTTAACACGTCTGGTCTTTACCGCCGTCCGCACAAAGAACCTTTCAGAAAACTTAGTTTTTGCTGATCAAAACTGCTGCCATCGAGTAATTTACTTTTCCTTTTGTTCTTTCGTTAGCGGTGACAGCAAGAAGTACGTTTTCCCATTTCATTGTATCTCAAATTTGCCACATAAAGCTGTCAGTAATTACTGCCTGTCGCTGGCAAAAGTCTCAGTAAAGCATACAGTTTTAAGATTTCATTGTAATTGCTTTAGCTTGTCAGGTTAGGCGTTTTTCTAATTATTTTTTTTAGAACTAAGAAGCAAATAGTTGTTTTATTCTGATTTATGGATTTTTTTTCATTGAAATTCAACAGTTTAGGGAGGGAAAAAAAATTAAACAAAGAAAATGTGTCAAAAATCAGCAAGAACCCAAAGTACCGGAGAAAACCACCATCATTTTATTTGAGCTAGACGCATTGTTCCACATCATAAAAATAATATCAATTATGAAGGAAGGACACAAGAAAGAAAGGAATGATGGAAGAGGGAACAAAGAAATGAAGGACAAACAAATGGAAGAAAGGAAAGAAGGATGGGACAATAGAGAGACAAAGGGAAAGATAAACAATTGGAGCATCTAATGACATAACATATTGAATCATCAAAAATAGAAATAAGGAGGGAAAGATAAAAAAAAAGATAAAAAAAAAAGAAAAATGGAACGAAAGAAGAAAGCATAGAAAGATGAAATAAATCATTAATGTAAAGAATCAAAGATAAACAATGTGGTGTATGTTGGAAGAAAACCTTATTTAACTATTAAAAACAATTTGGCTCGGGCTTTCCTCCTTGGTCCCAGGTTTTTTTCGTGTCGAAGCCGAAGCCGCGTGGATCAAAACAGAAGCACACGCTACGCGTTGATGTCACAGAAGTTCAGAGTTTAATCCAATCAGTGGACAGTATAACACAAGACAGAAAATTTAAAGAAACAGTCACACATCAGTCACCTGATAGAATAAGACAGAGAAATAACGGAGACGTCTTCGGAGAAATAGTCAGCCCAAAAGGAGCTAAAAATCGGCTATTTCTGGCTTATTTTCTTTGTGCAAAAGGTTTTATACTAGTAGGTGTGTTCTCCTCTGTAATATATTCAAATAAGGTGCAACACTTCTCGACCAACCAAAAGCTGTCTCTGACCCTCTTCAAATTCAGAAAATCCCTAGAATTCATTCAAAAGACAAAAAAAACGGCTTCTCCTTTTGTTTTAAATAAGTTAGAAGCAGGATGTCTCCGATCCCCTGTTGGTTTATGGCTTTTCACAAGTTAGTGTGAAACAGCTAGAACTTCCACTACTGATGTCCTGACATAAAAAAGGGCTGATCTGAGATCTTATACGACAATTAACTCTAGACCAAAAGTAAGGTCAATAAGCCAGAATAAGTTTCTAATTCCAAAACTATTATTAGACTATTTCCATCAAATCAGGTTACATTTTACTACTAACATATTTTAACTATATTTTCTTACTGGTATTCAGCTTCCAGCCATCTGGGCAAAGAGAAACAGATTAAGGAATTTCACAGATTAAGGGGTTGGTCCTTAATAGACTTTCCAAAGGCATCTGATCTGTTTCTTACTCATTTTTCTGCTTGTGGCTCGGTGTTGGCGCGCAAGTAACCGAGAGAATCCGGTTAAAGGATTTTCAAAATAAAAGATCCTCCAGACTTAAATAATACATAAAACAGAAATATTTAATTATTTATTGCGCGACCCGGTAACAATTGGTCCACGGACCGGGGTTGGGGACCACTGAGCACAAAGTGTAGATGAACGTGTGGAAAGTAGCAATTTAAAAATAAGAGGAAAAAATGGGGAAGAAACAGAAAAGAGCAGAAAGACAGACCTGGTAAAAAGTTGGCATTAAGATCCACACTCTTCACAGGACAACGCCTGTCTGTTCACCCTGAAACAACTTTAACTCAGTGTTAAATATTTTAATGTTAAACATGTTGGCTCTCAAATGTTTAAGATTAAATATATATATATATATATATATATATATATATAAAAAAGTTTCAGTCTGAACTAGAAGAATTGTAGAGATTCACGCTGCCATCCCAAAAGCTACAAGACTTTAGATTGAGCAGATAGGCCAACATCCTGAAGACAAGTGATTCATTCCTGCCTTATCTCAGCCAGGCAGACAACACTTCACCTTTAGCTGTGGGAAAACCTTTTTCATCCTTTATTTGGTTCACGTAAGATTTTTTTTTTCCCCCTTCCTCAAGTTTTGAAAACACATCTTTAAAAGTTTACAGGTTTCAACTATAGAGTATGTGGATTAAACATGTCAGGGCGACATGTAGAGGCATTTTATTTTTACAGTAGGCAATGAAGTAAACAGCAGGATTTTAGTGCTACTTAAACCAACTATAAAACACTCAACTAAATGTACAGTTAATTCTCCAAGCACCTTAGAGACGAAGCAACATACATACATCCACCTCTTTGTATGCAAGCTGAGGACAGGAGGCAGAAAGAAGAATAGCTGTAACAAAGTACCAGAGAAACACTTTTTTTAGCCATTGAACATATAAGTGCAGCCGTAGTAATATAACATGATTCCATAAATTAAGAGTATTGTGTTTTTGTCAGGCGAAGCTGCATTCAGATCAAAACAGTGTAGCCTTTTAAAGCTGGGATCACATATCAAGTTCAGCTAGCTTTGAAAATGGAGATATTTAACATTTGCATGCCTTGTGTTAGCAGAGATAGGAAAATATGTGAAGAGGCTTAATTTAGTTGTAAAAAATTTGCTTTGTGTAACAGGAAATGGTTCAGCTAATGCGCTCAAAGCAGAGCTAATTTTTGGTTTGAAAATGTTTACCACAGCTAGCCTAGCTTTCCCTAAATCTTTCCTGACATTTTCTAAAGTGATAATTTACTTGGTTATTTTATAAGCTCTTAGTTGAATAAATGTCAGTATCTGTATCGAAGGTTTGTTTAAGAATTGTACATAGTCAGATGAAGATGTGTTCAGATAAAAACAGTAGCTTTTTAAAGCTGTGATCAAATATGAAGTTCAGCGGCACAGAGATAGGAAAATATGTGGATGAAAGTGACTTTATTGGGAATTTAGTTGTTAAAAAATAGCTTTTCATAACAGTAAGTGGTGGGCACACTTCTACAAATGCTCTAACAGCAGAGCTAATTTTTGGTGTTGCACTTTTGCAAACACTAGAAACGTTCAGCGCTCTTCGCTTAGCTTCCCATAAATTCATATTTCTGGAAAAATTCTAAAGTGCGAGTTTACTCGGTTGTTTTTAGTGCCAAGTAAATATATTTCAGAGACAAAAGAGAAATCCTACAACCGCTAAAATCTGAAGCCACTCTATTTTTGTTTACATTTTGAAAAGGAGGAAGTTGTGCTCAGTTTCTTCAGATGTCTTTGTGTCATTTTTCTTCAGTGTTTCTTGGTGCAGCGCCACCACAGGCAAGGAGGGGAACAGGTTTTTCAATTAGTTTGACATGGTATGGAAGTAAATCACATCTGCTGAAAAAGGAGCAAATGAATCAAGTCTACCAAACTATCAGGTGTGAAAACTGTTCATCTATAAACCATAGTGTCATAATACCTAATGTTTGCAAAGGATCCTGCTGTAGAGATCTTCAAGTGATGTGAGATTTATTTAAATAAAGTAATTTCATCAAACAGCAATGAAAACTTAAAAAGCCGTAGTTGGGGGGGAAACAACACAGACTCAGGCAGAGTCTCATGAAGGACAACAGAAAACTCCTGAGGTGAATGACAGAACATGAGGGGCTTAAACACTGGGAGCTGATTACTGGATGAGGAACAGGTGGCTGATTGGATCCGCCTTCAGGTGTGAAAGAAGAAGAGCAGGGAGCAAAACCGACAAGCTGGGGAAAGGAAGATAATAAACCTGAGGGGAACTGTAAATAGCGACCAACAGGAGAAGGCTTAGCATAAAACTCGAATGAATAAAGAATAAAAATAAGCAAAGTAAATACGAAGGGATGAACTCATCAGACAAGAGCAAAGCTGAACCGAATAAACTAAGAAATAATCAAAATACAAACAGATTAATACCAAGCAAAAATAAAGCATTAGAAAGATGCTTGAGGTTTTTCAAAATAAAAGCAGTTCCAGCTTGATTCACTCAAAGTAGACATTATGTAAAGTTAATTCATTTCTGCTATTTGGATGTTAGGAGAAATGCATATTTATCGGTTAAATGGGGTAAATATTCCACCTTGGTGATATTTAAAGTAATTTAAAGCAGTTTATAATTGACTTTGTGCATCCTGAATTAAGTATGAAACATAATTTGAGTCGTTTGGCCGGAGGATAATTAAATTAGCTCTAAGGATAAAACAGAGCATGATTTAAATCCATAATCTACAGATAGGCAGACTAGAACTGACTTAACCTGGAAAATATAAATACATGTTCCTCTGAAACAAACTGATGAATAATAGTTGTATGTTTTTTGTTTTGGCTTGACTTGTATTAGATCCACAGTTACTCTGACTGTGTGTGTGTGTGTGTGTGTGTGTGTGTGTGTGTGTGTGTGTGTGTGTGTGTGTGTGTGTGTGTGTGTGTTGTTTCATCTGTATCCGTTATATTAAAATGAGGTTGTGCTTTCTGGTTTTACATAACTTTTATGCGAAAATGACAGCAAAAGCACTTCATTACGGGACAGTATTAGAAACTACGTCTAGAGGAGTCAGGTATTTTCCATAATAAAAGCAGATATGATGAGCGAGTTGGTTCTCTTTGGTTTGATTCAAAGTTTCAGTGCCTCCCTCATTAACACCCAGATCAGTTTGACTCCACACTGCTGCCGCTTCCCCGTGTCTAAAAGACGACGCGCTACGCTCTGTTGGTGCAAGTATTAATCAGCATAATGTGTGAATATGCACATAATTGTTGTTTCCACACGTTATTTTCGGTGTGCAGACCCTCGTGGTTGTCTGCGGACCGACGCACACACGGGTGTCTTCGTGCCTGTGCCTTAATGTGCGTATGCCTGGTGTTTTTGCTGAGAGAGATCATTAGCAGTAATGCGCAGCGGCCCGGTTCACCACCTGGCCTCCGCACCTTCAGATGTATTAATAATTTGGAGGAGTCACCTGGTGAAACTAAAACCTTATGCAAGCACAATCGACGCAGGAACGCGCACGCATTGTGAGCGCGAGGACCTCGTTATCAAGATGGAGGCAGGGAGATTTGCATTCGGTGTTCAACGGGGCGGTATTAGGTCTTCTGCAGGCACGTAGCACCTGATCTGTCCATTCCTATAGACCAGTGGTTCCCAACATTTTCTGGGCCCCCCCTATTGATTACAAATAGCTGTCTGGTTGAACGATGTTTGTGAGGTGGGGGGGAAGAAGATTCTTAGAGACTCCCTGTCTTTAAGAATGAGCTGGGTGGGGGGGAAATGGACGTCTTTTGGGGGCAAAATGAATGTACGTAGCTGAACATAGACAACAACATCGGTAGCCTACAGGCTACTTGTTAAGCTTAAGGTGATGTATTGATATCAGCTAGTCATCTTTAAGCTAACATTAGCTGCATCCAGCAGCTTTACTCAACTCAGTCGGTTAGGTTGGAGGGAAAACTGTGAAAAGTTCTTTGTGTTTTGCTGGTTTGCTGCCATGATTCCAACACACATCTGCGTAGCTTAGCACAGCAGCAGCAGGTCTCCTTCACTGCCACACAGGTGTAAACCCAACACCAGTGTCGCAGCGCTCATGTTGCGTTTAATGGCGGCTTGGAAAAACAGGTTACCACATGTTAACAACGAATTAAACAGATTTAACTGCTGATAAAAGTGACAGAGGGCACAGATATGGGAAGTGTGGAAGCCCCTATTCTATCAAATTGACATAGGAATAACAGAGAGTTGGCCATTCTAAGGTAAAAACTGAGTGCATACAGCGTTCATGTTTTGTTTTTGGGTTTTTTTCATCCAGCCTGCTTCCTGCGCCCCCTTGCAATGTTATGGCGCCCCCCAGGGGACGCGCTCCCCAGTTTGGGAACCTCTGCTATAGACAGCTTCACTGTTGCATCTCCAGTCCAGTCTGTTGTCCAAATCATTGAAAAACAAATCCCTGTTGTTGTACGCATCATAACTTTTCAAATGTAAAAACGGAGAGGGAATGATTTCCCAAAAGCTCAGTGAGTCTGAGGGACGTTGATCATCTGGGTGGGACGAACAGAGAGAGAGAAAACACAGAACAGAACTAAATAGAAGAGTATAGGAAATGGTTGACCCGTTTGAATGTTGCCTAGCAACGGGTTTAAGGCGATTCATATTGCTTATAAACACCAGATGGCAAACAAAAACAACCAAATAAACACACAAACAAAAATAAAACTAAAGTCCAACTTTTTTTTGATTTAAAGTAATACGACATCTTTTGCGTGGGAAATTAAGCATTTAGCAATGCAAACACATGGCTAAGTTCTCTTCTAACGACTTCGCAACTTCAAGCTCTATGTCCATTTATTGTCCTTTTAAAATCAAAATGTCGTTTTCTCTTGATGTACAGTTTCTGAAAAGTACCATTGTGAACAGATGATCAGGCTGGACTTTGTGAGGAACCTGAACCTGCTGCAGATGTTACACTCACGACACAGACAGGAGTCCTTCTGCAGTTTCGGCAACTTTATTTGCCCCTCGCTGTGTGTTTTCTTTTTGGATTTGTTCTTCTCAGAAGCAGCTGGGCACAGACACCCAGAAAACTGTTACAATGCTTCTTCTTTTCTGTGCTGCAACGTTACAACTGACACACGTCCGCTACCCAACCAATCCGTGACGTAGCATGAAGCTCAGATTCTGTAATGCTTCTGCCACTGAACAAAAACAACTGGGCAAATAAAATACATTAAATACATGAATAGAGCATTTTATCTGTAAATTTAAAAAATAGTAATTTAAATAAAATACTTCTAGGATGCAACACCGATCTTCTATATGTCTTGTTGAGAGCGTCATCTCTTCAGCCAATCGTTGGGGCAGCAGCATCAGAACCAGACACCTAAAAAGGCTCAACAACCTGATACAGTAGGCTGGTTCTGTTCTGTTCTCGTTCTGTTTTGGGGACGCCTGTGGAACCTCTGGACGTGACGATGCAAAGAAGGATGCTTCATAGAACCAAGAAAATTATTGACAATCTTGACTATCCTGTTCATGAGACTGCCTTGGGAAAACAGGGTGTCTTCAGTGAGAGGCTTCTTCAGATTCGCTGATGTAACAGCTGTTAAGAGAAGAAAATTGTAAAACTTTACTCGTTATATCCTCTCTGCCCGGGTTCAGAAAAATGCTGTGCGCAAGGACTGAGAACACGCAGAGACAACAGCGTCACAATAATCAACATTTATTCAAGACAGATGCAAACTATCGCCAGAAAAGCTCATCACAAACATCAGAAAACCTCAGAGCACAAACACATAAATTTACCTGAGAAGAGGAAAAGACAAACAGAAAGCAAGAACGTCCTTGGAGAAATTGCAAGCGCAAAATCTGATTTGTTACTCCGTGTTGAAAGTTTTATCCTTTTTTCTTTAATTTATTCAAATAAGGTGTTTCTCTGTTCGACCAATTGGAAGCTGTCTCTGACCGTTTTTGAATATAGTACCCCTGAAACCTGTTCGGACGACCAAAGACAAGTTTCTCTTTTTTTGTTTGGAAAAGAGGAGCTGACTCCTAAATTCCTGCTGTTTTATGGCCTGCGAAGTCAAGAGAAAGATAACTGGTACTCCCTCCTAACAAGAGCAGATGTGTGCTCTTAAATACTTCAGTTCACTTACAGATCAATATGCCAGAATAAGTTATAAATTTTAAAAGTATAATCAGGCTATTTCCCTAAGTCATGTTACATCTTATCACATAATGTTTTCTGGAGATTTTCTTTATTCTAAAGTTGTTTTCTCCCACTATCTGGCTTCATGCTGTTTGGGCAAGGAGAACCACTTCAAAGCATTTCACAAATATCTGTGAAACTCTGGTTTCTCCAGCTCTTCCAGAACCACATCTTTTAATTCAATAAAAGGTTGTCTTCCAGAAAGTAATGTGCTTTTCTCTGCTCTTTTCCCAAATCCTTGCTGATATTAAACTCGTACAATAACTATAACTACAAAAAGTAATTAGATATAATTCCTAATCTGCTTACACCATTCGTATAAAAATTAAACCATCCTAATCATTTTCCAACTACCTTAATTCTACAGGTAAATACATTTTTAATCAGAGCATGCAATACTAAGAGTAATCTATATGATGTTAGTAGTTTAAACAGTTTTAAAATTCACAGCTTTAAGGTTCAGAAGTTTTGCCGTTCCATAGTTTAACATGCCAGATGTTCACTGAAGGCTCCTTATCTCCTGAGACCTGAATATCTCCTGTCCTCCCAAGATGTCTGAAAAGATAGGAGCCTATACCTCCACAGATATATTGTTTAACAACGTCTTAAAAGGTTTTATCCATCCATCACTTGTTCTTTGATATTTTGAACCCAGCCATGGCTCTTCCTGCCAATTGAACTCACCCACACAAACTTCTTCAAAATTTAAGTAAAAGATTCAGCTAACTAAACACTAAAAGATGGTTATATTTTCTAAATGCTAGAAACGATTATATTTCCTCAACACAGCCGTTCGTGATACGTTTCACCTCAGAGTTCAAAATAAGTTTCTCAACTGTGAAGATTGATTTATCTCAGAATCTGAAAGAATGCAGTCAAATCAGCCTGTCACTGAAATGGAAACATCCAATAAGAGTATCGTAAGAGAAGTTGAGCCAGGCGCAACAAAAAGAAGGTGCCGTTCAACACTTGGTTTGAGGAAGACAAATATCGTTTTCCTGAAAATCTTGAAAAACAAGACGATTCATTGCTCACTGCAAAAGAGTCTATTTCTAAAACTAAGGAGACAGTGGATGAGCAAGGGGAGAAACGGCCACCTAAGTCTAAGAGGAAGAAGATGATACCATTTTGGGCCTGGTTGCAAGCAAGGTGCTTCTCAGACTGAGAGAGTCCACCTGTAAACCTCATGAGACATCAGTGACAGGGAAGAAACAGACATCTAAGCGTAAGCGTCTGAAAAAGACACGTCTAACATGGGAGGATGACAATAACAAAATTATAACATATGGAAACTGGGTACATGATCTGGGCCCAATAGGTCAAACGATTTTTCCAGAATACATTCCACTGCTCACCAAAAGAGTCCACCTCAGAAACACTGGAGACTGTGCACCAACCAGAGAAGAGCAAACCGATTACCAACCGATCCAAGTACGGATGTGCCAGAAAAACAAGGTGATTAGACAGCGACATGTAAGTGTGCAAAGAAGACATTTTGGAAAACGATTCCTGAGTCTGAACCTCGATCAGATCAAATTTTTTTTGCTCCCTTAGAAAATGACAGTTTTTCCAAGGACATTGTGACCTCTTTGCCACAACTCGTCACTGAAAAAGAGTCAGTCCCTGAAACACCGAAGGCAGTGGATCCACAATTGAAAAAACAGCCATTAAATAACGAGGAGAAAACAGTACAACGTCTCACCTTGCCCCAACCAGACAACATCCAGACAGAGAATTTGTTGAGGTCTCTGACAATCAAAGTTATGTCAACTCTCAGATCCGTCTCTCTTTGCTTGACCTTTGTCCAATACCACCACAAACTTTAATTGGACCGATTATTGACCTCCAACAGCATGCAGACGTTCAGCTTGAAGACTTGTGGAAAACCAAGGTATCCCTGTCTGAGGAAATAGAAAAGAGAAATTTGGCAGAGAAAAATTACGAACGCTGCTTTGCACAGCTCCAGCTTTATGAAAAGCTAAATACCAAATTCAAGGAAAGCATCCTGTACACAGTGATCTCAGAACCAACACAAAACATAAATGGTCTTATAGCCCGGTGCGGCTTGTATGTATGTTTCCAGTTTTTTTTTTTTTGTGGGTGCGGCTCATAGTGAGGGGCGCTCTATAGTCCGGAAAATACGGTACATGTAAAGGGAAAGGCACCTTTAAAAAAACATTATTTTTTCTTTCTCCAGTCCACAGAATATGTTCCCAAAGGTCTTGGTGATCGTCAAGATGTTTTTACTGGGGAATTTTGGATGGGCTGCTGTGTTCTTTTTGATCACCAGTGTTTATGCCTTGGAACTTTTCAACAGATTACATTTTTGCCCAGTTTCTCTGCGAATAATGAATATTTACCGCAAGTAAATATCAAGTAGTTAATTTACCATTGGGATTAATAAGATCAGGGGCGGAGCTATCGGTGGGGGCCCGGGTCTGGATCAGCCAGGGAGGGAGGAATGGATTCAAGTCGCTGAATGTCGGACTATAGACCGAGAAAGTGAGAAAGTGCGCCCCCGCCTGTTGAGAAAGGTGTATCAATGTCAGTAGTTGTCCGTCCGCACCGGTGATTGGTCAGAGAGGCCCGGTGATTGGTCAGGGGGCCCGGAAATTTGCCCCGCCCCCCGGCCCGACGCTGACTTGTTCCGCCACTGAATAAGATGTATTTGAATTGGACTGCATTGAAGTTTGCAAAAACAAAAAAGAAGCAAAAACAGAAGAAATCAAACATTTTTAAAAAAAAATAATGGGAGCAATATTTAGCTTTGCGCTCCATGACAAAGTTGAACATGTTACTACAGTATGAACTGTGTTCAGCATGATGTATGGCGGTATAATGGGGGCAATTAATAGGCGGCGTGCAGGGTGGTTCCCAGCACATTGTGGGGAACCAAGAACACAACATCTGTGAAGATTTGTAATCTTTGTGGCACTTCAGCATGTATATTTCATTTGTCTCAACTGCCGCAGCGCTTTTATCTTCCAGATAAACAGCCTTTCCCGGTAGAAATGGTCCTCGAGTCACAAGTGATCATCAAAGAGATACACGGAGGCATCCTGGCGGCTCCTCTGGCTCGGTCAGGATGTCTCTTTGTTTGAATCCAGAACAGAAACGTTGTCACGTGGCTCATGCTTTTTTTTTCCCAGTCAAGCTTTTACATCTTTTCACCCATCTGCTGCAGACTAATTAGATAAATCAATGAAAGAAGAAAAAGATTTGTGATGAAGATAAGATTAAATCTGACAGGCAGGTGGGCCGATATGGGTAAAATCTGCTGTAGGGTATGAAAGAAAATACGACAAATTCTGAAAACTTGTTTTTTTTTCTGAAAGCTGAAGTTGAAATTTTAGTTTATAACATGAATAAAATTTTTGCTCTGTATTTTTATGAAAACCTTAGTACAATCTGCACCTTCCTTACACAAATTCAAGAGTTATTCATAAAGAGACTATGCTTTAAAAGATAATTGGAGTATACCGACATCAGCGTGATTCTATGTTGCAGTCAGTCATTGACTTTGCACCCTGTCCTCAGTTGCCGTGGTTATATGTGCATGACTTCCTCTCGAGCTGTCGCCAGTGTGTAAGACATACAGTAATGTGAAAACCATGTATAGCTGGAGTGAAAGAACAACATAACAAATTCACGCTTAGCGGTCTTTGCCGCAGAGATTGCCAAACACGTAGGGAGCTCACATTTTTTACGCTGAGTATTAAACTATTTATCATGGAGTACTTTTTACACACTCACTGACTGCTAAGCCTGTAAAAAAGGATCTAGACCCTGGAATTGATCTATGTGTTACTTAAATGTTGGCAATAATCATATGATATTAACACTTTTTTAAGGTTTTATTGGCCTTTGCTTGATAGTTAATTGACAGGAAAGTGGTTAATGAGACGGGGTCAAAGGTAGCCAGGCTGGGAATCAAACCTGTGACAGCTGCATCAAGGACTAAGGCCTCCATGTGTGGCTTGTGCTTAACCTCTGGGCCATCACAGCACACCTGCCTGATATTAACATTAACATGTTGAACTTTGACCTGCCATACCATGTCAAGTGCTTGACGCAGCTCCAACTGAGTGGTCAATGGTCACCTCTTGGTTAACCATGCTACAAAGATCCTACACAATATACCTCATTTTGTCACTTTGAAAATCACTCAATATATCTATAATCTCTTTAACATACAAGCAGCCTTTTATTGTTGTTCTCCAAAGTAACGTTATGACTTTCGTCTCAAACATGCAAGATACATGCTAAGTACCTCACAGAGCCTCACTTCAAACCAACCTGAATGCAAGAAAAAAAATAAAACCTACTTGAAAAGAGCTGGCAGTGCTTCTGAAAACCAGAAGCTGCAGGAACTTGTTAGCAATAACTTTCCCTTACGAAGGCAATATGTGGACTGAGACTTTCTGCTTTACCAGTGGAAGATGGAATGCCTAGGCATTTTGAGTGTTTTCCATTAGTCTATGAAATACCCGAGAGACATAATGTACCAGTTGAACACCTTCCCTTGGAGTGTATGAGATGGCAAGTGTATTGCAGTGTAAGTGTTCTGGAGAGTTGGGGAATATGAGCGAGGCAGAAAGAAAGGGAGGAAAAGGCAGGAAGAGAAGAACAAGAATGTGAAAGTGGGGGGGAGGGAACGATGCAAAGACATCAGGAGGAAAGCAAGAAAGGAGAAGCGGAAATGAATTAAAGAGAGAGAGAGAGAGAACACTGCGGTTGAGTGAATAAAAAAAAATGGTATGGGGGAGCACGGCAGAGGGAAGGTGGGGAGGCCTCTGAGAGCATCTTGAAGTAGGTAGGTGTTTAAGTAACAGCAAATCAGGCTCCACGGGGGGCCGAGGAAAATGTTCTTAGCCTCCAAAATCTTCGGCAAAAACAGCCGTTTGACTCCAAACACAAGCTAACCTGTGTATTTAGCCCGCAGGCTAAGGCTCTGAGAGCAATCACAGAGGCCCGAGCTGAAGGTTGCTTCCTAAAAACAAATCTTTACAGTGTGCAGCTTCGGATGCCTGTTTTGTCTGACAAACGAGGTGTTATCTGGTGGTGAAAGCTGTGGTTCACTCCGGAGAGTTTGGGAGTTGCATGTAAGTCGCATAAACGGTGACTTCAGAGTCGACTTAGACTTGCTTTCAAAAGATTTCAGATTTGAATAGAACTTGTGATTTAAAACCTGTGAATAATCATTTCTCTGTCTAATCGACTGCCTGCTGTATGTTGTTTATTTCTCAATGCACAGTGCTGACGTATCGCAACGTGAAACAAATGAGTCCTCATGTGGTGTGTTTTGTTGTCTTTTCTCTGTCTAATTGCCTACCTCCTATGTTCTCGTACGTGGCCATAATGCTACGTGAATCACTTCTCTGTCTAATCACCTGCCTGCTCTGGACGTAGTGCTTACGTAACACTATGTGCGCACTACATAGCTCACAATTACAGTTTTAAAAGGTTGTTTTTAGTCAGAGCCGTGCATTTCTTTAGCAACTTGACATGGCATGGTGACAGCTTTAACAAATGTGGAAAAAAACATATTTTTTATTAAAGTTATATTTTGCAGCTTCAACAAAATACAATAACAGCATTCTTTGAAAAGTCTGGATTGCTTCATACGTATTTTGCACGTTGCCAGTGACTGTTGCTGGTGTGGAGAGATATTTCAATGAGCTAAAACTAATTATAAAAAAAAATTAAGCAACCTATTTGCATGCACTATGTGGACTGTTGCGTGTAAAATTCACTAGCAGTGAATACTGTGCTACTATCTGTATTGGACCAACAAAAGCAAGGTAGTCTCAAGCCTTTAAAATTGTGACGCTTTTAATAGACTCAAGAAATTGTAACAGCAGCTGCAAAGGGGGGGGGCAATTTAATTTTTGGTCATGGGGCCCAAGATTCCTGGCGGCACCAGAATTGTGTTTTTGTATAAACAGCATTGGGTGTAAAATACTGCAAAAACATCTCTAGCTGTGTTTCTTTGAGATCTGCGCACTTTCACTTTCAGATGGGACTCATGACACTGTGCCACCTCTCTTATAAACAAACATGTTGGATGAATTTACAACTAATAAATGTTGATTTAGATTGGATAAATGTAAGTAGAAGTGATGTTTGGATTTGTCTGATCACAGGAGGAACCTGTTTGCTTCAGTAGCTGAAGCAAACATTATATTAATATAATATATTATCATCATCTTCACCCTACATGTGAAGATGATGATATTACTTCAACACAAACAATACAACCTTGAAATCTGTCTTTAATGGTGACATTGGTGAGAATGTCCTTGGCCGACAAACAGAACATCAAACGTTTTGAACAGATGAAAGCGTGTAATGTTTAGCCATTAGATGGCTGGAGGATTTTCATTTGAGTGCGTTAGGCAGTAAAGAGTAGCATTGTTAATTGTTAGCTGACCTGCAGCGCTTCAGATAATTATGTTGACAATAAAAGCAGATTGTTACTTGGAAACTTGCCTTCAGATAATCTGTTGAACAAATCTACGGATAAATGTTTGAGAAATACCTGTTCCAAACATTGTTTTAATAGTTCAAACATCAAATATACCTTAATACACATTAATACGTACAGTCTTCTGCCTTTGGGGAATTGCCAATTAACGCAAAGAAAATAAATGGCGTTTCTGGATTGACTGCTGTGCAAACGCCAGCCAATTAAATAGCATTACTCCAAGGTATTTTAGCCTCAAAGGATACATTCACTGCAGACTTAGTCTGTTAGTTTGCTAGTTGAACTCTAGTTGAAGTCCAGCTTGTTTGGGGAGGTGTGAATGTGGACCAAAAAAGCAAACTCTGGTCCATCTACACACCTAAGTTTTTTTTAGATAAAGTGAACTCTGGACTGGTTCAAAAGCATATGTGAACATAAAACAGCTTGCAGACTGCTCTAAAAGCAGAAAGCGATCTATGGCGCAGGGCATTCTGGGTAGATAAAACTGAAACAAACATTCAAATATAGCGTTAGCTTGAGAAATAACAAATGGTCCTTTACCAAAGACAAACGAGAAATTGTACAATTGCTCATGAAAATGTAGCAAATGTCATTTTTGTTCCCCAGTCGAACAGAGTATAACGGCCTATCAGGTGTGAGAACAACTGCAGACCCAAAGCAGAAGTTCATCTTGTAGCTTGAAGACCCAAACAACATGTCCTTCCACTTTCACACAGTTATGTAGAACTTTTTGTTGGCATATTACAGAAAGAACTTAGATCAGAGATCTTTCTTCTATGATAATACAATGTGAAAAAGTACTTTTACATGGCAGCTCCATACAAATCCAACAGCTTCCATACCTTTGCTGGTGTGAATTAAATTGCACCCAAATTAGACCATTCAGATTGTGTTCTTAGTATGTGTGTTTTTATCTATAAAAGAGGCTGACAAAATGAACAAAGGCAGCTAAGTCTAATATCCTTGAAAGGTCAGCAAATATAACAGATGCTTCAAACATTTACTCTGAGCTCAAATATAAGCAGCCGGTTTAGATACATCCTGAGCTTTTCTCTTCTTACTTCTCAGTTTTCAAACATTCACTGTGTTTAATATGAAGCTCTGAGTTAAATCTACCTTGGTTACTTTGGCTTTAAAGTAGTTTGCCTGCTGGATCCACATATATGACATTATGCTACTTCTTTCGAGTATTAGTAATGTTATTAGTAAAACATTTAAAAACACAGACACACTCGCATTATTACTCCTTCCTCGGTGTTCCCATCCTTGGGCTCATGGGGAGATGCTTAATGGTCCTGATGGAGACGCTTTCCTGTCTCACAAGGTTTTTTTTTAAGTCGTGGAAGTCATTACAGTAATGGAAAAGGTTTGTTAATCTTCCCTTGCTGCCGTGTTCTCCATGACAGGGAGGCAGACCTCAGACTCGACAAAGGAGGAGGAGGATTGAAGCAGGAAGTTTAAGGGACTTTTTTTAAACTCTCACTACCCCTACACATTGGTTACCTTCATCACTAGGTCCATCATTTTACTTATTTTCTTGTCTTACATCAGTTCCCTTCTACATGTATATGGATGTGGTCTGAAGTCCTGATAAAAAAATGTTGTCCCCCATCACCCACTAATCAGCTCAGCTTATTGTTGTTTAACCTTGCAGAATTATTCACCTTAAAATGTTTTGTAGAAATTTGATATAACTGGAAAAACAAAGTAAAGTCCTAAAATAACTGAAGAATCTTGAAATAATGAGTTCTACAACATTTAATTTGGAATCAAAGTATTTCTGAATTAAATTGAAAATCGTTTGTTTTCCAAAGTTTCTTCTAAAATCAAAAATGCTGAGTAGTGTGGCATGGAAATCTTTGTTCATAGACAAAGATTGACTATGAACAAACAATCTGTTTCATGAAGGTCAGTGTTAGTTTTCTTTTTAAATTATGCTGCGTTTAGTGCCGTTTTATAGCTTAATTGAGTAACTATGTTTTCTTCAGTTGTTTTAAAAATGCTGTATATAGCTGACAGGACTTAAACGAAATTTGACTTCATAATTCCATCCATGGTGTCTATCTCCAGCTAACGTTCCAGGTGAGAGGCGGGGTCACCCTGGACAGGGCAACACAGAGACAGACAGGACAAACAACCATGCACTCACACCTAGGGACCAATTAACCTGACAGTCATGTTTTTGGACGTGGGAGGAAGCTGGAATACCCAGAGAGAACCCATCATGAACAGGGCGAACATGCAAACCCAATGCAAAAAGACCACAGGCCGGGAATTGAACCCAGAATCTTCTTGCTGCAAGGCAACAGCTCTACCAACTGCGCCACTTTACATGTCATAATTCACAGCTTGAAATTGCACTCATGTCTCTTTAATACACTCCTGCTTTTTGGCAGGAGTTTATTTATGGTTCCATGCCAACCATGGAGAACTGCTTCTCAAACGCACAAAAAAATCAAGGAAACACTCCAGGTATGTTTATGATGATAGAATAACATTATAACACAATAAAAAGCTCAAAGTAGTCAATTTTACATAAGACTGGCCCTTTAATAATAACCCTAAAGGTGTGCCACCTGCAGGCCAGTTTAGGTTGGAGATGCATCTTGCAGTTCTTTTTTTCTGTTGATTAATACTGTTTTTAAAAACTAATCTTGTTTTCATTTTACCTGAGGCCTTGATAGAAAAACTATAATTATACTGATGTTAAATCACATACAAGTCAAGTATTTTCCAACTTTGACATTTTTAGGGAAAAAGGGGGCTCATTAAGTAGGAATTCCATTTTTTTTTTAAAAAAAAGCATATACTTTTCCTTTCACTTAAGTACACCCTAATTCATATGATCAATTATTTAAAATAAAAATGATTGTATGGTGACAAAATGTGAAAAGGTTTAGTGCATAAAAACATAACTGCATCTGTATAAACATTCTTGTCACATTGCACTAAAGTTCCTGTCAGGAGCAAACAATAAATCCTAGTGAGTGCCTTTGCTGCGAGCTGAAGCCATTCTGTCTTCTTAGTTTGTATCTAATGAAAAGCTACAATAAGGCAGGTCTTTTTTTTTTAAAAAAGAAAAAAGATCCTGTTGCGCTCGCAAAGCAATAATCCGAGTAGTATTTAGTGAGAGTTAATTGCCAAGAGTTCTCAATCTCCACACAGTGTGCTCAGGCATCTGTACTCGGCAGCTCGCTGAATCCTAATGAGCGCATTTCTACCAGTTGCAGCAAAAACAATGGTGGCCTCACTGTTCATTTGTACTTGCGACAGCAGCTCCGCTTCGCTCCTGCGATCACTTACACAGACACATGAATATTCCTTATTGCAGATTAGCGTCTCTAATCAGCATTCAGCGTGCACCGAGACTCTGATTCATCCACATACCCACCTTTAGCAGGACTTAGATTCCTCACACTGATGCAAAAAGACCTTGAAATAAAAAGACATCAGCTCTTTCAATAACAGGTATACATGGGAAGATGTAGCAATTGTTACAGTGGACGTGTATGTAATGATCAGCGTGCTAAATGTGGTTGCTATGGGAAATATTTGCATGAATGTATAATAGGAGTTTCATTACAAATTTCTTCATTTGTAGTTGCACTTAGTTACTGTTTTCCAGATAAGTAAAATTGCTCAGTAGGTTAATGGTAGCACAGCTACTTGTCACACTGTTGAAAGGTCAGCAAATATTGATGATGATGCAATTCTACTACAAGACTCCCGAACTCTAATACATGCTGAGGATATTATTGGATAAAGGTGAGTTGGGATCAGGGATCTGGGCTGCACAGTGGTGTAGTTGGTAGCACTGTTGCCTTGCAGCAAGAAGGTTCTGGGTTTGATTCTCAGCCCAGTGTCTTTCTGAGTTTGCATGTTCTCCCTGTGCATGAGTGGATTCTCTCCGGTTTCCTCTCACAGACCAAAAGCTAACCTGTTAGGTTAATTGGTCTCTCTAAATTCTTCATAGGCGAGTGTGTGTGCATGGTTGTTTGTCCTGTCTGTCTTTGTGTTGGACTGGCCACCTGTCCAGGGTGTACCCCACCTCTCGCCCGAAATGTCATGCTTTAGGTAGACACCAGCAAACCAGGGACAAGGGTGTAAGAAAATGGATGGCTGGATCAGGGATCCAGGATGATGAATAACAGGCACTAGAGTTGGAGTTCTCAGGTCCATTAAAGGTTTATCCAAATTTCTGGGGTCCTCCAAAAGTCTGCCAACACTTCCAAATCATGGATGATCCATGGCAGATCAAGGTTAAAAGCTCTAAACAACAGAACAGAAAATCCTACTTGCAGCAGCCTTCCTGTTCTATGCTGGTATCCATCTTATTTCACATCTTAAAGAAGTAAACATTCCTCAACATGGTAAAAATAGTTTCCACTGACATTAATTTAGAAGACTTTGATGATACTAGATGGCTGACATTGTGTTTTCCTCCCTAAGCGACAAATTCTCATCACCGGTCGATTTCTTGGTGCATCTCTAAAAACGTGAAAGCAAACGTCAGAAAGTTACAGATGTTTTCCCCAACATAACTTTGGAAAGTGAGAGATTAAACAGAGCACAGTTTATTCAATGTTAGTTCAGTAAACCTATTGAATAGCTTTTCCACCTCTAATAAATTAAGATTTAAAGTCCTGAGACTCACATCCCAGAGTGCTGACTGATGCTTAGCAGAGACTTGATGTACAGTCAATACACCCTGGGGTTTTACAGCTAATTTCCATGTGCTTTAAGAAGTCAATATAACGGCAAACTATCAAGCTACGAGAGACAACAGCAGAAGCAAGGACGTGTGTTTGGTGGAGTGCGCACTTAGTCAGATAAAGCAGCCCTGTAATGTTTTGTCTATGACAGCGATCTTTGTTTGAACGGGATTAATAAATTATTAATCTCCAGGGGCCTTTAACAGCAGTGAAGGCCAGAGCTACTGTAAACACGGCCTGGTTGCAACATGGCCCTCTTCGTCATGCTAATGGTGATTTCTGTGTTCGGTCTGTTCGCGTCTGTTGACACTCCGCTTTTGATTTCTGATTGCAGGCACTGTGTTTTGCACTGCGTGAACTGCTGCATTTATTAAGATGCTGTATAATCCAGGTAGATGGCCGAGGAAACACATGAAGAAATGAAATCAAAATATTGGAAAGATTGCAAAATTTTCATCAATGGGATTGGCTTAACTTGCATTAAAAACCTGCCCTGGGGGATTGCTGGCGTGTCATTTCTGCGACAGACAAACCAAATTATGTTTGCTTTGACTTCACCTGACACCGAGATGAGCCATCACACAGATGAAATCCGTTTATTTGGAGATTCATTAGCCACTGTTCTACAAAAGGCCAAGACCAAACTGGGTCTTATTTGTTTTAAATCATAACACCTTAAGCACATTCATTTCTGAACTTTTAAACAGCGGTCAGGTTTCCGTTTTGCGCTTGTTTTGGGATAAACCATTAAACAGGGAGTGAAACTTGGAGGTGGCGCACCACCAGTGATCTTCCTGTGTGAAACAAACACTAAGAACAGAACATGCGATGCGTTATAGTAACTGATTTAAAGTAACAATTTTAGAGGCAAATTTATTACATTTAATGAGCTCTTATATACTGATTCTTCTGTTCTCTTTCAATTAAAAGGCCGGTATTGTGTATTTTCCAGGCACAAAGAGCCATTTTATTACACAATAAAGTAACTCTGTTACCTTCAGTTGTAATAAAAATGTTGTATGTCAAACATAACCTACATAAAAATTTGACTTTGCAATACCTTGGATTTGGACCTCTGTCTCTTTAAGAAGCTCTTGTTATTTATAACACTCCGCCTCCGTTATGCTGTTTGAAACCATTCATAGGAGTGTTGAACTGATAAGTGCTAAAGAAAAACAGTGGCTTTGACACTCTTTGGGTTAAAGAATGCAGTAATTTATGCGAGTTTTGTTGATTTGTAGTTTGTAATTGGGTGTTGCACAATTTCACGGAGGGTAAAAAGTTTCACACCACATCCATTTTTATGCATTCCAACTCGTGCAAAATTTTTTGCGTGTCTCAGCAACACTGAGGTCTCAGCATCTTACAAAACCCTCAACTTTCCCATTTTTCAAAAGAATGGTAATCTTTCATGTATGTAAAACTTCGACTTTTACAAAAGCAATTTCTCATTACTCTAGAAATGAAGTTGGTTATTAAAAATTGACGTAAAACAGGAAATAATTTCTCAAATTTAATAGTTTCTTTTCATATAATGCATGCAGATGGCTGGTTTCAATTAAATGTACAACATCCCAAACATATAGATGGCCCCACATGTGCAACGTTACTGAAAGGAGAAAGAGTAAACAATCAGATTTAGACAAACAGTGTAGACTACATACATGCTCACATACAACCCGGGGCAGGTAGGTTGGTAGATAAAAACACATATCAGCTGACAGTGATGCACCATGGCAGATAAATTTAATAATACAGAAACCCCCCTGTGGAATGCTGCTATTGCTGGTGGTAAATATTATGAAGCCACACTGGAAACTACATTTAATTGAAATCAAAATGACAGCGACATCCCAATTTCTGGTAATGCAGCAGCAGGTGACAGCTGTGAAAGATGACAAAGGTGGCCTTCTGTCGTTTTGGTAAATGTTTAACTCATAATTAATTTTATTAGCTTTTTTTTAATTATTATTTTTAAGTTACATATATCAGCCCATCACACAAAGTGGAAAATGCCTCTCACTATGACATATATGTAGGATATATTAAAGGTGCCTTCAAGGAATAGATGATCATTGTTGAGATTCTTTTTAGGCTTTATTTGGTCATTAACATTTAACATAAATACATATATAAACCTAGAGTATTGGTTCTATTCCTTAGGGGATTAATTGAACGTTCTTTACCCTGAGACTCAGGATCTTGTTTTCATTGACCGTTAAAATTGTGCATATTTTAATCACGAAAACAAATTGAATCACGTCAATTTTGAAAGAAACTCACGTCGTTTGATGAAAGGTTTTGCTGCTCGGATGAGGAGGTTTTTCACATGTATTAAAATTAGTTTGTTTTGCAAAACTACAATGAAAACAATGTTTTTGCATCACAAGAGTAACGCAATCAACAACCAGACGTTACCACTGGCCGAAATGACGAAGAAGACAACAGGAAGTGGTAGGAGGATGACGGCACCCCATATTTTTCCAATGACTAATCAAACTTATTCATGTAAGGTCATTTCATTTACATAGCACATTTTCAGCAACAAATGTGCTATATAATTCATGTAAAGCACAGTTCAAAGTGCTTTACATGAATTAGAAGGAAATACAAAGAAAACAACAAACCAAAAGAAGGACGAAGTAAAAGCATAGAGCCACGTATCGATTCCCGTGTTTAATAAGAATAAGTGGTAATTTATGAAATACAAACATGTGATTTTAATTGCGTGTCTTATTGAGTGGAAACACAGCAATTGCAAAATTGTGTTTTTTCGACATTAAGGGTATATCAAAGTTTTGTGCACATTTGTAAAGAAAACAAAGCTAGTGGCATTCAGACATCTGAGGAAATTAAAGGAAATGATATATGGTGTTAATTTTTATGTCATAATCTGTCCTGTTCCTGCCTCATGTCATCCTGCTCCTCTGCTCTCTGCCTGCTGATTAGCTCATAGTTTTCACCTGTGCCTGTGCTGCTAGCTGTTGATTATTCTCACCTGTGCTGCTGGCTAGCGGTGCCTCCGCTAACGTGGCATTTCCCAGAAACTAGTTACTATTTCTAAACCAGTAATAAGATTAGAGCTACTCAACCGAGCCACGGAGCGTTTCTGTGTCACTTTCCTTAAAAAAAAAAAAAAAATTGATGAACACCACTGAAAATATGGTGCAGCATATGCCAGGCTTTACACAGGTTAGCAATAGCTTCCCAGTGTTGCACCAGGGAGAAGATTTACTCACTTCTTGCTTTCTGTAATCATAATGTGCAGCTTCAATATTGGTTCAGTTAATGGTAAAATTAAATGACATTCATTTAATGAAAGCATGTCTCTTACTTTCATGGATGAGTTGCCTCAGCTAAGTGGTGTGCATCCTAATGCCTAATGGCTTTATTAGAGCTGGTGAAATCTATGCTGAATTGAAGTTGGACTGTCTATGGCTTATTGCCCTTATTTTCTTACTACATCATTTCGCCTTTCATTGAAATAAATAAAATAAATCAGTGTCACTTGTCACATTAGCTCATCAAATGCCCTTGCTTTGGCGACCACTAAAGTAGTCAGCAGAATTTGTAGAAACACTTTGTATGAAAGGCAGAGAGTGTTGCTTCAGCTTGGCATCCCAAAAATAAAATAAAAAATCTGTGCAACTTCACTTAGTCAGCCTCTTAGTCTCAGCTGGGACTTAACTTGAAGCTTCAGTATGTAACTTTTATTTAAAAAAAACATATAGTTTTCTACATATTTGTTGAAATTGTCATGAAATAATCTGTGAAATAAACTACCCTCCCTTAGTGATAACTATAATCAACCAACCAGAGCCAGGAGAAGAATCTTAGCGCTGTCAATCAGCTCATATATGTGCAAAATATGTCATTGTCAGAGAAACAACTTACTTTTCCTGGAAAACTGTAAATTTGCTGTAATTGGTAGCCATGCTAACAAGCCTTAGCATTCAAAGCGAGTTCATAAGTCAAGGCTTTTGTGTTGAAAAAAGTTTGTAAACTTAATGTTGAAAGCCCAAAAGAAGTGATTTTTTTTTCTTGATTGGCATAGATCCATGTGGAAAATGGTTTTCATATAAACAACCACCCTAAGAAATACAAAGGCTTTTTTATTGATAAATTCTAAAATACCATATCATTCATTGTTGATTCTTGCATTAGGTTAAAACATACCTTGTAATAATCCAATATGCAATAAACCCATTGTGGAGATAAGTCGTCTGTGCTTATTTTTGGAAATGTGAAGAGTCAAGCTGTTCAAAAACTGAACATCATAATACTTTAGCATTAATAGTTAAACTTGATTAGGCAGGTATTCATTAGCAATAACAGAGAAAAATATATGGCTGATATTTTCCTGATAATTGGATTGTTCAAAATACTTGGTCATTTTTAATTACATCTTTTAAAGGGGCAGTATTGTGTATTTTTCACCCACATAGTGCCATTTTATAGCACAACCAAATAACTGATGCCTTCAATTGAGATAAAAGTGCTATATATATATATTTATATATATATTGATGTCTTGTAATTGACCCTTTAAAAACTCCTGCTCTTTCTGAAGCTCTGCTTTCAGAAGTCATCACAACATGGCTCTTCTATCAACCCTTTAACAATGTTTTTCCCAGCGTTGCTCTGAGAAGTAGCTCATTCAATGAGCCCAGCAGATGTACAGCTTCACCAAGTGTTTGCTAATTGCTGCTGGTTAGTCTGAAGGAGCTGTCAGTGCAGAAGCTCAGAAGCTTAGACACTGCAGCTCCTCGATTGCGAAGCTAGGTTCACTCAGGTATTTAGTACAGCTGAATGGTTGTCATGGAGACTAAAGGTTTTCTCAAAACAACATGAAAGTACCAAAGCAACACTCCAGGTTTGTTTTTGATGAGGGAATAACATCATAGCATGATGAAGACCTCAAAAAAGTAAATTTTACATGAAGCTTCTCCTTAATAATTGGCATTTATTAATAGTCATTTATAGCCAAAGCAATCTGTAAAATTGAGGAATTTTTCAGTAAGCATTTTATTTTTTATTTATTGAGAATCTTCCTGTTTAATATCGCTTGCAAACACACTCGGTGTATTATGCGCGTGGCTAATTACGACCAGCTTTACGTTCTCCCCTCTCCGGCAGGAAAACGCACACGCTGAAGGTGAAAGGTAACATCTCCGTGGGGAGGAAAGTTATTAGATTAGTTGGAGAGAAGGGTTTCACCAATGGCCCCTGTAGGGCAAAGTGATTGAGCTCTGAAGACAGATTGTGTGCAATTACTGTCCATTTGTTCCAGCCCTGCGTCCCCTTCCTGTTCCAGAGGACCTGGTAATGGAGCAGGCTCACCGGCTTTCATCTGGCTGCTGTTGTCAATTTTTTGTCCTCGTTTCTCTCTATCCTTCACCTCGTACTTTCTGTATGAATCTCTGTTTTCCTTCACTACCTCATTAAATACAGTAAAATCTACAACATATTTATTTCTTCTATTTACCTTCCATCTGTTGCCATAGTAGAAATGTTATTCTTCTTCAGACTCGTTCTCCTTTGTTCCCTCTGGGTGAGCCAATTGCATGCCTTCGAGCTCTACTTCTCAGAACCATAAACCCCCTTACTCTGATTCCCTCATGGCCTTCTCTGAAGGCCCCAGTGGAACCCGTCACTTGTCCAAAATCTTGATGTCTTGACAACCACGAAAGAAGAGTTGCACTAAATAGTCACATACAAATATATTGCGTGACCAATTAGGTTTTCCAGAAGACCTATTGACTCGTCTTTTGGTTTGTCTGTGTAGTTGGGGTAACTAAATAGATTAAAAGATCTTTTTATATTTCCCCCAATCACTAACCCTTCATTCCTCATTGTCCGGGGTACTTCATGTCTGCAAGACTCTGACTCAATACGGACTAGAGTGATCAAGAGGTTTTAAAATCTTATCGTCTTCCTGAAACAAAAAAAAACTTTTCATCCCAAACCAGGGTTGATAATCCACTTATTTTATTCAAAGATGACATATCTCTTAACCCTTGTGCATGTGAGGACTGTGGCAAATGATACAAGTTTTATGTGTGTGGGGTCGGTTGGACCCCACTTGTAAACACAAGGGTTCAATTCCTGACACCAATCATCGGCGGCTGAGTTTCTGTTATAAATGTGGGGAAAATTTGTAGGTATTCTGGTCATCTCTAAAAAACACAACTTTGCAAGTGAAGTGTTTCTATTAAATAAGAAACAGTTAAAATCACATGTGAATAAGTCATTAGGAAACATCCAGTCATCATCCTCCAATCACTTCCTGACGTCTTTTTGTCATTTCCGCCAGTAGTAACATCCAGTTGTTTGATCAAGTGACTCCAGTGGTACCAAAAAAAATCCATTGCAGTTTGATCAGATAAACCTTTTTTCATACAGCGCGTTTCCATTAAGTTAATATATTTTGTCAATTCCAGTTGGTTCAATTTTAAGGCTAATGGAAATGCAGCTAATGACATTATCCCCAAAGCACCTTTCAAGATTAACACAAACACAAAGTGTTTCAATAAACAAGGGAATAAAAGCTCTTAGCAAAACCAGATTCAAAAAGATGCAAGATGCAAAACAACAGCAAACCCTAGACACTGTCTACATGCCAACCAGTTATTGAAGACTGCCAAGTCAAAGTCTCTCTGGTCCTACCACCTCAAACACATATTTTTCAAACTACTGGGGATTTATTTGGAACCACGTGCTTTAGTCAGTAAGATTTATTTTTCTTAGAGTTTTTGGTGGGTTTGGGTGGAATATGTAAAACGTAGCTCATGTTCACTGGTAATAGAGGATCTGTGTTGCTGCAGGCATGTTTCTCTTCCAAAGACCTTAGGAACCATTGAGTCCAGACCATAATTAACTCTATACAAATCTTGAAAACAGTACAGAAACTTTACATCTTTACTGTAACTCAACACAAGCACAAATCTTGGGTTGAGTCAAACAGAATTGAGCGTAAGATGACAACCACAACTCTGGGTGATCTCTTAAAATATTCTGCAGAGAGAACGATACCTCTATTTATGTCTCCAACCTTGTGAAAACGATAGAGAAAGGTGAGCTATTACAAACCACTAACAGGAAGGGAGCCTGTAAGTGTGGCGCTGCTGATTTCTCAATCCCAGTTTTTTCCCCCCCGAGTGAATATCTGTGTGCTTTCAATTAAATATTTCCGCCTTTTTCAGTATGAGATTTCTACTGCAGCAGCAGATTAGCATAAAGAAC
Organism: Poecilia picta; assembly: GCA_033032245.1. Classification (NCBI taxonomy): domain Eukaryota; kingdom Metazoa; phylum Chordata; class Actinopteri; order Cyprinodontiformes; family Poeciliidae; genus Poecilia; species Poecilia picta. The sequence goes on from CM065374.1 coordinate 23,465,773, forward strand.
ATGAAGTCTGTACTTTATATGCACCTGGATGCATAAATACCAACAATCAACATGAACAGACGCTCTGAAAAATAAAACTCCCCTCAGACCGTAAACCAACCAAAGGTCATCCGATATAGAAGGAACGTTCTCCTGAAAGATCACAGCGTCTCCTTTATATACATTCAGCCGTACAATACGCCACCGTCAAATATTTGAGTCCACCATACAGTTAACACATACCAGCATGAAGGATCAGTGAAGCTTCTCGTGAATATTTATGAGGAGAGGAACAACTTCCTGGGCACAGTAAGTTATCAAAAGAAAGTTATATCGTATAGAAGTCCATTAGCGAGAAAAACCTGATTCCTCCACTCTAAGCAGTCTGCGACTGCGCCTCTCCTGCTGCTTTATGGACATATTTCTTGTGTTTACAGTAATCAGGTTCATTACTTCAAGCCTTGTTAGACTGATGGCTTATTACTGTAATCATTACAAAATAGAATTTTGATAGGCAGAATGAATGTAATTGATTTAAGTTTGTACACTTGCAGCTGATTAGGATTAAAGTTCATAATTGAGACTTGCAGGGCAATAACTGAGCTGAATGTGTTTACAGACGTCTGTAATTTACACACCGGAGATATCCTGAGTGGAATACCCACAGGAGTGTGTGTGTGTGTTGCAATCACTGCTCCACACTAGCCACATTACAAATGTCTGCAAAACTTTGTCAGTGTTGTGGAAAAAGTAAAATTTTGCAATTCCAATAAAGAAGAAACAAAATTAAAATCACATTTAAAGAAGTTTGTTCACACAGTCATCAAAAAACATTCCGCGACATGATCCTCCAACCACTTCCTGTCTCGTCTTCTTTGTGTTTTGCATCAGCGGCAATGTCCGGTTGTTGATCATGTGACTCATGTGATGCAAAATTTTTTTTTTCACTTTTCAACCAATTTCGATAACTTAAAATTTTGAAATCCACCTCATCTTGGCACTAAAATTTTTCATAAATAAACATGTTGGTTTTTTCAAAAGTAGCATGTTTCCCATCGACAGATTTATTTTTGAAATGTCAAATTGCAAAATTATATGATTAGTGGAAACATAGTTTGAGTCATTTGGACATTTTTTTTATGCATAATGTTTATGAATTTTTTTTTATGTCTATTAAAACTAAGCCTAAAATCCTACCAAACACCCAACAGGGGTCATGTTAAAAAGCTCATATTTACGATGCCAAGTTTGTCTGTTAAAACGTTTAAATAAAGGCCACTCAACAAGGAAGAAGCCATTACTCCAAAAACAAAATAAAAAGAAAGATAAACGTTCGTAAATGCACTCCAGGATGAAGATCTTAGCTATTGTCAATGCGTCAAAAATTAATCCTACCACAATCACCATCATTAGATTTAGACTTCACAGCCATGCAGTTACCTAAAAAGATAACTAACTCAAGGTAGAATTTTTTGAAATCATAATTCTTATCGTTATCACAACCACCACAAACTGTTGTGATAAAATTCCAAGTCCATATTGCCCACCTTTATCATGAAAGTTCAAAGGTTAATTCTACCAAATATGAAACAAGGTACAAATATAAAGAAGAAAAAGAAATTCATGATTTTGTGGCATTTTACCTGTACAAACATTTTAGCCATCCTAAGTTATGTGTAACACAGGGAGCTTAGTCTTATTAAATGTCAACCTTTTACAGATCATATGTCAGTTTTAAACAGTGTATACAATTAGCAATACATTTTTAAAACTGTTGCAACTTATCACAATAACATTCACCCATTAGCCAACCTTTATGCTTCTTTTGTTCAGAAAGTAGTTTCCTCTTTTAGGTTGGTCCATCTGTTGTCTCTTAAACTTTGGTTTGCTTATATATCCACTAGTTTATAAAAAGCTTTTCAACCTATAACACAAGTGTCGAAGCAACAACATCAAACAAAAACAAGTACTCTGTTTTCATCCGCCTCGCTGTAACGTTACCTATAGCAACCATCATCTTTATTAGTCTGCATCATGAGGACCCGTAAGTATGTTCTTGTAAGATATTAAATGGAGTCCATCTGGAAGTGACATAATCAAACGCAGCTCGAGCTCTTTTCCTACAGCAGCAGCACGTACTAGAGAATATAGCAGATTGTTAAACCAGTTCACAGCAAACCCCGTCAGTCTCAGCTGAAGTCCATTCTTCTAATCAACAGGACTTTCTTTTTCTTTTTCTTTTCTTCTTTTAACTCTGTCTAAGTAGCCCCCTCGATCTCCCTGACGCCCGACCTCCTGCCCGTCTCTTCGGGACCAGTGGCTCATGGGAGTGGAGCGGCGGCGGAATCCAGCAGATGCCAGAGATCGCGGCGCTTCTTTGGTTTTAGGCGGACAGGCTCTGTCTGAGCGCCGCCGCCGGACGTAATTAGCTGCAGATTTCATCTCGGCCGTCTGACACTTTGTGGAAACAGAAGCATCGGATTCACGCGCCTGTCTTGAGAATGTTGATAAAACAAGAGGACAGAGGAGTAAAATATAACCTGTCACGGATTAACGCCCACTCGCACACTGCACCGCCGCTCACCGTGGCATTTATATTTCCAGCCTTACATTTTTAGTATTGACAATCTCATCTATCATACGAGATGGGATTTCAAGAGTAGCTCAGGAGTTTCAGTGTTAACAATCGTGCACTATGGTGCGAAGTACATAAATCTAAAGGAGTTGCCGATACTTGATGCGATGCGTTTTATTATTTAAGGAGCACCAATTTGAGGGGAGAGTGGTTATTGTGCAAAATCTGGGTGTACAATTTTTAATTTCTTGATATTTTTCTGTCAATCCACATGGTCAAAGTTAGAGATCCAGGTACAAATACATCCTACAAAGTCTCAAAATATTTTGAGAAATGACTTTGGAAGTGGCTATCAAACCATACTGTTGGTTTGGCAAAATTTAGATTTGATATTAGAGCAACATACTATTTAAGTGGGTTCATTTAAATTCAAAGGTTTGTTTGACACAATTACAGCTTTTGAGCATTGCCCTTAGATTTTCAAATGGGTCAATGTCTGAGTTATTTCAGAACCTAAATCTCAACCTGATTTACATTTTCAAAAAACTAGTTTTCATATGGGAACATTCTCTTGTTGGAACAGTAAGATGTGTCCAACTATCTGACCCACATTTTCAGGCAAAAGGAAATTGATTAGGATGATTAGCAAGAATCAGGGCACTGCCATACACCGGGAGATGCAGGACGATCAGAGTCCTTCTTAATGGGTGCCAACAAAAAGAGAAATTTTAATCTAAACTGAAATGTCCAGCTGGAAAAAAGCTTTATAAGGAGGTGAAAACTCCAGTAGCACTCAAAATAACTTTATTGGACTTATTAAAGTTGTTTTCTCAGTATCTGGCGTCTTTCCCTCAGCAGATCTTTTCTCTCTTTATGGGAGTTAGAAGAAGGTGAAGTTGTGCCAGAGACTTTAGGATCTCTGAAAAGTCTTCTAGCGATTTGGCTGTTTGCCACAGTGATGAGCGCGCTTACAATCTTTGAACCTCATGGACTATATTTAGAAAATGGCTCCATGTCAAGAAACCAAGCGGTTTATATGAACTCCACCAATGCTGATGGTGCAGGTTAGTCAAACATCCAGGCAGAAAGATACTAAGACTTCCTTCACGACTACAACAAATGTGTGGCTTCTCTGCAACTTGTGAATAGATAGTTTGCTTAATATGCATACTTGATTGTTTAATTGTATTACTCAAATATGTTGTATAGCCATGCTACTCTGAAAAAACAGTAAAGAATTCAAAATAATTTGATAATACTTCACATGAAGGGTGAATGAAAACATCTTGCTCTACACCTGGGCACTTGGACTTAAACTCTAAATTTAGTTTTTATGACTTTCTCGTTGTCTTTTCACCAATAAAGAAGATTCAGATGCGCTTTGCATAACAGTAGCTCCATTTCCATTACAAATGTCCACAAATCTTTGTCTATATTCTGTCAAAAAGCACAATTATGCAATTGTATGTTTCCATTAAATAAATGAAATTAAAATAACAAATGAAAGAACTTGTTCTCGTGATAAGTCATTAAAAATCATGGTGGCGACAGAGAGCTCCATGAAACTGTTCCATAATTCAGCCATTTGCTCGTCTCCCAAACATCAGAGGAAACGTTGGCATCTTATCAGGAGTGGAAGCGACAGGCCTGTGATTTTACAGTAGAGTGATGGATTCAACACGTTCAAACGATGCAACTTTTTATTAACTGTGTGATGCTTAGAGAGCTCTGGTGGTCAAAAACAAAAACAAACAGTCGTCCTACTTCTACTTCCTGTCGTCTTCTGCCAGTGGCAACATCTGAATGTTGATCACGTGAGTCGCACAATGCGAAAATTTGTTTCCGTTGCAGTTTTGCAAACTACAACTATTTCGAAAAACCAGCTCATCGTAACACAAAACTGTTCATGAAAAACAGAATTAATTGCTGTATTAATATTAAGCTAATTTATTTTCAGAATTTCAATTTGTGCAATTCCTGCTGCTGGTTTGTTGTCTCAGGCTGAACAGCTTGTCATCGGAAGCACTGGGACATTTCCTGGTGGCCTGGCCCAATCAGGACAAAGGACTTGGTTCAGGTCACAGTTAATTAAATAATAATAATAATAATAATTTTGTTCAACCAATGCAATAATAACTCATGTTGCTTTTCTATAGCTTGGGATGGGGTAGTTATTTTATATACCCCAGATCAGGGTCCAGGTGCAACGCAGCAGGAGACCCGACACCATCTACTTGGTTCTTCTGTCAGAAACCAGCTGATTACAGGACAATTAAGGTAAATGTTAGCAGCTGAGCTCCTTATGAAACACAGTTCTCTACCCAACCCCTCCCTCCCTCCCCGCCCCTCTTTGAGCAACACTGGCCATTTATCTCCATCTAGACAGACAGACAACCCCACTGGGTATCATCCTGCATGACAATTGCTTCACTGTACACACGCTCATCGGTTAAAAACCATATTCAAATGCTCTTGTTTGTCCCTGAAATTGTGGACATCTTAAAAATAAACTACACCACATGATGGAATATATTCAGGACTTCAAATAACTGAATTATCAAGAGAGTTAAATGAATGTTAATTTGAGCGTGCTGTTTGTTTCCAATGAAACAACACGAACAAGGTAGAAGCATGTTTATAACAGCGAGCAACTTAAATCCCTGAAGTCCTGCAGTCGGAAAAGGAGGTGAGCTGGATGGAATATTTTAATGTACAGTATTTTCTCCTAACCTTAAAGTAAATGGCTAAAGGTATATTTTATTTTTAACAACTGCATAGTTATTAGAACAACAGGACACAAAACTTTGTTACCTTCCAAAAATAATGGCCCAAGTCACATTTAGTCCAAAGGTTTTATTTGGCAAAAGACAAATGGTGATGACTTCTGAATGTCTGATGCACAATTAAAAAGATTTCAATGTGAAGAACATCTGGATCACAAAGTGTCACCAGCTGCGATTCCATTGACTATAAAACTGTAATTCTGAAAATAAATGTTCTTAATGTAAACATGGCAGCTTTTTTTGATATAGATTGAGATGGATTTTTGGACGTGTTGACATGAGTAGATTTCGTGAAACTTCAATGGAAGCAGTGAGACACAGAGGTCTCTTCTGCCATCATTGGAACAGGAAGTAGTGGTTGTTTTGAAGCAATCTGATTGGCTGACAGAGCTTTAGCTTTGCACCACACTGCCCCCATGTGGTTGGCCTGCTTAAAACAACGTTCAGCTGTGGGTTTGTCTGAGTTCATGAGGATGAAAATTTGTCCAAAAACAATCCCAATGTTTTCTTGAACAACATGGCGTAAATATTAGAATTTACGAAGACCCGGCTCGGTCCCAATAGCTAACTGATATTAAGACCATTACTTAGGCCATTGTTTATGCCTTTGGAAACATATCTGTAATCCAAGGTTCCTTCTAGGAAGTTAATGTTTCCACAACGTTCAGAAAACTACAGTTTCCATCTGTATTCTTTAGAGTTACAACCAAACTTGGAGGCATCAATACAAACTTTATAGCCACAAAGGAAACTTTTTCATTGCAAGTCACATTGTCCTTAAAGAAAAATGCACATTTTTAAAACTTTACACCTCCCAGGAAAATGAAAGTAGAAACTATTACATACTCTATTCTATTCTAAAATCTGCTGACAAACAAATAGATTTTCAATATTTATTGGTTAGCTATTCCAAATCAGGATGGGGTCAAAGCAGGTCCTGTGCTTTTTACCCTCCATCCAGTTTCCATTCTCACTTAATCATTTTTCGGGCTCAATTGGCGTGAAGCTTGGACCGGTCACAAGTAGACATGAACCGATGACCCTGCAAAAACACATACACACACGCGCACACACACACTCTGACCCAACAGGAATTTATAATCTCCCAATTAACCCAACATGCTTGTTTGTTGGCTGTTACAGGACAGCAGAGAGAAACACCAATATGCATGAGAGAGAACATGCTGATAAAATGCAGTGATATAACATTTTATCACTGCTGTAATGAAATGTTTGCTTGGCTGATATACACAGTCCAGTCACATTAATGTGACCATCTGTCAAAAGCCAGAATAACCACCTTTCGCAGAGCGAACTGCTACGAGACGTGCAGGAAGAGAGTCACTTAGGTCCCTGAAGGTCTTCTCTGGGATGTTGAGCCATGCCGACTCTAATGCCGTGGCCAGCTGCGCTAGATTACGCGGTTGAGGATCCATGGCGCGAACAACTCGATCGAGATGGTCCCACAGATGCTCGATTGGGTTTAAGTCAGGTGAGTTTGCTGGCCAGGGGAGGACGGTAAACTCATCCTGGTGCTCTTCGAACCACGCACGTACACTGGCAGCTGTATGGCACCTCGCATTGTCCTGCTGGAAGATGCCATCATCCTGAGGAAAAACAATGCGCATGTAGGGGTGGACATGGTCCGCAAGGACAGATGCGTACTTGTATTGATCCATCGTGCCTTCCACAATAATCAGTGAACCCAGAGAATGCCAGGAAAACATTCCCCAGACCATAATGCTCCCGCCTCCAGCTTGGACCGTTCCTGCAATGGTTGCAGGGTGGTTCCTTTCAGAGGTTTCACGCCTTATACGCCAACGTCCATCTGTCCGATGGAGCATAAAACGCGATTCATCTGAAAACGCTGCCTGTCGCCACTCAGTGGACGTCCAGCTGCTGTACTGGCGTGCAAATTCTAGCCTTCGTCGTCGATGAACACCAGTCAGCATAGGTGCACGAACCAGGCGTCCGCTTCGGAGGCCCAGACGCAGCAATGTTCGCTGAATAGTGGTTTGGGAGACACTTGTGGTAGCCCCTTGGTTCATTTTAGTGGTCAGTTGCTCAACGGTAGCCCGTCTATCTGCCCGAACGCATCTCCGCAACCGTCGTTCGCCTCTGTCATCTATGGCCCGTGGTGCACCACATTTGCCACGTCGTTGATTTTGGACAGTCCCATTTTGCCATGCACGGTACACTTTTACCACGGCGGCACGCGAACAGTTCACAAACTCAGCCGTTTCGGAAATGCTTCCACCCTTGGCCCGAAAGCCAATGATCATGCCCTTTTGGACGTCGGATAAATCGCTTCGTTTCTGCATTACGCCAACGATTGAAATGTTTTCCGAAGCCCACACACACCCTTTATATACGCTCAACTGCACTGTGCTGCCACCTGCCTTCTGTGATTGGTTATTTAACTCTGAAGTGGAAAGTACGTGGTGGTCACATTAATGTGACTGGACTGTGTACAATTTATAAAAAACAGTTGAAGCCAACCTAATACCTATTCAAAATAAATGAATACCCTACTAGGGTATTCATTTATTTATCAAATTCATCTTACTAGGGTAACCCTAGTAAGATGAATTTGAAACTTAATGCAGGACACATGGCTGTGGGTTTCTTATCCTTTAAAGCTGATCTTATGTGGCTCTTTTAAAGGTTCTTAAATGTGAATTTCCAGATAAAGTCCTCAGAAAAAACCCCCACTGGGTTGAAAATGTTAGCTTGAACCACAGCATTGCAACTTCCATTGCAACTTCCAATCAAATCAAATACACACACTGTTAAGGATTTTTTTTCATTTACATCAACCTTATGGCTTTAACTGTGTTAAACGAACACAGGATGGAGGTTAGGGTCAACCTAAGCACATGTTTAGTATTAGCGATACATTGAGATTCTCAGCGGGTTCTGCTGTAACTCTTAACTGTCCTGCTGCTGGCCAATCAGAGCTAAAGAACATTGTAATTTCAACTAATGACGGCCACTCGTGGCCTGGATGTGTGTGCGCCAGCTATCAAGCATGTCTGGGTTTTACTGCATAGCTGCAAGGAATAACGGCTTCAAACAAAAACACACCCATCTGGTTTCCTTCTCCTCTACTGCAGTCAGTATATCTTTCCTAAAGACACTGCAGTGAATTCTGGGATACCGGAGTCCTGCGGTGGTACCTTCATGCTAGCCCTGTGACATTGTTGTGTGGACATATACAAGTTGACGCCTCCTCATACTCCAACATGTAAAGTTGTAGTCTGTATGGCAAGCTGTGCGTCTTCTTAAAGGGGCAGTATTATGTATAATCACATTTGTTTGAGCTTCACATCATGTTTTAATGTTATTTCCTCATCAAAAACATGCATGGAGGTTTGTTTTCATACTTTCAAGAATGTTTGAGAAATCCTTTCATCTCCATGGCAACCATTCAGTAGCACAAAACACCTGGGTGGATCTAGCTCTGCCTTTGAGGATGAAGCTCCTCCTCAAAGCAGCATCTGGAGGAAATGCTTAAGAGTCAAATGTTGAGTTTCTGATTGGAGGGTAACTGCGCAGCAGCTCTCAAAGAATCCTAAGAAAAAGATTTTCATAATTCCCAGCAGGGACGGAGAGTCGTGATCCGTGGTTTTGTGTATTTATTTTTGAGTTTTCTGTGTAGTCCTGTTCCCTGTGAGTCTCTGTCTCTGCGTCTTCCCCGTTAATTGTTTCCCAGGTGTGTCTCATTTCCGTGACTACCCTGTGTGTATTTAGTTCCACCTGTTGTCAGTGTTTCTCGTCGGGTCCTCGTCAAACGTATGTCAAAGTGTCGTGTTAGCTCGTCCAGTTGAACTGTAAAGTCCTGGTCTGCTAAGCTCTTCGTGTCAGTCCTTGGTTAAGTCTGTTGTTACCGGTGCTGAGCCTCTGTGTTCCCCGCTCTGCCGCGCTGCCTGCTTGTTTGGACTGTGAGCTACAAATAAATTCACCATTTTCATCATCATACCTGGGTCTCAGCGTCTCTCCTCACCACCTACAACCACCGTTCCTGACACAGAGAGTTGGAGGCCGGTCTTAATCTTTCCCCCCGTCTTGCTTGTGTCCGTTTCCCAGCTGAATTTTACAGCGGTGGCAGAATTTCAGAGAAAGTGATAAAGTTCCAGTCGTTTGACCACAATCTTTTTAACAAGATCAGCTGTATGTTTGAGAGCCTAGTCCAAATATCCACCGTTCTCTGACTTTAGCCCTCGTTCGTCCCAGTCATGTATAAAACAGTGAAAACTCGCTGTTAATAGATTTCTCCAGGCTTTTTGGAGAGCGTTTCCGTAGCTGTCAGAGATGTAATTGTTATTTCATAAAAAGGCCTCTGGACAACATAATCAAGTGGTTGGCAGGCAACAATTAAAATCTACCGAACGTCTGCTTTACATTAGCATTTCGTTCAAACACAACATGAGAGAGTGGGAACTGATCTGTTTTTACTATTTATTATTTTATTATTTCTATCCAAGCAGCCAGCAGGAAAACAAACGGGCCGCTTGGATTCCGACAAGGACAAACAGAACGGCGGCGACGTATTTAACATCCGCCATTCATATGCTGATTTTAAATTCCCGCCGCCAAGTGCCTATAATCACAGCCGCGGTGTACAATATTCTGACCTGTAGGCTAGAACTCCCTCTCCAATTATGTTTCTCTTGGCCTGAGATTGAATCTATTACTGTGTAATTGCCTCTATATCTCCAACTATCACCCAGAGCAGTACCGCAGATTTTTCACACATATGGAGTAGTAAACGTTTGGTCGAGAGTCTGAGCTATTTTTAGGACGTCGCGGATGCGGAGGAGGCGGCGGTTTTCTGACACTATGTTATCGGAGGGAGAATCTCCTCCCAGACCGTCGGTGACAGTAACCTGCCTCCGTCTGCGAGCTGACTGCAAGATGGGTTTTATTATTATTATTTAACTTGTTCAATAATTCTCTCTAAATGTGAGCAGCGACTGGATGGACACATCAGACGCAGTCGGCCGCGCGCTGACACGCGGAGAAAATAAACCTCACTTCCTGTTTTTACAACCCGAGCTCCTTCCAGCCTCCATTTGTGCCGAGATCAATAATTTAAATAGTTATAATTAAAGTTAATACTCGTCTTCGAGGTCTGCCAAGGAGGGTAAAACATTACATGAGCTTCATGTAAGTTTTAGAAGAGCGTTTATTTAATGACGTCTAACTCTGACCTGCTTCTGCTTCTGTCCTACAAATGATGTTGACTTTTAATTTAACACAAAATATAGAGCTAACAGTCACTGAAATAAAACTATAGCAATCAATGCATTTATTTATATATAAATGTAAATAAATGAAAACACACTTTGCAGTTTAATCTTTTGCAACCTTAAAAAAACTTAAAATATTTAGATTTGACTAAATTTCCTGTTTTCAGATTAGAAAACTGTAAATACAGTCATGTCTAGTTTATGGCTTTAGAACAAACAGCATAGAATTCATTATATAAAAATAAAAATTACACCTTTTTAGTTTTAGACAAATGTAATTCTTTACAGATTACAAAACCTCTAAAACCAGCTTTTCCTGTTTCCTGTCTATAGAACATTATTGCTACGTCAGTTATTGACAAAGTTATTCAGGGCCAATATGGACCCACAGGTTGCAGATCCTGGGTTTAAAATATATACACTCATATCTTAGAATGGCTCAGTCAAAGTTTACACAAAAACAATTGAGTATCAGCTTTTAAGTCTTTGGCTAGCCCAAGTTGCGACATTTGTTACATTTTCAGCTGGTGTGGTTTGTTTTCATGCTGCGCTGTGTCAAACGAATCAAAAGCAAACTACTGAATGAAACAAGACGAAAACCTGTGAAGACACAGAGTGCGACGTCCTTCTTGACAAAGTGTAAACAAAAATGGAGTGGCATCAGATTTTGGCGGTTCTAGGATGTCGGTAAAACACGAAGAGTCATTTCTCCCGCTAGTGTTAATGTTTGTTTTTGTCATTTACCCAGAATGCCTTGCGGTACAGCCCACTTCTGGCTCTTGTGAGAGTCTCCGGTCTGCTTGGCATTCACATTCCAACCGCACCAGAGTTCACTTTGGATTTTTAACTGTAAAACTAAATTTTCATTTAATTTCACAATTATGCACTGATTTGTGTTGATCTAGCAGCTCAACTTTGTCATAAGGCAAATCTAGATTTCAAAAAGCCCAAATAAAAATGGTTTGTCCTGTGGATTTTTTAAAAATATGTTTTTTGTGGGGTTTTTTATGATACACTAAATCAAAATAAGAAATTGAGTTTGGATTTGTATTATCTTGCTTCAATAACCTGTTGGCTCCATTTAATTTTAGATTTGTTCACATTTTCCATTTTCCAAATGGATCAATTTTAGTGAAAGGCACTGAAACCCGTTCTTCATTTTTATTAGGTTGTAGAAACATTAACAAGGTCATTTTCTGTTCTGGAAAATTAATTTAGACCTGTGTTATTCGACAAAATAGAAAACAAGAAATTTAGAGAAACACTTTGATTTTCTCAGCTTTTGGAACGACACATCTCAGTTTGAATCTGAATTAATTTAGAGGATTTCCATGTGAAAACTCAAATTCTTTTTTCTTTTTTAGGGGTTATTTGTTCATCTATCTGCCATCACATGACCAGTGGTTGTGACGGTATGTCAACGCAGACGAAATACTGTGACATATCTGTTTGTGGATAAAGTAGCTGTGTGGCGTTGTTGACGTGTCAGAAGCAGCAGAGTTAACCGTCCTCTATGTCCTCTGAGCTAAACTCCATCACTTTTTTTTTTCTAGCCTCAGCAACACTTTCTTTGCAGAGAACTCAACCTGTGAAGAAAAGCGAGAAAGAAACTGTTGGGAAAGTCTTCGTGTGAAACCAGCATAAAGCTGGCAACAAAAACAAACAGTTCAAACAGAAGCACAGCAGCAATGAAGAACTGACCTTGAACCAGATTTTTTTTTTTTCACGGTTTCTATTAAAGCACCTTTTGTACTGTGGTTCTAATTAAACAAAAATGCCCAAATAATAATTTATATAGTCTTTTTTCATAAACAAAGTCACTTTTTTCACTCTAACCAAAACATTTAACAGCTGTGATCGTTCAGTTCAGAGTGAACCTGGCAACACACCTAAGGAATCTGTTTTACAGCACTTCCCTGAAGTATTCACAACTTTTACTCTTTTCTCACTTTTTATCCCATAATAGCAACAAACGAATGTGTATTATTAGAGTGTGTATGATATACCGTACTATTGTATAGCAGGAGGGAAATACACACACAAATGTTATAGTACAGATAAAAAGGTGATAATTGCGGCGTTAATGAAGATCCAGCTCTTCTGAATCCTAACAGTCTTTAGAACCAGAGTTACACAACAATACAATAATGTCTCATTCTTTATTAATAGAGTTTGTTATGACTTGGGTTCACGCTGCAGCTTTACATCTTCTGGTAAGTTCTAATACTTTTGTGTTTTTCATTATTGTTTTTTTTTTTCATTGTCACTTTTAGTTTGTATAATTCAGTTCGTTTTAACTAGTTTTTAGTCTAGATATTGCTTAATATTAGTTTCTATTAGTGGTAGTAGTAGTAGGGTTAGGTTTTTTCATAATTTAGTTAATTTTTTTAGGTGCAGAATTCAAAAAGATCTAAGTATTGTATTGTGGTTCTGGATTGGGTAATAAATTCTTACCATAAGATGCCAATTATTGATAAACAATCAACCATCTGAGTTTTCTCACAACTCTTGTTTTCTGACGGCTGACGTAAAATGGCTTGTGTTGGAAAAAAATTACAAAGAATATCACATCAGTTCAAAAAGCTAATAAATAGATACTTTAACAATAAAAGGAAGGACATTACGTATATAATTTCAGTATGTTTCAGTTAATTCTATAAACAAGTTATATATTTCTACAAATAATTTCTCCCCATTAATCGCAGTTTTTATTTATTCCAGTTAACACAAATGTTTTCTCCATTCAGTTTTTTATTATCTTGTTAAATAATTCATTTTGGTTACATCAGCTTAAAACTATGAACACAGTCTCCAACATTCCTTCAATAATTAATTAATATGGATAAAAAAGTTCTAGTTTCACTCTCAGATTATTTAATGCAATAAGACATTTTTCCCATAAGTGAAATAATCTGCCAATGAAACCAGATCTTTTTCAACAATATGAAAAACATCTTGTTTTAAGTTGGTAATTGTTTAAGAATTACTGACTTAAAACAAGGTCTTATGTGTTGCTAAAAAGTTACTTGTAAGTTAGTTATTTCATGTTTCTACTGTAGTAACATTATTTGCACTAGAAATCAGACTGAAAATACTCTTTGTGTTTTTATAGTGTATCAAGTCCAATCCTCATAAAAAGCACTGAAATGTTTGTTTATAATGCGACAGAATGTGAGAGAGTTCAAGGTGCGCTGACACTGTAACCGATTCAGGTACAAGAGAAGTTCTGTTAGAAAAATGATCGTCTTTCTTTTTACCCAGAAATCTTTTTTTTCCAAGTCATTAAAGTGTTTTTTTTAAAGCGATCACCTACGCACAGCATTCACTCCACATACTGAGAACCAGAGTTGACCTTCACACAACTGTCTGCTGCACGCTAAAAGATACTCAGACAGATGAGTAGTGAAATATTAAAGCTGATAGTGGGTGTGGGTGTGTGTGTGTGTGTGTGTGTGTGTGTGTGTGTGTAAACAGAGCAGCTCCTTAAGAAAACCAGCAAACATAATTATGAATCTTTACAGCCTGAAATCAAGTGTCTTGGTGTGTGTGAGGTCACGGCGCTTGTGCTAAATAATTACTCTGATTTCAGGAGGAGAGGAGACAGGAGTCAGCTCACAGAGTTTGGGGATTCTACAGGTGATGGTTTGGATTTGAATGTCTGAGTGGAAGACGAAGAAGGAGACGGATGCATGAACGGCTTGTTAATGATGGTCCAGGAACAGCCAATCAAACCAAAAGGCTAAACCCGGGTTTAGAAAAGAGCTTGCGATTGGAAATGTTGGCCTCTGTGCAGTTTGGTCTGAAAAAGACATGAAGAAATATTTATCCTTGTTAGAATGAGCTGATAATTTCTTGACTATAGACACGTGTGCCTTCTAGCACATACACCCAGTACAACATTTCATTCTATTGGCTGAGAGGTTGCCAGGAGACTGTGCCAAAAGGCGGTTCCAAAAGCAAGCAGATAGTCTGAGCAGAGACTAAGTGTGAGTGCGAAGAGAAGTTTTGAGTACAAGTGTTATAAGTTTTGAGAAGAATGAATTCCTGCTTTCAAAATAAAAATGTAAGCAAAAGTATTTATAGCTTTGAGAATAAAATTCATGAAATCCTGCTTTCAGACTGAAAATGTGTGCTCTTAGATTAGGGCAGACAAAGTCCTCCATAAGTTTCTACTGAAAACCTTCTAAGCCTGGAGGTAGGGGGCGCTAGTGCAGTCCACCAATGGGCTAAGGTGTTTTTGTTTTAAAAAATATTAAAAGTTACATAAATTCAGAAGGACATGAGCATCATAATTTGGGAATAATAACATGTAAAGCCAACAGGCAGGTACCTCAGTTCAATACGTCTGTAAATCTAGCTTAATCTGTCTTTACTGTCATTGGTGTTGTTAAAGGAAGAATTATTTATATGGTTAAATTTAGAAAAAACAACTTGGCTCTGCTACTTCCTTAAATCCTGGATTCTCTCGCGGCCACTTGCGGGGATAGAGACACAACAATGCATGTTTAATTTAATCCAATCAGAAGAAAGTATAAGACAGAACAGAGTACATACATTGGTTACCTGAGACAACAAGACAGACAAAAACATCAAGGAGGCGTCCTCGGAGAAATAGCTGGTGCAAAAGCAACTAAAAATCAGCTTTTTCTGGATTATTTCCCTTGTGCAGGAACTTTTATACCTGTAGGTGTGTTTTCCTCTGTAATATATTCAAATAAGGCGTATCTCTGCTCGACCAACTGGAAGCTGTCTCTGACCCTTTTCGAATTCAGAAAAGACAGGCTTCTTCTTTTGTTTTAGATAAGTTGGAAGCAGGATGTCTCCGAACCCCTGTTGGTTTATGGCTTTCACAAAGCAGCGCAAAAAAGCTGGAACTTCCCAGTGATTGCCTCCCAGAAAGACAAAAGGGCAGATCCAAGATCTTAAACAATTTACTTCACCCACAGGTAAAATAAAGTCAATAGGCAAGAATAAGTTATAAATTCAAAAACTATTATTAGTCTATTTCCATCAAGTCGTGTTAAAATTTAAAACTAACTTATTTTAAATTTATTTTCTTACACTATTCAGCTTCCAGCCATCTGGGCAAGGAGAAACAGATGAAAGAATTTCACAGATAGCTGTGAAATTCTGGTTTCTCTCCCACTCTGACAAGGAACTAACCTGTAATTGTTGTATTTTAATTCAATAAAAAGTTATTTCCAGAAAGTAATGTTTTTTATGCACAACCTCTCCAAGGTCCCGTCCTGATATTTAACCAAAAACAATATATGACATCAACAGAAAATAATAAGGTACAATACATGTTTTCTAACCATTCGAGTAAGAATTAAAACAATCCTAAGCAATTTTCTAATACAAAACAAAACCTTTTCAAATACATTCATCATCGACTAAATTAATTCTAAAACTAAATAATACAATTTTCAGTCAGATCATGTTATACTAAGAGAAATCTTCTACAAATAAATGTCAATGATTTAACAGTTAAACCATCCCAGATGTTCACGAAAGGTTCTTTGATCTCTCGTGACCTGACCAAGTTCCTGCTTCCCAAGAGAATTTAAAGTGATAGTGTCATCTGGCTCCTTGGATGCTAATTTACGGCCTCCTGTCTTTTGTGTTAAAATCACAGGAGTCCGAGCCAAAAGCTCTCCTGCAGATCTCATTGTTTCAATACTTACCCAGGCATAGGTTTTAAAAGTTCTAAACCACCAACACAAACCTATTCAAAACTAAGAAATTTGTTCTAAAAGATTAAACTGAATTAAACACTAAAAATGGTTATTTTTCCTCAACAGTGTATTAAAAAAATCCTATTTAACATAATCAAATACTCAGCTAGGCAGGGGGGCAAGTTAAGCCTGGTGTTGCGCCAGGCTTAAAATACTAGTTAAGTACAACAGAAAGTATTCATCTTTTTTAATCAAGCTTTTACAACAAGTAGAACCACATCTACCAAGATACTTTGAATGAAACTTTCTACATCCAAATTAACCTTTATTCAATTTCGCTAAACATAGCATGTATTTTCAAAACGAAGTGACTCAAATTCTGTTCTTATAATTAAGATTAAATTTGTCCAGTCAAGCCATGATCAAGAATTAGAAAACTGGATGCCTTTCTTTCAATGCAGCAAACGCCAAAAATAGTTTATTTTACCTTCTGGATCTACGATGTTTATGGATGTAAAGCGTATAAAACTGTTAAGTGTTTCTTTATTTTCATTAAAAACATCATGTCGACGGTAAAAAATAAATGACTGCGGGGATCATCGGGGCATTTCTCTTTGCATTCCCCCATGACCAGAGCTAACCTTCTGTAAGGAGATGGAGCTGACTGCTGCACGCAGACGGGCATCGCTCTGATGTTTGTGACACCTGACTGATTTATTCATCTTGCCTGGCTTGACCTTGATCATGAAAGCGGTCTTCGTGTAGCGCGCTGACAGAGGTTGGGGCCTCGCTGTGACAAATGGACGGCTGATTTTCAGATAAGATCCTTGTTGGAATTACAGTGGGGAACTCCGAGGTTCAACTCCAGGCTTTTATTTATACAAAGAGAACAGATCTGTTTAGTTACAATACAAGGAAAAGAGCTAAAGGAAAGTTATTTTAGATAATGTAATAAAATGTAATTCCACAAAAAAATATCACACAAATTCATTTGAGAGCAGTACACACCTTTAGCTTTACATCATGTTATAACGTTATTCCCTCATCAAAAACTCAAACTGGAGTGTTGCTTTGATTCTTTCATGCATGTTTGAGAAATCCTTTAACCTCCATGGCAACCATTCAGCTGTGAAAAACACCTGGATGGGTATAGCTCCACCTTTGAGGACAGAGCTCCTCCCCTGAATTGGAGGTTCCAAGTTTACAAGCTTCCAGCAACTCCCCCATTCAGTTCCTTCAGACTAGCCAGCAGCAATCAGCAAACACCTGGTGGAGCTGAGCATCTGCTGAGCTCATTATAGAAGCTACTTATCAGTGAAACCCTGGTAAACACTTTGTTAAAGGGTTAATAGAGGAGCCATTTTGCGCTGACTTTCTGAAGGCAGAGTTTCACAAAGAGCAGGAGTTTCTTAAAGAAACAGAGGCCCAATTTCAAAATGCTAAATTATGAAATCAAATTTCTTTCAACTCATATTTGACATATATCTAGAATTTTTAGAACAAGTAATATTATACCTGGAAAACACATAATGCTGCCCCTTTGTAAGGACAGGAAGGATGTATTTATGAACTTATTTTATGTTAAATTACTTTATTTTCATTTTCTACAAATAATGTCACTCTGGCATTATTTATTTTTTTCTGTCAAAGTAAAGTTTACTGATCATGATTGATTTCTACCAATAAAAAGCATAAAATATCAAAGGAGGCAAATACTTTCTGTAAGCCCTGCACAGTAAACATTTTGGAGCTTTTTCTCAGGCACCGTGTTTATAGATAATTCATATCAACATCCACAGGAATGTTCAGAACTAAAGTCTCTTTTACAAAAGCACGATGAAGAATGAAGAAAAGCTACGGCTGGAGCGTAGCCATCCCTCATTGGTGTGCGTAACTCCTTTTACGATGCCTTTAATATTTAAAGTAATTCCCAAGCTGTAATTAGACGGCGATTCCTTTTCAATGCAGAACTTTAACGGTATATTAATCTGTGTGCTAACATCCAGTTTTGCAGAATATCTGGCCGTTCTGTTTCGATACACAACAAACCTTCTTCAGCTTGTTGAGTCACATCATGCTGCTGGTGTTCAAACGACCTGGTCGGCTCTGCTTTACCGCCTGCCTGCTTCCCAACATTATGGGGTCATTATGCACTGGATTTACACACAAACTAAGAGGTCATTGTTTAGAGCTGCTGTTATGCGTTTCAGTTGGGACTTTTTTCTCCACTGTTAACGTTTGGAATGGAGGCGACTTACAGCTGTTTCTGCATAATGAGGAGTCTGAGATTCTTGCTGCTCGGGATCAGAGAGGCTGAGTTGTTTGGAAGTGTGAGCGAATCAGAGACAAGAATCTTTGTCTCTGATTCACCAGATTTCACAAGCTGCAAATTGGAAAGCCTTAATAGTGCCAGCTCAAGTAGAAACTACTGGATACAAAGAGGAGAAAACTCAACCTGCAGAAGACGGTCAGTTATTATTAGACCATTTATGTCCTTGTAGTCAACCAAAGAGGCTTTACAAAGCACACATGAATCAAGAAATTAATCAATTAAAATGAGTTCAATAATTTCCATTCTGATTATTTAATATCATTCGAAAGGTACATCATTCATAATGCTTGTACTTTGTGTTTTGGTTTTTATTTCCTTTAGATTTATTCTTTTTGCTTGATGTGTTTTATTTTGGATATTTAAAATGTCTTCCAGGTCCAGTGTGGAACGTTGTTGTGTACAAAGTCATATTTGTACACTAAATGCAAATTTTGTCAAAACTTGCATTATGATGCCATTATTGTTATACTGTATTACTTGAACATGATCTCACAACAATATTATCACTTATGACAATAATTTCTGGGACAATTTATTGACCATCAAGAGATTGGCAGTGCTAAGACCTGCCTCCTGACTCTGATTGGTTGCTTCTGGTTAGAGCTGGGAGAAAACAGAGGAGCTGAATGTTTTCAAATATCTGTCTCCACACAATCATGATTTTAACAATATATAAACATTTTTAATAAAAGTTACATAGTGGAGCTTTAAATATTTAACACCATGCGCACCTTCAGGTTCTTTCAGCTCTTTTATATCCCTCTCATATAATTAATCTGTTTTTATGTTGGATTTTGCATTAAATGTCTAATTCTATTCTCATCATAAGGACTTTTGAACAGAAATTCACAGACTTTTCATTTTTTCTGTATAAGGAATCTATTCCCATCTTACAGTATTATTACTAAGCGCCTTCCTTAAAATGAATGCTTTTTCAGCTATAATGTACTGTGTAAATTTTACCCTCAGGATTACGTTTCCGGAGATTCCAGTTAACTCTGGATGTATAAATATATGGATGTGCAGCTGAGTCTCTAATTAGAGTCGATTTAGAGAGAAAACCCATTTACAAAATGTTTTCTTCACTTCGACCAGACATTCATTTCCTATCACACACACGAGAGTTGCCAGTGATCCGCCGGATCTCGACGTAATTGTCAGAAACATTAACAAAGTGTTTGTTCATTCACTGTTTGTTTTTTGAGTGCTATCAGAAGTGTGTGCGATGCTTCTGTAATGCAGCCCTGAGCTCCGGCTCCATGTCGGGTTTTCTCCCTCCGGCCATAATGCAGCAATTAGAAGTTTGTTCATACTTAACGTGGCGTGGTTAAACACCAGCTAAATGCACAGTAAGTCAGCGCTTTTCAAAGTCGGCAGCTGGGAAATTTGCTGAAAGGTCGACACTCGGGAAAACAGCCACAGACGTTCTATTGGTGAATTAGTTTCAATGTGACCCACCATTAGGGTGGATTCAAGTGGACCCTCAAGATACTGTGACAGAAAAATGTTTACAGATTTATTCTGTTATTGCATTTTTTGTCACAATTTAATGTTTCAGCCTCTTCAATTGATTTTAATAGCAATAAAAACCTGAATAAATGTGAACAAAAACGGTCTAGATACTGTATATCTAGACCGTTTTTCTCACTTCCAATGCGATCCGGATACCTGAGGTTTAGTATCGACCGATGCCAATCCGATACAGAAAGACGACTGATTAACTTAAAATGTTTCTTTTTTTCTAAACACAGACTTAAATGAACTGAATAACAAATTAATTTGCTAACTTTGCAGCAGAACAACACAATAGCTTCACAAGCTAGAAAGTAAAAACAACACAACTTTAATTAGTCCAGTCAGTGCAATAAGTCCAAGTAAAATGATTAATCTTCCTTTTCTTTACAAATTTTTCCAATAAACCAATACAGCCTTTTTTAAAAATACAGTGTTAGCAGTACATTAAAGAAATCCTTTTTTAAAATATGAAAACAAACATTTTATTGCCTCTGTTTTATGATCATGAAACACAGACATAAATAAACTGAACTACATGTATATATATAAACTTAAGTGGCATAATTTAAGTTTAAGTTTTTACATGCAATATTTTTTAAATTAAATACAAAATACATACATTTTTTTGTACAGTTTTGTCTTAATTATTGCCTTATGCATGTTGTTATTTCTATCTTTGAATCTGTAGCGTCCAGTTAAGGATTAATTGATTTACAAATTAATTGACGATTATTAAAATGATCAACTCATCATATTTAAACTGATCAATCGATTGAGCCCTATGCACTGAAATATACAGTGGACTAAGATGAAATAGTGTACCACATATATCTGAGTCTAAATATTGTCTGAAAAGGACAAAATACTGCATTTACAATCTCTTCATTCTGTATATTTGTTTTAGTTTCACTGGACAGATTGTAGAAAACCCCCCAGATGTTTGGCATAAATTAGTAGTGTCAGCAAAACAGCAGGTCTGTTAATTACAAAGCTGTCAGAACTTGAGTACTTAAGGCAATTTGCTAACTGCTTTGTGAAGAAAATGTAAACATTTGTGCAGTTAAGCCCAAAATTATTCATAACTCTCTTTGGTCAGGAATGCTAAAAATCCATTATCCAGTGATAACTGAGAAGATTATCGACAATATATGCAATATATTATACATACAGTTTTTAACCAAATGTAATTGTTTTTTTATTCATGTTTTTAATTAAGACTCATTCCACATTTACATTGGTTTATTGTCTTTTTAAAGATACCTGTCATAAACCAATAATTTCTTTGCACCATTATTCTTTTACATCAGTTTATGACGTGTTTTAGGCACTAAAGTAGCGCTGTGACGATCTGTGTTTTTGTGTATTTATTTCTTGGTTTTTGTCTTCTGTTCCCCTGTGAGTCTCTGTGTTGTCTTGTCCTCCCAGCTGGGTCTAGTTCCCTGATTACCCTCCCTGTGTATTTAAACCCACCTGTTGTCTTTGTCTCTTGTCGGATTCTCGTCTAACGTCAAATATCAGTTGTTGTTGAGTGTGTCGGCTCCCCAGTAGAACTGTTTAAGTACTGGTTAGCTTTCTCAATGTTCAGTCTTTCATCAGCTGCTACCGGTATTTAGCTGTGTTAACTCTCACCACCATCACCCACAACTCATGACAAGTGCCTTAAATCGGCCACACTGAGGGCAACTGGACTCAAACCCATCTCAAACACAAAATCCATGAAGTTAAAAAATAAATAAATTAAAAGGAATTTGTGGAAGTTGCCAATGGTGTGATTAATGAGGAAGAATAAAATTAACCAATCACAGAGGTTGGCTGGCGCCAGTGGAGCAGAGCCCAGGAAATTGTACCCCTGGGCTTTCTTTAGGCCTAAATGCCGAGTTGGTTCGGCCAACACTTCAGCAAAACAGAGAGAGAAAAGGGACATTTTGTTCAGTCGCAGAAAACCGTGATTAATAGAGTCCGATGTGTAACATGGACTGGAAAGAAAAAAAGGACTTAATAGATTCAGTTTTGTATTTCTGATGAAAGATTTGTGTTGTGCCGCTGCATATTTTTGGATTAATTAGAACAAGCGACGGCATTTGCAGCATTTTATGAGACTTCATGATTACATGAAGGAATACGGGCGAGACTCAGAACTGTCAGTCCGAATCTCATTGGACAAGGACAGTCGTAATGACTCTGCTGTCAACGTGCCCACTAAAGTTTGCACCATTACCGTGTAACACCCATCAAATCCACTCAACACTTAATAACCTTTTCATTGTGAACTTGTACAAATTCCCTTTCTGTTCTGCCGGCACGTCAAACGAACCTCCAACAGGAGTAATGAAAGCCAAACCCCCACCAGCCCCTCGCAAAAAAATGCAATTACAGTGTGTGAATTATAAAGAGCCGAAGCCGGTGGTAATACTTGAGGCAGTTGAGCAATTATTGCACTTCATTTGCAGATGCCTGCATTGCAAATCTGTCACCAGCATATAGTTTCAAAAGCAAGACTTTCATTAACAGCTTCTTCCCCCCCTCAACTGAACAGTGGAGAAAAGGAGATTTGGTACGTCAGGTGATTGTCAAACATTAAATGATTTTTCAAAATGGATTTTTGTATTTAAAAAAGTACTACTAAGTGTCACAGTTGAGCAAATTTCAAACCTAGACACTTTTCATGGTGCGTTCACACCAAACGTGTTTCGCACGTCTGGTTTATATTCAAAGTCTATGTGAAGGCATGTGGAGGGCCCAACGTCTAACGCAGCACAATTTGAAGCATTTGGAGCATTTGATGCGTCAAGCGTGTTCAACGCGTCTGACTCATCCGACACGACCGACAAATAGGCCGGCAATGGAAAACAACGGCTAGAGCAATTTTGACGCGCTTGACACTCCCTCCACAGAGACTTTGAATGTAAACCAGATGTGCCTAATGCTCAAAACGATGTTTTGAGTGAATGCACCACCGACGTTTCTGAACTTGAAGCATCGGACGCGTTTTTGGCGTGCGTACCGCATTAGATGTGAACGCATCATTATTCAGTCCATAACCAGATGCCATTTTTCCATGAGTTTTCGTTAGCTCTTAGTAGGTAGTACCTAAACTTCTGGTCACATGGGCTAAAGTTGTAGAGTCAAAAATAATAATAACCTGAAATAAAATGACAAAAACCTAAAGCTTTATCATTTTAGTTAAACAAGGTAATCCAAGTGTTTTTTTTATTAAGGAAACTGATGTGTAAATGAGTAGATCCACAACTTAATAAATGGTTGTGTCCTTACTGTCAGTGTTTGAAGACGATTGGAGCCAAATGCAGAACATGTTGAGAAGGGATGAATGTCAGAAAAAAAATAGTAGAACACAAACTTACAAAACAGAAAGAAATTGGAATCACCAAATAACAGTAAGGAGTGAATGAAGGAGAGATGGTAAAAAGCTTGAACTCATGAGGTGCAGCTGTGAGGGGAGAGCAGAAGGCAGACTGAGGGAGAGAGAGAGAGAAATGGCACCAGAGAGTGAGGAAAAGAAACCCCTTAAAAATAACTAAACATAAGAAATATATAGATATGATTAAACTAAAGTACCCAAGAATGATTTCTTCTAAAGACAAACACAAATGAACAAATTAAAAATCCAGAAAAAAACACTAACACATAAAGTTTTCCATTATTACAAGAATCCAGTTGACTAAATCTACAGTGAGGTGTAGGTGAAAGTGGGCAATTTTTTTGCCCAGTTTCAGGAATAAACACAACTTCTGTTGTTCCGAAAACATTTGCTGTATTTCACCAAGTAATAAATTAGGAGCAGGTTTTGATATTAATTATTGAGATGTTATTTTTTTCTCTACATCATATAAGCTGACATGTGCGTAGCTTTCATAGCCATTGCAGTGTGAACTGAACAGTAGAATTCAAAGCACTAATTGCATAATGACACGTCATGCGGTTCAATTTACTCTTATGTCGAGATGCAGAAATGTTATAGTAATCAATAGGTTGTTGGATTTTTGCAGGAAATGTTAAAGTGTTGGCTGATGTTACGAAAATGTATTTAAAATATGCTAGTTGTAAAAGGTAACCTGATTTAATCGAAAATAGTCTAATAATAGTTTTGGAATTAGAAACTTATTTTGGCTTATTGACCTTTACTTTTTGGTCTAGAGTGAATTGTCATATAAGGTTTCAAATTAGGTTTTTTATGTCAGGATATCACCAGTGGAAGTTCCAGCTGTTTCACAGTAATTTGTGAAAGGCCATAAACCAACAGGGGATCGGAGACATCCTGCTTCTAACTTATTTAAAACAAAAGGAGAAGCCACGTTTTTGTTTCTGAAGGAACTCTAGGGATTTTCTGAATTTGAAAAGGGTCAGAGACAGCTTTTGGTTGGTCGAGAGGTGTTGCACCCTATTTGAATAGAACACACCTACTAGTATAAAACCTCTTGCACAAAGAAAATGAGCCAGAAATAGCCAATTTTTAGCTCCTTTTGGGCTGACTATTTCTCCGAAGACGTCTTCGTTTTTTCTCTGTCTTATTCTCTCAGGTGACTAATGTGTGACTGTGTTTCTTTAAATTTTCTGTCTTATGTTATACTTTCTACTGATTGGATTAAACGCTGAGCTCCTGTGACGTCAACACGTAGCGTGCGCCTCTGTTTTGTGCCACACGGCTGCGGCTCCGGTTTCGGATACAAGAAAGAGCCTGGGACCAGGAGGAAAAGCCCGAGCCTAGTTGTTTTTTAATAGTTAATTTGGTTTTCCTCAACACTGAGAATGTCATTTTCTTTTCACTAATGCCTGTCATGCTGCTGCTGCCCTCAACATGATGCTCTCCAGGCTGATGTTCACTTTCCATTGTGTTCAGAAATCTTATAAGGAGCCATGAAGTAGAAGAAACACTGGAACACATTTATTTTCAAATAAAATTAGGCTCCACTTAAAAAAAAAAATTCTGGAAGCTGTTTCCTGAGTCCAACCTCCAAATATTTAAGCGGTTTTCTGCTAAAGTGACTCCAGTCAAAACAAATAAAATTTGAATCTCACTCCTCTGATAAAAGCTGTTATTTTGAAAAACTAAGAATTTTGTATTTTTCTTGCTCGGGGCAGTTGTTCATGTTCAATGCAGCGGTCAAAGGTCAAACGATAAACCGGAGAATTATTTGAACCCAAATGGTCGAGAGCAAACGCTTGAAAAAATTAGAAGCTGAAATTTTAATTGCAAATATACATATTTTTTGTTATCAGGATGTTTTTAAATCAGAAGACGCAGCGCAGCGTCTGGAAGATCAGAGGGGAAACGCGGCTGCAGTTCTTCCTTCTTGCTCTTGACCTCGCGACGTCTCCGTTAAGCTTCACTGCTTTATTTTCTCGCACATTTGCATAACTTTTAAAATGCCCTCAGGAAATTCCCTGTCATTCCGAAGCGCATTACTGCAGTTTATTATTAGGCAGCATCAGAGTCTTTGTGCTGCATGATGCCGTGTTTCACAGAGAACAAAGTGGCGGGGACAAGTCAGATGCTGCGATCTCAACTTTTGACCGTCTTTAGAGCGTCTTGTAAAGGTTGAGTGTTGTTTGCATCTTATCAGGTTACAGACGGGGCTTCGTGTGATTCATGCACACATGGTGCAAACTTGTGAAGTTGGAGGGAAATGTTGCATCGTTTCCTCAATTTTCATGCTAACAAGTGTCTGAAAAGTGTGACTGTTTTAATCCTCTGTACTCTGATGCCCCTAAATAAAATCCAGAAGAAGGTTTTACCATAAAAAACAATAAGTTGTGAATTAAACTAAACCTCTATGCATGCTCACTGCACAAACCTCCACTGCTGAAAGTAATGCTGAAGTTTATTTAAAAGCTTAGTGCGTAAAATCTGGGCAAGCCAGAAAAACACAGCCTGCCAGTTAAAAAAAATCAATTAGCTCCAATATCTTGCTGAAAATTTAGTTGTCTTATTTCAAGTGTACTAAGAATTTTGCACTGGAAACTAGACCACAAAGAACTTGGTGAGATTTAGAGTTTCTGCAGTTCAGTCAATGTGTCCAATTGAAAATCTCTGGAGAGAACTGAACCGGGGAGAATCCTGTTTTTGGGTCAAAATCACAACAAAATACACCGAGGTTTGTGGTTGCAACACGGCAAAATGTAAAGTTTAAATGACGTGAAAACCTTTGCGTAAAACTCTACTTTTTGTTGTATTTCTGTTTTCTCTTTCCGCAGCTTCGCTCTCATTTCCAAGAATCCCTCTCTTGACTTCACAGTTTAATCTGTGATGATTTCCTTCTCCTCAGAGAGACGCTCTTATTGTTTCCTCAATGCTGAGTTTTTATTTTTTTTATTATAATTTTTTTGACTGACTCTCTCTGGGTGAAAATGCCAAAACACATCTTCATTTGTTTCGTTCTGCCGGGGTTACGCCTCGCCGCCGCCGTTGTTATTTACACCAGCTAACAAGGTTAGGACGGGATTTAGACTCCTGAATGTCACGGCGGTTTTAAAGAAACGAAATTTAATAAGCTCCCCCCCCCCCCCTGTCAGCCTGGAATTAGTATGCATGAATACGTATTAGCATCTCCTCACTTTTAAAGGATTAACGGCTGAGTCGGTTACCTGTTTTAGAATCGCCGGAGGAGAAACGTTCCCGACTCTACGGCCCGGGGGAAGAATTATTTATCGTCATTCCTATCTTGTGCTGGTCGGGGGGGGGGGAAAACTGCTACACTAAGCTAATGCAGGTCCTTAAAGTAAAAACCTCTACAGCCTGTCATATTTACTTAGCTCCGTTTTGCGTGTTGGAATAATTTCCAAGCCGTGTGTTGTGTGTGTGTGTGTGTGTGTGTGTGTGTGTGTGTGTGTGTGTGTGTGTGTGTGTGTGTGTTTCTTTTGTTTTCCTTCCCTTTCTGAAGGCACAGAGTGTCACAGGTGGAGCTGCAGCTTCTTGGAATCTGCATCGCTGCCGATGCGTTCAGCTGAGTCAGGTCTGCCCTCCTCACACCGTCCTAACTCACCGTCCCCTTTGTACGCCCTTATCATCCGCAGGCCAATATATTCCCATTTGCTGTGGCCGCCGGTGCGTAGGAACACCACTATAAATACCAAGAGGGTCATTTAAAAAAATATATATATAGAAATGGGGGGACAGGGGAGCGGGATGGGCCTGAAGGTGAGGACAGTCAGCTCGCCTCCGAATGTTTCTGCGTTTACGATCTGTGCAAAGAACTCAATGTTACCTTAATCTACCTGCAGGATTTCATCAACAGTTTATTTATGCTCCTCTGGATTGGTGGCAGTGATTGGTGATGAGGTTAGACTATCTGAGTGACCAAACAAACTTTGAGAAAACTAAACACATGCAGATGTTGATGTTGAATGACAAGTTAACTAAACATGAATGTAGAACCAAAAGGAAAAAATGTACAAGTCTTCAATCCAGGTTGGTTATGTCTCTAAGTTTCAGCAAAAAAAAAAAATCTCAATCTCATTGATGTTGTGTTGGACTGAACCAAGAACCACTGAAAGAAATGACACAAAGACCTCTGAAGACATGAACGCACTGTCCTTCTTCACCAAATGGAAACAAAGATGGATTAGAATCAGATTTGGTCTTGTTTTAGTATTTCTCTTTTGTCTTTGGTAAAACACCACCAGCCCTTTCTAACTCTGGTGCTAGGCTCTCACGTTTGTTTTGGTTGTATTTATCCAGGCTGTCCAGTGCTGTAGTCCACTCTCTGCTTTTGAAGTGGCCTCCAATGAGTTCACCTCAACCAAACCAAAACCAAGGTTTATAGGTGGATCAGAGTTTGCTTTTTATGGTTAGTATCAGAGTCTAATTGCACATTCACAACTCCACAAAAACAAACCAGACTTTCTAGACAAAGGGTGCTCAAAGTCGGTCCTGGAGAGACATCTTACATCCTGCAGGTTTTAGTTCTCTCTCTGGATCAAATGATGGCTCATTAGAGGCCTAAGGTGAAACAAACACTGAGGTTTGTGGCTATGGTGGCAAAGTGTGGAAAAGCTGAGAAGGTAGGAAAACTTTTTACAGCACCACCGTGAGCGAATGCCGATGTAGGAAATACCCCAAGGCAATGTCCAAATACGGATTATTGCTTTGTTTTTTTCCACCAGACTTTATAAAAAGCAGAGTCCTAAAATAGATTTAACCCCGCCAAAAAAAGAGAAGGTGCCACGGCTGGATTTAAGTGTCCGCATGAGTTTGGATACGCCTCATCTCTCCAAACATCGTCCACCTTCTCAGTCGGCCAAAGTTTGCGTTTTTGCTGATGGTCAAGAACCTTTGATCAGCGGAGATGATTCCAAGTCCTCCAACGCCTCGGTGACTCAGCTGATGAGGCAGAGATTAAGCTGAGTCAGCTGAAAACAAAAGCCCAACTGTCAAAACAGTATGAGTGGGATAGTAAATGAAGCCTTTCTGCTGACCAAACATGTGGAGGAGAAGAAGAAGAAGACGGCAGGAGTCATGTGACCTGAATCAAAAGCGCTTTGCTTTCAGGACACAGAGCTTATTTCCCACTTTGCCTCATATAGAACATATATTGAGTTATGTGTGAGCAAATTAGATCCCATCTGAAAGGTAAACACACAGTTATTGCAGGGCAAACAAAAGAACCTGCGGGATTTCCCCTTGCATCTTTACCGGCGCTGCCTAGTAAAGACGTGGCTCTGAATAATTTGACAAGCGGACGTTCACGAAAAACGTCAGAGAGAGATTCACAGCACTGGCTGGTCCGAAGGCGACGGCAGAGGGGAACGGATGGAGAAACGGAGCCGCGCGAGATCCAGAGGAAGAACGGGAAGCTGCCGGAGAAACACCCAGAGGTCAACTACAAACGCCACACAAGCAAAAAATAGACAGCTGTGCCTCAGGATATCGGCTAATGAGCGCGGAAAGACTCTTTACCAGGAACAGAGAGCAACACTGGACGAGGATGAGGAGGCAGTGGGAGTGGGCGAAACCATCTTTTTCTGTAAGAAAGAAAAAAAACAAGATGAAAAACGGATTCATGTTAAAGGAAGTTCACAACACAGGTTGGGTTGTGTGTTGTGGATTCCCATGAAAAATAATGTTTAGCACAATCATTAAAGGGATAGTTTATGTAAAGTCGACCTTTTTGAACTTTACGTCATGTTATAACATCAAAAAACATTCCTGTAGTGTTGCTTTTATTCTCTCATGTGCGTTTGAGAAATCCTTTAATGTTCCATTGCTCCTTCAGACTAGCCAGCAGCAATCAGCAAAGACCTGGTGGAACTTTGCATCTGCTGAGCTCATAATGGGAGCTACTGCTCAATGCTACGCTGGTAAAAACATCACAAAAGGGTTAACAATAATAGAGGAGCCATGTTGAGATGACTTCCTGTAGGCGGAGTTTCAAAAAGAGCAGGAGTTTCTTAAAGAGACAGGAGCCCAATTTCAAGGCAAAGGTAAATTAAGGTAAATTACAAAGTCAAATTTCTTTGAAGTCATGTTTGATACAGAATTTCTATAACGACTCAAGGAAACAGTTACTTGATTGTGCTTTAATATGACTTTATGTCTCTGGAAAACAAAATACTGGCCCTTTTAGATTCTTTAAAGTACAATATTCTCTTAATTTAGCATAAATCCTGATTGGTTCAGGAGACTGAATCTAAAACATTTTCAAAACGATGTAATACTGACAAACTTCTAACTTTCCCAAACATTGCAATGAGAACTATTCTTGTTTTTTTTTTTTTTGTCACCAGGCAGAAGCAATCCGGAGCCCTGTGGAGCGTTTAAAGACGGCTGGTGGCCCTTCCTCCATGACGCCTTTGTCACCTCATCTCCAGCAGATGTGTCTCACTAAACGGCATGACCTAAAAATAATTAAACCTGCTCTTCCGCAGACAGATTTCACAGGCTTGAAACTGTCAGCATCCAGCTATTTCTTCATTACAATGAATAGGTGTGAAAATGTGAAGGATTATTTTTGTGGTTTAAAGGATGTGGTGCTTAGTACTGCTTTCCTGTTGTAAAACATTACAATAATTGTTTATTTTTGGGGGGTTTTGGGAATAGAACGGAGTCACCATGTGAAGGTTTTCTTATGTTTTGAACCCAAGACAGAAACCACAACTTAAAGGTTAAACTTTCTTTACAAAGGTGTGAATGAAGCTGGAGCAGAACTGTGTTATAACCCTGTTTGGATTCAGGTTTAATCCCCTTGGTTAGGTTTTATCTACTTGGACTCCTGCTGGCACACAGCGGTACTGCAGTTTACTGAGAAACGCTGACTCTTTTTCGCTCATGTGGTTTGCTGCTTCTGTCTCTTTGGCGCCCAATATGTTTCAAGAAACTTAATCTGACTGGACTAGTCTCGTTTAGTGATTTTAAATCTAAACTAGAAGTTGTAAAGGTTGATTCTACACCATGTACCTTTTTTTCATGGCTTTACATTTTCTTGTGTTTATTCTTCAGTGATGTATTTGTTGATGCCACAAATACTGAGTTTTGAAATAGACTGTTTTTAATCTCAATGGATTTTTTTCATCTTAGTAAAATAAAGGTTTAAAATAAAAAAAGTTGAACAGATACACTCCTTATAAACTCATTTTTTTCTCTTTCTGCAGGTTTAGAATCAGCCTGTTGACCTGTTTTCTCTCTCTCTGTTTTCTTTTCAGAAATTTTCTCCTCTTTTCATTTGTGCCCTTTATATTTGAAATGAACCCAATTTATATTTATTTTTCTCCATTACAATGTCACTTTCATGTTTCAAAGTAATCGGTGCGGTGTTTTTAAATAACCATATGCTGTATTTGCAAGTTATTTTACATAATAATTGCCTTAATTTTTTACACTATATTTATGTTTATTGCACTAACGCTGACACTAATTCTAATTTTTGAAGTGCTAACAGAATCATCTACACCAAGTGAAGAGTGATTAATTCCATTTTTTATTCAGATAAATAAAAACAAACCTGAATGCCGTTTAAGTTTATATATCTGAATGGCATTTCTTTTCTTTCCTTCCCATTCAACAGAAATGAAACGACCAGGCGCGGTACGCTCGGCGCGTTGCATTGTGACCCGGGTTCAGTGAAGAACCGCACACACGACGCCACAGTTCCCATAAATTCTCGAGGTCGGCGTGTCGCCGATGTGGTCTGAGCCTTTATCTGGGAATGATAAATCCCAGCGCCGTCACCTCGCCGCCTGACACAGAGAGGATCAGTGAGGAACCTTGGCTTGATTTATGGAGCTCAGAAAACAGGGAGAGTGAAGAAGCTGTCCTCTAGCTGGCTATCGCCGCCATTCTTCATTTGGGTGACGTTTCACTCAAGCCTCACAGACCCTGAGAAGCTTACTCTCTATTTAAGACAGTGTTTTTGGAGAATCTGTCTCTTTTAGGTCTAAAAGGAGACATTTTTATAGAGCCTAAAAGACTTTTTGTTGTTGTTATTTTAGCGCATGTTTCCTAGGTTGTCTGCAGTAATATTCCACTTGAAATTTGTGCCAAAACGACTCTGTCACTTTCTTAGGTCCTTCCAAGCTGTCAACATCAATCAGTGAGCTGCTGACATCACAGCAAAAGTCCAAACAATCATTCTCCTGTTCCAAGTTTAAAATCAGTACTTTGCTTTTCACTCATATTTATTGAATTTTGTACAATTTCTTCACATAACATCCACAAATTTAGGAATATTTTATTTTACACCACTGTGACCCAGAGTGTAAATCTAAACTGGAAGGAGAAACAACAAAAAATTTTTACTTTAACATCCCTAAATAAAACCCAGCGATGTGAGCAGCAGCAGCTCAGGGAGGAAAGCTGTGGAGACGTTTTGAAGCAGAGTTACAGTAAATTACAAAATAATGTCCAAAGTTTTGAATGTCTCTGATGTACATAGATGAATGTTCAGTGTGCAGACTGCTGCTAACTCCGCGCTCCAGAAGACCGTATTTGCAGGGAAAAGTGCTTCTACAAAGTTTGAGCTCAGATAGATGCCGATAGATTAGAAAGGCAGTAAATATCCAGCAAGAAATGTTGAGATTAATCTCAGAAAGCGTCCTAAAACAACGACTTTTCAGAGTTTGAAAAGGTTAACATTTGCTTGGAAGAAAAGTCACATTTTGAAATTAATCTGAGAAATTTTCTCGAAACCCCCCAGAAGTTTTAGAAATTTTCAACTTTTGAAACTCAAATGTACATGTTTTTATAGAACATTTCTCAGATTAATCACATAATTTCTGAGTTTTTTCGTTTCAAACTCAAAAATGTTCTTGTTTTTCTATAAAATTCCCAAGATTGTCAACATTTTTCTATGAAAACGTTTTAAAAGTCATATCATATGGGTGTGACATGGTGGCGCAAGGGGATAAGGCACAACCCACGTACCGCGGCCGTTGCCGGCCCGACTCCCAACCGCGCCCCACCCACCGCATGTCGTCCCCCCCCGATACCCGCCCCCCGCCTGCCCACCCCCAAATGGAGGCCACCAGAGCCGATAAAAAACAATATACAAAAAAAAAGTCATATCATATTTTTGGGCAGGCAAATGTGCTAAAACTCTGAATTCACTGAAAATCAACTGTAAAATCTGGCAGAAGTTCAGATAAATTTAGATTTAACTGCATATAAAACTGAAACCTTTACAGGATTTTATTAGATCATAACTTGTAGAGTTATTGAGATAGATGTGTTTGAGTATAATTTCTAAAATTTCCAGGCGATCTCCTTGGTGATCCAATGGTAGAGATCGGAGTGTCAGGAAAAGGCTGCATTGATTTAATTAGACCAACAGTTTTCACAGCTTGAAGCTCTGAAGTGATTTCTTGAAAGTGCGGTTTAAATGTTGTGGAGACGGCCAACTTTTATTCAGTAACCAACCGGCTTTTGTTTCAACTTTTATACAAAACGCTGAATTTTACATAAGCTTCTCACCTCAGGAAACTGTTATAAAAATGTGAGGAGCAATTTAAAATCCGGCCTTAAAGTAGATTTTAATGGCAGCTGTTAAAAAATAAAAAAATGAAATATTCAACACAAGATGTCTGATTTAAAGTTGTAATTTGAGGCATTACAAAGGAGAGGATCTAATTCGAACAGGATGAGTTCATGCTCCGCGTGACGGGGTTGTCTTTGTGTACTTCCTGTAAAGAGGCAACAATCTGAGGCCCCTTTCAGATTGTTGTTCCACTTATTTGCTTGAATGCTTCCAGTCAGCTGTTGTCTTCGTTTTTTTTTTTCAGACAGCTGCTGAGCGCCAACAGAGCTGAGAGCGGTGAGTTACAGCTTTATTAAGCTACGTTAGTCCATTACTCACCCAAAACACTGAGTTTCTCCTCCCACATGTCGTCCATATTTATCTTGTGACAATAAAGCTGGCAGACAGTTTCTTGGCGGTTATTTTTAATATTTTTTTTTCCTTAAAATGATGTTAAAAGAATATAAAATAAATTTTAGGTAGTATATTGCCAAAGCGGCTGCACAGTGGCGCAGTTGGTAGAGCTGTTGCCTTGCACCAAGAAGGTTCTGGGTTCGATTCCCGGCCCCGGCCTTTCTGCATGGAGTTTGCATGTTCTCCCTGTGCATGGTGGGTTTTCTCCGGGTACTCCGGTTTCCTCCCACAGTCCAAAAACATGACTGTCAGGTTAATTGGTCTGTCTAAATTGCCCCTAGGTGTGTGTGCATGGTTGTTTGTCCTGTGTGTGTCTCTGTGTTGCCCTGCGACAGACTGGCGACCTGTCCAGGGCGTACCCCGCCTCTCGCCCGGAACGCCAGCTGGAGATAGGCACCAGCACCTCCCGACCCCATTAAGGGACAAGGGTGTAGGAAAATGGATGGATGGATATTGCCGAAGCTCATGAGAGACAACACACAGTTCAAAATAAGGAATTACATTAAAAAAAAAAAATGGTTTGTTGTACAAGGCCAGGGATCCAGAGTAGCTCTTTACTTCATGGTGGCATATAAAAACGAAATAGGAAAGGTTTGTTTTGGAAGCTCTTCAGTGTGTAAAATACTACATTGGTACCAACCAATACCCCCAAAAGAATGGTCTTCTTCATATCTATTTTAAAACCAGAAGTTAGGGATTAATTATTGGCAGCGTTCTAACTTCAGAAAACAAAAATAGAAAAAATATCACAACTTTTCCCCCAGTTAGGTTGAATTTTCAGCTTTTACACTTTACACTGTAAAAATGTCTCTGTTGTAAAGGACATGGAGTGTCCCGTCAGATCGTCAATTCCCAAAACCACGAAAAAGAGAGAGAGAGGGAGAAAAAAACCCCTCAGAAAAGCACATGCGGGGTCAATTCAACCGCTCCGGAGCGTCGCACAGGTTTAAGGAAATGTCGTTCGTGATTCCCAAAAACGAAGAAACGTGTTCCTTACTCTGCATGACAAGAACAGCAACAGAGTTCTGTCTGGCCACGAAATGTCACACCTTATAACAACTGAGGAGCAGAACTCCTGGGAACTCCTCTTACATCCCTCCCACTCCAGATTCCTGACCAATCGCAGAAAATTTCGTCCCAAAACACGTCTGCTGTTGCGAACCAGGAATTTAAGAACAGAATGGTCGAATCTGGAGCAGGACACTAACAGAGAAAGAACCGGTTTGGTTTTTCAATGTATGAATAAGTCATATTTTTTGATGGAAGTTACTCACGTATGACAATATCAATAAATCGTAAGGAAAGCAATTTGGAAAAAAAAGAAAGACACATGAAGTTGTACAGTACAGATTTGCTTGTATTTTCATACGTTTTCATTATTACTGTCTGTTTCTTCTGCGTCTGCAGCTTCTCATCTCACATATAGTCAGGGAGCATCGGTATGCAGCGAAGGCTTTCCCACCGCCGCCCTTTCGCTAGTTCGGTTAGATTCCATTTTATTTTATTTTATTTTTCCCACTTTATTTTCAAGAAAAGCAATCCTCGACTGGCGAATGTGCCAAACTTTCTCCTTTAGCTTTTGAAGTGAAAATGCCATTAGTTCCATGTAATTTGGTGAAATGAAAATGTCATGTGGAGTGAATATTTTTATGTGACAGCCTAAGTTACGGTCAGGCAGTGATTGATTGCTCTTAGAGAAACTCATAAAAAAAAAGCTGAAGGATGACTGTCAAAGGGTTGAGCTGTTTTTATGACCTTGATGTCTGCTGAATCTAATTTAATTTGCTCTTTTCAGTTTCATTTACTGCTTGTGGCACACATGCTCATGGTGCATTAGTGGTGAGAGGAGGGGCAGGGGGTTAAGACTGTTCAGAAGAACCGATTCTTTAGTTGGATCTCAATCGAGTCTAAGATAATTACACAAATTACTGACTATAAAGAAAATATGCAGTGGCTACAAGAGGAACATACTGTACCTGTACAGACTGCCAGTCTGAATAAATTACTGGTGAGGCGTGAACATGGCAGGTGTTGGAACATTCTAGATGTTTTCATGTTTTCTAAGCTGGCCTTAAAGGGACAGTTTGCTTTATTTGAAGTGAGGTTTTGTGATAGTAATAGTTTGGTTACCTGAGCTATAAAGATGTCATTTTGCTGTGATTTTCTCTTTAAGATGTGAAAATGGCAACAAAGTGACAACATACATGCTTGTACCTACTGTTATACAATTAATATCTGTTATTTTAGTATTTTAGCCCAAGCTCTCTCCACCATAACCGGAGCTCATGATAATAGTTTAAACTTGATTCTGTAGATACAATCACATGGTTAAGGTAATTAGTCAGCACTATCTTAAACAGATTTAAGTTGGACAGAAAATAGCATAGCACTTTAGTGCTGTTAGATTTACCAAGAGACCTCGCCAATTTAAGAATGTTTTTTGTCATTAAGGCTATCTCAGAGTAAGAGAAATATGACAATATCAATATGTAGGTCAATCAAACAGCGGGTCTGACAGATTCTCTGAAACTCAGTTTGTGTAGCATTTAGTAAATTTTTTTTGTGTGGAAACAAATACACAAACAAAAGGAAAATATCTTAGTTTCCGCCAACATATTGTTAAAATATCATCCTGTCTTGTGGTGGGTGCAGTACTATGCATCATGTCATTGACATAACCACATTAATATAGTGTATATGGCAGCCCTGAAGAGATGGTAACATAAAATGTTGTAAAAAGGCACAAATGACTGTATACTAAATGTTTCATTTCAACACCTTCAAGCAGACTTCATTTTAGAGGAAAATACTTTAAAATATGTACTTTCCCCCCCCCCCCCCCCATTTGCTCACAGTGTTGACTAAACTCATGGTATTCATGCTAAAGTGGTTTTGGAGCAAAAAAAAGTCTAAATATACAACAATATATGTGATCCACATAAACAAAATAAAGGTTAATTATTCCACAAATTCAGTGGAATTGTACTGTGAATAGATATCGAACTCATGCAACAATCCACACAATTCCATATAAGTTCGTTTTACATAAATAGGGCTGTATTACGTCTTTTCCTGGCATATTGTGTGCCATTTTATAGCAGAATCAGGCAACTATGTCACCTTCAGGTTTTATAAAAATGCTATGTATAGAAAATATCACTTAAAAGAAGTTTTGACTCCATATTTTAACACCTTCATATTGGGGCCTCTGTCTCTTTAAAAACTCCCGCTTTTTCTGAAACTCCGCCTTCAGGAAGTCATTGCAGCCTGGCTCCTCCATTAACCCTTTAACAACATTTTTACCAGCGTTGCTCTGAGAAGTAGCTCAGATTGTGAGCCTAGATTCATATTTCCACCAGGTGTTTACTAATTGGTACTGGCTAGTCTGTAGGAGCTGAGTGGGGAAGTCGAGGGGGAGAATCAAAACACTCCAGGTGTGTTTTTTAATAAATTAATAACATTATAACATGATGTAAAGCTAAAAAAAAATAAATCAAATTTTACATAGTATGATCCCTTTAACAGGAATCTGATTAGAAAGGTTTCTCATTACCAAAGTTTTGCACAGAGTGGTTTACAGTAATTAGCTGAAACACACCAGTGGTGTTGGCTAGAGCCAGAGTTATAAACTCTACAAATTTCCAGAATCTTTGGACAAGCAAGGTATAAATCTGAGAACACAGTCTGGTCAGATGAGGCTGACCAGAACATGCCAAAAAAGGAAAGCAAGAAAAAACATGATAAAAGTGAAGTTGCCGGTGGGAACATCAGGCGGGTGAGCCGTCTTTCAGCATGTGGTACTGGCAGACTTTGTGTGATTAAGAGATGGATGAAGAGAAAAATGTACTGGGAAACGTTTTTTTTAATGAGAATCTGAGGTTGAAACATGCTTGGACTTCCCAGTAAAACAAGAGTCCCAAACACAAAGCCAACAGAAAGTCTTAATTGGTTTCAGAGAGACGAGTTAGAAAAGAACAGAATTATCCTTAATTGCCCCTTAGGGGGAAAATGCAGGTGTGTCAGCAGCAAAGTGACAAACAATAATAATAAAAATAGAAATAAAATAGAGACTATAAAAAAAGGTCAAATATACATAACCATAAAAACAACATATCTACATAAAGTAGATCAATGCAGAATTGTAGAAATGTGAAAGTGAATATAATCATTTACTGATGATAAAGCAGAATATTTAGTAGAGTATAGGCATAATATACAATATAATAATAGAAGACATGTAAACTATGTATTGTGTTTGTTGGAAGAAGTGAACCCGACTGCTTCCTCTGATATGGTAAGAAAAACATATTTTATGGCTCAGCCAATCATCTGGCTGGTTTCAAACTGAAAATCAGTGGAAAGAAATTTAGATCAGGGTTATTTTCATATGAAGATCATGAATGTTCTCAAAGGGCCTCTTGTGTCACAGCTTATTGATAAGAGTCAAACTGTTCAAATATTAACAAATAGCTCCATCCATCCATCCATCCATCCATCCATCCATCCATCCTCTTACACCCTTGACCCTAATGGGGTTAGGAGGTGCTGGTGTCTATCTCCAGCTAACGTTCCAGGCGAGAGGAGGGGTCACCCTGGACAGGTCACTAGTCTGTCACAGGGCAACACAGAGACAGACAGGACACACAACCATGCACACACAAACTCACACCTAGGGACAATTTAGACAGATCAATTAACATGTCTCTAAACTCTATAAGTTCTTAAAATAAACAAATATTGAACATTTATTTAAAATTAATCATTCATTGCATGATTGTTTTGTACTTTTTTGCTATCAAAATAATTAATTTGCAAGGAATTTTTCAATATTTGTGCTTATGTCATAACTTTTTCTTACTGTCCGTATTGTATTGATAACACATTATATAACTTGACATCAAGTAAAACTGAGGCACCAGAGTAGAAGTTAGAAATACTGCCACCTAAAGGTGGGAAGAGGAATGGACAATAAATCAATAATGTACATCACGGTAGACATGTAATCAATATCAATAGGAAATACAGCTGGTATTATTTTCAATAATTTAAAAGTAATGCCGATCCAGAAAAGCATTATGGGAGACGTAGTCAGATGAATGACTCAACCTCTCAGGGCTAGCTAAGCCAGTTGGATGGTATCAATTTACTCACTCATTTTTAGTTACCTAGCAACAACATATTGAGTAACATGCGCAGCAGCAGTTTCAGGTTTCACCATTGTGTTTCACAACTGACTAAAAATAAAAAAACAGCAGCATGGAGTAAAATTGCTGACATTAATGTCAGGAATTTGGCAGCATGTCAGATATTTAAAATGAATTTAAAAATCAACATAGCTATCAATATCGAACAATATGAAATCCATATATCATGACATGTTTTCAGTTTTATCGAACAGCCTCAGGTGGGTGTTAGTATCACTTCAATCCAAA
Source organism: Poecilia picta (assembly GCA_033032245.1). Lineage (NCBI taxonomy): Eukaryota > Metazoa > Chordata > Actinopteri > Cyprinodontiformes > Poeciliidae > Poecilia > Poecilia picta. The sequence continues at coordinate 23,504,689 of CM065374.1, forward strand.
GTTTTTGACAATTTTTGCAGACACTGGCATGAAAAAGTGCAAGAAATCTGTTGATTTTGAGCAAATTTATGTGTGAAATCACACAAAACTGGAGGGAATAATTGATGTAATTTGACAGTATACAGATTAAAACCGCCTTGATTTTATTGATAAAAGTAATAGTTGAGCATACAACTGTAGACTGTTTGTACAGAAGGACTTCTATTTGTTTTCAAGCCCTTGTTTTTTTCTGTTTTCTTTTCTTTTACTATTACAACAACATCAGTTCAAATTCTTGTTGCTGCTTTAATTGTTTTGAATTTAACCAATTATGCACAACTTGTGCTAACGATTTGAACCCAACCGTCTTCCTCAGTGGGTGTAGATCAGTACCAGGAGTGTTACTGCTGTCTTTCCCTGTCATGTAGCTGCAGTCTCCAAGCAGCTCCATCAGGCATGATTCATGGAGTGTCACTAAATGAGCAGACGTCAAGTCGCAGTGAGCACACCAGATACTTGCTCCAAGCGCTGCGTTGGAAACCAATTCAGCAGCAGTTTAATTTTGTGCAGGCTCAAATTCATTTGGAATGTAGTGTTGCCTTTAGGAGGGAGCAAAGCGCATGACTGGCTCTCACTGTATTTCCACGTCGGGTTGGAAAAAAACGCCTGGTTTATCATTTATTTAAAGTTAATGGTATGGCTGATGTAAAATAAAAACATGTGAAAATGAAAAAAAAAAAAAAAAGAAACTCAACAAATGTCTTCTGAAAGGAACCACACAGCCTGAAAATCTGTGGTATAACACAATTGGGAAGTGGAACAAAAATTATATGTTGTTTTCAAATTTAGTAGTCTTTTTTTTTCCATATAAAAATGTTAAAGTTAGTGATATTAATTGAAAACTTGCTTGTTATCAAGTAACTTACTTGTAAGAAATCAGTTCACATTGATAAACTTACAATATGCTATGTCAGTAATCATATTTTACATACTGTGTCCTTTTTTAAAATTTTTATTTCACATTCATTAAAAATTGTCAGCGATGAATGTACAAACCAGTGTGACCTATTTTGTTTGTTTTTTCTTTCAAAATTGGCGCATTTCCATTTCATAACTAGAATTAGCACAATTTTAGAGTCAATGTAAACCTGAGTTTCCAATAACCATAGAAATGCGCAAATTGGAATTACAAACATTTGTTCAATGGAAACATGACACTTCAGAAAAATCTCATGTTTTTGATACATTTTTGTGCTAGAATAAGGTCACATCACATTAGTCACATGACCAACAACCAGATGTTACTACTGGAGGAAAAGATGAAGAAGAAGAAGACAGGAAGTGGTCATTTAGAGGATGATGACTTGGCATGTTTTTAATGACTTACTATGTTAAAAATCTTATTCACATCTGATTTTAATTGTGCTTCTTATCTAATGGAAACACCACAATTACGAAATTTTCATTTCTGGACATTAGTAGAATATCATCAAAGTTTTGTGCACACTTTTAACAGAAACACAGCTAATCACACATTAAGGTTTGAGCCTTAAATATGACACAAACCAACCTGAGCTCTGGGTTTAGTTTTCATACCCACAGATTATTGGGTATGAAAACTCCATTATACTGTATACTCCATTAAAAGCTTAATGGTTTCAGTGGCAGCACTAAGCTCTTAGAAAAAAAAGCATACACAAAAATTATCTATTTTTTCCTCTCCTAAAGACAAAATAAATCTTTAATTTCCCTGCATTTGATCTACATCACGTCTTCCCTTCTCATGATGATTCACATTCAATCTCAGGCCATAAGCCTGTTACGCAGTGCTGCCTGCTGAGCTCCTCAATTAATTTTGGCATCGTTTGCAGAATCACATCACTAAAATTAAATATGCTCGGATATGCAACAAAACCAGTCAACACAGCACAGAGAGAGCGCTTCCATTTCCTTCGTCGCGACGCCACAGCTCCCCTTCCGAAAAGTGGAATTCAGCACAAAGGATTACCTGCAGTGTGATTTTCCCTGCATGATCACACAGATTTCCCTATCGCTGGCTCTCGGAGAAAATGTATCATCTTATCTTTGATGTGTTGTGGAAGTTCTTCGCAGGTGACGCAGTTGTCAGCGGTGGAAACAAAAAAAGGCTGATTATGGGGCAGAATTATCTCGATTGCCTGTCTCTCTCTCTCGCTCTCTCTCTTTTTTCCAACATCTAGAGATATCTCAGTCCCACAGAACAAAGAAAGGTACTTGCATCGCACACACTTGTTTATAAGATAATATCGTTTTACGATAAGTCCCTGTCCCGAGCCCCGCCCCAAACAATATAAATGTATATGAGGGGAAAAAACTAGGGCAAGTCGGAGTCGGCATGTCAATAGACCGCATTTTGTTTAGACTTGCAATTTTGGCAGTCGGCGCCGGCACCCTCGGAATATCAATCACAGGCTCTTATTCTTAATGTCTCCATGACACGTTTTCATAGTTTGCTCACTGGAAATGGCTCGGTGGAAATATCTACAGAAATCACTACGAGAAGCAAATGTCACAGGCTGTGGGATCTTTTTTTTCTTCCCCCAGAACATAAATTATTCCTCTGATATGAAGTGCCGGAGACTCTTTTCACCTCCCTCTCCCCCGCACGGCCATGAACACCTCGACATTTCCGAGACCTCCGTGACCCTTCGATACATTAAACAGAAACATTAACTGCAGTTCTGCTTGCTGATTCACTTTCACAGTTTTATTGGAACGATGCTTCGAGATAGCTGGCAGGGCGGGCAGAGGGAGGGACGGAAAAGGAAAAAAATAAAAAGAAAGGAGATGATGGATCATAAAGTATTTGGTTTATTGGATGTAATGGTGCCGTGTTTATGGGCAGAAGAGTGAAGCGCTGGAATGGACTGTCAGCCATGTGTTACAGACACTGTAAAGCTTTTCTTCAGAGAGCTGCGCGCCTTCAGACAGGAAGCTTTGTTCACCACGTGTTGGAGAAGAATACAAAGAGAGGTCAGGCCTGTAATGAGCTCAATTAAACCCAGTCTGCCTGTTCAAAGTCTGAATTCAGCTTCTTATAGAGATGCAGCCCATTGTCAGCAAAGAGTGCAGAAATTTTACCTTAAGCAAAAAAGGAAGAAATGTAGATATTGTTGGAGCTTTATAGAGGACCTACATTTAACCTTATATCACAAAATGAGTTGTGGGTAGTCTTTGGAGCGTGAGGTTGAGCCGGTTCCTCCTGGACACCTGCTCTGCATCAGGCCTCATCAATGGCTGGATAATGCTGCGTTCAGACCAGATGCATTCGTGAGTCAAAAACACATCCAACGCTTCAAGTCGGATGCGTACTTTGAAGTCAGACACTTAATATCGGGGATCAAAATCCCTCCAGACGTAGGTTGCATACCTGTCATGATTTTACAGGAAAAATGTTCCCGTCCGGTGCTACCATCAGCAGGTATGGCAGGGCAGGAGAATCCTCTAGCTCTTTGTTTGTCTCCTGGTCTCTTTATACAATGGTGGATGAAGTATGAATTGAGGGTCTTGGCTTCATCTATGAAGAAGAAGTGAATGTCGTTGTGATGCGAGTTTGGTAAATTTCACAACCTAGCTGTGTGCTAACAAGAGTTGCTTTCAGCTTTATTTTTGTCTCACCTAAGCCCAGTTTGATGACCTACTGAACCACATCAGTGGATAAATCTCCTGGCAGGACACCAACAACAGCTCACTGCATCGTATAACTGAGTCTGAAACTGTTGACTTTAACATTAAATACACCTTGCTCAACAGGCGAGGGCGCACTTTCTCTGTCTATAATCAGACATTTAAGCGACTTGAAACCATTCCTCCCCCCTGGCTCCTCCAGACCTGGGCCCCCATCTGGCCCTATAGGGCCCCCCATGTAGCGCCGCCCCTGGGTGACACTATCTTAACTATTTCCGGGTTCTGACAAGAGATAACGGGATACTGCAATAAAGTACGTCTAACTTTAGAAAAATATATATGATATGAAATAGCCAGAACATGCAGGCCACAATTAGTGGGTGGAAAAATTCACATAAACTGATAGCATGAAGGTCAATTTGTTGAAAAATGGGAAAAAATTTAAGGATTACAGAAACAAGAGACCAGTTTCACAAAAGGACAACATGGACATCGATAATGAACAATTGTCTAAGTATGTAAACTTGTTGATACCGCTCCACTGGAACTGTTCCCAGAAAAGATAAGTTAAAAAATCATTTTAAAAATCTGTCAACCTTGCAGAGGTTTCTTTGCCTTTTGACAAGTATTTGATATACCCAGCTTTTTGTAGCTACTTTTCTACTCCCAACCCTCATAACCAGATTCCTCCAAATTTATGGACTGTGGGACGTTTAACTTTATTTTCTAAGCTACAAACTAAACCTGAGCAAAATGTCTCTATTTCCAACTGAGGACTTTAAAAACGTGAAGTGATAGAAATGTAGATTCATAAACCTGAAGTGAACTACGGAGTGTAACACTGGATCCAGAAACGAGAAACCATTACAGATGATTCAAAATGACAAAAGGACTGACAGACAACTTGTGTCCAAATTTTCGAAAACTCGATTCTTGCATCACATTGCAAAGGGTAAGAGACTGAGCCATCGCTTTTGTGGTAAGAGAACAATTGTTTTCCAAGCTGAAAAGATTGTGCGAGGCTTGTGGGTGTCCAAACATTTAAAGTGCGAGAATGACAGCCCTGAAAAGTCTGGGAAGCACATCGTCGCCCTCACAGTTGACTGAATCCCAGCTCTGCACCATTAGTGAGTTTGGAGAGGGACGTTTTTGTGCAGGTGGAGAGGGGAGGGAGCCTCCTAGAGCATGAAGGCCAAACGCCCTGCATCTCACGACAACACCAAGGACACTGTTCCGCCGACTGCAGAGCTCTTGGCTCATATAAAATGCTGTTTCTCATAATGGGAGCTGAAAAGTAATAAACCAACCTGATAATGAGGCTTTCCCTCAATTTCTGTGACGTTTTTCCAATAAGAGTCATCTGTGCATTTAATAGACAACAAACATCTGTGCTGCTCAAGTCTAATTTGTTTGGTAATTGCTTGGGGAGGGCAGAGTAAGTGAATCAGGAATTTTTGTCAATAGCCATTAAAGTTTTTAGAGAGGTAATAAGATAGTTATTCATTACACTATGCATTACTCTCATATTTCAAGCGCTGATCTTAAAGGGCATTTGCAGAACCGAGAAATGGGTGTCACAGCAGAAATGCTAAGTCGCTTCACAGTGAAACATGTGCTGCAGTTTTACTGCTGGAAGCACAAACGCAACATTAGTTTCTTTCCTCATAAAATACAGAATAAAAAATATTTCACTTTAAAAATTATCAGTTCCTTTGCTTGAAATAAATAAAATATGTCATTAAACATGTACGTTCTTCAAAATAAACCCACACATACGGATGTATAGATGTAATGAGGTTTTGTTCATTTTAACAACAAAATGTCAAAAAAATTGTTTGCTAGCTGAGAAAGCTAGCAGTTAAGAGGACCAGGAATGAGTGAATTAAGAAATATGCAACTAAATGTGTTACTTTAGCACATTATATTTTTCTAAATCACTCAAAGTGTATTAAAGTCCCAGCCCTCCTTTGTTGAAACAACTTAAATTTCGCAGTATTGTTCTTGGTACGAGTTAAACTCACACATCTCTGTATTTGGAACATGTCAGAAACAACAAGAGTAGCTGTGACTGTAACAAGGAGCTAACCAAAAACATAAAATAATAAAAACCGATAAAATAAGTGATGAACCAAAATCCAAGTTTTGTAGTTGACTGCAGATTTTTGCATGTTGACATTTGACTTTTTGACTCTGTTGAGAGCTTTCTGAGCTATAGCTTTCCAAAAACCACAACTTGTTCTACGCTTCACTTCGTACAAAGAATCTGGGTTAGTGAGAAATGTTTGCTTCCTGGACGCTGTGACACTTACCAGAAATTGCCTGCGCCATAAACAACCATCCTCCACTGCGGAGAGACGCACCAAGCCCAACAAAACGGCTGTTAATGCTAAATAAATATTTGGAGGCGTTGCTAATAGGGACTGAACGGCTTCCTCTGCTGCCACTGCGAAAACTACAGGCAGTTTACAATTATACAGTAAAAGCACAGAAAATCAAATACTTTCACGACTTCTTCTGTTTGCTGATTGGCCTCGTAGAAAATCTGCTGGAAAGAATTAGAGTGAAGGGGAGAAAGGCCAGTGAGGAGTTTTTATGGTGGGACGTTGCACACGAAGACAATGTCCAGGCTATTTTGAGATGAAGAGAATAAAGAGTGAGAGATATATTTGACATTTACATAACTACAGAGATTAACCTGCATTCATCATGACATAATGGGCTGCCAAGACACAGTTTGAAACTGCAGCTTCACAATAGTTCAGTTCCACACAGTCATACAAGTAGCGTTTCATGTCGACGTTAATCATAGGAACGTCGAGACCCAGGACGTGATTGGCAGAATGTAGAGCTGGCAGATACGAACATCATCGAAACGCAATAAGTTAGGATGCCAAGCTGAGGAATTAGTTTCAGTATGGGAGAAAAGATAAGGCAGGAATAATTTGCATCATGACTGGATCCAATGTGCATGTTCACTGAAAAGCTTTTACATTCAACCAGTGTTTATTCCATATTTCTGCTTCAATCTTCCATCACTGGAATAAACACTTTGTCATCAAGACCAAGCATTTTAACAGATTTGATTTTTCTCTAAATGTCTTCTGCTAAAAAAAAAAGAAAACACATCTGAGTCATTACTATGACTCCGCTGCAGGATTGCAATAGTTTTGGATTTTTCATTATAGTCTAGTTTTATTTCGTTTGTTTGTCTTTCAGTTAGTTTGTAGTGTGTTTGTGTTTTTATTAGTTATGAGTTGTAGCAGCAGTTTGATCTTTTTCAATACTTTGTGTAATTTTTTGGTCCAGAATTCAAAACTGGATTCAATTATCATTAAACAACCAAAAAACTTCTAGTTGCCATTTTGCTGACTAGCATAAGCGCCACCAGGAGAACGGAGAGCCGTAATTCACCCACAGTTTGTGTGTGTGTGTGTGGGTGGGGAGGGGGGGGGGGTGGGGGGGGAGGGGGGGCTCATTTCACATCAATATTAAAGACCAATAGATTCATAAACATGAAAATGAAGGATATTATATCTATTTCAGTGCGTTTAAGTTTTATGAAGCCACAATGTACTTTTAGTTACTTACAGCTTTTACCCATTAATTATCTTTTTCTTTATTTCAGTTAGTTTAAAATGTTTTCTCAAATTTCACTTTACATTAGTTTTATTTAACTATCACGACCTTACTCCACCGACTGATTGTAAACAGATGATCAATTAAGCCATCTATTTCATGAACTCTTCATGTTTATGGTACACAACATGCATTTGACGCCCAAAACCTTGGAGATCGACTTCCTACATCACAGGACAGGTGAGGAAAAACTTCTGAAGGTTTCTAAGTTAATAAATATTTATAAATAAATAATAAATATATATATATATATATATATATATATATATATATTTATTATTTATTTATAAAAGTAAATATAATATTTACTTATATTTATTATTTAAAAAGTAAATAATAAATATCATAAGTGTAAGTGTTTAAGCGTGCACCATTTTAAAACTTTGGAGAAAAAAAAATTAATAAAGCCTGCAGCAGGACTTGAAATAATTCTCAGAAAATCTAAGAAACAAAGTAAGCTGGAGCTCAAAGAATATCTTGGAGTTCATGGCTTTTAATGTTCGCTTTAAAATGACAATTTTCTGAAAACTATTAATGTAACTTTTGTAAAGAACATTTTTTTTACATAAATTTGTTAAAACTGTCACCATGTTGTGACAGTTTGTTAACAAACTGTTATCCGTTTGCTAAGTAGCTGTTGGGGTGATGCCACCAGATGCCACTCTGGTAGTAGCTCCTCCCAGAACTACTACTGCAGTCTGCAGAAATGTACCGCTCCCAACCAATCAGAGCCAGGGGGAGGGTCTTAGCGTTGCCAATCATCCACATGTACATGATGCTGACCATGCTAATTGTGGAGAAACGACTTACTCTTGCAGGAAAATCATCGGTCATCATGTCTATGCTATTTAGCTTAACACTAGTTAGCATTTGCCAACTCTGATTAGTAGAGTTAGCGAATGCTAACTACTGCAGAAAAGCTCAGTTTTTTTCCCCACAGATTGTCGGTCTCATGATAAAAGTTTTAACAAATGTGCAAAAATAAAATCTTTATAAAAGTTACATAAAGATAAAATAGCTTAAAAAAAGTTGCCATCCTGTGACCAGCTTCCTATGTACTCAGGTTGGCATCACCCCAGCAACACAGAGGTTTATTTAATTAGCTCTGATTTAAATGCTTTGCTAATTAGTGAGGAAAAATAATTACATTCATTCACCATCCTTTGGGGCACCTTTCCACTTGGCTTGATTGCAGATGTGCAAATTAAAATAGATAGACCCCGAGTGCATATAAAAAGAACCTCAATCATTTTCCGTGGCAAGAAACAGGTGGACACGGGCAAATTATGTTCAATTTTACCACCGTTAGTCAAAACACAGTGACATTTCACCTAGACTTGGCTTGCATGCATTTTGGAGCCCTCTGTTCAGTGAGGGTAGCGTCTCTCCATCACTATAATCGAGAGAGAAATGACAGAAAATTAGGCTTTTTACCAAGTTGAAGGTAAATGATGACCTCCAATGACAAGCCAGTTTTAAACGAACAAATCTTTTGACTTGTACTTTGACTGCAATGGACTTTGCAGATAATTTACTACTTCTTTTTATCTTTAATACAAGATCAGAGAAGAGGCTCTGCAGGAAAAAGAAATGGGGATTTTAGCTGCTGGAAACACATTTATAAGACTTTTGCGGATCAGTCAGAAAACATGAGAGTAAATGAAGTAGAAGAAGCTTCCAAATGAGGCATGTGCATTTTTATGTGATAGTGACTTACTGTATGATGTAGTTAAATTATTGTTAAATTTGTAATGTGCTGTGCAGAATTTGGAATAGCTTATGTATTAGATAATATATTGTAATAAAAGTGATCAGTACCTTCCGTCTTTAATCACATTTTTTTCCCCAGAAGAAAATGCTCCGTTGGAGAAACTTTTTCATAATTTCTCACTTTATGACCACTGAACTCAATGTATGTAATTGGGATTTTACATCATTTTAACCAGAAGACAGCACATATCTCCAAAGTGAAATGTGACGCACAGGGTGGTCAAAATAATTACAAGTAAGGACAGGAAACGTAGTACAGATATATTTTTATCTTCCCTAAATAAAATGAAATGGAAAACAGATTATATGGAACACAAACCTGGAAAAATCTGAGAACTTCTTTATTTGAAAATGAAAGGAGTATAACACAAATGCAAACATACTCAAATCTTTGTCATGATTTTGCTAGTTGAGAACAATGCCAACACTCAGACAAACGGTATAGGTGAGACAACTCAGCTGCTTTAGAATAGAATAGAATAGAATAGAATAGAAGTACTTTATTCATCCCAACCGGGAAATTACTGTGCAGTAGCAGCATACACAAACACAGAGATGAAGTTACCAATAAAAATAAAAATATAAAATACTATAAAAATGTAGAATGTAAGATGTAAGGTTCAGAAAATAATAATAAATAATAATCTATATGTTAATAATACTGTATATACAATATGTACAATAGTGCTATGTGAACAATCTGTGTAATGGTGAGTAACTATTGTTATATAAAGTGATGGCCTGTGGCAGGAAAGATTTCCTGTATCTGTCCTTACGACAACGGAGCTGAAGCAGTCTGTGTGAGAAAGAGGCTGCAGCTCGTTGACCATGATAGACAACAGCTTCTTCAATGTCCTCCTCTCCACCACAGTCTCCAGTTTCAGTCCAAGTACAGAGCCAGCTTTCCTGATGACCCTGTTCAGTCTGTTAGAGTCGCTGGATCTGATGCTGCTTCCCCAACACACAACAGCAAAGAAAATGGCACCGGCAACAACGCTGTGGTAGAATATCTCCAACATCTTGCTGCACACATTGAAGGATCTCAGCTTCCTCAAAAAGTAGTCTGCTCATCCCCTTCTTGTACACAGCGTCAATGTTGGATGTCCAGTCTAGTCTGTTGCCGATCACCACTCCCAGATATTTGTAATCCACCACCTCCTCCACCACCTCCCCCTTAATCTTCAGTGGCTGTGAAGGCGTCTTCCTCCTCCTGAAGTCGATCACCATCTCTCTGGTCTTACTAATGTTGAGCCTCAGGTGATTCTGTTCAGACCACTCCACAAATCCGTCCACCAGTGTCCTGTACTCCCCCTCATCTCCATCTCTCACAAACCCGACAATCGCCGAGTCATCAGAAAACTTCTGTAGATGACATGACTCAGAGTTGTACTGAAAATCGTTGGTGTACAAGGTAAAGAGAAAAAGGAGAGAGCACAGTTCCCTGCGGAGCTCCCACGTCACTGACCACCACACCAGACAGGACACTGCCCAGACGGACAAACTGTGGCCTGCCCGTAAGGTAGTCAGTAACCCAGGAGATCACAGAGTCACCGACACCCATCCCCCGCAGCTTCTCACCCAAAAGCAGGGGCTGGATGGTATTGAAGGCACTCGAGAAATCAAAGAATGTGATTCTCACTGTGTCTCCTCCACCATCAAGGTGCATATGGGCTCGTTGCAGCAGGAAGATGACAGCATCATCAACTCCTAAGTGGGGCTGGTAGGCAAATTGTAAAGGGTCAAGAAATGTCATCACCTGGGGCCTCAGCTGGGCAAGGACCAGTCTCTCCATAACCTTCATCACATGGGATGTGAGAGCGACTGGTCTGTAGTCCTCAGGGTTAGATGGTCTCGCCTTCTTGGGCACAGGAACTATGTGTGACGTCTTCCACAGCAACGGGACTCTCTCCAGACTCAAGCTCAGATTGTACAGATGTACCAGTACATGAGACAGCTGGCTGGCGCAGGTCCTTAAGACCCATGGTGTGATGCCGTCCGGGCCTGCCGCCTTCCCCTGATGAAGTCTTTCAAGCTGCCTCATAACCTGGCCTGCGGTCACCGTTAGCTGAGAGTTGGTGTTATTGTCTGTAGTGGAGGAAGGTGAGGAGGTGAGGGAGTGGGAGGAGGGAAGGGGTGAGCAAATGGGGGGATGTCGTGCAGGAGAAAGCTTGAAGGTGTTGAAGGTGTTTGGAGCGGCTTGAGACAGTGAGGATGTGTGGGGAGATGGAGGTGACAGGGGAGCAGCAGGGGGTGAGCTAAACCTGTTGAAAAACTGGTTAAACTGGTTTGCCCTGTCCAAACTCCCTGCTGTCAGTGTGTCCTTCCCCTTCCACCCAGTGATGTGTTTTAAACCAATCCACACATCTCTCACACAGTTTTGCTCAAGTTTGGACTCAAGCTTCTTCCTGTAGTTGTCCCTGCATGTCCTCAGTGTCTCTTTGAGTTCACGCTGCACTCTCCTCTGCTCCTCTCTGTCTCCAGACCTGAAAGCCATCTTCTTTTTGTTTAGAAGTGCCTTCAGGTCGCATGTAATCCAAGGTTTGTTATTAGGGAAGCAGCGTACGATCCGGGTACAAGTGACAGTGTCCACACAGAACCTGATGTAGTCTGTGATGCAATTAGTCATGGAATCGATGTCCTCCCCATGAGGCTCACAGAGTACCTCCCAGTCTGTTGACCCAAAGCAGTCCTGCAGTGCCTGAGCAGCCTCCGGCAACCACCTCCTCACCATCCTGGTGCGCATGGGCTGCCTCCTCACAAGAGGGACATACCTGGGAGACAATCTGACCAAGTTGTGGTCAGACAGTCCAAGGGGGGAAGGGCTGTGGTGCTGTATGCATCCTTAGCATTGGCATACAGCCATGTGTAGCCATGTTTCCGTGAAACAGAAAATGCTACACACCCTGTAGTCTTCCTGGTTCCTCACTAGCGCCGTCAGTTCGTCAGCCTTATTTGCCAAGGATCTCACGTTACCCATTATAATAGCCGGTAACGCTGGTTTATGGCGTCTCCTCTTCTCCCTCCGCTTGACTCCAGACCTGCAGCCACGGCGTCTCCTCCGTATCTCGTTGGGAACAACAGGCCTGACACCAGGCGACAGCTCAGGTCCACACAGCGCAATCAGCTGTTCGCGCGTGGAAACAATCCGTTACTCCTTCCAACCATGTTCTCCGTTACCATGTTATCCGTTAGGTAGAAAAAGTAACAAAAAACACGGAGAACAGCGACAAAAACACGTCCAGTCCTTCGTGGAAGAGTAACTAATTGTTGTATGGAGCAACAGATGATGAATTAAAAAAAACAGAACAATAAAAAGAACACAGATTTAACCAAAACGACGAGAGCTGCATCTGCAAGCAGCCAGCTTAACCGGCGCCATTTAAAAAAAAAAAAAAAAAAAAAAATTAATTAATTACTTCAAGTGGGATCTCGGACAGACACAGGCTGGAGGGCTGGAAGCTCTGGTAGCTCCAGTGACTCAACTTGGGATAAGGAAACAAAATACTAAATATACAGGACATAATCAGAGAACGAGGCACAGCCGGTTCCATCAAGAAGACTACGGTGGAAAAAATGAACCAATAAACTGGAACAACACACAAGATGGCTTAAAGTAACATACAAGCAAAACAAAATCCAAATCCCCACACAGTCAACACATTTACAGTATGGTAAATATAGAGAAGAAGGTTCTCTTGCAAAATGAGACCAAAATTGAACCCTACGCCCAAACTCAAAAATGTTTTAGACCAAAACGTCACACTTTCTCCTTAACACATAAGCCCTAATATGAAGCATATTGGTGGCGGCATCAAGCTGTTTGGATTCATCCTCAGCAGCAAGAGGGATGGAGGACATGTCATCTGAAAAACATCTACCCCTCCCTGTCTGTGGTGGCGCTGCACCAAGAACCACTGAAGAAAATGACACGAAAACCTCAGAAGAAGACAGAGAACTTCCTTCTTCACAAAATGTTAACAAAAATGAAGTGGGGTCAGATTTTAGCGGTTTTCTCCTTTGTCTTTTCTTAAAACACCAAGAGCCATTTCTACTGCTAGCGGCAGACTAGTGTGTTTCATTTAGTTGTATTTACCCAGAATGCCCTGCGCCATAACCCACTTCCTGCTTTTGGAGTCCCAAAACCCATAAATTTATAACTTTTTCCAAACTGATGGATGTCAATGACTTTTTTTCAAATCTGCTCCTGAATGTTTCAATTTCAGGGCATCATATTTGACTTAGGTATCTTGTAGCCTACTTCAAGCTGTCAACATTTCTATTATTATGTAAGGTTTTTAATTTAAGTGATTTATGGATTTTTCAGGTCATACATGCAACCCAGGCTAGCAGAATTCAATGTAAAAGTGTAAAGACTATTAAATTATATAATTTAAAAACTATTTTCTGAATTTCAGGTTAACTTTCTGCTATCAAAATTAGTTTGATGAAGTGGAACATGTTACTGTGGAAAAAATAACTTAAGACAGAAGAAAACTTCAGACCACTGCACTTATCGGCGCACATTAACTACGATTTTAAACGTGCGCCATGATTCCAACTTGATGAGCAGGCGGCTAATTCCTTTTCAAGACCCATAAAGCAAATCAATTCTTTTCTTTCTTTTCCTATAAGTATATTTTTTCTGAGCTCTAACATTCACTGTGCCTGACTCTACCTCTGGTCCAACTGCAGAGCCGTTTCTGTGAAGCGTTTGCTCCACAATGCGAACATCAAACTGGGATTCCAGTGTCTGAGCTTAATGAACTACATTGAAATGTAAATGGGACTCACTTGAAGGTAGCCGTTTAATGCCGAGCTTGTTTGTTCTTGTGTTTAAACAAGGACATTCAACAACCTCGTTTGAAGGTAGCACACTGGAATATAACATTTTTTTCAGCACTGCTAAATTTACATTGTAAAATTTCAATTTAAATCCTTCAAAAACCGTCAAAACGTTTACCTCCTTGGCATTTGAGTCTGCCAGACTCAGGGATCAGACCAGTCAGATGTTAAATGCGTTAAAGAGCAGTTCCTTTAAACATTGTTTTTTTTTTAAGACTTGGCTCAACCCCGCACTCAGGCGCAGACGCCAAACCTTTTCTTAAACCAATTTTCTGAGCAGGACTTTTATCAGCAGCTCTGAAGTCATAATTCCATGATGGAGTGGAGGTGGAATCTAATCCGACCCCACCTTGAACAATGTAATGTTATATAAAGGCCTTTCACAGTACATTAGTTTTGAACTGTGGATTTGATAACCACCCACCTAGCAGTATAGCATTTTATGGAAATGAATTTGGGTCCATATGCAAAATTTAGCAGAAGATCTCAGATGTAGAAGAGTGATTGAAGAGCAAAGCTAAAAAATAAATAAATAAATAAAAAACACAGCACAGCAGATGACTGAGGCAATGAAATAAAAAAGGCCTATTTAATGATCTTGTAGTGAAAATTCTTTTCTTATTTTCACTTGATTCTCATCTCCTTTCAGTGCTATGCTTTGGCTTTCTCCCATTGAAGCGGATTCCCTTCAGTAGAGTTTCAAACAGGCCAATCAGCTAACAGAAGAAGTTGTGAAAGATGATATCAATTTTCTGCGCTGTTGTAGAACATAGTTTTAGCATCAGCAGCGGAGGAAGTGAACGAAGCTGTTCTGTCCATGTTGGCCATGGCTCCAAATATTGAATTAACGTCAACGTCCGCCTCGCTCCAATCGGCACTTCTCTCATTGCAGAGGGGAATGGTTGTTTACAGGTCTGGCCATTTCTGATAAGCTTCATAGCATCCAGCTGGCAAATTAGAGACGTCACAGGCGAACGTTAGCTATTGAGTAACATTTAAAACCTCAACAGAGTCTATGACTCTCAACAGCTGAGCGTCCAGACCGTCTGGGCGAAGCAAAGTAACAAGGGCCTGGTTTTACCTGACTAGATATTTTGGTAAACTCTGGCTTGGAACGCAGGCTAAGTGGAAACTAAACAAGGACCTGGTACCAAGTAACCATTACCAATTCTTAATGTAAAGCCCTAGCAACCAAATATAGCCAAATTAACCGATAAAAGGGAATTAGTTAAGCTGTTCTGTTCCTTTTTCATTTTTATTTTTCACAATTTTCTTTAAAAGTGGGGTGTTATGTAAAAACAAAAAGCAACTCTTTTGAGCTTTTTGCCATGTTATAATGTTGGGAGCCCCTCAACACCTGTTCATGCAGAGCACCAACTATTTAATCCTCTTTGAAGATGCTTCCCATCTACTTAGCTCCTCCAGACTAGCGACAGCAGCATTTAGCAAACACCTTGAGGAACTGGGCGTCTGTTGAGCTCATCATACAAGCTACCTCTCAGTCCAACGCTCCTTAGAATGGTTGGAAACGGCATAATGAGAAGCATCAATGTGGTGACCTCCCGAAGGTGGAGTGCCAGAAAGAGTAGGAGCTTCTTAAAGAGACACAGGTCTAGTTTCAAGACATCAAAGTTATGTTCAATATATGCAGCATTTTTATAACAACTGAAGGTAACAATTTCTTATCATGCTGGAAAATACATAACACATCTTGGAAATATTTTTTTCTATCACAAGATTTTATTACACCTCTACTGATTTGTGTCAAAAAATGTTTTACTTTTTGTTACAGAAACTGTTTAAACAAAAGTACTCTGAGCTAGTTTTAACAATATAATTGGCCACAGCTTTTGTTGTACCACTGCAGCATACTAATGACAAAAGATAAAGTAACAAATTTAGATGCAAACATCTATCTTGCATGACTAACTTGCAGCTTTTTCATTTGCCTAATATTTTTTTCCCCTTCCACTCACGGCTGTAAAATTGTGCAACATCACACTTTTATTCATTGTGACAAACTAATTGCTCTGTGTTTATTCCTGCTTTACCCCCGTAGTTGGCACATTTGCCATCACAAGGCGAAATGCAACGCCGTCAATAATGTAAACAAATCCACAACAGCCTTTTATTCCAGCTAGAAAAGGCAATCTTGAAGGTTGCCCTCTGTGAAAATAAAAGGGAAAAATCGTGGGCTGTTTGTCTCACTAATGTCACTCATTTTACTTTTAAAACAGGCGCATTTTGGAAAATGTGCTCTTGAACCGAACCCGCCTCGCATTAATGGAAGCCAGGGTTGTTGGGAGCTGGAGGGCCGCAGCCCTCCAGGGATCTTTGATAAAAAGCCATTAGTCTCCTGTGGGCAGAACCTGCTACTTTACTGTACGTAATGGACTTAACATGACGATTGTGCAGCTTTGTGTTCTGGATTTTATTCACTGCGCAGGGATTAATCCCTAAAGGCTGATAGACGCTAAATGAATATTTATTACCCTAAAAAATGGAGGTGAATTCTGTAGCCTTGCACTCGACCCCCACAGCCTGCTGTTTTATCACAGGTGTGTTCTGGTGTTATGAAGAGCCTTCAAACAAGTCGACATAGCCGAACCCTTACATCACCAGAGTATCTCCATACAACAAGTGTTTGTGGGGGTTTTCCAAGTGGTGAAATGACGTCCACACAAGGCCACATCTACAAAGTGAACTGCTTGGATCACTTGGTTTTGTTCTGAGCCACTCCCCAATGTTATGTTATGTAACTCATTTAAGCATAAGTTACCGGATTCCAGAATTCCTTCAAATGTTCTTCAACAGCTGCAATTACACTGACTGTGAAATCTGCCTATTGGAATAAACTCGTTTTGCTGCTAGGATGAGATGATTTTTAAAAAATTTTTTTGGCTGCATCTAAATTGGTTTATTTCGCAAAACTGTTATTGAAAGACGTTTTTAACATCATGTGTTGCAAATGTTGCCATTGGCAAAAACCACAAGGAAGAAGACAGGAAGTGGCAGGAGGAGACTGGAGCAGCAGGTTTTTTTTAATGACTTCTCGCTAACAAACTTATTCACATGTGATTTTAATTGCATTTCTTATTTATGGAAACACCAGAATTGCAAAATTGTGCATTTTCAACAATAATGGAAAACAAAGTTTTGGCACATTTGGAATAGAACACAACACAAACACAACTTATTTTGAATCCACCGATCTACTGGGAGAGCTTCAAAAAGAGAGGAAATAATCTTTCATTTTTCGAGTCTTTGTCCATTATTGTTCTATAAGACCAGCTTTACTGTCTGTAAAAAATAATTTAATTTAGACTAGTGGGGCTCTTTCCATAAATAAATGGTGGGAGGTGGTATTATTGCCGGCATTTTGGATTTTACCAAATTTCCTAAATTATAATGTTTTAAAAATTATTTTTAAGTGTTTAAATGGACTAGCACCAATACCATTAAGCGATTACATACAGAGACTGCAGGGCAATAGCAGAGCTACCAGAGCAGCTTTGGAGGGAAATTGTAAGGTCCCCTTTCGAAGAACCACTTTTGCTCAAAGTGCTCAGTCTGTGAGAGGATCTGCAGCTTGGAACTCACTTCCTGTTCACTTAAAGTCTGCAACCAGTTTTAGTATGTTCAAAAATCAAACAAAACTCCGGTTATGTCAAAAACAGACCTGTACTCATTTTTATTTTTTTGCACTTCTCTGTTTGTATATATTATGTTGTGCTATTTCAAATGATTTCACTTCAATTTTTAGAGTTATTTTTTTTTTTAAAAAGCCCATCTAGGGACAAGTGCTGCGAATTAGCTGTTGCTATTGCACCATGATGCAAACATGGGACTGTTGTTTCATTCAGTTTGTCTATGTAAATGTGTGTCTGCCCCTATCAAATAAACTTTAATAATAATTGAAGTGAATTCATACACTAATATTTCCAAACAGCAAGAATTACAGGCAAGCTAGTAATGGGGCTCATTTTAAAAAAATTTAGTTAATTACAGGGTCTGTCTAACTTAAGACAACCAGACACACGGTTAGCACTAGCTTTTGGTTGGTTTACAGTTAGCTAACCGTGTCAGGGAGCTCATCTGTGGAAAAAGCTATTTCTATGTATCGGGCTAAGCATTAGCGTAAATTGACAACATTCTCTAAAAATATGTGCTCTTACCTGATATCACCAAGTTTACCTAATATGTTTTTTTTTCCGGATGTTTCATTGAATCAAGGAATGTCAAAAAAACCAACGTCTAACCCTGTGTTGTTGCTAACAAAAGGTTTAGCATTGCCTAAAGCGAGCCTGTGATTCCTGAACACTGCTACCTGGAGTGTCTAATAGTCATTTATTTAACAGCTTCACGATGGTTAGTCAACAGAGACTAGTGCTCTCATCGTCTGTCACACTGAAGGTTCTCTGATAAGACGAGCAGCACACTCAGCTGGCATTCAGATGTCATTTCAAATGTTTGACTTGCATGGCAATTGTTCAGTGCTTCAAAGAAAAGCAGAAGCAGCCAATTGTCCTCAGAAACAAGACACCCAATTATTTAAAGTCAATGACCATGAATATACTCAACAATCAGAGGCAAATTATCAGCAGATGAGGTGAGAGTCACTGAACATCACTTCTCTGTGGTTGAGAATTTTGATGTAAAATGAGAGTTTTAATTTTGACAGAAAGATATATGGTAGATCTGCCGAAATTATAAACCATATTTACCAGACAAATATGCAGGATAGTAGTATTTTTCAGAAAAATGAAAATGAGTATCTCTAAGTGGGGCATGGAAACGCACTTTGGCCAAGTAGACAAAAAGTTAAACTCTCTGACCTACATGTATGTCGAAACATGGTGGTGGCAGCATCATGCCATGCAAATGTTTTTTCAGCTTTGACAGAGAAGTTCAGAATTAATTGGGAAAATAGATGCAGAATAATCCCAGATGAAAACTTGTTGGAGGCAGCAAACATGTTTTCTGGAAAACATGTTCATGTACTAAAATGGTCAGTTAAGAGTCCAGATGTGAGAATTGATGTTCATTGCAGCACCATAGCCACCCAACCTGACCGAGTGTGAGTTACTTTACACAGAACTGTCAAAAATCGTAGTGAAATTTGGATCTGTGTAGTACTTAGAGTGGCTGAATTATACAACGGTATATTAGGATAATTGAAAATAGATAAAGATGATTTCCGCCAAAAAAAGCTCAGACATTTTTATTTTAATTTTTAACTTTTGAAACTCAAAAGATTTCCAAAGGTTGAACATTTTCATCTGTTGAAACTCAGAAATTCCCAAATTTTTCCTAGAAAATTTGTGAGATTAAGCTCAAAATTTCTGAATCTTTCCTCACAAAATGCTCAGAAATTAAAAGGTTTTGTTCTAGAACAATTTGGAGTGTTGTTTGGCAAAAATGTACTCTTTTTTTTCTCCTTAACTACAATGGTCCTAATACGTCATTGTAGAATTGATACACACAACAGCTTGTAGATCTATATTTGAAAAAAGCAACAAAAAAAATCCACGTATGCCTTATATTCCACTTAAAAATACTGCACAACTTTTTGTTGATTTATCTCAAAAAATGTCAAAATGATCAATTAAAGTTTGCCGTTGTAGCACGAGAAAACACAAACAGCTGTAAGGTGTATAAATAACTGTTAGGCTACAGAAAAGCTGTAAAATACTGATAGAATACTGATGCTCATAGAAACCATTTTACAATATTTCAATCCCTATGTCAACAGTTTGAAAAGAGCAAGAACAACTATATAAACCTTTGCCTGCAGCATGATTCCCCTGGACACAGAGCCCCCATCTCTCTCTCCTCTCTCTCTCTCTCTCTCTCTCTCTCTCTCTCTCTCTCTCTCTCTTTTAAAATCCCCTCAGTGAGGGAAGAATTCCCAACCAGATATGAAGAGGCCACCTCTGACAGGAAAGAGAATCTGCTCTCTGTCAGTCTGCCGCTGTTTTCAGTTGTCGAGTCGTCTTGTGGAAAGCAAAGCCCACAGTGAGGTAGCTGCTCCTTTCTTCACCGTTTGGCCCAAAGCAGTGGCTCCCAGACAGGTTGACCCAGACAGAGCAATTTATTTCAATTTTGTTGTGTCGCAACTTTATTTTTTTTTCTAAACTTGGCACAGCAAGAAAGATGACTCTCCTAGTTTTAGATTGGAGGTGTAATTTCTTTCTTTCTTCTTTTTTTTCTTTTTCACTGTGTAGTTACAGTGAATTGTAGTCTGAATCAGTGGAATGGAAGTAAAAAATGTTTTCTTTTTATTTCTAAGCATAAGACACAATTTGAGAAAAAATTAAGTCCTGTCATGTCTATGAAGCATGTCATTCTGCTGCAGCCTCTCTGAAGAGAGCATGTACATTGGGACAAAGACTGTAAAATTCAGTGTGGTACAGTGTCAGTGTATATTGTTCTTCATATTTAAGGATATACTAACAATCTCGTGATGGTTAATTTAACAAATTTACTTCTTGTTTTAAGATTTAAAGCTTCCTGTCATATTGGCTTTTGCCTCTGCTTGAGATCTTGGTTTTAAGGGTTATTGTTGCCTTTACTGGACAGAACTTTGGCCAGTAGTGTTGTTTATAGTGCTTCACATATAAAATGTTGTCAACAAGGCATTTGGGAAAACTGAAGGAGAACAAAACTTCACCAGTGCAGACAGAACATCAGCATATCGTATCACCTGACGATTTAGGTAGCGTGGAAAAAATGAGATTGCCTCATTAAATATCCAGTTCCTCCCATGGAAGTGAAACTTTTGGGTCTCTTTCTGATTGTACAATTATGACATTTGACGCATTGAAGACAGAAACTATGTGCGTTCACACCAGCCCTGTTTAGTGTGCTTTCATCGCACACTAGTCTGTTTGCCTAGAAAATCTGGTTTGTTTGGGAAGGTAGGAATGAGTCTGTCTAAAAACCTAGCTTTGAAATAAACTGTGGTTCAATTAATATGTGGATCCAAATGGACTACAGACCGCTCCGAAAGCAGGAAGTGAACAACGGCGCAGGGCATTCTGGGTAAATAAAACCAAAACAAACGATCGTACCTCTCTCGTACATACCTAGCAGAAGAAATGGCTCGTGGTCTTTCGACAAAAACAAAAAAGAAATCCTGCCACCGCTCCAGTCTGATGCTACTCTGTTTCTATTTACACTTCATGAAGAAGGAAGTGGCACTCTTCTTCGGATGTTTTCGTGTCGTTTCTTTCAGCAGTTCTTGGTGCAGCGCCACCACAGGAGACAGGGAAGAAAAGGCTGAACATGTAGCAAATGTTGCAATTTTGGTCCCCAACTGAACGAACCGACCTCGAAACGTTCGCCTGATCTCTTCCACAAAGACATTGTGTCACACCAAAAGTACGCCTAGAAAAAAAACAACAAAGACGGTTTTGCAGTTTGTTAGCGGACGAAGCAACTGGTATTTACAGCCGAGTAAAAGGAACTCTGTTGACATCCAATAACAACATATCGTAATGAGCCAACTGTTTTCCTAGTTGCAACAAGCTCGTTCTGCATCTTTTTCTTTACTGTCACTTGATTCAGCAGTCCCCACAGAGGGAATACATTCCAGTCGCTTGATTACTGAAGTACCTACAGTGTCAACACGGAGTTTTCTATCACTTTCACTCTCCCGCCTGCCGAGCGGCTCGAAGAATTCAGCTTTTTACCCGAGAAAAAGTGTTAGTGTCACGCTCTGCCCACCGAGATATGCACAACCACAGAGTAACCTGACAGCGCCTCAGATTTGCATTAAAGTCTTTCTGATGTCATTTTAAGAATCTGAAATGGCTTTCATGCAAATGGTGAAACTCTCCCTCGTGACTGCCTGTCTGGTGATTTAGGGCACTTCTTAAAATGATTTTTTTTCTTTTTTTTTTTTTTTTTGCTGCAGTGCAGTTCAAACCGCAGAGCTAACTCGCTCTTTATAACATCAACCCTGCTAGAGTTGCACAAAATTGCAAATCAGTGGCTGGTGACAGTCTCTGTCATGTTTGCTGTGACAAAGAGAGAGAGAGACAGAGAGGGAGAGAAAGAGGGAGAGGTGGAGGAGAAGGAAAGAAAGGGAGGCAGCCAAGCCGGTATCTAACACCTGCAAATAGAAACTGTCACAGGTTGATAACAAACCTAGAGGACGCTGAGCAGAATAAACACTTGCGCCCTGCAGTGCTGCTGTTTAATGAGGTTTTTTCCCTATGATGCATGTGAGTCGGAAGGAAGGAAGAGTGGCTTGTGTTTCCCAGGGAAAGCCGGCAGAAGGAGAAGTGTGTTTGTCCTGGTCGCCACACGTTTTCACCAAAGAGCCTGTGGGGGAAAAAAAAAAAAGAAGCAGAGATGGAGTCACGGCCACGGCCGGGCGCTTCGCTGCATCTCTGATTTAGTGCAGGGAGACGCAAGGCAACGGGGAAATGAAATGGGACCCCCCCCCCCCCCCACCTCCCTCGTCTCCTCATCGGCAGCTGAGGTTGGAGGCTAGGTCATTAAAGCTAACAGTCGCATCCACTAACTAGCCTTAGCATTGATGACAGGTGTGCTGGCTGCAGAGTAGCAGAGATCAAGGGGGTGAAGGAGACAGGTGATTGACAGCACTAAGACCCGCCTCCTGCCTCTGATTGGTTGTTTCTAGTTTGCACTAGAAGAAGATGGTGGATTTTTAATTTTTTTTTCAATACACATTATCTGTCTCATATTGTCAAGACAAAGTGACAGCTTCAACAAATATGTAAAAAAATGTTTTAAGTTAAACTTAAGTTAGCATGACCATCAATGACGGCAGATAACGGTAAGCTGATTCGCTGCCATTAGCACATTTAGCAGTGTGTTCACAAGGTTGATTGACAGCATTTGGATCCTCCTCCTGACTCTGATTAGCTGTTTTTGGTCGGTGCATTTCTTCAGATGTCAATTGAAGAAGTGGATGAGATCCAACATTTCACAAATTATCCGTCTCAATCTGTCAGGACATGGTGACCGTTTTAACAGATATGTAGAAAACATTTACTAGAGCAGAATGTTTGTTTTTAATCGACTATAAAAAGAAAAAAAGTAGCAGAATTACTCTCTGGTGTTCATACAACATGGTTTGATTTACTGCAGTGGAGTGGTGGTTAAACACAGTGGTTGTTGCTGCAGTCGGAGCGTGCGGCTCTACGTCTATCGTGATAAATGATTGAACTATACACCCACAAGCCATCACAGCAGCCTAAACATCGCATTTAGGCTGCAGGATTTTCCTCAAGTCTGTGCTAAAAAGAGGCATAAAGTGTGTTGCAATTGCATCCATGTGTCTTCAAGTATTTCACACTAATATTTCAGGAACATATTTTTATGTATATTAAGGCATTTGATGCAGTAGGCCAAAACAGTGGTGTATACATCTGTAGTGGAAGGAAATGAAAGGGAAATTGAACTTATTTCTATAGACACACCAGCCACTCAGTGTTTGTTTTTTTTTTTGTTTATTTTTTTTACACCCGAGTGCAAAACAATTTTAGAAATGTGTTAGGAGTGAGACATTCATTTTAATCTCGGCTTCCCAAGTCAAGATTTTGTAGAGACAAATTCACAGATTGAAATGACACCATGTGCCTGGAAAACGCATAACACTGCTTTAAAAGGCAGTGTGCAGCAATGTCCAGTTTTCCAAATATGTTCGATGAATGCTATATTATGACGATGAGGTTGTGGCAATGGACAATAGGGAAGAGACTATGGGTGAAGGCTGGCTTCTTGGTGAGTCCATGAAAACCTAATAAAGTGAAATTCTAACTCTTCAACCCAAAGTACTCTTCTGCTCTGACCTTCACAGGAATCGGTACCCAGACTCTACTCAGTTGTACCCTTCATACCACCTATCAATTCATACCATACCAACCTTATTTATAAAGCACTTTAAAACAACCACAGCTGATACAAAGTGCTGTGCATTAAAACACAGTATAATAAAATAAAATAAAAATAAAAAAACTCTTACAGTTTAAAAACAAAAACATACACTTTAAGACTAGATCCTGTTTGAGTTAAAAGCCAAGTAAAATAGATGGGTTTTAAGACGAACTTTAAAAGTGGAACGTCATAAAGGCCTATGACAGAGAAGCTCTGTCCCTCTGAGCTTCCTTCTAGATCTTGGTACCTCCATGAGCAGCTGATTTGCGGACCTGAGAGACCGATAAGGTATGTAGGGGTGAAGAAGCTCAGAGAGGTAAGCCGGGGCAAGATTATGTAGTGATTTAAAAACAAACATAAGAATCTTAAAATGAATCCTAAAATATACGGACAGCCAGTGAAGTGAATTCAACATAGTATACCGTAGCCCGACCCGTGGCTGACGCGTTCTAGAGGGGCCTGTCAGTTTTTTTTTCGCCTCCATCTTCAAATCTGACCATTTGCTCACCTCAGCCATGGTCCTCTGTGAGCCACTCAGTGAACTGACAGCAGTAACAACGTGTTGCCACTCGATGAACCAACATTTGTCAGGCCACGACAAGCAGGATGAGTTTCCGATTCTCCACTTCACTCACCGTCACATTTCTGCCTCGCTGATATTGCATTTCTTTTCTCGGTTGTCCGCGGTTACCACTGATAATCACCAAAGGACACTGATCAGCAGAGTAATTTCAGTACTCCGTCACATTTATGGCATGACTGCCACTGACACTTATGGTTTATTGTTGGTGTTCAGATGGCAGAACATTTAGTTATAGCTCTGATTAATAAAGGAAAATTACAGATGTGCGCACACCAGCATGCTGAATTATTCTTGTACACTGTATTTTGCCTTTTGGGCGTACAAATACTTGAGACGCCAGGTAACTGTGGAGATTGTTGGAGTTCAGTGATTTCCATGTCATGTTTTGGAATCTAGGTTGAGATAATCCCTCACACGGCTGAACCCCAACCAGGAGCCTTAAATGCTCCCAAACAGCAGGATGAATCTGTGCTTTCAAGTCATTTAAAACCAAACTATGACTAGCAATAGCAAGCTATTGTATGATGGAGTATTAGGGCCATGCTAAGTAAATTGATAAAATAAAATTAATAGAAGAAAGCCTTCAAATTATGAAAAGTCATAATATTACAAGATCACAGTAGAAAGAATACAAGAATACCAGGATAACATCACCAGAATAAAGCACTTTGAATTGCTTTGTTGCTGAAAATGTGCTATATATAAAATTACCTCAACTAACCTAACAACATTACAATGTTATTCTCGAAATATACAACTTTATTCCCAAAATGCTACTACTTTATCTCATTATTTCATCTTTGTCATATAACTTTATTTTTGTAATATGACTATTCTCAATTTTATGACTTTATTCTCGTAATTTTATATTTATTTTTTTTCTTAGTATGGTCGCAATATTGTGTTATGCTATTGAATATGTGTTCCAAAAAGCTGGCCAGTGAGTGTTGGAATGAACAAAAAATAAACAAGTCTGCTGAAATAATTATAATTCTGCAAAAAGGGGCCTCCATATGACTTGCTGTCACACCACTCAAGTTCTTTTACTTTGGCATAAAAACCATGAGGCAAGTATGAGGCAGTGACACTTGACTCACATCACACTAAAAAGCATAGAAAAAGCAGCAGTGTGTCACGGTGACAAAGTACTATTATTACAGAGCATTGTTGGCCCCTCAGAAACCTCAACTCAAGGTTGTCTGCAGTCACTTTGAACATTCAGTGCCTCGGAGAAGCATTTGAACACCTGGATTCTTTTATGTTCGATGGATATATTTTACTGGGATTTGAATGGTATACAACGTAAATCTCACATTGTTTGGACATGGAAGCTAAATCACACAAGTACTAAAATAAAGCTGAAAATAAAAGTGCCAAAAAAGTGACGTATCAGCTAAAAAGTTGGGGGGGTTTCCAACTTTGAGCTAGCTAAGCAGCTAGCTAGCCCAAAGCTAAAAAAATGACTGTCGGAAGGAATAATTTTCTTTTCTATTTGTGTAGAAATAAAAAAATTAGGACAGTTAAGGAACCAGCTAGCTAACTATGTAAATTGCTAAGTGCCTAGCTAGCTACTTGGCTACCTGATAACCGCTAATCAATTTTTTGATTTTTCAGCTTTGAGCTACCTAAGTAGCCCAGCTTATTGCTATCAAGCCAGCTAAGTAATGTGCTAGCTAAAGCTGGAAATAAAACTAGTTAGCTGTTATGTAGGTAGCTATGTATCTAGCTAAGTACTTAGCTTCTTACTTAGCTGGCTAGCTGGAGTTAACAGACATAAATTTCCCTTATCTACAAAAAGGAAAATGTTTCCCTCCCATAAAAGAAAGAAACAATTCCATGCTGAACAACAGTACCTCATGGGAATTGTATCTTCTTGTTGCTGAATAATAAATAAAGCAACAATCTCTGATGCCGACAGCGAATTAACTGTTCACACCCACAATGCTGTGTTTGAAATGTTTGAGATGTAGGCTACTGGGTGTAGCGGCATGCAAATTTCACTCCGCTTTAGTCCAACATAGTCTCATTTATCCAGGAATGTGGGGGATCGCTGCTACTTGTCTCACAGTTGGGAAAATTTAAATGATGATAATAGAGAGTGGGTGGGATACAGTGCTGTATAAAAAGTATTTGCCCACCTTATAGATTCTTTGTGTTCTCACTTTTTCTTTTTTTCTTGTCACACCATAATTTTTAGACCATTTTAGAGCATCAAACTAATTTCAAAATGAAAGGTAACGGCAATCAAAATGCTTTCCAAACTTACTCTTTTTTTAACCTTACATCATATTAGAGTGGTTGAGAAATTCTTCGATCTTCCACAGCAACTATTCAGCATCTATACTGCCCCTTTAAAACTTATTTCTGCCATTAGGCAGGCAACTATGGTCATCTGTATGTTGTCAGGCTCAATCCGAACGTACATGAGCTGAAGGTCATTAAAGGTGCCTGAGGGTTTCCTGGTTGAAAGCAGAGTTCCTGGTTACAGTAACAAGCCGTCCAGCTCCTGAAGCTGCCCTGCCGACGGTGTGATGTTTTCCTTTAGAAATGCGGCATTAGTTATACATGAGATGTAAAGACACACACTGTCCACAACATTTCACTTTCGGCCAATGGAATATTTCCCTAACATGTTGCTCAGAAATGATCTTTAAGATGTTTCTTGGCAAACACGAGTCAGGCTTAAGAGCTGTGCTTTTCACCTTGGAACTTCATTTTATATTTAAGTGTCAGATTCCTGGTGTGTATCACTAAAACTCAAGTTAATTAATTTACTAATTTATTAATTTACTTTTTGAAATAATGCCAGATTCTTCTTACTTTTTTCCCATTAATTGAAATGGTATTTGATAAAGATTGGTTAACTCAACTTTTCTTTGTCTGATATAAAAATTAGTTTGAGAATCTGAAATATTTATGGATGACAAATGAAACACTAAAAGCTGTTTTTCCACTGCGTTCTCAGGTGGAATGAAAAAATATGTCCTCATTTTTCTTCGTGGAGCTTAGACTTTAGTCTCTTTCCTTTAAGGCGCTGAGAACAAGTCTGAAGTCTGTTGGAGAAATATGAATCAAATGTTCACTGAACACGAACCAAGGAAACAAAGAAAAATAATGAAGTTTTTTCTTATTTAAAGACCGCTTTAATCTATGATCCGTTTACCGCTGTGAGTTGAACAAACGGCGGGCCTCTTGCCATGTTGCCATTAACCTATAATGCCACACACCTAATGAAAATAAACACCTTTTAATTTTGCAGCGCAATCATTTTTTTTCTTCCTCCTAATCTGGTTTTGGTTTCTTGAAGCACGCTCTCTATTCTGTACGATGATTGTCAAAAGTTCATTATTGAAACAAATAGGTGGGATCGGCGCGGCGACTCCGATAACAAGGTTCTTTTCCCCAGCTCTGTAATGAATGGAATAATCAGCTCAGTGAGCCTGCTGTCGAATGAACGTCAGCACTAAACCATTTCTCATCCATGGCGTTTCTCCCTCAGTGAGCTCATTAGTGTGCTGTTGAACGCAGCTCACCACTGCTATGCAACACACTCATTATTGAACATTTTATTCATTTTATTTTTTTTTTTGGAGGGGAGGATATTTACTTTTTCCCTCTAAAGTGGTCAGAGCACTACATTAGCCCTCTGATAAACTTCAAACATGGAATTTAAAATTTAAAGGAATATTCTTTTTACAAAGTTTTGTTAAAAGAAAACTTACTTGTGGTAGCTAGCTCTGTCGTCAGTTAGCACAAATCCAGATTAGTTGTTTGCGGCGGCTAAAGCTAACAGTCGTTAACCGTGTTTCCATCAACGCATCGCAACAGAAAAGGTTGATGAAAATAGCATCATTTGAAAAAAGCTTCACAAAAAAGTTTCTACGCTCGCTTAAAGTGGTTTTCATTTTCATGCGAAAATTTGGCAAATAACATTACGCTAACATTTAGCCAGTATGACTGATTAGCTGTTTCACTAAAATCACATTCCTTTCTCAACAACTCCAGACAGCATGTAGCAGAACAATTACAAGTTGCTAAGTATCAAGCTGAATGGTACATGCTAGTTTGCAACCTTTACTTCTTGTTCATTGCTACCATGTGTTGACATCTGATGAATCATAGTTTGCAGCCTGGTTGACTCACTCTAAACCAGAGGACTGGAATGTGTTTATTCTCTCTTTTTTTATTTGATTGTTTAAAACTGGCAGAACAATTGGATGGAAAGGCCATTCAAGTCGAGGGACCACAACACTGTATTATGTACCTTTACCCCATCAACCGCACCACATTGGACAGTGATTCACACAAAAATCCGATATTTTATATGTCACATTTCTAACAAAAATAAATAAATTACAGTAATTCAGAAGCTCTTAATTAGCTGACTCACTTAATACCGAACAAGCTAAAGTATTTGAAAAGCGCAATTCGTGTCATTGTCTAAGGCAGTGTTTCTCAACCCTGGTCCTCACCGCCCCCCTGTCCTGCATGTTTTAGGTATTTCCCTTCTGCTACACACCTGAATTGAATCTCTGGACGATTAACAGGCTTCTGCAGTACTTGATGGTCATGCAATCATTTTAATCAGCTATTCTGGAATAGAGGCACATCTAAAACATGCAACCCTGGTCCCTTAGACCAGGGTTGAGAAACACTGGTCTAAGGGATGGAAGAGGGAAACTGTGTAGGACCAGTGGAGAATGATAAATACTGTCGTTTTGAACCGGTACACATGCAGCAACAGCAACTAAGAATATAGGTAATGAGGCAGTTATTTCTTCAGCATAATTTAAAAAAGACCCCTATTTAGATACTGTATTCCTGTTGGGGGTGGACGATGCTCGATCATAGTGAGTTTGTACTTTAAAAATTTGACCTACTGTCTCGTACGTCATAAGTACGCACTGCTCTATGGACGCCAAACAACACAAACACAAAGTCTTTTTGACCAGGGCTCCATCAAACCCTTCCTACCTGACATTCAGTCTGACAAAAAAAATACACAAAAGTACAATAGAGTCAATAATACTACCTCAAGCTGTCAAAAGTTTAAGCTGCATTATTGACAGGTAGTATTCTGTACGTTCTACAACCTGTCGTGATGTCAGTAGACACAAAGAGCTATGATGGCAGGACGCTGTCCGTGTCAAAAGACACACCTCACATTGAACAAAGTTTGGGTGTCTCACTCTGCAAAGTGAGGAGCTATAAAGTCTGAGTGGGGAAGATAACAGTGATTCAATAATCCTGTTGCATTTTGACCAAAACATGTCGCAGACATGTCTTTAAACTCCTCTTGGAAATCACGTCCGCTGGTGAAACGAGGGGCGTATTGTGAAACCTTCAAAGGGCTCGCGTCAACTCTCCTATTGAGATTTTTTTCTCTTCCCCTGGTCAACATCTTTTTCATCTCGAGGAAAAGCACCCATCTTTTAGTGCTGATAGCACTGTCAGACTCAGCACTGTTATTTGTCTGCGGTTGGGGGCTGTGTTTGTGTGCCGGCCTGTGATCCCTGTCAAAGCACAGACTGTAAGGCATTTTCCCAAAACGTCGTAACCACTGAAGCCTACTTTCATTTTCCTGCCTTTGAAGTGAAGTCGTCGCATGGTGTTGAGGAGTCCCAATAATAAGAGGAGATGAATAAGTATGGCGACGAGGGCCGCTGTCGTTTCCTGTGCTGTTCCTATTGATTGCTGGATAATCATCACACTTTACAGCCACTTGGTAAATATTCCTGAACCTTGACCTTTTTCACACTTTGTCATGCCCACAAACGTTCACATGTTTTATTGAAATTTTATGTGATACACAATTGTTGGGGGGGAAATGATATTTAGTTTTTAATAGTCTTAATCCCCTTTAATTTATATTCACCCCCCTTCTTTTGGAAGTTAGTATAAATGAAGTCACCGTCTAGGTGAAGGTTTTAGGCAAGCTCTTAAAATTGTCACCCAATTTTCAAAAACAGACAACAAGCATGGCGATAAAAAAGCTACTTTAGGTTTGATGGTAGAGTGCACGGCTTGGCCTTACACTGTGATGGTAAAACAGATGGAAGGTCTGGGGGGAAGAAGGTTGAACCTGATGTTGCTGCACCACCATCTGCACCATATTTTCAAACAGCACAATAAAACTGGACTATTTGAAAGAGTACATGAGGAAAACAATATTTGATATTCAAACACTTGTGACCTTTCAGATGAAAGAGGTGATTCTTTCTTTAAAGTTTGTAAGAGTTGGTAGACCGTACCGTACCTTTCTCCTACATTTGAGTTGCATTATTCAAAAATTGCTCCCCTCAGGCACTTTTGCTGATTTAATATATGCTGAAATTACTAATACCAAAATAAAACAGAAGTCAAATTTAGGCGTTTAAGTGTTTTATTCATTCAACAGACCTTAACACTTGAATTTGTGTGTGTTTAGTCAAGCACATATACAGATGTAAGTTCTTGGCTTGGCTTGTTTGACCACATCAGTTTGACCCGTTGGAGCGAGGGCGTTCGTCCTCTGAAGGGGTTCTGTGACGTTGGACTCTGAAATATTGGCAATGGGACTTTTGGGGGTCCTGTGAATTGTTGACTTGCTTTCTTCATGGACTGGGTTTGGTCCGCTGGATTCTCCAGATGAGTGACCGGGCTGAGCTCTCAAGAGCTTAACGTCCAGTGGCCTTGTCGCATTTGTTGACAAAAACTCAAAGGAGCTTTGTTGTCGAGCGATTTTCTCCACCGGGAGAGGCCACCGGTTCCGGGGTGCGCTTGGGACACAGTCGGATGGTCAAAAACATTAACTCTAATGGGTTTTTCCTGCCCATTCTTCCTGACCTCATTGGAAAATGTCACGAGGCCAATGAGAGATTGCAAGAGACGTTTGTACGGACTTATGAGCAGCAAGCCACGATGGAACACAAATATCAGCACAATTACAAGCAACTCCACTTGTTTTCTTGGTCAGGCCTGAGTAACTTGAAGGTTCTGTACAGTATGTGAGCTGACTTCTACTACAACTATGGATTGTTGTGAAGAACAATTAACTCTCTTGCAAATTTCTTGGGTTTTTCCTTTTTGAACAATCCACTTTTAAAGGCGTATTGTGTATTTTCCAAACATGCAGCACAATTATTGTTATTGTTATGACAATGCTTTGTGTATCAAATATCACTAAAAAGAAATTTCACTTCCTGATTTATCGCCTTGAAATTGGTTCTCTGTCTCTTCAAGAGACTCCTGCCCTAATGAGGTCATCACAACACGGCTCCTATATGTACCTTTTAACAACGTTTTTACCAGTGTTGCTCTGACAAGTAGCTCCTATAATGAGCTCAGCAGATGCACAGTTCCTCCAGTTGTTTGCTAATTGCTGCTAGCTAGTCTGAAGGAGCTAAAAAAGCTTTGAAACTGCAGCTCTGAGGAGGAGCTACGTCTTGAAGGCGGAGCTAGACCCACCAAGATGTTTTGACCAGCTGGTTGCCATGAGAGACTGAAAGATTTCTCAAACAGGCATGAAAGAATCAAAGCAACACTCCAGGTATGTTTTTTAATGTCAAACAAAAGAAACCCTGGAAAATACAAAATTAAATTTTTTGAATGATGTTTTCATTTGTTAAAGAAATAAAACATCAAAATGCTATAATCACTTGTTCTTTTTTATCTAGACCAAAATGCGCCCTTCTGAAATCAATTTTGCTTTTTTTTCTTACAGTACATTTCTGAATTTGAAAAGCAATATTACCAAAGCCACATTTTTGTAATTTGGTCCAACAGGAGCGGTAAGACATAAGGAGATCAGACAGAATCCGGTAATGGAAGGCAGGTCTGACTGCCGTACCATGAAAAACAATCCACAATGATCCAGTTGGGATGTAATAAATGCATGAATGACCTGCACCAAGTATTTTTAGAAGATAAAAATTATATCACTTCTGATCCAAGCCTTAGATTTAAATAATGACAATGTACGACTGAAAACACCTAGTCTTCAAAATCCAAATCTGAAA
This sequence comes from Poecilia picta, assembly GCA_033032245.1. Lineage (NCBI taxonomy): Eukaryota > Metazoa > Chordata > Actinopteri > Cyprinodontiformes > Poeciliidae > Poecilia > Poecilia picta. The sequence continues at coordinate 23,537,068 of CM065374.1, forward strand.
TTGAAATAAAATTTCCTCAAGTCTTTCCTCTGTGACTTTACAAACGGCCCAAGGCTGAGAGTTTTAGTCCTACGTTACACACCACTGCTGAGTAAAAAACCGGGAGACTGAAATTCCTGACAAATGGTGGGAAAGAAAAATTTTCGGGCTTCCTTGCTGGCATTTTTCAGATTTGTTTTTGCAGAAATCAGGATGCCAAGGAGTGTTTGGTGAAATTTAGGGAAAAGTTAAGGGACAGAATTATGTATTTTCAAAGCATACAATGTCATTTTATAGAAGAATCAAGTTACCTTCAGTTGATATAAAAAATGCTGCATATATGTAATATAAGAAATTTAATTTCATATTTTAATGTAGGAGCCATGTTTCAATGACTTCCTGAAGGCAGGAGCAGGAGTTTTTAAAGAGACAGAGACCCAATTTCAAGTTGTTAACCCTTTAGCTATGTTTTTACCAGCGTTTCATAGCTTCTATAATGAGTGTTTGCTAATTGCTGCTGGCTAGTCTGAAGGAGCAGAGTGGGTGAGGGCTGCTCTGTGAGGTGGAAGCTTGGAAACTGCACCTCTGAGGTGGAGCTGTACTTTGGAGGCGGGGCTAAGTCCAACCAGGCATTTTCTACAGTTGACTGGTTGCCATGGAGGTTAAGGGATTTCTGAAGGTATGATGGTATGAAGGAATAAAAAAACATGAGTAAAGCTCAAAAAAGTTGATTTCACATAACATTTCCCCTTTTGCGCATAATTAATGTTTTAATGTTTTTAATATTTTTTTTTTTTTGTATTTTAAACAATTTGTGGAAAGCAAACATGCCTGACTTTTTTCCCTGTATTGTCAATAAATCATACTATGACTTTCCAGAAATTTATTGTAGAGAATCTGTTTTTATATATATTTTTATATATAAAAGTTCTCTTTAGCACTGTTGTCAGTGCTCATTGTCCTTTGGTCACTCTGTAACTAATCTAACATCATATGTAGGGTCACTGTTTGCTTAGAAGACAGTCTGTGCCCAAGTTGTAGTTTCCTGGCTGACATCGTTGAGTTCTTGCTTCGATATTTTCACATAATGTTCTTTCGTCTTCATCATAATGCCATTTAGTCTCTGCAGCAAAACATTTGGTTCAACTGAATTTAAAAATACTTTATTTACTCCAAAGGGAAATGAAATGTCATTACTGATATCATCCAAGTATCTTCCCAGAGTTGCTGTGGATAAATCTTGTATGGTTAGAAATCTGGCAGACAGGGATTCAGTCCTTCTAAAGCTTAAAGGGGCCACATGGTATCATTTTTCAGCGCAATGAAGAAACTTCAGTTGTTATAAAAAGGCTATATACTGTATATGACAAAGGAAATTTGACTTCTTGATTTAATGTCTTGAAATTGGGTGTCTGCCTCTTTAAGAAACTCCTGCTCTTTCTTTCCCCCTTCAGGAAGACATCACAACATGGCTCCTCTATTAAGCCTTTAACAAACTGGTTCATATAATGACCTTAACATTTCCACCAAGTGTTTGCTAATTGCTGCTTACTAGTCTGAAGGAGCAGAGTGGGCGAGTCACCATTTGTTTAATGCTTTAAATTAACAATTGACTCAAAACAAGAATATTATTGTATATCTCAATAATTTCTTGGACAGTTGATTGCAAAATTGATCTTGACACAACCATAGCATGACACTGCCGCTCCCGTACACCACACCTGGGACGGTGCCAACAGGACTGCAAGCTTTCCAGTTTTTCCTTTAAACATAACATGGCCAGACTATTTAATTTGAATTTCATCAGTGTCAGTGGAATGGAGAACATGTACATCAGCTGTTTAATATTTAGCTGCTTTGTCACACATTTCAGCTTCCAACTGGCCTTATTTCTGTCGTCTTCAGTGATGAAAATTACCATCATCATCATCATCATCCGCTAAAACTGTCTCGATTCTCATAAGGACTGAAGGATATTTTTGTATTGTTCTTTTTCTTCTGGCTGCAGCCTCATCTTCAGCCCAGTGAGGCAAACACTAAAAGCCATAGTCCAATTAGGAAGGAATGACATGTTTTTTTTTAAAAATTACACCACATCTGCTTGTTTAAAAATGCAACGCCTTGGGTTGCTTTAGAGATGCACACATCTCTTTTTGCACAGGCTACCTTAGGGGAAAACTCATACAGGTTGATGTCTCGCCAGGCACTTTTCTTGCGTTTTCTCCCTCCCCTCTTCCATTCCAGCCCCTCAAGTTTATGAGAGATAATGTTGCCAGTAAGTAATTATTGATATCATGAGCAGGAGGAGGAGGAAGCGTTATCTCCTGAAATGGCATCGGGTCCCCTGGCGTCACGTTTAGAGGTCGAATGCATCTCAAGTATTTTTAAAAGCTGGATGCTGAGAAAGTAAAAAAAAAAAAAAAAAAAAGAAAACGTTCCGACACGGTGCCTGCTTTGGGGCTTGATGATCATGTTCCAGATGTCGGTGCTCTCCAAGTATCTCTCCACTCACTAATTCAGTGTAGCACAGCAGCTATTTATATACACATTTCAGGAATTAATAGTCAAGTTATGTAAAGTCAAACATATATGAAACTATCACTGATTTGACAAGTTTAATTTTTTAATTCGTCCCATAAAGTATTGAAACTACCGTATTTTCTGCACTATAAGGCGCACCTTAAACAAATGGCCTATTTTAAAACTTTTTCATATATAAAGCGCACCGCATTATAAGGTGCATAGAATAGATGCTACAGTTTGGGTTGCTAATTTGTTCCGTACTCTATTATTACACACCCACATTTGGAAAGAAGTGGTCCCCAAGTACTTTATATAGTATCTGCCCCAGTAGTTGTTTCACTCACTGTGTTGGTGTTGCGAAATTGTGCCCAACTGCTTTCTGGGTAACACAGACCAACCAACACGATGCTGCCGCAGCCTCTGTCTCTCTTCCCCCGCTCTCCACCACCCCTGGCTTTAAATGTATTATCAAACTTTATTAACAAACCAGTGTTCTGACAACTATCCCAGGATGCACCACACATTTCTTCTTCTACGGGGTAAAATGAAGTCGGCGGCTGCTTACTGTAGTTGCTAGACCTGATGTGGCTCAATATTGGTCCATATATAAGGCGCACTGGATTATAAGGCACACTGTTGGCTTTTGAGGAAATTGAAGGTTTTTATGTGCGCCTTATAGTGCGGAAAATATGGTACACACATCATGGCAATGTGTGCTGCCACATATCGCATGGGCATGCAAAATGTGTTGCAATAGGATGCTGACATAAAGTCACACACAGTCTTAACCCTGACATTTTTTATTTTTCTTTTCTGCAACACAAAAGAAAAAAAAAAACCTATGTGTTTTGATGATAGTAGCTTGACGCTCTTGGGGGCCCTCTGGTGGTGTGGCGGCCCTAAGCAGCCGCTCATCTCAAATATGCCTTGGGCCGGCTCTTTCAGTTGACTCCAAGGCAGGATACAAGGTAAACTATGCCACTTTTTATATGAATATGTAAAAATGTAGTTAGATTGTGAAAAGCATGTAATTTTTTGTGATTTCAACTTGAGGTTGAAGGTTTAAATTTTTAGCAGCTTTGCCTTCACAGCTTAAACACACAACGTGAAAGAAACAAGGCAAAAATTTACTGCTGCTTTGACATCTGCGCTCCATTACCTCTGCACTGAAGCTGAGGGAGTCAGAAATGAAGGCTTTACCAAAACATTATCTGTAACAAAGAAGAAAAATAATGGCTAACATATTTTGTGTTCCATTAAACGTGAAACTTAGAATAAGATGGAAGTTTAAAATCAATAGCATCTTCATGGCAACAAACATGTAAGTGTGAACATTCACTGGTTTCTCTATTGTGCATTATTACCTGTTAAAACATTTTAGTTGAATTTATTGATTTATATTAAGCCAGTCCAGCTGCCTTGGAATATTTCTTTACATCTTCATAAAAATATGTATTTGTGTATTTTTTGTCTTTACAGTCAACCCCGAATATCAAAATTGGCAACAAAATTCTGATCTCATTATTTTCCTCAGGCTATGCTTGTTTGTTTGTTGTTCCCCTTTATCTGCATGTGGAAGTCATCGTTTAAAGCTCGTCTTGTGTTTCTATTCAAAAATATCAAAAAGCCTTCAAAGCCTGATCCGGGGCCACTCTTCAAAGAAAGTCTGCTAATTTTTGCTAAGTTTCTATTAAAAAAACTAAACAAAAACAAAAACAAAAAAAAACCAGAACATGACCTATAACTTCCTAAAGGAACTTTAAAAGAGAATTTTCTTTTATATTTGTATGTTGGAAGAAAACAAGATCTCTCTCTTTTTTTTGCGTGATGCTAATGAAGGGAGTAATTAGGTCTCTCAGGCTACCGCTGAAAGAACGTCAGCATTAAACCATTTCTCCATTGTTGCTTCCTGTTTCAATAAGGCCTCATAGACTTTATACATTTCTACTCGTCTCTCTCCCTGACAGTAGAAGATGTGGCTAATCTATACCGTTGTCCTTACCCTTAATGCAGAACAAACACACTTCATCAAAACGAGAGTTAAAATCTGCCTTGTTGCATCTCACGCCTCTGGTGCTTTACATCGACTCTCAATAAGCAAGATCTCTTGGGCTGCTGTGGAGGCGCAGGGGTTAAGCACAAGTTACACAAGGAGGCCTTATCACTGTCCTAAACAGGTACTGGAGCGACAATACTTGATTAGTATTGATTCAACACGTTGGACTGACACAACAAACCGTCGTCCTCCTACGACTTCCTGTGAGACTGTGACGTTTCCATCAGTAATAACATCAGGTTGTTGATCACGTGGAAAATGTGATCAACATTTCTGTGAGTTTTTGTCACAGAAAACTCACAGAACACATGACTCAGTGTTTCCATTTGGCAAATTTATTTTAGCAATTTCAATTTGTGCGACGCTATGGTCAATAAGCCGATTTCGTCATGTCCTTAATGTGCATTTGAAAATCATGCTAAAACATGACAAACAGCTAAACATGCAAAAGGTGTGGCTAGTCTATAGGGTTGTCCGTACTGCTAATCCAGAACAAATACACTTCACCTGCTTGCCTACATCTCATATACAGGCAAAACGTCTCATTTACAGGTTAAGCTTTAGGTTTCGTTGCTTTAAGAATGCCTAGCAACTAGCTGGGAAGGAGGAGAAACATGTTGCTCATTACAGAACCGTGAAAGCAACCCAGCAATGAAGAGCAGACGGTGTCTAAAAAGGGCTGCTGTGGTGGAAACATGAAATGTACCCAAATAAAAGTCTAGCACCAAAAGGAACTTTGAGGTTTCAAAAAGCACAAGTGTGTGTCATCATTTGAGTCTTTTAGAAGGTAAATGAATTCATCTAGGTTGTGTATGCGTGGCGGATTTGTTCTGCAGATGGTACTAAACCTTGGTTTATAAGCAAACGTTGTGCAACACTGTTCAGAAAGACAGCTCCATTGTCTGTGAGGTTCATAAACTCTAAGCTGCATATCAGACACAGATTTTTAGTCTGGCTCTGCTGCTGGTTTCAGCTACACTATTTCTAGAGGGATAAGCAACTGTAACAAATGCTTGCATTCATGTATAAACTGTTTTCTTACTCCATATGTCATTCTGGGTCAAAAACTTTCCACAAATATAAATATTTTGGCTGTTCAAAGTCAAGAAGACTTTTTTCCCCAGTAAAGTTTCTCTGTCAGGAGGAAACCCTGTCTCGTTCTGACAGCATCAGATTCTGCCGTCTTGCTTCGTGATACAGCAGCAGCTTCGTGTTTTACCATCCCAGGTTGATTTGGTTAAAAAGCCTGAAAATACATTCAGTAGCAGCGTAATGCCACATGTACATTTTTAGAAAATCCCTTCTTTGAGTTTATATTTTATTCTGTGAAGTAAAAAAAAAATCCAGTATAAGCTTTAAGATGACCTGCACCGGTGTTACCCAGGGCTCTGATGGTACCTCCTCACATGACTGTAAAGCTCCTGAAGCTTGAAGAAGACATGATGGTCATCGATCTGATCCAGGATGGAGGAGAGTCTGGATGTTGGCCGCGTGATCCTTAACCAACTGCTTGGAGCTTAAAAGGGGACGTCATATTCAAAACTCATAGTTTGAACATTTTTGTACTTCATTCTGGGTTTCTACTGCTTCTAAAAACAGCTCAAGCGCTTAACAAAGAAAACTTCCCAACCAGTTATTGGGAATAATCTCATATGTTTTGGTGTCTAGAAAATGACCAAACTGCCCAGATTAAAATCTGATTAAGATTTTGTGCAAAAAATATAATAAGCCTGTTTTGTATAGCCAATAGACCTAGGTCACCTTTAACACCAAGGAGACTGTGGAAATAACAGTAAAGTTCTGGAAATCATCACCTACTGACACCCCTGATGTTTTTTCATATCGCACTAAACCTGAAGTGGATGCCTAACAGGAAGTCACTTGCTCAAAGGGCCCAACAGAGACGGTACGTCCTTGGCTGGCTGATCAAGTCTCAGTGTTTTCAGAAGACAGTTCTATTAGCGAGTCATTGAGTTTGTTCTGTGCTCTTCTATCACCGTTTGATTTGCTTTGGTGAGTAAATCTGACATCAAAATGCTGCAGCAAGCAGCTGAACCGAGGCCCACTGACCCCCATCCAGGACATGACAGAATGCTGTCTGACCACGAGAGCCTCGACGAGCCAAAACATCAAAGTCGGCTACATGGACGATCAACAAACATGCAAGTCCTATGGAGCACAGTATACGCTCTAATTTAAGCACAGTGGATTACAGAAACAATTAATTTTACATTGTATTGTTTTCCATATTGGTGCATGTCCAATATCTCCATCTTGTGTTTTTTTTCACAGCTATACTCGAGTGTTACATTTTCAGCTGGTGTGGTTCGCTTTGCCAAACTGTCCAAACCCTTTGAAAAACATGTTCCTTCCCTCACCTGTGGTGGCGCTGCACCAAGAACCACTTTAGGAAATGACATGAAAACCTCTCAAGAAGACATGAGCGCAACTTCCTTCCTTGGAAATGGAAACAAACATGGAGTACCTTCAGCTTTTAGTGGTTGTAGGATTCCTTGTCATTGGTGAAAGACCTCGCTGAACTAACATGCTTGTTTTGGTCGCGTTTACCCAGAATGCTATGCGTTATAGTTCGCTTCCTGCTTTTGGAGCGGTCTCCGGTACGCTTGTATCCAGAGTCAACCGAACTAGGACCTAGAGTTTTTTATTTTTTGTTTGTTATTCTAAATCTGTGCAAGAAGGTTAGAAATAAAAAAAAACCTTCTGATTCAGTTCATATGTCACTAACAGACTGGAATAATCTGTCTTAAAAACTTCTACTCCATTTTTCTAGGATGCCACACAACTAGCTGAGGTAACAAAAGCAGAATAAGGGATTAGTAAATGGTGAGTATCCATGGAAACTAATCAAATGTAAAGAACATAAAACATTTTATGTAGAAAATTTGACATTACATTGCATTAAAGTTCTTCTATTCAATTACTCTGTTCCAAACTGTGTTTTTAGGATTAAGATTGTCCAAATAGACAAAATTGTCTTAAAAGAAGCTTCAAAATCTACATTAGACTCTATCCTCATTAAGTTAATAAATGTTAATAACAATTGTCCCCTAGAACAACTTTAATGGCTCAACAGAACTTTTCAAATTTTCCTTTCTCTTAATAAACTTAATATTTTTTGTAAGACCCCTGCAATTCATTCTTTACCCGACTATGTTTCTATTATCACTGTAAAATTTTTAAGGATGAACAATCAAATTTTCACACTGACCCAACCTCGACTCTCAGCAAAAAGGTGTAACACAATCCAAGTGTTTTAAATTAAGTATCTTTTTCACTGCTACACATATTCCTTAAAACACACTATCAGAGGAAAATAAGTAAGAAGCTTGTCAGTATTTTTCTATTATGGTTATTGATAAGAATCACTCCAGTCCCTCTGTACATTTTTTAGAATCCTTTTAAAAATCTTTAAAAAGAAAGTCTTAACTTTTTGAAAACAGAATTTTTTTTTTTACCTTAATATAAGTAACTGGTCATGATTTTCTAAAAATAAGTATTCCCAAGGGCTTCACCAGACAAAGGGCTTGTGTCACAATCAGTAAATATTGAAGAAACATTATGATAGAAATCCTGTGGACTATAGTGGAAGATGATGTAAAACACTGAATACGCAGAGCTCTCAGGTTTTTTCTATGACTGCGACATATAAACAGCACTTAAAGGACATTTCTCATAAAGGAGACAAGGTGAGCCGTTATGACATCCCTTCAATAATACAGCGTAAACGAAAGAGTTTATGTTGTTACTACTGAGAATGTAATTAAAGTATACCTTGAGCTCATGCGATGTGTCCTTAAGGAAATAAACTAATTACAGGTTCCATAGAGCACTGTGTGTATTCACCAGGGTTGTACGGCTGTTATGTTTGTTTTGTTCAGTCCATTTCAATCCACTGAGTCTCTGCAGACGATTAAAATCTTGCGTCGCGATCCAGACGCTTGTTTTTGAGATCGGAGTCTGTCACACCCAAACGTTTTGAAACCAGATCTGAGGGTGAAACCTTTCCGTTGTGACGGACCCCAGAACCAATACATCAGAACAATGCAAAGATCAGACTGAGGGTCCCGACCTTGACATCATTCTCAGAACTACGCTTTAAAATTTGGACCATGAATATCACAGACAGGATTGGTGAACATGGGGAATCTCAAGGTCAGTTGAACTTACACCACTAACAAGTAGAAAGCTGACGTTGTTGTTTTTCCCTACATCCAATGGGTAGTGCAGGAAACAAATGCACCCAGTACAACACTTTCGTTCTATTGGCTGAGAGGTTGCCAGGCGATGGTACTTTTTTGTCCCAAGCCCCAAGAAAATGATTCACAAGTGAGCAGAGAGGTTTGCAAGCGGAGATTTGCTTCGAGCAGAGACAGGTGTTGAGCGTGAGGAGAAAGGTCTGAGAAAGCACAGTGAATATTTTGAAAGCGAGCAGAAGTTGAGGACAAACATTTTGAAAAGAAGAAGTCCTGCTTTCAAACTAAAAAGTAGGCAAACATATTAAAAGTTTTGAGAACAAAAGACAGGAAATCCTGCTTTCAGACTGAAAACGTGTGCTCTCGAATTATGGCAGAAAAATCTTCCCCACATTTATTTTTATCTCTTGCTATGGCAGCACCCTTCTCAAAAAAAAAAAAAAAAAAGACAATAGTTGTTAACCTCCTCCAGATCTGCAACACAAATGTGAACTGGAAAGCTGAACTCCCACTAACCCCTTAGGAGTTCCACTGGAGTAAAGATCTATTTCACTGCTCCACAGCTAGCATCAAACCCACTCCATACTTTGAGAAAAAACATTATACAGCTGACCTGTTAAATTTAGACATATAATTTTAATGTTTAACTCAATTGGGGACACTTTATTAGTAGGTTGGACCCATATTTCCATTCAGAATTGCCTTATTTCTTCACAGATTGAATTCAACAAGTGTAAGAAACGTTACTCAGAGGCTTCGGTAAACACTGGCATGTAGCAGCTCCAGGATTGTTGGCTTCACATTGGTTACACGAATCCCTTGTACAACCACATCAAAAAGATGCTCCATTAGGAAGAGATCTGACTGTGAATGTTATCAGACTGCAGTGAACTTCTTGTCATATCCAAAACATAAGCATGAGATAGTTGACATTATCAAGTTGGGAGTAGCCATCAGATCATACAGGAAATGCAGTGACATGCTGTTAATATTCAGATGCTGCAACGTTTAAAAATATTTAAACTTAGTCATTGCCCACGCCAATGCTGACACGAAGCGGGATGGAACCACGCCTCTGTGTCATCTACAACCCAATCCGAACCAACCGTCTCGATGCTGCAGCTGAATTACAGACTCATTAGGCCGGGCAACACTTTTCCAATCTGTAATCACAACGATCTGATTCTGATCAGCCTGTAACAAGCAGGAAGGAGCAGCTGTCTGTGTGGTCTTCAGCTGCAACACCCCATCTGCTAAATGGTTTGATGATGCGTTGTGCATTGAGATTGTATTCAGCATTAAAAGGAGTAATCATAGCTCATGTGCCTCCTCTAAATGTGTGAAGTGCCTCAGGGTGCGTTCACTCCAGCCCTGATTAGTCCACTTTAACCCAACTCTAGTTCGCTTGTCTAAAATGTCCGGTGCGTTTGAGGAGGTGTGAGTGCGCAATCGAACTTACGGACCAACAAAAAGCAAACTGTGGTTTGTGTAGAAACCTCGACCTTGGCTCAGTGGATTCTGGGGCGGTTCGAATGCATATGTGAACGCCAAGCGGAACCGAGACTGCACGAAAAACAGGAAGCGGACTACAGCACAGGGCATTCTGGGTAAATACAACCAAAATAAACGTGTCTAGCGTTAGCATCCAAAATGGTTAAACTTTTACCAGAGACAAAGAAGAAATTCTACAACCTCTCCATTTTGGTTTAAGTTTGTGAAGAAGGAAGTTGCACTCAGCGTCTTCTTCAGAGGTTTTCATATGGAGTTAGCAGGTTTGTCAAACGGTTTGCTTTGTTTAACACAGTGCAGTGTAAAAGCAAAAAGCAGAAACTGAAAATGTTACAAATGTTGCAATTTTGCTCCTCAATCAAACCATACCCCCAGACCATCAGCTGTGGGAGTATCGGTTAAACGCCGCCTTTCTTTCGCTTTCTGATTCTCTGTTTGAACTTCAGCTATTTGCCTTCTTCAGATCTAGACGCCTACATGGGTCAAATTGATGCCAAGTCATCCTCTGGTTTACTATTTATGCTAAACTATAGCTGCACCTAATAAAATGTTGAGCAAGAGCATTTGTCCTTACAAATAAGACTAAGAGTTTAGCCTCGGTTACTGCTCAGGAAACAGTCACTAAACACTGCATAACCGACGTTAAACTCATAATTGAATTACAGAAAAAGCTATTTTGTGAGAAACATAGCAAGAGGACGTCAATATGTGCAAGACAGAGAGAGAGAGTGGCAGACTGAGACATACTAAGAGTGAAAAGAATGGCTGCAAACAGAAGAGCTGCACTGCAGTCAGCCTTGGGTTATTATCCTGTAACTGTAACTCCGTTGCCCAGCCAGACTTTGTTTGTGCAGAACGGCCTTGGAAGCTGTTCCAGCATCTGATTCAGCTCCGTCCTCATTCAATAGCAGGACTACAAAGTGACTCCATTGCACGTCGAGTCGCACTGAATTGGCTGGATTGTGTAGGTGGTGTAGCACCAGTTCTCTCACATTCCCCCCCATCCTCTCCCTCCACCCCCCACATCTCTTCTTCACCCTCTAAATTCTCTCCGTGTGTCTCTGTGAGGCCGCGAATCTGCAGAGATATGCTGAAAATTCTAATGAAAAGAAACAAGGCAGGGGATGGTGTTAAACCGAATACATTAAATAAATTAACACCTCATGGGGAGCGAAAGCCTCTTCAAGGCTGACGCGCAAGACACGTGTCGCATATTGTCTCCCGGGTTGTGACATCAGAGTGGCAAATGCTCTAAAAGGCAAAAAAAAGAAAAGATAAAAAGAGAGAGGCATGGATGCAGGAGCTATTTCTCCCCGAACAAGAATGAGCCTCAAAGACTCAGATATGGCAATCGATGTGGGGGGTTTTTGGCACACGATGCACATTTGGAGTAGCTCGCAGGGAGGTAGGGATGAGGTGAGATGAACTTTGGCTTACAATGTTCTGAAATCCCCAGTAAGGATTGTATCGTCCTCTCCTGCTGTGGAACGTTTGCCCAACAGCAAGGCGGTGAGGTTCGTCGTTGCTGCAGAGGAGCTTCTCAGGTTATCTGATTCTGGACCACCGCCAAGGTACAAACACCCAAACCTTGGACTCCGTTGCTATTTTTTCTCTTCTTGAGTCTACACAGTGCAAGAAGAAGTTCCAAAAAATGTGCATAAAAGTTTTCTCGCACATCAGCTGCCTTGCCAAGCACAGCAGATTGAGACAAAGTAGTGCACAGTTCTGGAATGGAAAGAAAATTAGACACGAGTCTAAATTTTCCCGTTTGTATTTGCGAAAGACGCCATAATGCTAAAAATATTATGAAATGACATGAAAATCATTTCAGTCAGGTGTTTCACTCTCTTCAGTGGCCAAAGGTGCAGAATGCTCCACCCTTAAATACATGTTTATTTAGATGATTAAATAAAAAAATGCATGCCACTTTTGACGCTTCTAGATACTGTGAGTCACTGTAACAAACATTTTACTCTCCATCTTGTCCTGGTCTGTGCTTGTCTGTGTTGGCATCTGGAGGAGTGTTTAAATATTATGCTGGCTTTAGAGACGATGTCTGTAACCCTAAAGTCATTGAAAGCATCCTCAGGGCCAGAGAGAAAACTCCACGGATATAAAGACGGTGAAAGACACAGTTGGGCTTTTCAGTGGAGAAATTGACGACAAAGGCAGGCTGTGAGGAATTCTCACAGTCGGCATTGGAGGACAAATCCACCCAGATACGTCTCACCCCCCGCAGACTCTCTACTCTCAGCCTCCCACTGTCTCAGCAACTAGATTCTCAGAGTCCCAGTGTCCCCACATTCCTTTAGAAAAGACTAGATGGCTTAAAAGAGGTTTTGTGGTGTCTGAGGCTTTTTTTTCTTTTTTTTTAGAAAAATAAAAAAATTATAAGAAAATTGTCTGTCAATTTTCTTGTATTTCTTATAGTGGCGTTTTTATTTCTTCTTTTTCACCAACTGCACAAGCAAGCATTCAGTTAAAAGTGTCAACGAGAAGCTGTAAAACTTCCAAGAATAGGCTTCGAGAAGGGAAAACAACTCCCACCGGGGCAACTGCTCAAAATTTAATTTGTCAGCTGGAAGAGCTTAACAGCTTGAAAGAAAATTCAGACTCTGACCGAAACATAAAAAGTTATGTCAGAACCAAACACTCAAAAAGCTGCTGTTGGCGCACGCAACTCCAAGCAAATGCGCCTTGACGTGGTGCGGCTTTTCCCGGATCTAAACCAGGATGTTCTGGGCGCGTGGAGCAGAAGATGAGGGAAAAAGTGGGTTACATCTCAAAATAATCACAGTAAAGATTGCCTAATGCTTCAGTCACTGCTGCTGTCCCAAAAACCCAGATGAAAATAGATTAGTCTTGGTTTTGTTTTGAAAGGAAAGCGTGAGGGGCTGCACAGTGGAGCAGTTGGTAGAGCTGTTGCCTTGCAGCAAGAAGGTTCTGGGTTCGATTTCCAGACCCGTTATCTCTGCATGGAGCTTGCATGTGCATGCGTGGGTTTTCTCTGGATACTTCGGTTTCCTCCCACAGTCCAAAAACATGACTATCAGGTTAATTGGCCTCTCCAAATTGTCCTTAGGTGTGAGTGTGTGTGCATGGTTGTTTGTCCTGTGTGTCTCTGTGTTGCCCTGCGACAGACTGGTGACCTGTCCAGGGTGACCCCGCCTCTCGCCCGGAACGTTAGCTGGAGAAAGACACCAGCGACCCTCCTGACCCCATTAAGGGACAAGGGTGTAAAGAAAATGGATGGATGGAGGAGAGCGTGAGGACATTCTGTAGACGGTGTCGGCTTTAGGTTTACATCCCTGCAGAATCGACGTAACGATGGTTTTGGACGACTAAAGAGGCATAGGAGTGTCACTTTTGTATCCTTTGATACAAACAGGAACTTGGTGTGAATTTAATCCTGATTTCCTCTCATCTATTCAGACACAAACCCAAATACACCTAAAGTACAAACTTAAGTGATGTACCTTTCTTGAAGTTGAGGTATTATGTATTTTCTAGGCACACAGTATCATTTTGCAGCAAAATTAACAAATAAATCTTTGACACATTCTCACAACTGATAAAATGTTAGTCGTTCAAACTGACGTGAAACAAGATTAGTTTTGTTTGCTTAATTTCAGACAATGATAAAAATGTTTTTGTGTGTGTCTGTTTATTGGTGTATGTAAACTTCTGGCTTCAACTGTACATATCAAGTCGACGGCCAATGAGGTTCCAGAACAAACTGCCTAAAATTCAAAACTTGAGGAAAAATATCTTACTTTTTTTTTATTTATTTTTATTTTTTCAAAAACACATTGATGTTAAGTGTTGCACAATCCACTTGGAGGGGAAAAAAAAGATCAAAATGCATCAAAAAACAATCCAGATTCAGAACAATGCTGCTGCAGCGCCTGGAACAGGTCATGCTAACAGAGGCTCTTTATGGTGACACAGACATAATGTCTGCTTCCTCAAACATCAATACAAATCACCAAATCTTGGTGATTTACGTGCTTGGGACTACAAACCCCCAACAACTCCACTATGAGGTGAAAGAGCAGATGAACTGCACCCACACCCTCCTGTACAGGCTATGCACCATTTTCCAGTTTTGTTATTTCCATTTTATGGCTGTGTGAAATAGGCTATCGATTTCACTTGCCCTATTTCAACTCTTTGGCCAGGATTGGATTTTTTTTCCACCCAGTTTTTTATTATTATTATTATTTTCTCTATTTTAAAGGTGCTGGACACCCTCCCACCCCCACACACCCAGCAGCGAGGCTCACACGGGCTGCCTCTCAGGTCGGAAAGCGCAAAAGAAGAAGGAAAATAGGAAGAAGTGGAATCGGAGAAAAAAAACGACGCGCCAGTGATTCAGTGATTCGTCCGCAGTTTCCAGGCTGCGCGCAAGTGGCAGCGCAGAGGAGAGCAAACAGCCGCTCGGGACGGATCGGATGAAGCAGTCAGGGATGTTCAATAGGCGCAATATTTGAAACGACATATCATTTTTTAAATATATATATTTCTTATTTTTGTATATATACATTTCCCAGCATCTTTATTGTGAATTTCGGAGCTACAATCGTCTTCCGGACAGGAAATAAAAAAAAAAAAAACAAGAATAAAAAAGTTTGACTCCTTTAAAGAAAAAAAAAAAAAAGAAAAGATGCTGCTCAGCTCCGCTGCTGTTTTTTCACGCACTGCTGTGGATTTCAGCGTCAGCGTAAGTGGCCAGTCATCACTTGAGAAATAGCTGCGATTCTTTCGCTCTTTAATTTCGGTCCCAATTACAGCAGAAGGAGGGGAGCCCTGTTTTTTTTATTTTCATTTTTTATTATACCTTTTCTTCTTCTTTTTTTTTTTTTTTTTTTTTTTTTAATTACTATTATCCTCATCGCGGCGCAACGCCTGTCTCCTTGGCCGGGATTTGCATCCATCTGAATCACTCCGTTATGGACTTCCTCGGACTGTACTTTCTTCATCTGGCTCTCATCGGTAAGTTGGAGCGAAAGCGGCCGAACTTGTGCGGGATGAATGCGGGGAGCCGCGGGGAGCCGCCGGGATGCTCGCTGCAGAGCGGCCGGCTGTCTGACCTGTTTTTCGGTCTCGTCTTCGCGCTCATCACGGAGCTTTTGGCGGCGTCCTTATATATCCGGGCGCATAAAGTTGGATGCAGGATTTCCCTGCAGAATCAGCCGCCAGTGAAGGTATTTAACACAGGGAAGAAAAATGAACAAACAAAAACAACATCTGAACACAACCTGCTGTGTGTCGGACTGAAGCGCAGTTTGAGGGGCTTTATTTCTAAGTTGCATTCAGGACACGATTCTCTGCGCGAATTAGGTGAAAAAAAATGCATTTTTCATTTTTGTGTTGGATTTCGACATGCAAGTGGAGATAAGTGTGTGTCAAAGTGCCGCTGTGTGTTGTGTGTGTGTGTGTGTGTGTGTGTGTGTGGTGTGTGTGTGTGTGCGCGCGCGCATGTATGTTGGAAAAGCGCGTGATGTGAGGTGCGTGTGTGCACCTGCCTCTGCAGGTGATTTTGGTTTCCTGAGCAGAGCTGTGCGCAGCAGAGAGAGAGAGAGAAAGGAGAAAAACGCTGCCTGAGCCAGGGGCGGCTCCAGAAAGTTTGAAAATGGGCAATCCTGGTTCCGGGCCCCACTGATCGTTGTGGCAGGTGGGGGTGGAAAATTCATCAACTACAGGTGCATCTAAATAAACAAGAATGTCTTGAAAAAGTTTGTTTTTGCTTCAGTAATTGCAGATTTTTCTTTTCTTTTTGTTTATTAAGAAACCTACCATAACTATAAGTCGATCCCATAAACATATGAAATAAGCGGGGGAAAAATTTCCGTTATGTAATCTTCAAAGTTTTTTATTTGAAAATGTGAATATTCCAATCAAGAAATGATTCAAAAGTTACTTTTAGTTCAAAAGTGTTGTACTCTATTGCTGTTATATTCCTACACAATCACTGGGTGGACAGATGATTAATCATATGATCATTCTGAAAGCAGTGGACTGTATTTAAGAATAACAATTGAAAGTCGAGTGGAAGGAAAAAAATATAGGAGAAAGGACAAACAGGTTAGTGACTAGCCTGGGCCACTTCTGAGCCAGAGAAAACCTTAAAAAGGAACTTACAGGAGAAAAAGAATTGGACGGTAGTCCAGTACACCAAAGCTTTTTTTTTTTTTTTTTTTTTTTCAAATTGAGTTAAAATTTAATTCCTCATTTAAAAATCAAGATCCTAAAATGTGGAGGAAAAGTGGAGAGGCATTTAGTACAAATTTCAGAGATCCAGACGGTGATGAGTCAAGTCCCGTCCACCTCTACACCCTGCAGCACCTGACGGCGCCCTCTGCTGGCCAGCTGGAACAACCACAGAGCCGCTTAGCTTAGCTGCTGGGCCCAGAGTCCCAACTGAATTACTGGATGTTTGTCAAGCAGGAGATGAGAGACACCTGAGCCAACAATGCAGATGAGCTGAAGTCCTCTGTTAAGGAAACCAAGGCAACGAGCTGAGCCCCTCCGTCTAATGGATCCAAAAGGAACCCAAGCCAAGTTTGCAGGTGCATGTTCTACCCACAACAGGGACGCATTTTAGAGTAAGGCGAATATTTTTGAGATTTTTGATCGTTTCATTTAAACGTTTTAAATGTGTGGGAATCTGAACTCTGGGTTTCCATCAGCTGTAATAAAGATGCTAAAGACTTTCATGTAACATTTGATAGAAAATTTATTTTTGTATGATATCCAATAATTTTTGAGGTGTTGCTGTAAGCAAGGGACCAGGTGTCCTACAGTCAAATTAAAATGTGTTTTCCAGGCATATAGTGCCATTTTATAGCACTATGCTGTTTATATCAAATATGGCTTAAAAGAAACTTGACTTTGTAATTTAATGCCTTGAAATTGGGCCTCTGTCTCTTTAAGAACCTCCTGCTCTTTCTGAAGCTCCACCTTCAGGAAGTCATCACAGCATGGCTCCTCTGTTAACCCTTTAATGACGTTTTTACCAGCGCTGCACTGAGATGTAGCTCCTGCAGAGGCGCCGTTCCACCAGGTGTTTGCTAATTACTGCTGGCTAGTCTGAAGGAGCTGAGTGGAGGAGGGCTGCTTTGTGAGGCAGAACTGAATTGAGACTCCAGATCAAAGGAGGAGTTTCGTCCTTGACGCTCGTCCTCTGATCTGGGGTGGCTGGGTCCAACCAGGCGTTTTCCCACGGGAAATTAAAGGGTTTCTCAAACATTCATGAAAGACTCAAAGTAACACTCCAGGTATGATTTTGATGAGGAAACAACATTATAACATGAAGTAAAGCTCAAAAAAGTAAATTTTCCACAGTGCTGCCCCTTTAGAAAAAATGAAAAAATAAATGCTGCAACTCACTGACTTGTCCTCTCATGTCCTAATTTTACGTTTCTAAATAAAAGAGGTTGGGTATGAAAACATGAAGGCCAGCTCTGCCCCCCCTCTATCCGCCCCTCCCTCGGCTGGCGCCCCTGGCATCTGCACACACGCTCCATGTTTGTGTCCACACACGAGGCTTTAGAGAACACACCACTGAAAGTTGTGTCCACAAGCAAATCAAACACCGAGTTCATTAGCAGTGACCACAGGCGGACATACACACACACACACACACACACACACACACACACACACACACACACACACACACACACCACACACGCAGACATGCACACACACTTGTCGTTACACCTCACTCTGCCCTATTTCCGACGCCCGCGTTGTTCCCGGCTTGTCAAATTAATACGTGCTATGAGCTTTGATTTATTTCCCCACCCGACTTTCCCATCGCCGAAATCTGCAAACGTTCTCCTCGGGAGAAATAAACCTTCCTGCAGAGCGGCGGCTTCTGCAACCCGGATGTACAGATGGGTGATGGAGGGGTGGGGATGGGGTGCAGTGGGGTTTGGATTTGAAAGATTTATAGCCTAAACGTTGACAGCTCTGCATCTCAGACTCCATTTCCCTCTGGCACGGCTGTGATTTGATTTGAGCGTCGCTGTTAAGGCAACACCAGGGTGCTCTGAAGAGACGCACCTTCCCATACATGTAGGGGGGGGGGGGAATGTGACCCTGACCACCCCCCGCACTCCAAGTCCTCCCCCTCTTTCACATTGCATGTAAGACATATTCCCCCCCCCCCCCATGCTCAGCTGTCAGTCAGGACACAAGTGGAAGCAGTCACTTCCTGTCTCTTCTTTGCAGATTTTCTCACCTTGTCAGTGAGGTGGTGGGTTTGCGGGGGTTATGTGTTGAAAACGTCGAGAGCGAACCTGCCGGGGCGCCATGATCCTGTCCATCAGAGATCAAAGCACTTTACAGGAAACCTTAGCCTGAAGGTTGCCAGAAAAAATGGTCGGATTGAGAGCAGAGATGTTCTGCAGATAGAAGTCGGTGGGGTTAACCGAGCATTAAACGCCGCCCGCCATAATGACCGTCCCGCCTAATGAACGTCTTCCTCCAGTGGTTCATTGAGTTGATGTATGTGAGATCGGCACATGGCAGCCGCACGTCATTAGCTCGTACAGCTCAACTCTTCCAGAGGGAATCCGTACGCGCATGTGCATTCTTCGGATTTCATTTAGCACGTTTAGGCCTCGGCGAGCGTCTGCCCGCATGCACAGCCCTCGCTGCGCTGCAGTTGTTACCGCAATCGGTTCTGTCTGTTCCTCTTTTTGTGACACGTCAAGAGATTCAGACGTTTAGCTGTTTTGTAAATGGCAACGATGCGAGTGGATGATCGGAGGTGACACATCAGGAGCGGCTGAGTTCATGGATGGTGATGGAAGAAATGCGAGGATGAGGATACATCTTTTCTTCTTTTAGAACAGGTGTGTGTGGGGAGATTGCAGAGAAAACGGTTGGAGTTGCAGTGAGACCCAATGTATCAAGTCAAGTTTATTGGTACAGCACATCATCAACCAGGCAGATCAAAGCAATTTACACCATAAAGACATCAAACAAGAACTACCAGTCAAGCAGTAAATGTTACACTTTGTCAAATGCCATCATCAACGTAATCAACATCAAATATGTTGACCAATGTTCACTTACTACTAATCAAAGGCAGCTGTAAACAGAGATGGCTTACCTTTCATTTAAAGGAACTGTCAGCGTTTTGCAGTTTTCTAGAAGTTTGTTCTGGAAGCTGAAAGCTGCTTGTCCATGTTTGGTTCTGGTTCTGGGGATGCAGAACAGAACCAGTAACAGAATCTGAGAGGTTTGGAAGGTTGATACAGCAGCAGCAGATCTTTAATGTATGGTGGTGCAAAGGCTTTCAGCATCATCATTGTCACAGTTTGAGATTTATGAAACGTTGATTTAGTCATGACATTAAAATGGAGAAACTTGGAATTAGACGAGTATAAAAATTTTCCAAAAAGTTTCTTGTCAAACTTGACTCAAGGTTTGTAACCATTTACATAATCTGCAAAGTAAAAGAAAAAGTAGAAAGTTTGAGACAATAGTCTCAAATAAATTTGATCTAGTGAACCCAATACCGCAGTTTTTTTTCCATCTACATGTATCCTTAGAAAATGTAGTGTTTTGGTTCTAAGCTGTTCAGTGATTTATAAATTTTAAAGTTTGTTCTCTGAGCTGCAGGGAAGCAGTGGACGGCTTTTACAACTGGATGCTCCGTCTTCCTGGTTCTAGTAGGAACACCAGCAGCCGGTGTCACATTGTAGCCTCACATTTCACTTCATTTTATTGTAATTTAATGAAACAGACCAAAACAAAGCAGTGCATAGTTGAGAAGCAGAATGTATAAACAGAGTTAACATTTTTGTTTTGGAAACCCAAATCTCAGTAACCTGTGCTCTTGTTTCCTCAGATAACATTTAAAAAAATACAGCGCAGGAAAAAAAATATAGTAAATAACACAATTGTCAGTAATAACATAAATCTGGCATTTATGGAAATAAAGAAGAACGATGTTGTATCCTCCAAGAGCAGAGAAAAGGTCTGTAGATGTTAGCTTAGCAGTCACTGATTTATCTCTTATTTATAAACAGTTTGATTTCTCCATTTCTACTTACTCACCATTTAAGCAGAAATGGTTGAGAAAATATGTTAAACATTATTATTTAACATTTGCTAAAAGGAATCTGCTAAAATCAAGAACAAACCAATCAAACTGAAAGTTAGCCACAAATCTCTTGGTCTTCAGTTTTACGTTTTTATATATTTTTAAAAAATTGTATATCTCAGTGTTTTGGCTGCGTAAAAACGTTTTCACAAATTCCATTCTGGCTTCATATTTATTGCATCAATACTTTGATGTAGTTGGTGTTGCATGGTTTTGTACACTTGAGGTTAAATTGAAATCATTTAAAAGCTTTAGAAATGCCAGACCACCTGGAACATGAAGCCCTGGAACTGACAGCAAAGAGACTTCTATATGGCAGCATCTCTCCACCAACGATGCAGAACAGATATGCTCCTGGTTACTGCATTGTGGTAATCATGCAAACAAAATCCAGCAGAAAGAGGAATTAGAGCATATTTAATAAACGTCACTGGTAAAGTGATTCATGCCTCAGGAATAGCTCTCAGCGGTTTTTTTGGTGAGTGGCATGAAATGAGATTAAACGTTTCTGATAGCGCAACATCCGAGAACATCTTCTGCCCGGGACTGTACAGTTTGAGTTCAGGTGATGGATCGGATTTATTCCGCGTGCCTCGCTCCATCTCTGCATTTCTGCAGTTTGAGAAAAGTGAATTTCCAATAAAGTTCACTTTTTGTATGTTTTTTGTGTTCCTTTTTTTCCCCAGTTTTTGCTATCAGGAACTATACCGCTATCACTTTGAAGGAGTTGTCATTTTAGCATATGCTCTGCAAAAAAAAAAAAAAAAAAAAAAAAGTCTACTTGGCCAAAGCGGTCTGTTTTGCATATTATGTTTTTCATTAAGTGGTTAAAAAAAATGAATTTCCGTCAGCCAAAACTGCTGTTTAGAGCCGATGCCAAGCAAAACTAAACGGCATCCAATTCCAGCAATCTGCCAAGTGGTTGGAACATCCCAGAATATTATGTGTGCTATTAATAGTAAGAACTAGTCTGTACAAAATATATACAAAAAACCCCCAAAAAACATAACAGCATTAAAACCATGGTCAGGTGAAGAATTTTCTGTAATCTCAGCACCGATACATCAGCATTTATAGTTATAAGTTTAAAATTGTAAACTTAAGTCTCATCATGGTTTGATATTAAACCTTAGAATGTTGAAATTGTACTTTCTAAAAATAAAAAAATAAATAATTTGGGAAATAATTTCGTTGCAATCAGATTAATTTAAATAAATAGTTAATACCCAATTAAACAATCTAAATAATCTATAAGTTCTGTAATAGGAACTGATTCAAACCGCAACAGTTTACTTCATATTTAACTTTCTTTCTCTATTTCATTCTATTTTTGCTTTATTTTGCTCTGCTTAAACTTAGCAAATTTATTGCAGGTCATGGTTGAGTTAAAGGTCAAAGTTCACTTACACTGTTTTCGATCTTGCCTTTGAGCATCAAAAACATAAGCATGACATCAAATCATCAAAACATGAGCATCTTAACATAAATTAGTGAAACAAATGTTACAGAACATTAACTCCTGTCATGTGTGAAGTATGTGTGTTGATGTTTGAACATTGTTTTGCATGTATTGGGCTGAAGAGAGTCTAATTTACTCTCCTGCTTCAGGAGGAAATTTGTTACTTGATCTATAATATTATTGTCTATTTTTTTTCCTCTGAAACTGAGAATCATCTGACCATCTGGTCTGAAGATGTTTATGTCGATGTTGTTTGAGATCCGCATTAGCATCAGCAGCAGGCTGCGTCTGCGTCTGCTGTTCTTCCTGGTGTCAGCTTACATAAAGGCTCCTTACATTTACAAAAAATCATGTTACCTGGATTTCAGTTCCAAATGGGGAGATAGTTTAGATTTATCTTACATAAAAATAAAATATACGTTCATTTAAGTTGTAGTCTACTCTGTCTCATTTCAGAGGTTTCCAAACTTTTTGTCCTGAGGGTCAAAACTGGCAAATTTAAACTAGACACAATAAACAATTATTTTGCATGTTTCAATTAAACATGTAGAAATTAGTTTAGTGTTATTTTTCTTTTTTTATTATTTGTTTGTTTTAACTTCCTGAAAATAAACAAAACATTTTTAATAAAATTCACCAATCTAAATGACCAGAAACATTGAAAAGGCTTTTCTTCCAAAAGGCTCTTTGGAAGAAAAAACAGAAATAGTACACATTTTTGGGGTCGTACGTGTTCCATTTTATTGGACAAATTAGATTATTGATCTTGTCTTGTGGTGAGGGGGCCGATCGAAATCATTTCAAGGGGCACGCCTGGCCCCCGGGCCACTCTTTGGACACCTCTGTCTTTTAATATTATACTCTGAACATCAGAGTGCATTAGCTTAAACTAGCGTTACATCCAGGCAGAGTGAAGAAGAGTCCAACTGCATGGTGTAAGAATGTCTCCAAGTGGTCAAGCTATTGAATTAATCAGAATTTAGGTCAAGCTGCCTTCAGGTGGAGCCACTTTAAGCACTCTGAATGGCTTTCGCTGATGAGATAATTTTCGTTATCGCAGACAAAGCATCTGCATAGAGTAAACTGATGTATATGCAGGGATATAAGGTGACTTGGTCGTGAAGTTTATGCTGCAAAGATTTTCAACATTGTCAAAAATTGTGGCAGCCTGGCTTAATGGGGCAGAATATCATGTATGCTACAGTATCATAGGTGATAACTTGGGCTCCATTAGGTTCAGTGTTCTGTGAGAAAATGATCACTTTGATACATCCCATTAAGCAGTTTGGTTACATGCATCTGGAATTAAAAAATGGATATTTTTTATCCAGATTTCAGTCCAACCTCATGCCTGTAGAAAATGAAAACTAAGCTGATGAAATTACATTCAAATTCAAAAGCAAATTAGCCAGATAGAAATATAGCAAATTTACAATTAAGGAGACTTTTTTGTTTCCCCGCTAAGATCTGAAGTGCTTCACATGGCAAGTTTAAACAAAAAAATTAAAATAAAATCAAAATCAAAGAAACAGAGGCTACAATATATTGACAGAAAACATTTGCAACATTTGCTTGTTAAATCTTTGCCTAATTGGACTCCCAGAAACAATAAGCACATTCAAAAAAAGGCCAATCTGATTTGGCCTTGAAGCAAATCATTTTCAATCATTTCCCGGCATATTTTCATGTTGTACTTGGATGGAAAACTACATGACAGCGTTTAATCATAGCTTCTTTTTTTTGACAGTTTCTCACTCACATAGTTTATTAAAGCAAAAGGAAATATAATGTAATTAAACGAAAACACTTTATCTACATCGCTCCAACCAATTATAACCTTTCCTATTGAAAGGTTATAATTAGAGATGTTCCGACGCCTATTTCTCTTTTTAAAGCTCCAGAATAAAAAAATATTACAACAGCACTCAGTACAGCTTTTATAGCCTTTCTGACGTGAGTGGTCATTACTTATTTATATTAGGAGCAGAAGCGACCCTGCTAACAGGGTTTTGATGGAGGCTAAACCTACACTTAAAGCCCCAGAGGTACTGAATGAGTGGGGTTCTTGTTTAGTCCACTTAGTAAACAAATATTTTTGTCCTGCACAAGCCCAAAACGAAGTTTCTGATAAGGAACGTATGCGTTATATGAGGACTTTGCTCATGGGAGATGGGGACAAGTTACCGTTTACAATGAGGTGGAAGCTAAGGGTCAAAAGCGCACATGCGTTTGATGGTATGCTAAAGTCACAGCGCTATCTAGTGGCCTGGCATGACAACTACAGCTACAGCGATCTCATGTAAACGTACTCTGAGGCTTTGTGACGAGACCGCTTACATTTGTCAGGGCAGGACTGTTTAATGTAGATTTATTCTCTCAGAGGACCTTTCTGTCAGTTTCTGTGACTAGAGGCCGTTGAGGCTACGGTTATCTAGCTGCTGATGTATCCTTGCTAGCTAGCTAGGTAGCTTTTTCCTCCATCCTGAGTAAGCGCAAATTTATTGGCGCAAATTTATTGACAGAGCTGAATGAATAGTAGACAAGACGTCTTGACGTCATCAAAAACAAACGCATCACTAACTGC
Source organism: Poecilia picta (assembly GCA_033032245.1). Taxonomy (NCBI): domain Eukaryota; kingdom Metazoa; phylum Chordata; class Actinopteri; order Cyprinodontiformes; family Poeciliidae; genus Poecilia; species Poecilia picta. The sequence goes on from CM065374.1 coordinate 23,561,509, forward strand.
ATTTTTCCTTTAAACATATTTGCGCAACTTGACATTAGGAAAATACATTTTTACTCAGTGGAAACATGACAATTTTGGAAACATTCATTTTTCAATAAGTTTTGGAGCTGGTATGAGGTGGTTTGTTGCCTAAATTTATTTTTGCAAAACTGCAATGGAAACACTTTTTAACGAGTCACTGACCAACAACCGAATGTAACTATAGGCGCAAACCACAAAGAAGAAAACAGGAAGTAGTCTGTAGAAGGCGTGATGTGTATTAAATGACTTATGTGAACAAACCTATTCACATAGGATTTTAATTGCATGTCTTATTCAATAGCAACATCACAATTGCGAAATTGTTTTTTGTTTTTAGCGGAACATTGACCAAGTCTTGCACACATCTATAATGGAAACACAGCTTTAGACAGCTATTAAAAATGGCTGACACACAGACTGTTCTTGCCATAGAAACTAGCCAGCGCCATCAGGACAACCTGTCATTGCATAGAAATGCTGCGTTTCCCAACAGGAGGAAAAGATTAGAATTTGGTCACCAACTGATGTCTGTGCATTTCCAGTTATAAATACTGCAGCTTTAATTATGTTTAAATGCGGACAGCTTCAAACTGTGGAAGCCATTTTACATTGGGCAGGTATTACAGTTTATGGGGAAAGTGAAAGAAAATCTTCAGACCACAAAGTTTAGCTCCACACCTAATTAACTCTCGCGCACTGTCGGCCAGCTTAACCCGCTCTCCCTCTTGCATTCAGGCGAGCCGAGTGGCCTCCAGCGCAGCTGAACCCCGCTCCTTCTGTTGCCGTCAGCAGTTATTTAGCCTAATCACCATGCGTTACACGAAAAGGCATAATTTCGCTTCTTGCACATTTGGTAACCTTGAATTTTGACAGATAACATTAGGGGCTTTTGCAAGCATGCACTTTATGCATTTATTCAAACAAATAAGACGCCTCCTTCACACTCCCTCGGAAAATGTTTAATTCATGCTCATCCCTCTCTTACATCAGCTACCGGGTAGCAGGTGCGGCATCGCATTGCTTCGTGATACTTACCCCCGCGCCTTTGCGCTCTTCAGACAGAGCGAATATTGTCGGAGAATTAGAGGAGCAAACATGGAAGAGAGGGGAGGGGTGGATGCAAAGAAGCTGTGTGACAGTTTGAGGTGGTTTTCTTTTTCGATGCAACACTGAAGGTGTCACGGGCTTTAAAGTTGGAGGAGATGTATATCCTCTGCAGAGTGGCACACCCCGACTCCACTGCTCTTTGGATCACGGTTGTGTCGGCTTAATTTTAAGCCTGAAATTTACTGTCAGCCCTTTTAGAATCCACTTTAGTGTTTGTGATTGTTGTCAGTGTGGGAAATATACAGTATGTTGCTGCAGATCCCTAAAAAAAAGGAGATAATAGGATATTTGTCACAAGTCTGCTCCCTGGATCTTCACTTCACTGATAGATTTACTCCAGTGAATCTACAGTGCGGGTCAAAAGTTTACATACATCATGGTGAGGAAGGTAATGTTACTACTCTTTGTTTGAAGTGTAATTTAAAGCAGTCTTTTGATAGACTAGAATGATGATAGAGAATACAACTTTGGAATAGTTTTAACATTGGGGAAAAAAAATGTGGCTTTAATGTGAATTTGTTTTTCTCAATATTCAACATACAGGCTCAAAAACGTACCTAAAAAGCATTACTGGACTGAACAGCTGCCCAAAGCCAAATAGCAAGACAAAACTTTTCACCTTCAATACCTAACTGGTTGATGGAAACAGTCTGTCAGAAGGACCATGATCCCCTGTATACGTACAACTTGGTTTTTAGAATTTAATGCATGTTTTTAAAAGATAAAATTACATTTCTGGAACGTATCCGATCTTTCCTTGTTTTAATGTAAAATGCTCTGTACCTACTGCCATCTAGAAGTAAGAAAATTACATGATTACGCCGCTAGTCACTACTATAGCAAAGACACTCAAAGATGGCATGATTTGCAGATAATTAATTTGTTTTCCAAAAAGACCAAAGACCAATTACCATATTTTCCGGACTATGAGCGCACCATACTATAAACCGCACCTTCAAATTTTTTGAAAGGAGAGTTTGTGGCAAGAAAACAACAGATTTAAAAGAGTTTCACCATTTCTGATTGGAAGAGTTGTCAAATATTCATAAAATAATACCATGTTCTTGCTTTTTCCCAAATAGCAGTCAGATGCATGTATATATTTGGGTGTGTATGTATAGTTTTGACCCTATTTGTATCACGGACCATTTGCAAAAAATTCAAATTCGTTCATCGAATTCTTGCATTTTTGTACCATCATTCCAACCTGTAAAAGGGTTAAAATGAATCATTAAAAGCCTAATATTAATATTACATTAATATAATGTTAGACAGGGACTGTATTTTTTCCTTTATATTGATTTAATCTGTCAACTGTCTGCTCTTTAAGACAATACTTAGAGCAATCAAGGTGATGTTAAAACCATCACGACTCAGATAAGTGAAGCACAAATTTCAATTGCTTGTGGTGAATTTCATTGGTGTTTGGTTGACATTTATAGCCGGCTGTACTGCTGCTTTTCCCCACTGCCAGGACGAGTAACAGTGTATGCAAAAAAGCAAAAAAAAAGAAAAGAAAGAAAGAGCAGAAGGGTGTAATTACAGGCCATCGGCAGTGAAGAAAAGAGTAAAATTGAGGCTCTAAGATGGAGATAAACATGCCCTGTGACAGAGGGAAGCAAACTAATGCTGGCAGGGAGGATTTTGTGGAGAGAGGGAAGGACTAAAATGACAGTGCTCCTTATTATGTTAAAACCCAGTCATTTTCACCGGCTTTTGTTGAGGGACGATTATGCCACAGAGACAATTACCCAACCCTTGCCACGCTGAAAGGATATGGCATTTACCGCCACTGTATTCCATCGCAAGACATTTAACTTTGTAATAAAAAAAAAAAAAAAAAAAGGGCTGCAAAATGGTCCGGGCCTGATTGTTAGAGAGCCTAACAGGCTTGCAATTAATCAGAGAAAGAAAAAGTTTTGAGTGGCGGGGATGGTCGTGTCAAGTTGACTTGACAAAGGGAACGAGAGGCAGTGATGAAACGAGCCGAGCGAAACTTCAAGACCCTTCATCGAGCGCCGCGGCTGCTTGAAGCCACAAGTGTGTCTGCCGGTGAAGAAGGGACTTTCGGGGGACCTTGTCGTCTCGACGCGACTGCTGCGAGTCATTATTCGGGCCCGTACATTAAAGGCTCTTATTATTCCACCATTCTGTTGAGAAAGGTGCTCTACATCATTTGACATGATCCTGTGCATTAATCACACGTGGCTCCTGTGCCGGTCTGAGTAACCAAGATTATTTCTTTCTAACTTAGTATCTATTTGAAGCCATTTTAAACTCTAAACCACCTTAGAACTTATGCTAGGTATTGATTAGGGGTGTAATAATACACATATGTCATGGTTCAGTGGGGTGTCATAAACTGAAACATAAAAACATCTTTGTTGCCAAGGAGACTCTAAGGTAAGTATGCAAGAAACTGTGTATTAAAAAATCCGTAGCTTGCTTAGAACATTCCAGTCCAAGTTTGACTAATCTATTGCAGTTTTTTATGGTTGTCTTAGTTACCGTGTGGCCTTCTGCCTCTTTGGAGGTCCTTAACAAATGTTTGTTCTCAATCTATTTAAGGTTCGCAGGTTTTTATATTCACGCAAACTTCACGATAACACAGTTTTTTTGTGACGAAACAATTTAAATCACAATAGCTTATTGTTTGTTTGTTGTTGTTTGTTTGCATATAAACCTCTGTGTTTCTTCGAATACCGTGAACTCTGTTGCGGTTCAAATGCATTACGTGAATGCACGCAGACCGGAGACCGCTCTAAAAGCTGACTATCGCGCAGGGCATTCTGGGTAAACAGGACCAAAACAAACAGAGTCTAGTGCTACAGCAGGAGAAATGGCTCATGGTCGTTTACCACAGACAAAACAGAAATCCTACAACTGCTGAAATCTGATGCTACTCCATTTTTGTTTACAATTTGTGAAGAAAGAAGTTGACCTCAGTGTCTTCTTCAAAAGTCTATGTGGAGCTTTTTGTGGCAGCGCCACCACAGGTGAGGAGGTGAACAAATCTTTTCAATTAGTTTGACCCGTTTGACACAAGGCAGTGGGAAAGTGAAATGCACCGAATGAAAATGGAACAAATGCAGAGTTTTTAGCACAGCGTCGACTAATAAATGCATCTTTGCTGAAGTCATCGGCAAAGCAGTGTTAGTATGGTGAACATAAAGCAGCAGCTAAACTGCGAAAGCAACAAGATTTTATTTTACAAAGCCCCATTCTTCCACGCATGCAGCAGCCAGGACTGGCTTTGTAATTACGCATTAAATTACAAGATATGGTAACCCATTCTCAGATGTGGAGCTTATCAGAGACTGTTTGGTGTTGTCTCCAGCGCTAAAATGACACTCTGTTCCAAGGCAAGACAAAAAGAATCGAGTACATGGGACCTAAAAGCAAAGTTTAGCGAGAAGAAGGACAAGGACAACCCAGAGCTCTGGGGTGCACAGCAGATAGCAGACGTGGCCTTTGCTGTCGATGCGACGGCACTAATGAATGAACTAAATGCTGAGCTGGAAGGCAAGGGCCTCTTTGCACCCGAAATATACAGCCTGGTGATAGCTTTCATGAGAAAGTTAAAGCTTCTATCAAGTCAATTAGAGGGCAAAATTCTCACTCATGCCAACACAGCAGGATGTCACACAATTAGATGTTTGCCTCTCTGTTAGTTATCAGTGTGAATTACTGCTGCCGTGCTATGTGAAGTTGATTAAACGTTGCCAAAACTGAGATCTATGAACATTTTGTGAATTAAATACAATCTGTAAAGACTACATCTCTATAGCTAGCTAGCTAGGATAGATAGATAAAGGCAGTGATTTTGATTAATTAATTATAAGGATTTTAACATGATTAATTTTTTCACCTGGAACCTTTGTATTTGCACGTTTCTGGTACACTCATAAATCTGATACATGACTGAGACAGACAATAGACAAAGTCGCTCCTCTCGGCCTGCTGGTTAATATTTGCTTAAAAAAAACGAGCAGACGCAATGCTGGAAAAGACTATTGTTGTGTTCAAGTTGTGCTAAAAGGAGTTAGCCTGTCAGCCAAGCTATTCAAACCTGAAGTAGCATCTCAAAGCTAACGCTAACGTCAGCGTCCACAGTACACATTTTGTGAAGCAGTTTTTTTGTAAAGAAGCTTCTTGAAACACTTGAGAGCTAAATGGGTTCAAATAAGCCTGACCCAATAAGCAATAAATCAATTTATTGCATAAGTTAAAATGACCTTGAATATTACCATTCTGATTGATAAGTTTTGAAGGCCAGTTTTATTTACAGAGAGATCATAACCCAGTCTATTTATCGTTTCTGTTATGTGTGGTTTTCATTTCTATTTTATTTATTGTTTTTAGCTTGTCTGGTTTTATTTTCTTGTTTTGTACTTGTGCAAAATGTTCTTCACAAAATTAAGGTTATTTGAGAGTTTGAGAGCGCAAACTTGCATTATGCAGTTGACAACAAATTACTTAAAAAAATAATCTCAAAACAACAATATAATCGTTTATTGCAATTATTTCAGGGACAATTTATCATCCAGGAAAATTTGTTTATCTCGACAGGCCGTAGTGTAATAGCACTTTATACCAATCTCATTTCTAACAAGAAATACTGTTGTTGCTGAGCAAATATATCCACTTACTCAACAATGTAGTGACAGAAATGAGTTTTTCAATTGAAGATGTTGCTTATTTTATATATGGTTTGATAAAAATGCTAATAATTGCAATTAATTGATTGCGGATGCCACAATTAGCTAAAAAAACATTTTAATCAAGTCCCTCCACCTGTCTGTCTTCAGTTTCTCTGAGATCGAAGCTGCTAACCCGTTACCTTCAGCAGCCTGGCACAGCGATTCAAGATGTTATAGTAAAGTGAAAACACTAGAGGGAATCTACTGAAGCCAAGAGATAATTCAGAACTCAAAAATACCGTATCATAGAACACCGGCACCCATTTAGGTCAGGTCATTTTAATGGACTAGTTCTTCCACTTGTCTAGTTTCCCCCTATAAACTCCCAGAAAATGAGAACAGAACGTTCTCCATATGGAGCTCGGCTCAGCAGCGAGACGACATGCCTCCGTTTCGCAGGAGCCCAGGAACAGAGGAGCTAATTGGGCTCTAATCAGTCGCCACGGCTCCTCGCGAGGTGCCGTTCCGCTCAGTCTGGTAGGACAGAAATAGAGGAGCCGTGTGAAATCAAGCTTCAGGAATGGGGTTCCGGGCCAGGCTGTCGGCTGACTGGAGCGGCCTGGGGATGAGCACGAGCGGCCAAATCGCCGCGGGCGATCCGTCCAGACGCTCTCAGATATGTGCCAAGTAGCATTTACATGAGCTAATGAAAGATTTCTCAGCTTTTAAACTGTTTCCACTTTGTATTCTGCTGTGGCTACTTTGTTTTTTTTTTTTTTTTTTACTTTTTCCTTTCGTTAACATGTCACCCATAAACGGCCAGGAACAAGCTAAAAAAAAAAAAGGGGCAAGCTAGAAAGTATTTGTCGAACATTTTCCGGCTCACTTTATGAGTGAGTACCTATGATTCTATTTCTGTTGAGTCTACTCGGATACAGCGTGTTGTGGAGGTTTTCATTTAAAATGCATGTCGTATTTAGTGCCACAGGTGGTTCTTCGTTCTCTGTGACCCTGTTTGTTCTCAACCATATCATTACATCTTGTGAATAACAGCGTTTCCCGAACACGCGGGGCATTTGGAGCTATACACTCGAGTGGGATGGTGCGTTTCAGAGAAAGCGGGGTTTTATGCATCATCTGTGGGTTGTTTCTCCATATACATGCAATTTAAAGCATGGCTGTCGGAAGGGTTGAACTATTAGCGCGTCAGATGTATAATCATTTCTAGAACAGGAAGCCGCAATAAAGGTAATGGTCTCGGAGAGATTTGTGGAAATTAAAACCTGGGAGTGAAGTTTGTGGCGTTTAAAGTTGCTGTGCAAACATTCGGTTCGGAGATGACGCAGTTTTTTTTCTACGTGTCCGCACAAAGTGGAGGATGCAAACGTCGTCATTTACTCCTGACTGAAAAATGTTGACGCACCTGTGAAAATTAGACACGTGTGTGTATATATATATATATATATATATATATATATATATATATATATATATATATATATATATATAATACACCAGCCCTAAACACCAGAGCAATAGAGGCTCAGATCTACCACACCAGACAAGACCCAAGGTGTAGGTTGTGCAAGGAGGCCCCTGAGACAGTCCAGCACATAACGGCAGGGTGCAAGATGCTGGCAGGGAAAGCGTACATGGAACGACATAACCAGGTGGCGGGCATAGTGTACAGGAACGTCTGTGCAGAATATGGACTGGAAGCCCCGAGATCGAAGTGGGAAACACCCCCAAAGGTGGTGGAGAATGACCGAGCTAAGATCCTGTGGGACTTCCAGATCCAGACAGACAAGATGGTAATGGCGAACCAACCGGACATTGTGGTGGTGGATAAAGAACAGAGGAAAGCCGTTGTGGTGGATGTAGCTATACCAAGTGACTACAACATCAGGAAAAAGGAGCATGAGAAACTGGAGAAATACCAGGGCCTCAGGGAGGAACTGGAAAAGAACTGGAAGGTGAAGACCACAGTGGTGCCTGTGGTCATCGGGGCCCTCGGGGCAGTCACCCCCAAACTGGAGCAGTGGCTAAAACAGATCCCAGGAACAACATCAGACATCTCAGTCCAGAAATGTGCAGTACTAGGCACAGCCAAGATACTGCGCAGAACCCTCAAGCTCCCAGGCCTCTGGTAGAGGACCCGAGTTCAGAGGATGAAAAAGAGACCACCCGCAGAGGGTGAGAAGGGAATTTTTTTTATATATATATATATATATATATATATATATATATATATATATATATATATATATATATACTAAAAAAATCATACAGAGGCATAAAAATTCATTGCGTGAAACTGTTTGCAGGTGATTAGGTATGAGGAACACAAAATGACTCACCTTAAACAGAAGTATAATTACAGAAATAACTACATATGAGATGTTTTCTGTCACTCTATGGAACAGGCTGACAGCTTCTATTTTTTATTTTCCTTTCTTGCAGGAAAAACAAACTCAGTTGTTCTGAAAGTCAGAGTGTGGAAACTAACAGAGTTGTCTCAAGGTGGCGCTCTGTTAACGCTACAGTTAGCAAACAACAAACTGCTAACAACAGAAAATCTGATCATCTCATTGGATAATCTTCTGTATTGACGACATACCTTTTTATTTGGCCAAACAGGCAGCGAGGTCATTTGCCGGATTCAGCCGGCGTCCCGCTCAAAGATGACTTTACATACTGACACAGACTTTGCTCATGTTTGATCCAAGCCATATGTTGAACCACAAATCATCATTTTATAATCAACAGGCGCGAATTGATGATGGCAAGAGATTTGTCAGGTACCATGCACTGAAAAGGAGCTTCCTGGATTAATGTTTGTCCAGCAGGATGGACTTTCAGTGTACTTTAATCCAAAAAGGACACAAGAATAGGAAGAGTGGGAACATTATGAATATCGGAGAAAAAAGACTTACAAATTCAATGCTATATACAGTATAACAATCTATTTATGGAGGTTAGGGGGTGGGTGAAGTCATGCATGGGACAGTTTCTTCGTATTGATTGGACACTATAGAGAGAAACATGTAAAAGGATTCACAATGAACCCTGGCTAGTTTAAGTGGTAGGTCATACAGCTCTGCAAAAAAGTAAGAGACCACATAAAATGATCAGTTTCTCTGATTTTACAATTTTTTTAGATATATAGTTGAGTAAAGTGAAAATTGTTCTTTTATTCTATGAACTTCTGACGACATGTCTCTGAAATTTCAATTGAAAATGTAGTATTTATTTGCAGAAAATGAGAAATGGTCAAAATAACAACAACAAAAAAATGCAGTGCTTTCAGAGCAAATGATGCAAAGAAAACAAGTTCATAATTTAAAACAACAATACTAATGTTTTAGCTCAGGAAGAGTTCAGAAATCAATATTTGGTGTAACAACAAGGTTTCAATGGGGTTCAGTGCATTCTCTTAAAATAACATACCTTAGTGTCATATAATATCATGTCCAGTATTAACATGTCAAGCTACATTAAAACTTATGTTTAAATCCAATATAATAATCATCTGTTCAGAGGTTTAATTGTGAAGGGACAGAAAATAAATTGCAGACGTGGATTACGGAAAGTAAACAGTTAAATGGTGAGATTAAAGAAAAGAAAGAAAAAAATCTTGTCTCCCGCAGCTAAAAACTGGCAATGCTTAATCCCAAAGTCAACATGTGACAGAACTAAAGAAGTTTGATGATAACATGTCTTATGTAGGTGTTACCGTACATAACTCGTCTGTTTAGGTAGAGAATACATGCATGTCCAGGAGGCGTTGAGTTGGGATTTCATCACAGCTTTTTGCAGGTCTCCACATAAGCTGAAAATAAAACGGGGGGCAACCCCGTCCCTGCCTTCACAGCAGAGTGTCTTCCTTTGCCTAAGCTGATGAATCCTGCCTCCAGGATCATGTTAATCCAGCAAATCATAAAGCAGATTTTAAATGCAGGACATTTTTACAGCCATTTGACAGACAGGTTGCTTGACTGTTGTCAAAATGACACAGCGAAATGGACGTGTTAGATGTTGACCGTGTGTTAGAATGCTCTGGTGAAGTCTTTAATGTTTTGTCAGGCTATAACCACAAACTTCAATGTATTTCATTATGTGATAGACCAACAGAGAGCAGTGCATAATTGGTCTTTTCTTGTCCTGCTAGGAGGCAAGCGTTCACTCCGGTCTGAAACGTCTAACAGGTTTTCTTCCCGGGGTTGCCCTGTATTTAGTTTCATCCATCAACTCTGACTGGCTTCCCTTTATCTGCTAATGAAAACACAGCGCGACCATGCTTCTTCAGCTGTGGGGATGATGTGTTCAGGGGGACGCGCATGTTTAGTTCTGAGCCACACACAGCGATTATGAACTTAGTCTTACATTTGAGTTGGACCTGAACAGGCTTGTGGCAAAGTAATGGGAAATTTTTGAGGTTGCTGGCTTCATATTCATGTAGATGTACCGTATTTCCAGATGATGGATTGAACGACGTTCTGATTCTCTGCTTTGAACTCTGCTCTCCCCAGTCTTTTTGATGCTGCTGCACACCCGTTGTCATAGCGACTGACTGACAACAGCTTCACTCGTGTATCAGGTTTCAACACCAACAAAACAAGCAAACATCGTCCACACAAAGAACAGAGCACTCAGTCCGTTAGAGGATTGTTTCAGCCTAGATGTTTGTTTTGTGATTATTGATGAATGATTGCCTGAACACAACGGTGGTTGATTAGCTAATTTAAACACCTGCTCTACTGACAATCTGTCTGGAAGGTGGCATGTGGTTCGCCCTTTTGTTTTGTTACAGGAACCACAGCACACACAATTCTGCGGCACATGTTCATGTCAAGATTGTCAGAGACAAGCTAGCGTAACTGACCCACTGACTTCTCCCTCGCTATTTTTTCTTAAATTAAACCTTTTCCTAACCTGTGAAATGTAATGTAGTACCTTGGTATCTAGTTGTTGTAGTGTTGACAATTACCAGTAAAGCACTGTGTTCCTAGGATGATTTAGGATGTTATGTTGACAGCTAAAAACAGTGGCAGTCATCATAGGTGAGCAGATTTTTGTACGTGTGATGTCTTGTTGCAGGGTGTCTACATTTCAAAACCACATACAGTTTTTTTACTTTTCACAGTTTTGCATTACTTTGTGTTGTTCCATCACATAAAATCCAAAGCCAACACATTGAAGTCTGTGGCCATAATCTGACAAAGTATAGAAACGTTTGAGGGATGTGAATACTTTTGCAAGCCTGTGCGTTACTGGATATTGATAAAAAATGAAAATGAAGACCGAGAACAAAAACCCAAACCTAATCTTACGGTATTCAACTTTTCACATACACCATCCCTTTCTCTTTAGAGACAGACTTTAGAATTAATCGCACAATTATGTGTAAGGCAGGGAAGCTAAGTAACACAGGAAAGAATGTAAATAGGATTCTGTGGCAGTGAAAGATACAAAGTGGTCTAATTAAATCCCTCTCAATGTGAATTTAATTTCCCCAGGCCTCATGGCATCCTGTCAGTGACAGGAGAGCCTCCTCTCCTCTCTTTGTCTCCTTCTCAGCAAATTGCAATTAGGGAGTGGGTGTATCTTGGCGTGCTAGTCAATCACGGTTAAAGCTTGCATTTAAGAGATGAAAGTGACAGTATATTGACTTCGGTCCTTTCAATGGGCCTTATTTGAAAGCAATGGACAGTTAACAGTGATATCGATTCTTGCTTTATATGCTTGTTTTGTGTTTAGAAACGGGCCATGGAGTTTCTTAAATATTGATATACTCCACAAGCTCTTTGCGCTCGAGCAAAATCTCTGGTCAGTCAACCTGCTGCCATGATTTTCGTGGCATTGACGTCACCGACTGTTCCTTTTTCTATCACTGATCATTGTGCTATGAGAAACTGCTAACTAGGGGCTTTCAGGCTTTCATCTAGTTTATTAAGCAGCCTCAAGATTAGAAATGGGAGCAGCAGCAAAAGTAAATTCTCCTGTGGAAGAGGAGTGAAAACACCAACAACTTTCTCATGTGGGACCCTGAAAATACGTTAGACAACAACAAAGTCTTTAACAAGCCAATTACAAGGTTCCTACACATCTTTTATGTTGAATTTTTACACTTTTCCCAAACAAAAAAAAAATCATAAATCCTATTTGGTCATTTTGTACAGGAGTGTTTAACTGAATCTCGTTAAAACATCAAACTTTGTCGATATGGTGAGATATAAAACTTGCAGAAAGGAAAAAAGTTCCTCTTGTTAACAAGATTTATATTCAAAATAAACACATACCCAAATCTATTCTTCTTTAATTAAAAAGGTCGTAACAGTAAGACAGTGACGACTCCTTGGATTTTTGGGTGTCGACCCGAAGAAACAGACTGAAAAGTAGGAGAGTCAGATGGAGCAACTTTTAGTTTCTCTACGTCTTTCCAAACAAAAGAAACAGAAGTGTCTTGAGAATGTTCTTGTTTCAACAGGTTTTGTACATCTTTAGTTTTTTCGTTTCAGCAAGTTTTGTATCTCGTTTGATGTTACGTGAGATGCTGCTTCTGAATTTACTTCCTAGCTCTGGCAGTAAAAAGCACTTCTGTAAAGGGATACATTTTTCAACTTTGTGAAATTTTCTGAGTTTCAAAACTTAGAAATTTATGGCATTTGAAACTCCCAAGTTTTTTCTACCAAATTTGCGACTTTTCAAACTCAGAAATTTCCTTTCCTTGATTTCTTTTTAGCGGAGTTGACTCCTTCATTTTGTTCCATCTACAATGGCCCTAATACACGTTTGTACTGGACTGTAGTTTTAAACAATTGGATCTGATTTTACCCAATCGGTAACATTGACTTACGTAATGCGTCCACTCTGTGAAGCTTGCTAGAAATTGCGGCGGTGTAAACAACCCAGTTGTGACTAGGTCCATAACATCTTTGTTGACATCATTCAGATTTTGATTGGGTTAGTTAAAATTCAGCCAAAGAAATCAAGCACAAAGAGAGAAATCAGTGAAGATCTCTCTCCCTCTCTATGGAGGGAGATAAGAATTGAGCAGAACTGTGTAGGAAAGCAACGGCCATACTTCTGCAGAGGCAAAGCTGTTAAGATGGAAACTGTAAAAAGAAAAAAAACATCAGATGGCTGGATGGACCAAGAATAAATGTGTGAAAAATTTAGATGGAATGAATTGGAATACAAGATAATTCCCAAACTCTCTTTTCTTTGTCAAACCTGAAACTGGAACCCCAGATGTCTTCAGACTAATGAGCTCCCCTCAAACCAAGAACGAGAAGCCAACAGACAGAACGTCGGAACAAAATTACAAGACCTTCCATGCGTTCGCCGACTTGCCTTCATCTTGCAGTCCCATTACCTTTTTTGGTCTAATTGGCTGCTTTCAACCTTGGCTCGTTGCCCCCGGCGCCCGTGTTTCCATGTGATCCTGGGTGGTGGCTGCGCTTGGCTTCAGAGTTTGCTAATGAAGTGTGACCTGACCGTACAGCCAGTGATCTGAGGTCAATCACTATCACACCGGCACAGATTTCATTTATTTGATAATCCACCTCATCACTTCTCCACCAGCTCCAGTAGCGACAATCCTGGTTAGAAAAATCCTGACTGTTCAGCCATCAAAACTAACATTTTTTTTCCTTTTTATTAAGCTGCTCCTTAATTGTGCTGCTATTGTGCAATAAAGGGATTATGAATCAATAGCTTCTAAAGGCTACAACTCCTGTTATGATACAAATCTGAATGGGTTTCTGGGGAAAAAAAAATAAAGCCCAAAAAGAAAAATTGAGCTTGTAAGGCACTTCAGCAGATTGCCTATCATTGCCTCACTTCACACAGCCAGCAAATAAACTCGGTGCCCCTCCTCACATGTCAAGTGTCATGGCTTCTTGTCTGATAAGCAACCCGAACAAACCCAAGGTTACATGCTCACGGCACAGAACAAAATGATGTCCAATCCTGATAACAGCCAGATTGGATCAAATCCACAGAGCTAAAGAAGAATGCACTTCAATGTAACAGCCTTCAGAGGGCTCACGAGGTTTTAGCTCCCATCAATACTGTTTAAAGTCTCAGACTGTGTTACTTTGCTCCGCTGCTTGGGAGTCATGTTGCGACACGTTCTATAGTGGACGAGGACTGACCTTAGAGGGTTGAAACGGACTGAATGCAGAGTAAATACAAAGATGTATACACCTGAAACCAGACATTTGCATGAATATAAAGGAATACATTAGGATACGTTCTCACAGTCTGGCAGTGTTTTAGAGTAAATGTTCCTTTTCTTAGGGTATGTTAGGCCTTTTGAAGAAAAAGACAGATTTACATAGACAAATTACTAAGGAAATGTAACTGTTTAAATTGGGTCAAGCATTTTGAACAGCAGCTTCGCAGTACTTTGCTGGACTTTTGAACCTTTACTCCTGACAGAACTACGGTAACTCAGGTTCCAACCCGCCGTTCCCCTACAAAACCTTTTCAACTTTGCTCACAAGGATTTGGTGATGGCCGCTCCAAAACATTGACTTTGTTGGGCTGAACCCACTTTGTAACTAACTAACTAACTAATTAACATGCCATGTTCTTAGGCTTACGCTGTACGCCGGCCTACTCACAGCTCAGTATTTGAGAACTCACCTAATGGTGGATTTTTCTGGGCTCAAAATTCTTCTCAGAAAATCCATCTATTCACAAATGTTTTATAGAAAAGGAAGTCTCAAATATTTCAAAGAAAATGCACCTCAGGAATCTGAAATACCAAAACTCATTGCTGCTTGACTCACTATCGGCTGGCGTTTGACAACAGGTCAATCTGGAAGCGTCATTCATTTTTCTTGCCACTGATTGGCTACACCCTCCCACTATTTAGTTTCATCTTCCTACTGATTGGCTGTATCTTCCCGCTTCAGAATTATACAGTATACCATTTTATTTATCTTTATATACCTTTTGTCTGAATTTTGTGGGTAATTGAATTTGAATGTATGTTAAGATCAGTTTGATTTGATATGATTGAGATGCCTGGCCTGGTCTGATACATAAATCTAAATAAAATACACTCAAATTCATTCTTGAAGGTGTGAAAAAGTCTGTGGGGTTTGAATACTTCTGCAGTGATATACGACATCTTTGGCAGTAACATAAATCTTTGTAATTTCCTCGATTTTTGGACGTTTCAGTCCATCATAGATCAGGCGGAGACTGCGGCTGCTCAGAGAGCCGGGAATCTGCCACGGCCACTTCCGTGATAGATGATGAGGTGCAACAAAGACTTTATTGAAGCTTCACTGTTACTGGGTGTGACAGCGAAAATGAATGAGATCCCTGGCATCTGTGGGCAGTGTTCTCCCTCCCTCTTCCTCTGGTCCCATTTTTACTTTTTTTATTCACTTATTCACACTGAGCAATAATGTTGGTTCAATTCCCACCTCTATCAATTTGGCAACTTCACTGTTAAGCTGTAAATTAAGCAACACTTGGAAAAAAAAAGGATGACAGAGGGAGAGAGAGAATCAGCTCCACTATGCGGAGGAGATGCAAACCACCTTTTCCTGGCTCCCAAGAAATCCCCTACACTTACAGAGGAGGGGAAGCCTGTTGGAATAGGGTGAACACATATAAGAGCAGCAATCAATAACTGCCTCATCACTAACAAATGATAAATCTATCTTCCAGCTATTAACATTTTGATGCCATCTGCATATGGTTATTACAGTTTGATTGCCCACATTCATCAGGTCTGGATACAGCAGCTTAAGCAGAGACTTTCCGAGCTACTTGGGCCTGGTCCTGTGGGGAATCCCAGGGATAGCCGCGAAACATAGTCCCTCCAGGGTGTTCTGGGTCTTCCTCTGGCTCTCCTCCTGGTGGGATGAGCCTGGACCACCTCACCACGGAGGCATCCCAACCAGATGCCTCAACCACCTTGACTGGTTCCTCTCGACGTAGAGAAGCGGCCTCTCTTGGATAACCCTGTCTCTAAGTGAGACACACAGATGCCCTGTGTGTCCCCCTGCCAAATGAAAAAGCTCATTTGGCAATCTCGTTCTTTCGGTCACGACCCGAAGCGCTTTACCTTAGATAAGGGTAGGAACGTAGACTGACCAGTAGATGTTTACCGCTACAGACCAGCACAGCACACACATCACTTCAACAACGCACCAATCCGTATATCAATCTCTCACTGAGTTTTTCTTTCAGTTGTGAACAAGACTGAGAGATAGCCAACTCCTTCACTAGAGGCACAACCTTTTCACCGACCCGGAGAAGGCACTGCACTCTACTCCAAACTCAAGACCATTTTTTCATATTTAAACACTAACTTGTAAATGTAACTTTCTAAATGTAGCTGTCACATTACATTTAGAAACGTTCAGAGTACTAATCTGGTCTATCATATACTTTATGTGGGACTAATGGTCTATCACATGTCATGATAGTACCATTAGAACCAAATTTTGAAATTCAATTGTGTTTTATTGTTTTCATATTGATACCCCTAAATAAAACCCTGGAGTAAGCCACTGGGTTCAGAGGCCACTTCATTAGTAAATAAAGTCTATATGTTAAGTGTAGAGATACTAACCCAACAGTGAAACAGGGGAGGAGCACCATGGGTAACAAGTTTTAGGTTTTTAAGAAACCATCCAGCAATGAGTTAATGAATCAGTTAATGAATATCCCCTTCCTACAGCAACACAGCAACCTGCTCACAAAAAATCCTTCTTGGTTCGTAGTTTTTAACAGCTGGCACCCTGACACAAGAACTCTTAAATAAGTGGATTTCACAGGTCTTGCACCACCTCTATGTTGTCTCCACCGTGTAGAGCATGTTCACCTGCAGCGTGAGAAGGATGAACAATCAGCCCTGCTGCAGCTATTAGAGCTGCTATAATTACCAGGATGGAGTGAGAAGCAAAAGCTTGAAGGTTCTCCTTCAAAGCAAAAGGTTGGCTTTGCATGCTATACGGAGCAAATATCACCTCACCAGTCAGAAAACCTTTTCTTGCAAATGCAATCTGTTTGTTCGTCTAAGGGCATAATTGATTCCACTAGACTAAGAATGGACTGAGACCATTTTGGTTGAGCAGAGACCATAGTCAATAGTAGACGTGTTTGTCTCTGAAGCAAGGACACCATGCGTGATGCATCTGCAGTGTGTAAATGAAAAAAGCTTTTTCTCTTATTTCTTTAGCCAGTGTCGCATCATTACTCTTGTTGGCAGCTATTTAAAAGTGTTCCTGTGTGATTCATTGTGTATGGGTCGGACTTGTACAGTAGGAAGTATTGAACGCACACGTCTGCTGTGTGAATGGGGCAGTGAGAAGGTGAGTATGTGAGAATGTGTGCATTTTTGCACCTTGAGCACTCTGTACCTTTGCTTAGGTGTGCAGTACACATGTGTGGACCATGCAGACGCAGCATGAAAAATGTTTGCACCGCTGCAGATTTAGTCTGTTTTGCTTTTTTACTATAATTCTGATGACCAAATTATTCTGTTGATTATGAATAAATTGTTTTGGTTAAATTCCTCTGACCACATCCAGGCCTGAGAAGAACTGCCACACTTGTAGAAACAAATAATTTTTTAATTGGATCCTGTGTAATAACATGGAGTCGGCTAAAGAAGTTTAACAATAGATGAGAAATAAAGTCGTCGAATCATCAATCTGAAAAACAAATTTGCTTTCATGGCAGAGTTCCAAGGGAAAAAAAATCTGCTGACAACAACAAACAAACAAAACAAAAACAAAACTGAGTAAAATTTACCAGCAATATATTAATGACCCGCAAGACTAATAAGTCAATATTCTCTTGAATGATGAGACAAAAATGTGTGTAAACAAAGACAGCATTTCAGAGAAAGAGCCAAGTAAGACATGGTGGTGACAGCTTGATGTAATGATTCATCAAATGATTTGTGAACCTCAATTTCCAAAATTCTTCAGGTCAAACTACCTGCCTCAGGGCTGTGTTAAGTTATATTTTACTCTTTAGCCCGCTGTGTTCTGGTTGGATGATTTGTGTTGTGCCGATGAACTGCTGACCAACACCAACGGTCACTTTTAGCAGAGAGGGACAGAAAGAAGTTCCAACAACAGAGAGACAAAAAGTTTAAAATGTGTGCAATCACTTTACATAGAGAAGGTAACACAGCTCAGCGCATGAACTGCAAAACAGAGTTACCATTTGACATTAGCATGTTATTGATGCTGCAACATCTCAGCAGGAAACATCTGCTACATGCATCGAGCCTGTTAGCAGCTGCTAACAGGGGACATTTAAGTTCCCTATGCAAAAGAGTCACTTCTGTCTGTAATCTCTAGAAAATAATCTGTGCAAATAATTAAGGAAAATACAATGGAATACTTTTCAGTTAACATTACACATACCTGCTCATCAAGAAATATAAAAAATAGATCAGAAATATCTATTTTGTTTTTTTACTCAGATTTTCTCTCTCATATTTCTTGCTAGCTTAAGTAGTGTAAAAAAAGGAATATTAAGTAAAACTGTAAAAAACTGCAATTTTGGATTTTCTTCCTTTTCCTGTCCCGGATTCTTAGCCGCGGTCTGAGAGCCCTCGCGAGAACACAGAAGAGACGTAAGCAGCGTGTTGGCGTCACAGAAGTTCAGAATTTAATCCAATCAGAAGAAAGTATAACACAAGACAGAGAAATTAAAGGAACACAGTCACACATTAGTCACCTGAGAAAATAGGACAGATAGAGGAAAATACGAAGAC
Organism: Poecilia picta; assembly: GCA_033032245.1. Lineage (NCBI taxonomy): Eukaryota > Metazoa > Chordata > Actinopteri > Cyprinodontiformes > Poeciliidae > Poecilia > Poecilia picta. Next base: position 23,580,034 of record CM065374.1, read on the forward strand.
GTCTTCGGAGAAATAGTCAGCCCATGGTGCTAAAAATTGGCCATTTCTGCCTCATTTTCTTTGTGCAAGAGGTTTTATACTAGTAGGTGTATTCTATTCAAATAGGGGGCAACACCTCTCGACCAATTAGAAGCCGTCTCCGAGCACCCCTGAAAACGGCACCTCCCCTCAACTCTGCTCGAAGATCAAAGAAACGTATTTGGAATTCCCTGCCTCAACTCAAACAAATAAGGCACCTTTTATGAGCTTTTAAACAAATACTTTTTCCGAGTAAACTGCAGGTCAATAGTTCACCACACCAGATGTCCACTGGAGATTCCTTATTTCCTGAGACCAAATGTGGCCCTGTTTTTTAAATGATCTTCACACAGATAAGATTGCTTGCCTCCTGTGGTTTTACGACCTCAGTGACACAAAACTCCTGACTTTAAGTAAACGATGGAGCCAACTCAAACACTAAAAAAATGATTATATTAGTAAAAGATTCACTAAACTAAAGCACTAGAAATGGTTATATAATTGAATTCAACAAAACACTAAACAATGATTATATTTCCTCAACAGTAGCTACTAGAAAATGGGACAATTGTTTAATAGATTACCTGATGAATTGTCACAATAATCAATAGATTACTTGATTAGTGAAATTTACAGCATTGCTAGTGTGATGGTCTGATTAAATCTTTCACAGTTAAAGGAAGCTGACACTGTACAGGTTGTGGTTGAATTCAAACAGTTTTCCAAAAAGTGAGGCAAAATTCCACCACAATGAAAACATTCCTAATTAGCAGATGTTGCCACTAAAGGTGATACAAACTGTTATTAAGTTCATGAAGCAGTTACTTTTTATCACAGGAGAACACGTTGGTTTGAGTGGCTTTTTCCTTTAACAAAGGGATTAATAATTGAAAAGCTGCATTTTATATTTTTATTGATGTTATCTTCACTGTCTAATGTTAAACTTAGTGTGGTGATCGAAAAAAGTAACATAAAAAAGAAAGCTGTAAGATACCAAACATAATTTTATGGCACTGCATATGTACATAATCCATGCAGTTTTGTTAGTCTTTATATTAGAGTTCAAATCACCAGCTACAGAAATGTTTTATTTTATTTTATAAAACTGCACACATAGTCTTTAATGCTTGGTTGGGTTTATATAGTAAGAAGTAATCAGTATAAGTTTTTTTTTTTTAGATAAAAATAGATCAAAAACAAACTGGAATACTTGCAAACACACAGTAATGCAGTTTCTATGAAAGCAGCAGCCAATTTACTTTCATTTATGGACTCCGCTTCTTATTTGGTTCCATTTAATGAGATATCATTCACTACACAAAATGGGGCTCACAATAACATGGGAGGGCGATTAGGCCGATTTATTTTTTAATTATGTGTTTGAACTCCAGTAATTATGACACTAGGAAAACAATATTACGGTCCCACGTATCATTTTGCAGTGGCTGCGTGCGTATCTCATTCCCTAACTGACGGCGTCCGCATGTCCTCATGAAGCCGTCAGCCAACTCACTGCGAGGAAATCCTGACGTCAGATATGAATGGTTACCACCAAATAATCTCCACCATAAAACTAAGTTCTTCTTTCTAAGGTATTGTAAGTATATTAATAAAAGCAAAGTATCATCACATAGTAGACAAATTCCCAAATGTAAAATGATGTAAAAAACAAAATAAAATAATAATGTTTGCTTCATCAGAATCGGCTGCATTCGATTTTGTCGTGTTGGATCTTTACAAAAACCTGAGAAAAGCAAATCCGTCACAGAATCCTGATCGGGTGCAGCTCCAGTTTCTGTCAAACTGGAAACTCGGATTGTTAGGCTCGTCTAGTTAAAAGGCAGAGACTAAATGCCAGGTGTGGAAGACATTAAATCACTAAAAAGAACTCTGGACGAGCAAAGCGAGATGGAAGGAAATAAATTGCATCCATTTTCGAGAGGAATACCTGGAAATCTCAACTGATTTTTAAAAAATTTGTCTAAGGAGCAATTTTCCCGTTAAGTGCTTTGATTAAGGGCACCTTCAGTGTTTAATGGAAGGCAGAGAGCTCTTAATTTAGACACTGTGTCCCTGCCTGCCTGCAGAGTTCAACCTGAAAAGCCTAACAATCCCACAAGGAGAAATGAAGTGTTGTGAAAAATTATTTGCACCCTAATAGAATCCTTATTAAATATAACCTGAATAAATACAAAATGCAGTTTTCAGAAGGCTATTTTATGAATTAGGGAAGAAATCAGGGCTAAAACGATTAATCACGTTAATCGGTTACTGAAATAATCATCAAGTAATTTAGTAATCGATTAATCGCTAACTGGAGCATTTAAATTTCTTTTTTAAAAAAAGATTAATTCTTGAAAAAAAAAATCATTTTCAGAGCAGTACCTGTACCTGTGACCTGTCCAGGGTTACCCCTCCTCTCACCCGCTGGAGGTCACGCCCAAGGTGACCCCATGAGGGATAAGCGTGTTGGGTAATGGATGGACAGATTCAGAACCATAATGAAGCCAAAATTGTGTAAAGCATACGAATGTTTTGCTTTTAAGGTAAAAACATACATTATTTATCTGTAAATATGTTTTACCCAAAACTACTAGAGTGGCGTAGTTTTAGTTTCACCAGGTTCAAATTCACAAAACGAATGCCATGTTACTACACTTAGCGTGAACAAAATGTTTATTTTCCAATCTAAAGAAGGAGATAATTTATGTGTTTTAATGTTGTATGTAAAAAGTATGAAAAAGTTGTTATAAATGCTATTGTTAGAGAAACGTTCTCCACGGATAAACAAAAAAAGTAATCAAACTTTGCCCATTTTTGCTAATGCACTACACTGAGGGAAAAAAATAGTTGAACCAACTTAACAAAATTGCTTCAATTGATAATTAATTTAAGTTTATTCAATGTAATTTATTAAGTTGGTTTAACTTGACAAATTTAAGTCAGTTTTACAGGTACAGGGTTATCCCTGGTGAAGCTTGAGTCATCCAGACATAGGATACGAACGCGACATTGAACTTAATTGTTTAAGTAAGTCAAAGTAAAAATTTTGTTTTAGTTAAAATGTGTAACTTTTAAGTTAATTCAACACAAGAAAGCAAGTTATCACTAAACCAAACAAATTAAATGAGATTAAGGTAAAAAAGAGAGAAAAAAGTCCATAACATCAACTACAGCAAAAATACACTTTTTAGAGTGTAGCAAAAACTTTACCAAGTTTAGGGAGAAATTACTTCCTCACATAGATGGATGCTACATAAACACAACTCATTTGAAAACTGTAGGTTATTCTTCTGCAAAATTAAAATTGGTTTGATTCAGGGGGTGGAAATACGTTTTCAAAGCGCTGTAACCAGTGGCAGAGCTAGACTTTTAAAGTTGGGGGGGCGGGGGGGTAGATGCCAGAGGGGCCACCGCCCCCCCAGACTCCCCCCCAGCCCCGGCCCCGGCCGCAACCCCGCTCCTCTGATAAGCTGTATGAAAGTTTGATAAATACATTTTTACATATTTCTTTATAAACATCTTCAGATGGAGAACCACATGGCAGAGCAGGAGCAACATATACAGAGGCTCCAGTCCTCAACGCAGCGGTCCCTGGTTCGATTCCCGACTCTTATGCCAAATGTTTCCTTTAATATATTTTCAACCTGTAAAACCGAGTCGACTGGAGGACCAATTAAGTGAAACCCTCACATGCTATCTTCCTCATCATTCCGAGAGATGAACAACGACTCGCTCTCTTTTTAAGTGTCAGTAAGGCTTTGTTGTCTTGCCATCAAACCTCTGGTGTTTTCCCCCTTCTAATGGAGCGGCAGCGTGGTGGGGATGGAGACAGATAAAAAGATAAAATGCCGCCGCTGTAAATATGATGGAAGGTGAAGGTTAACACCCAGAGGCGTTTTTTTGTCGTTGTGTTTGATGATGCTGACAGACTTAATAGAGTTCTACAAGTGTTTAAACCAGCCTCAGTGGAGGGGCGAAGAGGAGGGGGGGGGTTAGCACTTAGCGTAATATTCCACGGGGAGCGAGAAACGCAGCGGGGAAGGAATGGAGGTGATGTTCCAAAGAAAAGACGGTGGGAAGGAATGGTCGTCTTCCTTTTCTTTCTTTCTTTTTTTTTTTAAATAAGTAACCCTTCCGCAACTGGTGCTCCGCGTGCGCTTTTACGAGCTTTTTTTTCCCCCCTCGTAACTAACGGGACGCCCCCATCACCGCCATGTTGCCCACCTGCCTCGCGCTTCCCGCCGGGCGTCGAGCTAAGACAGCGGGAGCGTTTTAAAAGAACTACTTTATCGGAGAAAATCGAGTTTGGGGGGGGGGGGGAGGCGAGCGGTGTGCGTGTTGGGGAGGTAGGAGGGTATCTCTCTCCCTCTCTCAGAACTGAGATCTCACCTTGAAAGGGCAACGGCCTCCTTCTCATGCTAGCGTCTCCCACGCCCGCGCGCCACCTTTCCCCTCCGCCTCTCTGCCGCTATAAGACCTGGAGAAATGCCTGCTGCACTGAATCACTCAGACGCTGTGCTTACAGGCCCACCTGCCATTTCGCTATGTGCTGCTTCATAATTGCATAGCAACAGACAGCTGACCACGGGGAAACACACACACACACACATGCACGCCTACACACTGAAACACAAGGCTGTATTGTCTTCTCTGTGTACATATCTTTATGGAACTTAAACACACATGACAAGGCCGGGAAACAAAGCTGCTGGCGTTCGGTTTGGAGCGAGTCGCCGGGTCGCTGAGTGAGCCTGACAGCGGCTTTAATGGAATCTGCTGTTTTGAAATAAGTTAATTAATCTTGTCTACTTTCTCTCATTTTCCTCCTCCGTCTCACCGGCGCCTGTCTGCTCTTCACCTTTTAATCTAGCTTCCAGTCGGCTCTTTCATTTCATCCCTTCTCAAGATGTCTACCCTACTCTAGTCTTTTTTTTTATTTTTTGGTTTTTCCCAGAGACAGGGTCTGAGGAATTAGATCCAGGGGGAATATTTCTCAGGGGACCCCCCATCCCTCAAAACAAGAAGCCCAATGGAGTGCCTCTAGAGCTAACTTTGAAAAATTCAGCCTATACTTTGAACTATTCCACACTTTGTCTTTTTATAGTTACACTTGTAATGTATTTTATTGTTATAGAATATTATAAACGGAGGTATGGTTTTTTTTCTTCTTTAGGGATTACTATCATATTGTTCATCATTATCAGGTGAAAAAAAGAAGTGAGATTAATTTAGCCTTATGTCATGAAAGTGATTGGCAAAACTAGAAACAAGTCTCCTCCAGTTATTTGAGCTCTTGTTTGTGAAAGTGGATTCCCGAAACGTTTTGGCCAAAAGCCACAACAAAAAGTGTAAAAGTCTGGTATGGTCATGTGAAACAGGTCAGATTTACTCTGTACATGCAAACACAGTGAATACCATTTTTAAACCTCTATATCTGCTCTTTAAATCATGGGCTGGTCCCTTCACAACTTCAATTAGCATATTTAGCACACACAAAAACAAATCACTATCTTCTCAGAAATTAGTGCTTACTGTTTTTCTCTGTTTCTGCTCTGGCAACTTGCTTCTACTTTTAACTCTTTTAAAAAATGTTTTTACCAGCGTTACACTGATGAGCTCAGGTGATGCACAGTCCCACCAATTCAGCAGCGTCTATAGGAGTTTAGAGGAGATGTTGCAGGGGATGTGGAGGCTTGGAAATTGCAGCTCTGAGGAGGAGCTTTGTCCTTGAAGGCGGGGCTAGGTCCACCCAGACATTTTGAACAGTAGAATGGTTGAAAAGGGAGATTAAAGCATTTCTCATACGTGCATGAAAAAACCAAGGCAACATTCCAGGTATGTTTTTGATGAGGGAATAACTTATGTAAAGCTCAAAAAAGTTGATTATACATAACACCCTCACACCGTGATGGTACCATTACCATGTTTTATGGTTCAGATTGCGACATTTTTCATGTCTTGAACTGTAGTTGCTACTTCCCAAGTACGCACATCATCCTAATGAAAAACATTACAAATGTCTGTTTGTGTTTCTTCTCTGCTTTCATCATTCCTCTGCGTACCAAGCCACAAGGCCTTAAAGTAAAGCGACACCGTTTTTACACAAGCTGTTCACGGTCCAGGCGTGGAGGACGGGTTCGCTTTCGGCTCAGCAGAGCACCGGGGAACGGGCCGGCCAGCGGGAAGTAAACACAGGAAGCTGCTGCCGCGCTCACAAACAGAGCTAGCTGTTAATGAAAGCCACTGAGCAAAGACAGATAAAAACCGAGCCAGCCACAGGTAGCATCTATTTGATGAAGTGTGCAGTGAGGGGAGGCTAATTAATCACACCCCAGTTGTTAAATAGAAACATCCAGACGGGGGTCTGTCAAAGCGAAAGCAAATAGTGGGAATTAGTGAGAGAGATGATTATGAATAAATAATGAAAAAAAATCTTCTTTTAATTCCCCTCCACTGCCTCCACCTTCAGCTGGTCATTAGATATTAAACGCACTTACTGACCTCACAAATGGAAATCTCCCATTAGCAATTAATTAAGGTGTTGATCTTGTACGGATTTCCCATCGGGTCGGATACGTCTTCCTCTCCTCGAGTCGGTTTGTTTTGCTCGTGTTTTGTCTAGTAAACATCGACACCGAGAAAAAAAAAAAAGGAAAACTGATTCCAGGAGGGGTAATTACAGCAACCGCGAGAAAGAAATCAGCGCAGCCTAGCAGTCAACCGCTCGGACTCGACAAACACGCCAGGATATTAAAGCTGGTAGCCCTGGACGCAATAAAGCGGCGCTACAGGACGCGGGGAGATTACGGGCCTGAGAAGTGTTACCGGTTCGCTGCTTTTTATTGAACAACGCACACATAGGCCGTTTACTTTGAGATCATTAAACTAAACGATTCAGACGTAATCCGATATCGTCGATGGATGTCGATCGGGTCAGCTGCTCGCGAAGTCACTTCCACGAGTTTGACCGAAAAAGAAAAAGCCAGACGCAAACAAAAGGAAATGCTGGTTTAATGATGAATTTCCCATTTGGTTTTGGGTGCCATGGTCGCTAATGAACAGAGGGAGGAACGCTGGGCTCGGGGCCACCCGTCCAGCAGCTGTGCAAAGCCCGGGGGCCCCCGCTTAATGCCGCTCCCACCTTTGCACAGGTTTATGGCCATGGATCAGCGGGCGCCGTAACAAGACTGACAGAGGCCTCTAACAAGACTGCAGACGGGCGAAGCTGGCAGCTCCCCGTCTTCAAAGAGGACGACGAAGAGAGTGTGTGTGTGTGTGTGTGTGAGGGGGTGAGGAGGGATGTGGGGCGGGATAAATGGGAATCATCCACTCAAGCGTGGCTGAACATGCCGGACTAACTTGATGGAACGTAATGACTTGGTAGGGGATCGGTGTGATGTTACCCGGTCAGAGGATTAAATAACCAAACGGAGGACATTTTTAGCTGTCCGGCTGAAAGTGAGAAGGAAAACCAGCAGACAGTGGAAACTGTTTGAACTACTCAGCCAGCAACTTTATAGTGTAATTGTTGTGAGCAAAGACAGTTTTTATTTTTTATTGTCAATTTAACGCAACGGCAAATGTCGATGTACTCTTCTGGAATGTCAGAGACCAAACACATGGGAATAACTGACGTCAATCGTAGAAGATGGTCTTTCAAGATTTTCTGTGAGCAAAGGTCTCAGAAAAATGTATTTTGGATATGGATTCAGCTATGCCAAGTCACCACCCATTCTTCTTAGTAAAATAAATCAATCCTTTTCCGATTGGATTTAGGTCTGTACTTTGATTAAGAAATTCTAACACCAAAATATGCTTAATATAAAATTTGGTGATAGCTCTAGTTCTATGTTTAGGGTCGTTGTTTGTTGTTGCTAGGCTCAAGTCTTTTCATGGATTCTTATGTATTTCCTTACAAGTCCAACCATCCCCCACAGCATAGACAGAATTGCTGAGCAAATTTAATCTTTTCCAGCAACAAAATGCCTGAAACATTCCAAATTGTCCAATATTTGGAAGCGTGGCCAAAACGGAATTTACGGCTCTGTTCACTTCCTCTGCTGACATGGCCAAACTACAATCACATGTATGAACACAAAAATGCTAAAATAATGTAGAACACAGATGTCATCGTTCACAACTTTTCCTTCTGTTTGCTGATTGGCTCGGTTGAAATTCAACTGGAGTAATTGAGCTCAATGGGAGAAATCCCAGACAGAGCAGTGAAGGTAGAGGAGAACCAAGTGGAATCTCACTGGAAGGTAATAGCCAGGCTAAAAGAGACGCTTTCCCCACTGCGCACTGGTCAGAAACATGGTGACCTAGCATCTGCCACCGTGTTCCAGATTTCTACTTACAGAAAAAAACATGACAAGATGTGGAAGGTTTGAAGGAGTGTGGCTGTGTGTGAGTATTATTCAAGCTGGAAACAAACACTTTGCTTGGATAAGTCATGTCAGGTTTTTACTTCCAGCTCCAGCCCTGCTAACCAATGTTCTACCAGAACTGAGCTGACTGTTCAGTCTTCTCATGTAGTAGAAAATGGTGATATAAAACCTTTGAAATCCATTCTGCAAGTTGTTACAGCGGTGCAGCGTGAAGGCCGTTAACTCCAGCTTTTTCTTTTTGTCGAAGCACAAAAGCACGAAGATAAGGTTTATTTTTTATGAGCCAGGTAGTTTGCTGCTGTAAATAGAAAAAATGGTGGTTAGCACACAAACCTAAACTCGGCTTTTATTTGGGGGTAACGGCATGGAAAAAATGAAAAGCAGCTGCCTCACACACACTGTTGTTTTCCCATCATGTTTGCCTCCATGCTCATCAAGCGAAACGTGTAAAATTGTAAATATAAATCCTTTGTGAATTATTTCTGTTTAGAAATGAGAAGAGTTTTTTATTGAATTTACTTAACTGTTTATAAAAATAACCTGACATTTAGTAAAATCAACAGATTAATATTTGAAAGAACTGCCCAATCACCTGAATAAAATCTTGTTTAATGACAAAATATTGTACCTGTATAAATAGGCAAGCTCACATAAAGACACATTTTACAAATTCAGCAGCTGAGGAAAAAAATGTAGTCATTTCTAAATCAGCCCTGGGAATAATATTTCAAGTACCATATCGATTTTATGAATGGATCCTGGCAAGGGACAAAGAATCAGTGGTGTTAGTCAGCAAAACACTGTTCAATAAAAGTCTTTTAGACATTGATCTAGTACCTGTAACTATCCACAGTATCAAATACATGGAGAGTAACAGAACATGAGGCGACACGAGATACTGGGTTTATGAAAATGAGACGAGATACAATTTAGCAATATTTTGGGGAAAAATCAGTGAGTCCAAATTTTTTGCTAAACAGATAAACATGTTACAAAAATCACAAACTGTTTCCAAAAGTTCATTTATATTTGACTGGTTCACGTTTCCTTGTCTATTTTTAGGTGATCCTCATACCAAAAAAAGCAGGTTTTATTTGTGCTTTCACAAACAGAATAGTGGAAGTTTTTAGTCTACAGCTATGTAGTTAGGTTTGAACAATCAGTGCATAACAAGAGATACTTCATAAATGATGAAATGAGCACAGACAGGACTTAAAGATCAGAAGTCAACTTTAGCGTTGTTAGCGGCCAATGGTTAGCCAGTCGCACAGTGCTTAAAAATCCAAATGTCTTGAGAACACTGTGACTGATTGGAACGGTTGAAATTCTACCAGAGGAATCCAAGTAAATGGGAAAAAGTCCAGGTTGAGCCCCAGAGGGAGATGAGAATCGAGTGGAATTGAGTAGGAAGGTAATGGCTACGCTAACTATCATAGATTCTAAGTAGTTGTTAAGCATGTCCACTGTTTACTGGTGCCTGTTGGGAGTTGTAGTTTATAGCACTTTGCTACAAATCGTAAGGTCGCAAAACGATTGCAGACAGAAAATATTAACTGAAGAATGGCTAAAAAGAAACTTTGTTTTTTTTTTAAGAAAAGAAAAAAAATCTTATGTATGTGGCTCTGGCATTTGTCCAGCAGTTTATTTTTTGTCATAGCATTCATTTATGTTTTTTTTTTTTATTATTTAACCTTTATTTAACCAGATTAAGGGATTAAAAATATCTCAAGAGATGCAAATATTTCAAGTCAGGAAAGTCACGGATCTGATGGTGTGAGGCTTTGCGCCGTTGTCAGATTGCAAAAACAAGAGTCATCTAAAGGACAACTGGTAGAGGAAGGTTGTTTTTTTTTGCTTTATTTTTCGAAACTGCCTTCAGAGAAAATAGCCTGCAGTGTGTTATATGATTTACAGCACTCCTACTGCGCAGAGGACTACATGACCAGAGCATATGCGTAACAAAAAAAAAACAACATTCCTTTTGTACATTGTACAGTATTTCTCTGTATTCGTCAATATAACCATGGTTACATGCTAGACAGCTCCTTTTCATCTTTTGCCGTGTGTGTGGGTATTTGCTGCAACATGACGGAGGTTCCTTACAGTTTTTATTTCCTTCCCTCTTCAGCCGTAAAGTGTCCAAGCACCACAGTACAAGACATCAGCTCTCCATTATTTCTTCCTCAATAAGTCTCTTGCAGATTTCCACCGCCGATGCCAAGCGACCGAGAAAAGGGAGCAACACATCTTCTCTCCACTTCCTGTTAGAAGTGTAAATGTGTGGAGAGGTAAATCTTCAGGAGGGTTTAAGGAGGATGAAGGCAGATGAGTCGGGGTTAAAGGGACGGCTTTGAGTCTGATCCATCTGATTGGTGCTGCTGTGTCGATGTGCTCCGTGGGTGTCGCTGATATTTTGATGTGCCCGGCGCTCAAGTGGTCTTACGGCGATGCAGGAGCGTTTGAGAAAATCTGCTCATCTTCACAGAACTGGTTCTATATTAAGCTTTGGACTGTTTAACAGTGTGGGGATAAAATGGTTGTGTGATGTAATGTGAATAGAAGAAAGTAGATAGTTTAACCTGTTAATGACATAAATCAGACTGTAACAAGCGCACTGAATGCACACCCAGGTTGATAGGATCCTATCAATCAACCTCAGATGATTTGAGCTCGACTCATCCTGCGGTCACAACAAGCAACGAGGTGGAGATGAAAGGTCTAAAACCACAAGCAGAAAAATTATAATCTTACAATGGGCCAGTCAAAAAAAGCAATAAATCGATTAATCAAATGAGAAATTGAACGAGCTCAATAATTTCCATTTGTGTGATTTATCATTTTTCTCTTTTTTTCTCTCTTTCTACCAAAAACTGGATGACAAAAGTCTTCAGTCCCAAACAGTGTTTTGTTTTCAGCGACTTCAATTTCATTTCAAGCTGTTTCTGTTGATTTATTTATTTTGGATCTTTTAAAATGTCGTCCTGTTTCTTTATTAAATGTTCAATAGAGTTTAAAGTTTGAACGATGCTTTTTTTGCATTATCATGCCACTGCTATTATCTTACTTGAAAATGGTTTCGCAACAACAATGTTATCATTTATCGCAATAAGTTCTGGGACAATTTATCACCCAGCAAAATTTGTTATCATGACCGACCTGGACTATAATTAAAGTTGATGAGTCGGTTCGGTTTGGGATCGGATGCAAACCGAAACTTTTAGACCTAAGCTACTACTAATAGCCTTCTGAAGCTAAGTCAGTGAACACAGTCCACTCAGTTCTAGCATAACAGGGTTTGTTGGATCGCTAATGAACAGCACATCTCACATTTTGTTGAGAAGTTTGAAGTCATAAATTGATGCTCTGATTGGCATTTCACAGATTGAACGGAGCTGCAAACCCATAAAGAAACGGTTGTTTGCCTTAAGCCAGGGTCGCTGACCCCTTAGAGGCCCAGTCCAAAACCCCTAGTGAAATTAGTGTGGCGCTGCAAAGCTTCCCATCCATCAGGGTCATGGTTTAATCATTAATTTCACTCTGTTGAAGAAATTCTATGCAGATTTTGCATGAAAATACATGGAAACAGTCTTAGATCTCAGGCGTATTAAAACATATTCAACCAGTTATACGGATTCCAACTTTGCTTAACCCTTTTTCTACCAAGGCTGCAGTTACGATCTGGACAAATTGTTATTAAGCCTGTAAACCTGCCAAGAAAAGTCTGAGAGCTTCGAAGAGGCTGAGCTTGACTTTTTGGCATCTGACTTATGATTATTGCATGTAAGACAACATTTTCAGCAGTTCTTCTGTGGTTGAGATACTAAAAGCTCCAGCTGAGTGATGGGGAAGCTGGGGAATAATGAGGGACAGAAAACTGTCAGGAAAAAGGACGATAAATCATTCTATTTTCACCAATGGTATCGCGATTAAATATTATCCTAAAACCGCATAGTGCCACTTTTAGATCTCAATACACTCCTCTAAAGAAACACTAAGCGAAACTACATGGACATTTGACTTATTTTATTTAAGTCAGCTGCAGAAAAATTAAACATAATAAAAATTCACAAACTCAGGCCTGGTTACGGACTAAGCGTCTTTCATTGACATTTGGACTGTAATAGATATCTCTTTATTAATATCTGTTCACCTTTCACTGTTTAACCAGTTTCATGTTTATATGGAAGGTAGAAATGTCTTTTTTATGTCAAATCATCATAAATCTTTTATTAAGACCCACGTTGGAGTGGGATACACTAGTAAAACATCTGCCAAAATTTAAGATTTTACTTGTAAAATTGCTAAAAGCAGATATAATTTCCTGCCCAGCTAACCTTATTGTTTCTACTTTGTATTTGCCTACCAGGTAAAATTATAGTCAAAGACATACAAAATTTAACACCTTTCAGAACAACCTTCACAGTTATTCTCAATACTGTGATATTTCCCTCAACCTGTCTTTAAAGAGGCCAACATAAAGAAAACAGAGGTTACTTTATCTGTTCTGTACCAGCAACCACTTCATTTACAAGGCTGACCACTGAATTAAAGGTTTAACTCGGTCCTCCAAAGCCTCAGTGCTGGCAGCCGGCTGTGTGTTGGACCATGTGACAGTGACCTCTGTGGCACAATGTGACATTTCCGCTTTTTGATATTGTCAGTGAATAATTCAGTCAAGTCAAACTGTAAAGGTTAACAGACTTCCCGGTGTCCCTGGACGCTACATTAAGGAACAAAAGGGCAGGATCGGCTAACGACGAGCCAGGAAGACGGCGGCCCGCTCTCAGAACCAGCTTCCAGTTTTCAGGTCACGGCTCAGCAGAACGGGTTTAACACGCCAACAAAAAAAAACTGGGTTTCTTTAACTGCTTTGACATAATCTGAAGGAAATTCACACTTAAAGACTTTATTACGACCATTTTCTGTCCTTCAAACCAATGGTTGAAAAAAAAGTTTAAGACTTTAACTAAAAGTATACTTTTAGATGAAAATAGTTCAAAAGAGAAACTGAACAAATTTAATTAAAGTCAAACCTTCAGCATTCATCAGGGTACAATAGTGTTTGATAAGTAACTAGAGAAATATTAGAAATGTGTTTATTAATATCACACAGTATTAAGTGATACTTTTTTGTACTTAAAAAGAGCTAGCAAGTCACCAAGCTTCAGTCGAACAAGATTATTAGCATTGGTTTGGTGTGGACTGCTTTGAAATCGTGTTTTCATCTACTAATAGAATTAATATATTTTTCAAGAACCGCTAAAGGGTTAAAAAAATACATACATTTTAAATTAATATGGCAAAACATATGGTTTCAGAGCAGCTAGCCATTAGCTTAACACTCTGGGCAACAAAAACCAAACGGTCTGTCCAGATGGAAGTTAGTCAGAGATAATTTAATATAGCATATTACTGCCCTTAGTAATATTCAGCTTTTATTATTTATCCATGTTTTCTTCTCACCTATTGAGGGAACCACAGGCTCAAACTCCTTGAGCCAAAAAATAAACAAAACAACAAATATTTTGACACATCAAATCACAGATCTTAGCTGCTCTCTAAAAGTAGGAAGCAATCCTTGCTCCAGGTTTTCCTTCCTTTCGACCTCTTCACATTGTTCCTTTTTCTCCCTCTGTTTCTGCACAATGACACTATTACCCACAGTTGTTTGACTTTATATCTTTGACCCACCCGGCTGTGATAAGGTTATGGACTTTACTTAGTTGCATGTGGCTGGTTTCCCTTTAACACACACATGCATGCACACACACACACACACACACACATACACAGTGTCAATGGTGTTGTCTTTCTTCATCCTGATTTTCATAATCTCAGCCTGGATATTTTCCCCTAAACTCTTTTAAAAATGTACATATCTTTGCATTATGCAGGACGTTTATGTTCTTTGACCAAACTGGACTGTCACGAAGCAGAGTTTCCTTGGCCCTGACTGACATGTTCAGTCTAATTTGGTTTGCTGTGATGTAATTGAAGCTGGTTAACATCAGGTTGTCTTTACTCTGAGCAGTGTACGAGATCTTTAGACTGGAGTTTATTTGCTACATTTTCAGCTGGTTCGCTTTCACAACGCATCGCGTCAAACAAACCAAACCGTTGGAGCGACCTGTTCCACCCCCTCACCAGCGGTGGCGCTGCACCACGAATCGCTGAACAACATGAAAACATAAGAAGAAGACACTGAGTGTGACTTCCTTCTCCACAAAATGTTACCAAAAATGGAGTAGAGTGAAATGTTGATGTTTGTAGGTCTTCACTTGTCCTTGGTAAAAAAGACCACAAGGCATTTCTCTAGCTAGCGATAGACCGCGCGTTTGATTTGGTCATATTTACCCAGAAAGCCCAGCGCTAAAGTCCACTTCCTAATTTTGGAAATCTATATAAAACATTTGAACCACACTAGACTTCACTACAACTGAGCTGTGATCTAGAGTTTGTCTTTTTAGGTCTACATCAGAGTTCGATTGCACATTCACACATCCCCAAGCAAACCTGACTGTCTAGACCATAGGTGGGCAGCTCCAGGCCTGGAGGGCCGGTCTCCTGCAACTTTTAGATGTGTCTCTACTTCAACACACCTGAGTCAAATAATGAGGTCGTTAGCAGGACTCTGGAGAACCTGACTGCACTGAGGAGGTGATTCAGCTGCTGGATTAGAGTGTGTTGGACCAGGGAGACATCTAAGAGTTGAAGGACACCGGCCCTGCAGGACCAGGATTGCCCACCCCTGGTGGGCGATTTAATCCAACCAAAGTTGGATTAAATCGGTCTGAACAGGTGTTGGTGTGAACCTACCATAACATCCTGAAGATAACAAAAATATGAACTCAGTAATGCATTTGCCATTGCTTTCAATTCCTGTTTGACACCAACAGTCCTAGCAAACTAATGAATGATTAATATGGTATTTAGAAAAAATCCACCTAAATCAAAGCTCTGCAGAATAAAAATCTACTTTTAAACTCTAATCAGAGCCTCTCCAACTGAACATCTTTAAGATAAAGATGTCTGATGACTTGTTTTTGTTGTTCCTACTTCCCTGTCCATCCTGCATGCTCTCAGTCTCTCGGCTGTGGCCGGTCTCATCCTGACCTCGACTGTCCTCAGCTCTCGCCTGCAAGCTGCCGCGGTCGATACCCACACGTTGCTCACACAGTTTGTCACAGTTTGTCTTTGTGTTAACATCAGCAGAGAGTTCACGGACCATGTCCTTGTGTGCTTTAGGATCAGCAGAACGGTCCGACCCAGACTGCAGCTCCACCACACTCACAATGAGACGCTTCCAAGTGCAGGGCTGCCACCAGCCATTATGTTTCAGAAAATCCATTATTCTACCAGTTTTTCTGACAGCTAATTGGAGAAAGAAAATTTAGACACATTTTTCATTTAAGAGCTTACACCCATATTATATAATATTAAAATGATAATATATAGAAATATATTAAAATGATTGTAAGCAAATTCAATATCCACAGACAAACATTTTTACCTTCAGTGCAAAATGTATATATCTTTTGGACAGAAATGGCTTAATTAGAGCTCTGAATATGTTTTGTTTTTTAACAGAATGGACATTTTTTTTTGAATCTGTATTCTACAGTTAATGATTAATCGATGACTAAATGAGTTGACAATTTCATTAGATTGATCACAATTAATCCGATTAATCGTTTCAGCCCATAGTTCCAATATTTAAAATCAGATCAACAAACCTTGATTTTTCTTCTTTTTTCGCAAAAAGCAGAATGACTAACTAAATGCATTCAAGCATTTTGAGACTCCAATTTAGAAATGCTGACATATTTATTTTCAACTATTTAACTTCTACTTCGCTCCGCGTCTCTTGGGGGCTCCATCCGCAGAGCGGAGACCTGATTAACAAGTTGCATCATTTACAAACCAGAGGGACATTTTCAGAACTGCAGGTTTCTCATAAACACGTCGGTATTAATGATCCAGCTGTGAGGTTGCAGCAGGAAAATTCTCCTCCCTAGTCTTGATGTACGTTGGGTCTTTATCCTGCCACTAGCAGCCAGCCGTCTGCGCTGAATCACCAACTCACATCACTTGTTCACATTTTCAGTTTGGTGACGGTCCGTGAGTTCATGGCAGTTTTTTGATTTTTTTTTTTTTCCCCCCATCTGGTTCACTGTGACTGATCCCTTCTCTGAACTGGATGAGGAAATGATTAAATAAGCATCAATGTTGGCAAAGATCAGCAGGAGAATGTTGCAGAAATAAGCTGCTCCCTGCAGCCATTGCTAACCTACAGAGTCTGTTTGTAGGTGGATGACTCGGGAGCGAGGTGTGTGTGTGTGTGTGCATGCAGGCTGCTCGCTTACATACTGACGTGAGAAATTTAGAACCACAACTTCACACATGAAACTCCTCTGTGTTAATTGCGCCTAGAAAGCACACACTGTTAACACTAAAGTGCAAAAAGAGACCGTCAGAGCAGAGGCTTCACGTTGCACACACACACACAGACTCTTTCTCACTCATATTCACATCTCACATTAAAGTTCTCAAGTGCGCTGTTTGATAAATCTTCCCCCCTTAAGTCTATTATCCACGGAATACTC
Source organism: Poecilia picta (assembly GCA_033032245.1). NCBI lineage: Eukaryota > Metazoa > Chordata > Actinopteri > Cyprinodontiformes > Poeciliidae > Poecilia > Poecilia picta. The sequence continues at coordinate 23,597,045 of CM065374.1, forward strand.
CGGTGCCACGAAAAAGCCGCTTTGAAGTCTTCTACCGAAGCCACGCTTATTCTTCGCTGTGAAAACATGGCTGACACTCTGTAGCACGGCTCCTTCCTCACAGACGTACAAAATTGTACTTGAAAAGTCGTCTCCCCCCAAGCGCTTGTTATGGATTTTAGAAATTATTCAAAAGCATATTTACCAGTTTAGAGGAATAAAGATTGTGTGTTTTGCTGGTAGCAGCCTAATAATACAAATAGCTCATATTATCAGTAATAAAAAGCGACCTGACATATTCATTGAGAAAGATGTGGAATGGGTCTGCAAATGAAAATGTGTTTGTGGATCACCCAGTGGACTCAGGTTCTGTTCCATCGCTATCGAATGAATGTCAGTAGAGCTGGAAAAAAATCCCAAAAACAAATAAAAAATGACAAGAAAAAGTAATGTTATGAATTCCACACCATTGATGCCAGTATACATGTATGATTCGGGATGATGGAGGATGAAAAATGACACAAAAACCTCACAGGTTCCACAAAATCTTCGTCATTTAGTCACATTTAGATTAAACTAAATGCGACTTTGGCTTAGTTTTTAGTAAACTAAATGTAGCTTACTAAACTAACTAGGCTAACTTTTTTTTCAGTCCATCACCATACAAGACAAGATAGCAAACAGTGAAACAGTAGCTTAAATCTTCTCTGAGCAAAGCAGATCCAATCAAATTCCCTTCAGCAAACGCCAAAATGTGTTTACACTGGCTGCATTTCCATTAATCATGTTTTTGCGCAAAATGACATTTCAAAAATAAATTAGCTTAATGGAAATACGGCACTAAATAAGTAAAAAAAATAAAAAATAAAACCTTGATAAAACATTTTGTGCCAGGACCAGATGGTTTTTTGGTCGCATTGAAATCTTTTTATCCAGAAAAGCTGTAACGGAAACACTTTTTTCGTATCACACAAGTCACACGATCAACAACCGGATGTTGCCATTGGTGCAAACCACGAAGAAAACAACAGGAAGTGGTTGGAGGATCACGACATGTTTGATTTCATGACGTATCACATAAACAAACTGGTTTACATGCGACGTCAACTGCGTTTCTTAAACAACAGCAACTGCAAGATTTAGTTGGGTTTTTTTTTTCTCCAACATTAGCGGAGTATCAACAAAGTTTCCTGCACATCCATAATGAAACCGCAGCTACTTTGCTCCCCTAAACAAGCGTCTGCTTGGCAGCCGTTTAGAAACGTCACTTCCTCCTGCTGGTTACCATGACGGTTCTGGAAGACGAGCTGCTCAGCACGTCGTGGCACCTTTTAGTCAGAACCCGCAAGGTGGACAATCCATCCATGCGCTAAACTGGCGGAGGAAAACGATGACTGTCGTCTCCAGCTGCTGTCATTGAGTCACACGTTGCTATTCAGCCGACCGATAAGAGGGAGAGAAAAAAAAATGGTGGAGACGAGCTTGTTAGCGGCGACTACAGCTTCAACCAGAAAGGTCTGTGACAGAGGAGGAGCTCAACACGACACGACACGATACGATGCTGAGGCTGAAGACTCGGCACCAGCTTGTACAATGACTTTAAAATATCACAATTCGGTTTTAAACAATTTTCGTTAATGAGTGCTGCCTATCTGATGACTCTGGTCGCAGATGGTTTCAGTGAAATATGGAATAAGAATGAATTTTAATTGGCGGTGGTTGTTTTTAAGGCAGTAGATGAGACATGAGCCGCTGCTCCCAGTCATATGCTTCGTCCTGTGGTGGAAATGATAGATTATACCTCTTCTACTTATATGGCTCACTCACTCAAAGTCTGAATGTAGAGATGGACCATTAAAATTTATCTTCATTTTAAATCAGGTTTTCACCTGCCATCACTAATAGTCGCTGACTTTTTTTTCAATGTTGTTTTTTAGTAACTTTATTTGGAACTACGTTTCTTCACCAGGACAAAGTGACAGTGGACATTTTGAAATCAAGTAAAAGTTACAATGAACATAGATGAGCAAAAAAGAATAATTGATCTTTTTTACATTACATGTTCAAAATTTGGATGAAAGTGAATCCCTTAAAAAAAAGACGTCAAAGAAACATGACAAATCAATTCATCTAAAAAAATGTTGGCACACATCTCTGAATCATACTGAATACTGCTCTTGCCAATATTTGTTGGGTTTTTCTTTTATTATTTAGCTGTTTGAATAAAATTACAGATGTCTGGTTTTTATCTAATGTACAAAGTACATTTCTGGAGTTGAATATAGAATTTGGTCAAAAATAACAGGTACAGCCGCCAGTAAGTAGTGCTAGTAAGTAGGAGTTTGTCCTATAACTTATGTCTCCTCAAAGTGGTTTTACTGGATAATTTGTGTTTTTCCATTAAAATGTTGCATTCTTGTTGGATAAAAGTATGTTTTTTTTTCTACTAGTGCAATACAACTTCACAGTTATCACTACTCTCTCAAATTTACCACCAAAACAGGTGAATTCAAATCAAATACTAATGTCACTGCGACCTCGCTGATCAGGAAAGGGTTGGGTTTTTGAGTTTCTGACCTTCAGCATAAATCAAGGTTCACAGCCGACCTCTCAGCTCCGTCTGATTAGTACTTATATCTGATTAGCAACACTTTCTGAGCCTGTCATCCCATAGAAAAAACCTGTTGTGATCGGTGGTTTTCAGTATAGTTATTTTGAAATTTTCTGTGTTTAGTCCCGTTTCCCTGCGTCTCTTCTTCTTCTTCTTCTTCTAGTCAATTTTTACTGGCGGTTGGCAAGAAACTTTAGGACAGCATTACCGCCACCAACTGGTAAGGAGTGTGGACCCCATGACACAAAAAAAAAAAAAAAAAAAAAAAAAAAAAAAAAAACTATATCTTCTTAAACAACTTACACTGTTTTAAGAAATAAAATAAGGCCTCATATCCTCTACTTCCTGAATCTTTTTGTAATAACTCAACAATATCAAATCTCATCTTCATAATACTAAGGTTTCTAATTAACTTGTTTCTTTGTATCAAATAGTTCCTACAACTCAATAGAACATGCTCCACTGTCTCGTCTCCCCCGCAGTCACATTTTCCTGTCTGATGTTTCCCTATCAGAAATAATGACTTATTTAGTCCAGTATGTCCGATTCTAAGCCGTGAAATAATGATCTCTTCTCTCCTTATTCTTTCTGTTCTTCTCATTTGACCAATATTCTTTTGAATTTTATATAACCACCTTCCTTTCTTTTCTTCTTCCCATAACTTTTGCCACCTCTCTCTTGTTTTTTGTTTAATTATGCTCTTTATTTCTGTCATACTATACCTAACATTAATATCTATCCTCACCCGATTAGAACTCTCTTTGGCCATTCTGTCTGCCATTTCATTACCCTTAATCCCATGATGAGCTGGAACCCAAACAAAATTTACCGTTAGCCCCATCATATTTATTCTGTAAAGTGTTTGTTGTATTTCAATTAATATATCTGGTCTACTATCTGATTTACTATTTTTCAAACTGAATAACGAAGAACTAGAATCTGAACAAATAATTGATTTTAATGGTCTTACCTCTTCCACCCATTGAACTGCTAAAAGCAAAGCAATCATTTCTCCTGTATACACTGAAACTCCATCACTGATCCTTTTTCCTACTTTAATTTGAAACTGTGGCACAATAAATGCTATCCCTACCTTACTGGCTGTATTTTTTGATGCATCTGTGTAAATTTGAATATAATTATAATATTCATTTAAGTATTCTTGTATTACATATCTATTCATATTGTTAAATTTATCTTTGTTCTTCTTTTCTAGAAAAGAAAAATCAATCTCAGCATCAGGAAGCATCCAAGGTGGAACTGCAGATAATGGAACTGCCTGACATATATCTAACTGATTTAAATTAATTTGATTAACTCTAGAGTTTATTATCCATCCAAAGCTATTTAATTGTTTCTTTTCCTTTTCCCAGCCATGTTTAAGTACTTCTAATGTTGGATGATTATTTCTTTGTCCCTGTAAATTTGACCAATAATTTAAGGATAATTGATCCCTTCTAAGTTTAAGAGGCATTTCTCCCATTTCAACCTGTAATGCTGCTGTTGAAGATGTTTGAAAAGCACCAGTACATAGTCTTAAAGCCTGATGTTGAATACTATTTAGCTTATGGAGGTTTGAATCTGCTGCTGAATTATAAACTATACATCCATAATCCAAGACTGACCTAATTAACCCAGTGTAAATTGCTTTTAATGATTTTCTATCAGCTCCCCACTCTGTTCCAACTAAACACCTCATAATATTTAATACTTTCCTACATTTATCAATTATTTTCTTGATATGCACTCCCCATGTCATTCTTTCATCAAACCACATTCCAAGAAATTTAAATTGTTTAACTCTTTCTAAATCATGTCCATATAATTTTAATTTAATTTTTCCATCAACTCTTTTCCTTGTAAAAAACATTATTTTAGTTTTCTCTACAGAAAGTTTTAAACCCCATTTAAACGACCATTTTTCTACAGCTAAAATTGCTCCCTGAAGCTTTTTAACAATAAATTCTAAATTTTTTCCTCTTTTCCACATTGCCCCATCATCAGCAAAAAGTGAAACTCCCATTCCACCGTCTACTTCTTTAAACATATCATTAATTACCACTGAAAACAATAACGGACTTACTATACTACCCTGTGGTGTCCCATTTTCTATATTCATACTCTCAGAATAATCCTTCCCTATCCTCACTTGTATTTGTCTTCCTTCTAGAAAATTTTTGACCCATCTAAACATATGCCCATTTATAACCCATTCTTCTCATTTTAATTAATAGCCCTTCCCTCCACATCATATCATAAGCTCGCTCAATATCAAAAAATATTGCCACAACACTCTCTTTATTCACTTGAGCCTTTCTAATTTCATGCTCTAAACATAAAACTGCATCCATTGTACTTCTCCCTCTCCTGAAACCACTCTGATATGATGTTATAAGTCCCTTCTTTTCCATATAATATATTAATCTTTCATTTATCATTCTCTCCATTATCTTACATACATTGGATGTTAATGCTATCGGCCGATAATTTTCTGGTTTGGATTCATCTTTCCCTGGTTTTCGGATTGGAATAATCACTGCTTCCTTCCAACTTTTTGGTAGTTCCCCATCCTCCCATATCCTGTTATATAATTCTAATAAAATACTTTTAGAAGATTCACTTAAATTACTAATCATAACATAGCAAATTTGGTCTTTTCCTGGAGCTGATAGCTTACATTTTTTGAGTGCCCTATTTAGTTCATTTATTGTAAAATACATATTCAATGGATCATTTGTATCTTCCATTTGTTGCAATAAATTCTTGTTCTCCAATATTGTCTTTTGCCTTTCTTTTTTCCCTTCTTCACTAATATTTTCAGAACTATGAATTTTAACAAAAGTCTTTGCTAACATTTTTGCCTTTTCTCTATCAGTAACTGCGGTTATTTCTCCATCATTTAGTATTGGACATCCACTTACTCTCTTAATCCCATTCATCCTTTTAATTGTTGTCCAGACCTTAGAAATAGCTGTCTCTTTCCCTATTGAATTACAAAAACTTCTCCAATAATCTCTTTTTGCATTTTTAATAATCCTCCTTACATTTGCTTGCAATTTCTTGTATTCATTCAGATTTTGAAAATTATGATTTCTTTTTAATAATTTGAATGCTTTATTTCGTTTCTTTATAACTTTAGTACATTCTGATGTCCACCAGGGCACCATCCTTCTGTCTCTTCTCCCGCCTTCCTTCCTTATAGCTTGATCAGCTGCTTCATAAACAGCATTACTTATAGAAGTATTTAAATCATCAATACTACTGTTCATGTCTACCTTTAACATTTTTATTTCACTATTTTCCCTAAATTTTCCCCAGTCTGCGGACCTAAAAGACCACTTCTTTATTCCTTTTATACAATACCTCTCTATATTTAACTTTACTTCAATCCTAATAGGATAATGATCACTTCCTATAGTTGTTTTATTTAAAACTTGCCACAAACAAACACCTGCTAATGAATTTGAAACTAATGTTAAATCAATTGCTGATTCTGTATTATCTCTAAAATTAATTCTGGTCCCACTTCCATCATTTAAACATACTAAATTATTAACATCCATTATTTCTTCTATTATATCCCCATTTTGATCATTATAATGACTCCACAAAGAGCTATGCCCATTAAAATCCCCACACCAAATAACTTTACCCTCTAAAAATACCCCAATTTCCTCCATTAAATCTAATGATAGTCTTTTACATGGATTATAAAAGTTAATTATTTTAAATCTTCCATTTACTGTCCAGATTTCAATAACAATATATTCTAACTCTCTTCCTTTAGCTAATAATCTAAATTGAATTCCTTGTTTAATAAATATTATACATCCTCCTCCAGATCCTCCCTCTCTGTCTCTTCGAATGTTTTCATATCCTTTTATAACAAAATCAAGATTTGGTTTAAGCCATGTTTCTTGAATACATATAATATCTAGATCATCTTTACAATCTCTAATAAATCCTTTAAACTCCTGTCCATTTGCAATAAGGCTTCTAGCGTTCCATTGAAAGATAATCAGTTTTTATCTTCCTGACCTCCGACCTTTCCTTCTGCTCCTAACCTTGTATTTATGTGTTCCCAAGATATGTCCTTAATACCAAAAAACCTCTCTGCCCCTTTCACAATTATTTTGATTTTCTCTGTTTTGTGCTTAACTTGATCTGTACAATTAATTACATATGCAATGAACAACAGAATCTTTTCAACTGTTAACCCAGTTTCAGTTCCACTCTGTTTCTGTTCTGTTGTTGGATTCGGTTGAACTTTCCTTATAATTTCCTTAGGTTTCACTCTTTTAACAGCTTCAGCATAACTTATATTATTAGTAGCTTTGACTTGTTCAATTTCCATTGCTTTCCTTCTGACTTCACATCCTCCATAAGTCACCCTGTGTTGTCCTCCACAATTACAACACTTATCCTTCCCATTTCTACATTCATCATAATTATGCTCTCCTCCACACTTTGGACATCTTTGTTTTCCCCTACATGCTGCTGCAATGTGTCCATATCTCTGACATTTGTAACACCTGAGAGGAGGAGGGATATATGGCCTTACAGGAAAGCACATACACCCGACTCTGACCCTTTCAGGAAGACCTTGTGTTTTAAACTCCAACATTACTGAGAGGCTTTCCACTCTTTCACCTTCAACTGTTCTCATCAATCTTTTGATTTTACTTACTTCACCCCCATTAATACTGTGTCTAAGTTTTTCTAGATCTTCTCCCACTGGGATACCTGTGATCACCCCTCTTACTACTTTATCGTCTCCCAAAATCTTTACCTCGGTAATCAGTTTTTTACAAATACTTTGGGCGTTCATCACCTTGTTTTTCTGTTCTTCATTCCTCACTGTGATCAACAGATTCCCATCTCTCAGAGTCTTAGCAAGTGTCAGCTCTCCAAATTTCTTTTTTAATTCTCTTGATAAAGCTAGCGGACCAAGTTGTATTCCTTCATCCTCCTTCCTAAATCTTATGATCAATTTCGTTTCCTGCCCACCGATCCTCTTGCAAACTGCGTTATTTTCATCTGAACTATTTTCTTCTAGGCTCCGTTTGCTCCTTTGTGTCTCCAACAACCTTTCTTCTTTTCTACTTCGTTCTCTTTCTAATCCTCTACTCCCACGTACTGGAGTCCATTCACCAAAATCCATTTCATCATCTCCCTCATCCTCTACTTGAGTCGCCATAACAGTCCAGTCACAAACCAGTTTATGCCAACCGCCAAGATCAGCTATTTTTGTGTCACTTCTGCTCCGTCAACTCCGCGACCTTCTGGCGTCCCGAACAGCAGCAGCCAACGCCCTTCCGCCCTCCAAAACGGCAACAGTATGAGTCCCGGGTAGTTTCGCGTTTTAAATCAAAATTTAGCACTTATACAACCTTCCCTGCGTCTCTGTCCTGTCTTCCCTGTTTATTGATTCCAGCTGTGTCTAGTTTGTTGATTACCCTCCCTGTGTATTTAAGTCCACCTGTTGTCTTTGTCTGCGTCGGATGCTCGTTGTGTTACCACTTTGCTTCCCTGTGCTCCCTGTTGTTCGGTTCATTGTGTTTATCATTAAATCATCATTTTCGTCACATCATCCTGGGTCTACCTGTGTTCAACTCACCTCAGCAAGAAACCAAATCATGGTAAAACCTGCAATTACTGATCATTAAATCTGACCAGGTTGCCACCAGTCAGGCCTTCCTGTATATTTACATAGCAAACTACCGATTAAAGATTCCATCTGCAATTACTCTAATAATTAATTTAGTGTTTTTTGTTTAGCTTTCATGCTTTTACAAAAGCGTAAAACACTTCACTCAGGCAATTAAATATGAAATAACATATTTTACTTGTTTAATTGCTTCTGTACATATTAGGATTTTAAAAGCACTTTGCCATAATGTATATTAAATGTTTTATTATTTACTATTTAGCCCAGCTTCTTATTGCGCCTCTTTCTCGATAGTCTGCATTTCCCACCTCCCTCTCGTCACACGCAGTCACTCAACAATAAGCCCATCTAGTGAGGCAACGCAACATTTAGCAACTTGCTCAAGGCTTGTGACTGGTGAAACGGGTTCAATTAAGTATTTCTCAGCATCTCAGTAGTTAAGAGCCAAAACAGTATGAGGGGAATAAAAGTTAGAAGTTCACTTTCAAAAGAGAGAAAGAAGAGAAGCCATCCAGTTCTAGACTGAGTGGAATCATGGCGATTACTCCAAAGCCCATCTTGGAGATAAAGCCCATCTTGGAGATGTGGAGAAAAATATCTAAAATCGTGTCAAAGACTCAGTAAATCTTGGGTGAAACTTATTTTGGGGACAACTTGTTTAATCCGTGGGAACAACTTAGCATCTCGTGGGAACAAGTTGTTTAATTTGTGGGAACGACGACTTAATATCTCGTGGCTATGACTTGTTTATTTTAAACGAGATTTAAAACCTCGTGGGAACAAGGTAGCATCTTGTGTGAACAAGTTATTTATTTTAAACAAGATGTCTCGTGGGAGCAGCTGGTTTAAGTTGTTTTTTTTTTTTTTTGTCCCATGTCAGACAGGATCCATAGAAAACCGTTTGTGAAGACTAGATATTTTTTCCTGGTAGACTGACGTCTAGTCAGAGCAGAGCGTGTTGCGTCTCTCTGTCTTTATTAATGTATTTTGTATCAAAGCTTATTCTTGCGCCTCTCAAGAGAAACCTCTTTGTTGTAGTGGAATAAAAGAGCTTTGCGTGGATTTAAAGTGCAGAGGAAAAACTTTTCCACACGAACAAAAGGAAGAGTTCACCAACCGACAGGGTGGGCTCTGCTGTCTCTATGAGCCGACATTCGGACGAAGAGAGAGACACAGGAATAGTGAACATTTTTATTTTATAATTTCGGTTTTTCAAATGTTTCTTACAACTCTGCGTAAAATGACAAGGGCGTCTGTCATATTGCATCTCAAGTTAAATGACGTGTCGGTGGGAGCCAGGACGTCGGGCCACCAAAGAACTCTTATTTGTCGTGTTTTAATAATTAAACACAGGATCTTGTGAGGAAGGAACCCTTTGTTGTCTCGTAACCGACTCCGAGGCAATCTGACTCTCAGGCATCCCAGCGGCACTGACTGCATTACGCAGCCGTTCTCCTCTGGCTGAACAATTGAACGAGTCATCCACGCATGATGATGATGTCTTTATGCAGAGTTCTGTGTGGGGTCTAATGGAAGAAAATAATAGATTCTTAGCGCTAATATTGAAATAATTCTGTTAACTGGTAATAAGTTCCAGCGGTGTTGACGGAGTGCCCTGTTTGCCATAAATTATTTGGAACATGTATTTTGTTCCCCTGATTGTTGAGGGAGTTGAATCTTGTTAGTTAACAAAGGCACATCTGTTGTTAAGAAAATATATTTAAAATAAGCTAGTTGTAGAATTTAACCATGACTTCAATAATTCGATAAAATGAATGTTACTTGTTCCTAAAATGAAAACACATCAGAGAACACTCCCTAAGTTTGTACTGCGTCGAAGGGAAAAACACGCCCACCCGCTTAAAGAGTGAGACCGGGAACTTTGAATCCTCAGATCGTCATGGAGATCTCCGGGGAGAACACCCAACGCGGTTGGAGGTTTTCTCTGTATTGTCGTGTGAGTGAGGTCTGTTGGGTGAGGTGAATATGCTTTGTTTCATTTCGTTCTGTTAGTTTCATTTGTTGTTGGGTTTAATAAATGTTGTTATGCCTTTGCACGTGGAAACCCAGTTGTCTTGTCTTGTAAGTTCAGCTGATGCAATGATCACTTTCAATGGATCCGGGCAGAGGAGAAAATACACGAGTCAAAAGGTTTTTAAGGTTATAGAATTTTCCTCTCTAACACTGTGTTATGAATCAGCATTAATAAAATAAAGAGATCATTTGAAGGGGATTCATATTATCTGGTTTCAGAGTTTTTATTCATTGATACCAACAAAAATACTAGATAACCTTTTTAACTAGGCAAAAAAAAATTTTTTTTTGAAGGAGGGTTTTATTTAATGGTCAAGAAAATATATAAAAGGCATATAAAATATAAAGGCAACAGAATCTAAATACTTTCATTAAATGATGCTGAACCAATCAGATCACAGATCTGCATTTCCATCACTTGTCAGTATCCATTATTGTCAAAAGAACACAAGTTCACATTTACAGTGTTTCTGTTAAGTAAAGGTGAAATTAAAAACACATAAGACGTTCACACATTAAGTTATTTAAAAAAAAAACATACCGCGCCAAAATTCTCCACTTCCTGTCGTCTTCTTGATCTTTTCCGTCAGTACTAACAAACAATAACAAAGTCTTGTTTCCATCGCAGTTTTGTGAAATAACTTAATTTTGAAACAGGAAAAAACACACAAAAAAAACACCAATTCTATCAGCAAAATTTTATTGAAAAATGTAAAAAAAAAAAAACTAAATTGGTGTGTTTACAATAAGCTCCTTCTTTGTGTCTTCTGGGCCAATAGATTTGATGCTTCACAAATCTCAAAATGTGTTGTGGTAAATCTCAGTTCTGTGTGGAATTATGTAGATCAGATTTAATCAGTCAATCTTTTTGAGTGGTGGAGTCATCTGCTCTTAAGCATAAATAGGAAACTCAATGTTTGTTTAGCCAACAGTGTGTAGTACTTACTGTTCTTAAATCGTGCGTCAGTCTGTCACTGTTTTTTTTTTTTCGTACACAAAATACGTCCAGATAAACCATTCAAATATTCTTCAGTGTTTTGTCGGCCGGTTTCACATTTTCTTTGAATTTACACATTGGCACACAAGCTCACTAGTAATCTTAGTGTGCATTAATGAAACCGTGACTTTGTCTTTGTTTTACACTGAAGTGATTTTCACTCGCTCCCAAACACATAAAGCAGAAAACTTCTTGTAGCCGTAAAACAAACAAAGTGAAACCCATTTAACCTCAAAGATTTAAGTCAAAATACTTCATTTGTTCTGCCTGGCCCATTGGATCAGTTTTTGTCACCAGTGAGCTAAATCTCCCCTAAACAAGAGCCACTTTGTAGCATATGTCACACTTGACTGCAGAGTATATAAAGCGCATGAGAGCTAAGGCAGGTTCCTACTGAGGACTTACCGTGAGCCTTGAAAATGATTACAATTTGAAAGTAATTTACTAATAAAACTCAGGCTTCATGGCATATTAGATTTCGAGTCTGGATAACTGTAAGGATTTAAACTGAGAGTAGCGAAGGTCAGCAACTCAGTGGGATAGTTTTAGAGTACGGTACCTCTGGCTGGGATTTTTTTTCGGTAAAATCGGTAATCTATTGTCAATATTGCTGCTATTGCCATAAGCACAATATTAATATCGATGCCGACCAAAACTTTCATATTGGCACATACACAGTCCAGTCACATTAATGTGACCATCTGTCAAAAGCCAGAATAACCACCTTTCGCAGAGCGAACTGCTACGAGACGTGCAGGAAGAGAGTCACTTAGGTCCCTGAAGGTCTTCTCTGGGATGTTGAGCCATGCCGACTCTAATGCCGTGGCCAGCTGCGCTAGATTACGCGGTTGAGGATCCATGGCGCGAACAACTCGATCGAGATGGTCCCACAGATGCTCGATTGGGTTTAAGTCAGGTGAGTTTGCTGGCCAGGGGAGGACGGTAAACTCATCCTGGTGCTCTTCGAACCACGCACGTACACTGGCAGCTGTATGGCACCTTGCATTGTCCTGCTGGAAGATGCCATCATCCTGAGGAAAAACAATGCGCATGTAGGGGTGGACATGGTCCGCAAGGACAGATGCGTACTTGTATTGATCCATCGTGCCTTCCACAATAATCAGTGAACCCAGAGAATGCCAGGAAAACATTCCCCAGACCATAATGCTCCCGCCTCCAGCTTGGACCGTTCCTGCAATGGTTGCAGGGTGGTTCCTTTCAGAGGTTTCACGCCTTATACGCCAATGTCCATCTGTCCGATGGAGCATAAAACGCGATTCATCTGAAAACGCTACCTGTCGCCACTCAGTGGACGTCCAGCTGCTGTACTGGCGTGCAAATTCTAGCCTTCGTCGTCGATGAACACCAGTCAGCATAGGTGCACGAACCAGGCGTCTGCTTCGGAGGCCCAGACGCAGCAATGTTCGCTGAATAGTGGTTTGGGAGACACTTGTGGTAGCCCCTTGGTTCATTTTAGTGGTCAGTTGCTCAACGGTAGCCCGTCTATCTGCCCGAACGCATCTCCGCAACCGTCGTTCGCCTCTGTCATCTATGGCCCGTGGTGCACCACATTTGCCACGTCGTTGATTTTGGACAGTCCCATTTTGCCATGCACGGTACACTTTTACCACGGCGGCACGCGAACAGTTCACAAACTCAGCCGTTTCGGAAATGCTTCCACCCTTGGCCCGAAAGCCAATGATCATGCCCTTTTGGACGTCGGATAAATCGCTTCGTTTCTGCATTACGCCAACGATTGAAATGTTTTCCGAAGCCCACACAACACCCTTTATATACGCTCAACTGCACTGTGCTGCCACCTGCCTTCTGTGATTGGTTATTTAACTCTGAAGTGGAAAGTACGTGGTGGTCACATTAATGTGACTGGACTGTGTATAATCACATTTTGTGTGTGTGTGTGTGTATATATATATATATATATATATATATATATATATATGTACCTGGACTTTGACTTAATTACGTTAAAAATTCTGACGAAATTAATTTTCCGACTGGAAACTTTGTATTCACAGGTTTCCAGTGTGCCCACAAATCTGATACACAAGCAATGGAAGACAGAGCCGCTTCTCTTGGCCCACCTGGGGTTAGTCTCTGTTTCAAAAAAAGATTCGATGGGATGCTTGGAAAGACTTGTGTTGTGTTGAAGTTGTGGAACGTTATCTGAAGAGCACCAAGTTGGGAGACTAATTTTCATCCATTCGACAGCCCAACTTTGGATAATGACCTGTCATTATTGAAATCATCTTACATGGTAAATCTACAGTAATGCTCTGCATTGTAATTCAGAGTAGTTTTCTAAAATATTTCCAACTCAGTGCAGCCAAGAGTTGCTTCACAGTATAGATTTATTTCAACAGCTCAAACACTGTTCTCAACACGTCCCTTTCAACAATGTCAGAATCTATATTTTGAGCGGTCAGAGATATTCAAACCTTGAAAATGAGATGAGAGAGTGAATAAAAATATCAAATATCAAAGTATGGCTCACTATGTTCTCTTTTTTTAAGAAAATGTTTCCTTCACATCTTAGATTTCATAAATGAGAACAAGACCTAAAGAAGATGTGTAGTTTTTAACATGTTTAAAGTTTGCCTTCTGTGTGTGGTTTGACTTTTTTTTTAAATAGAATTCAGATTCACAATTCAAGTGTAAACAGGACATTAGATTTGTGGAATTAAAAAATGATAGAAATAACAACAGATGCACAAATGATACCCTGGATATGTACAAGTCGACAAAAAACTGTTTGTAAAATTAGAGCTTCACCACAATCAGACGTTAAACCTAATCAGGCCCTGATTGCTTTTCTCAGTCTGTTGGACAGCTTCAGTCAGTCTGACTTTGAATCACATCCACTTTTCTTTGGCACTTTTCTTTGTTTGTGTGTTTCATTGATATCAAAACAGCAAAACCGTTTGTGCAGCAAAACTAAAGACACCGATAGCCACATTGTAAAAGAATAAGAAGAAATAATAAAAACCCTTCCACCTATAGTAGGTCTGTCACTTTCCATTCTGACATTCCATTAGCGACTTGTTTTGTTTGCACTTGTTTTACTTTAGTGGGTCATTTTTGATGTGTTGATAGCAGACGCTGCGTCAGTGCAGACACTTCAGCTGACAGCAAAGCCTGCTGACAGAAAACGATGCCCACAGGACTGTAGACGCGCATCTACAAGACCAAAAAAAAAAAAAACCTGAAATCAAGTACAACACTCGACTAGCTTCATAACCGGCTTGTGCTCGACAGCCTGTAAACCTCTAAGTGCCGTCTTGTATTCATTAGCGGGGCCATTCCGCAGTCTCGGGCTGGCAGCCGGACCGGACTACGCGGATGGCGAGTGACAGGTTGGTGACAAAGCCTTCATCACCGTCGCCGGGCGCAGAGACCGCCAGTCGCGGCACGTCCCAGTCGGCTCGGCGAGCGCCTGCGCGGCCCGGATCTGTCCCGGCCGTCTCGCCGCTCCTCAGCTGTGACTGGGTAGCGCAATCCGGAGCCAGACATGATAAATATTCCATCTGCTGAGAGGCCGTTTCCCTCCCCTGATCCACTGCAGAATGAGCCATGAAAAGAGCAGCCTGTCTGCTGTCTGTCTCCGTGCATGTGTGTTTTCCTCAGAGCACTTGTCACTCCGTCTCTGTCTTTGGGTTTGTCAGTACGTCTCTGCTGTCTGCTCTTGTGGGCTCTGTCTGTCCTCCCTTCATCCTCTCTGTATGTTTTCCTGTCGGCCTCCATGTCTGTCTGTTTCTGTTTGTTTTTTAAAGGAAAAAATAAAGAAAGAAATCAGCCTGCCCTGCTGCTACCCCACCAACCATATCACAGTCTGGTTGAATGTCTGCCTCTGCAGACACAGTCTCCTCTCGCTGAAATGTTTTATCCTTAATTACTCTGGTACCTCATTGTGCCTCATCATGTTGGGGACAAATGCATATTTATCCAACCCACACACATAACTGCCTCTTTGATCTCTAAGGTCTCTCCTTTTGAAAGCTCTTCTTGTTGCTGGTTGAGATATTTATTCTTAATTAACTGATTAAAACTAAATATCACGCTCACTAAGTGTTTGTGAATGCATCCAGGACTGGACCGGCTAAAAGGGTTCTGGACTAATCCCAGTGGGACGGTCTGATGATCGGGCCGCAAGGGCCGGTTATATCTGCTGATCACGTACGATGCTACCACTGCCTCTCCTTGAATTGTGGTGTAGGTTTAAAAACAGTTCATGTTGCAGTGATGTGACCACTAGATGGCGCAGTCATTGCTTGAGCTGCTGCTGTGCTGAGTTAAGGTTCCCGTATACTCAGGTGTACTCTATGTACTCCGAGTCGTGGGGACTCTGTGTACACGCTCTGTGAAAGGTTGCGATTGGCTACATTTCTCGTGACAAATCTCTTTATTTCCCACAATTCTAATGGACACTAGCAAGTTTGATTAGCTAGCTGGGTGCCTTGCCCCGTTTCTCCATCAGGGTAACCTCTGCACACCTGTCAGAGCGGGACAGAGAGCGGAAGTCCTGCTGCACATCCTCAATGCTGGGTTAGCTGACTCTAAATCCTATCAGCTCAGTGTCACACGCAAAACCATTCGATGGGAATACCGTTCACCGCCGATCAATGTACTGTGCAACACGGTCTATGTTTACATGGTCATGAAAATGGATCTTTGCACAGACATATCCAGCGGACGTCCGATTTGAGTACATGTGGATCTCCACTGAGGGAAGTACGCCCGGGTATGTTGGGGCAAATTGGAAATATGAGATTTCTGCTGGGAATTATTAACCATTTAGCCATTTTTAAAATTTAGTTCAGCATCAGAAGCAGAGCCAGGAGCTGAGAAAGAAATTCTTATGTCTTTAACAAGGATCCTGTGATGAACAACGTCACAGAAATCAGTCCACTTTTCATTTCTTTCATTTCATTTCTTTAAAACTACTCTCATGCAAAGGGACAAAGGGAAAAAGATAACAGGTTGTTTTTCCTTTTCACAGTTGTGCAGAAAACAGATATGCATATTTTTATTTCTTAATCATAAGGATCAGATATTAAAGAACACTAATTTTGTTATATTTATATTGCAGAAATAGAAGTTTTGATTTCGCGAAGAATGGTGTGTGAGATTTGTATGTTAAGTCAACAGTATTGTTAAAGTCTTTCATGATCTTTTTTTTTAAAAAAAAACTCTTCATATGCTCACTCTAGGTTTATTCAGTCAAATTATTCCCTCCAGACTCATCTAACACTGAAATGACATGGTGTTACTGTAAAAGTTTAAAATGAAGATCTACTGGTGCTGCATGTACATTTTATACGTTTAAAGCTGTAAATCAACAGTTTGGGCAGTTCAAGGATCGATTGAAATAATTGCTTCCTTTCCCCCAAAGCATTAATATTATTATTATAATTATTATAATAATTTTTATTATTATTATTCCTCAACTGTTTTCAAAGCTAGAAAAGGGAAAGATGTACCGACAACTCTTCAACTTCAAGATGGTGTCAATATTTGATGTTTTTTTAAATTAAGTTTAAAAGAAATATATATAAATCCATTCCTGTCTGGTAACGGCACATTTTCACGGTGCGTCGCAGCAGCTCTTGTGACCAGAGCTACTCTGTGGACGGACAGACTCATTGTGTCGACCTGACCCTCTGCATGCCTCCCCCTGCCCCCCATCACACACCCCCCACCTCCCTCCCCCTTCTTTCTCACTTTCCTCTCGCTCCTCTTGGGGCCGCAGGCTGGCAGAAGCTACTCCGGTCAGCTGGATGAGTCCAATTAGAGGACCTCATTTAGGGCTATTTGAGAGGGGGCTCAGGTGCACTTCAAGGGTTGTAAATCATTAGTATCCCACTTTCACAGTTAACGGCGTTATCAAGTCGCTCATTTCCAGGGCCTCTCATTGGGTCTGTTTGTTCTGCTTCCTTTGTATTTCGTTCAGAAATAGGCCATCTCCATGCCTCTAGATGAGTCGGGGCAGAGAGCGCCGCTTAGCCAGCTCAGTGTGGTCCAGTGTGCTCATGTATGTTATCCATCATCCTCTCTTTACTTTTAATTCAATGCCGTGTATCTTTAAGGGGACTTGACCTGAATAAGTTGTTTGTATTTGGATATAAAGGTCAGTCTGTTTTGATTAAGGATGCACTGAAGGACAGTGATTAGAGTTGGGCGGGTTGTTTGAGGCTTCAGCGGCCAGCCAGGGAGCCGTTGACCAAGGCTAATATGGTTAACCAAAAGTAATGAAATAACAAAAAATGAAATGGAGAAAACATTTCTGTCAACTGAAATGGTGATTAATGGGTAAAAACAACAACTAACTGGAACTCTACAATGCTTTTTTAGAGACTTAATATCCTTTGTTTTTGTGATTATGAATCTATGAGCCTTTCTAACTGATGTGAAATTTCTGTAAGCAAGCAATTTATGTCAGCTGTTGGCAAATTATTGTACGGACACTTGCTGTATGCAGCAAAATGGCGACAGCAAAAGTTGGGCGAAAACACCAGAGTGAGTTGGTTGTTCAGCAATAACTGAGTACATTTGTCTGAAAGTGGAATCTTCTGTTGAGTATTCATTACACAAACCAAAATCATAAAAAGGGTGGGTCATAGGTTTCCATACATAGGAGAATTTCTTTTATATTTCAGATGCCCAAGAAGATACGTTTGATAAAAGAGCAAAGACATTGAAAATATACTGATGGATGGATCAGGAAGCAGTCGCATGGTTGCACAAAACTTTAAAAGAAAACATGGAACCAGCCTCACGCATGACACCGTGGAAAAACTTATTTGCAAGTTTCTGAAAACTGGAAATGTTGCAGATCAACAACGAAGGGTCCCACAAAAATAAAAACAGTTGTCCTATATGAAATGTTTATTTTTTTCTTTCTATGGAACCTTATGGCCCACCCTGTACAATACTATAACCCTTTTGAATTCCAAAGTACCAAAGATTGAAAAACTTAAACTACTACTATAACTAATAAAAACTCTACTAAAACTATATGTTTAACTGAAAATAACTAATAAAAGCTACCAAATGCTCTAAAAACCAACTAAAACTAATTAAATTAGACAAACAAAAAGTTGCAACAACATAAAGCTAAACTACACTAAAGAACTCAAACCTATTTCAACCCGGGTCGTCAACAGCACATCTGTTTGCTGCAAGATGTAGAAAAACCTATGACAATCTAAGCGTGATTGCTCCCAGTGTATCAGCGCTTCAAAATCAATACTGTAATGGAAACAAAAGAGCGTTAGGTGGCCACCTGAGAAACGCATGAAAATAATGAGTACAAAATACACTCCGAGTTCCTTTTTGTGTTTATTTACAGCTTGGCAGTTCGCCTCAGTGCCTTCCAGCTCACACATACAAACTGGCGTCGAAATTCTGTGTTCTGCACATCAACCGTACGGCGCCGAAGCCGTATGAATAATTTACTTGCATTCGTGGTGATGCGCATGTAAATAAGAGTCCCGAAGATCTCGATGCGTCCACTGTGTAATCACAGGAGACGTGAATTGATCTGAAGGGAAGACAATTATAGCAGAGGAGCTGAGGTGCTGGGTTCAGCTAACGAGGGCAGCGCTGCCAGCTATGCAGATTCTGCACATCTCCACCTCTCCTCCTCCTCCATTGGAGTGAAACTACCTACCGTCAAGATGACTGCGGAGCCCTTAAGGCTAACTGACAGTCCATTACCGACAGACGCTTATCTCATCTTCCTGAAGACTCCAGACGTTATATACTCAGTAAAATGTCACCAGAGGTGACTATGAGGCTACTGTAGTGAGAAAATGACTTAATCTTTGCATCTGGAGGGTTTCATCGATGGGTTTGTGTTTAGCAGAGACAAGAGGAGACAAAACACAATATTGAGTTTACAAGAACAAAAAGAGACTTAAGAGTCCTCCTCCTTTTTGTTTCATTGAGCCCGTAATCAGTGCACAATAATCCAGTCCAGTTTTGACCAATCCTAAAGGACGATGTCCATCGGTGGGGTACAGCAACCCTTAGTGTGTTCACATCTTGACTGATAAGATCCCCTTGGCACCACTGATGTGAATAATCCCATCACTTGTGTACTTGTCTAGGAAGTAGGATGTCTGCAAATCCTACTCTAGAATAAAGACTGACATTTTTGGGAGATTCCCGGGGGAAACTTTATTGTTAATCACATGACTGGGATGGTTCAGGACAAAAAGGTAATGAGAGCAGGAACCGCAATTGTGGAAAAGAGACAAAATTGTGACGATGATAAATGAAACATAAGATGGCCACTGCCATTTTGTAGTTTTATTTTAGTAAGCCTGCTCTTGAAGGAAAGTCAAAAAAACTACATGACCCAGAAGCCCTCAGTGATTCCAGTGTTTTGTGTCCTTTAATCAAAACAAAAAACTTTCACTAAAGCCCTAAAGGAGATTGGGAATGGGGCAGATTTGTTGGAGGGATGGGAATGGAGTGAAAATCCACTCCCATTACTCTGGAGTTGGTAAGTCTGGTTCATACTGACTTGTTGCGCCATCTTTCACTGTAACCACACTTCTACGTGGCTGATGCATTGAGCAAGATCATCCAACATCGTCCATCCAGAAGTCAAACTCCAGGCGAGAGACAACTCAGGTTTTGCTTCAAGCTCTTATCGTCTTTGGGTCTTTCAAGTCTTTCAAAGACTTTGCCAATGTTGACCAGTTAGCCTGAATCCTTCGACTGACGCACCCCCTGCATACAATACAAAGGCATTTTTCACTTTTCAGACTTTAATTGCAATTCATTTGGGAATTTATTTTTCATTATCCCTCAACTTAACAATTACATTTGTGTCGATCTAACAAATAAATAACTCTGTAAAACGTCAGTGTTTGTAACGCGAGAAAAATGTGAAAAAGATGAAGAGACATACTTTTTCACACCCCTGAAGGTCCTGCTATTCCCACTGTCTTTATTTCTCTTTGAATAAATAGGTAATGAAAATGGAATGCTCAGAATGCAAACTGGTAACTTTATCACCTAACAGAAGCCGCCTCACAGCTCAGGTACCTGGAAAGCCATTTTGTGATTACCTTTGTAATAGTTCTCACTTTAATGTTCCTTTACAATAAAAGCTTTATTCATTCCTTGTAATAAAAGTGCAGTAGAGTCGCCATGACTAATGCGACCAGAGGCTGAACTCTTCCTCACTCTAATCTCTTCAACTAGCACAGATAGACCGAAAAACCCAATAATCAGATTATCATCCCCGCGGCTGCTTTTATATTACATGGAAACTTGGAGTAGATATTCTGTTTTTGTTCCTGTTACCACATAACAATAATAAATGGACTTCAGTGTATTTTAGATGAAACACTGTGAAAACAAATCTTGAAATTCAAAACGTCTTCCCATGTTTTCAAATCTAACAATTAGTCCAATAACAGAGATTTTACGTTTTTTTTATTTAGGACTTTTTTATATATACATGCATAATTTCTCTTTACCTTCCCAGTTGTGTTGTCTATCACACAATAACCTAATAAAATTCATCTTAAGGTTCAAGTTTTGTGGTGGTAAAGATGGCAATTTGGAAAACAAACGTTCAAGAGACAAATTTTATACATAGTGAAAAATTCTGCTTAAACACTCATGTAGTTCCTTTTTCCTTATTTCTATGTTTATATTTCTAATTAGATTTTTCACTATTTGAATTATATGATTATATCAAGGTATTTACAACTAGTTAAGGAAGGAGCCAAATATTAAGCAGTGACTCCGCCCATATTTGACTGTATCTACATTTTGAAAAAGATGTAAAAAGAGTTCCAGATTTGATCAAAGAGAAATAATTTATCTCTGCATTTACATTTTAATTAAAAATGGCACATCTAATATTATTTAAACCCTTCTCAATAATCAATTAAAAACTCTTTACAGTCATTTAAGCGATCAAAATCCACTATAAAATGTTTGTTTTATTAAAATGATTCAGTAGATGAATAATTTAAAAACCTTTTGACTTGTTTCATTCCTCTCCTGCCTGGATTCATTGAAGTTGTCATTTTATCAGCTGAACTTACAAGAGAAGACAACTCGGTTTCCACGTCATA
Source organism: Poecilia picta (assembly GCA_033032245.1). NCBI lineage: Eukaryota > Metazoa > Chordata > Actinopteri > Cyprinodontiformes > Poeciliidae > Poecilia > Poecilia picta. Next base: position 23,618,446 of record CM065374.1, read on the forward strand.
ACAACACTGCACAACATTTATTAAACAAGACAACAAATGAAATTGACAGAACTCAATAAAATCACAAACCAGCGATATTTACCTCACACGACAGACATCCACACACCACGACAAAATATTACGAGGAAACATTTTCGCTGCTGCTTCCCCAGAGATTGCATCACAAGGACCCTAGGAGCAACCTAAAGTTTGAAGTTCCGGGTCCCACACTTTTATGGAGACTTCGACGCAGTACTGAACTTAGTGTCCTTAGCGAGTTTCATTTTTAAGAACAAAGAAGTATTATTTGTCATTAAAATGAATACAGATGTTTTTTATGACCCTGTCTAGAATTTTATCAAGTGGTCAAACACGTATACAAGGAAACTAGCGGTGTTCTAAATTAAAGAGAACTACCCTTTTAAGTTATTTTAATTCAATTTAGTGTATAATGTTTCACTAGAAATATCCTAGATAAAAGATTACTTTAATTGAACCCTGGATATAATTTGAAGTGGATTTCCTTATTTGAAACACCATTATTTTTACCTAATTATTGAAGATATGGTTAAGTTTTAAACTAGCTTATTTTAAATATATTTTTCTTAACAATTTCTCCATGTTTATGAAAAAAAAGAAACATTTTAAACCTAAATCTCCCATGGAGTCATAATATTGAGTTTTCACTACATGTATTCATACCTTCCAGCAGCTCACATGGTCAATAGTGTCATCATTTCCGATAGATGATATTTTAAACTCTTCCAGTTTTCATATAAAATATTATAGAACATTTTTTTCTCTTCTTTGACCTCTCCACTTTGAAATAATAATTGGTACTTTAGTTCACAAATGAAAAGCCAGCCATCTCAATTAATGTCAGAAAGTTCAGTTTGCTTTAATTTTCCCTCCATACCTTTTACTACTATAGAAATCATAATGTAAGGTTACCTTGGACAATATTTTCTGCCATGGTGACTTTCTGTCATGAGACGTGAACCTCCAAACTACAAACTAATGATTTATTTCCAGGATTTCTCTGTGTTTATCTAGACTCACCTTCCTATCTAAGCTAACCAGCTTCTCTGTTCTACTGAAGTGTTAGCATGATGGTGCTAATACTGGGTTTGATGGTGGACATTGTGTTGTTGTGGTCCAAGCTTTCCACCGCAAATATTGCTTAGTAATTAGAGGTGTGTGTGTGTGTGTGTGTGTGTGTGGTGTGGGTGTGTGTGTGTGTGTGTGTGTTGAGGTGAACATTTGGGGTCAAGTCACTTCCTCTAAACAATTTTAAAATAATGCAGCCTATTTTGGATCATAATGGCACTTCGAAAAGAGGTTGGACAATTAACACAGTAAAAAAAAATAAAATAAAATAATAAAATACATGAGTGATTCAATGTTTCTTTTAATCTCACACCAGCACTCTGACGTACTGGAGGGGGATTAAAGATCCGCAAGTCTTTTTTAAACGCTCCGATTACATTTTCAAGGGCAAAAAAAAAAAAAAATCACGCTATTAGAGATGACTCAGGGAAATGCCTTGTTCTCCCGCTTACCAGGCAGTGGTGCAACAAGCAAAAAAATAATAATTCTGAATATTTCAGAACCGTAGGGTGTGACATGTATAACGTTGGGTCATGAAAACAGTTTATCAACACCCGGCTGATCACACGCCTTCCCTCACTGCTGGAATTGTGTTTTTCTTTCTTTTTTCTTTAATCTCTTCCTGAGACCCTGCAGCGAGAAGCCGCCGGTATGTAAAATGCGGTCGCCGAGATGGAACCCGCTACGCCATCCGTCTAGTGTCCAGCCGCCACTTTATCTGCTCATCCATCCTTTCCATCCATCCATGTCACTTCCTCTGATCTGCTACCAAATCACAATCAGGCGGTGCTTAAAGCCGAGGCAGAGTCTTTTATCTCAATCAGACTCTCACCTCTCCTCTATCACCAACACCATCTCTGGACCCCGCTGTGTGTTTTCAACCCCGCTGCTAATGCAACCAGCGGCTGACCCTCTCCTCAGACCTCTCCGGTTGGTCATGCCTTTGCTTTCAAACCGCTGTACTTCTGATGAGATAAGTTTGCGTTTGGTAAAACAACGTGCCGTTTCCTGATTAGCCGAGCTGGACGACATCTGCGACACGGCTGTGTTCACAGAAACTCCCTGGGGAAAAATCACTCCGTAGTTTGAAAGCATTTCCTGAAGAGAGAGGGCCTTACTCTCACTACTTCATGGTTTTTAGCGAAAAGCTTTGATGGGTTTTGAGTTTAGACACTCTGACTAAACTCCAGTGTTGCAGAACAGAGTTTGTGAATACATACGTTATGGTTTGGGAAGGAATTAATGGATTTGTGTTTAGCCCCTTTTTACTCTAGTACCCCAAAAAGAAACCCAATGCAAACCATGTCCTTCATATCAAATTCATTTCATCTCTTTGTGAAGGCCTCAGATATTTGTTAGGCTACAATCACACAGGTCCTGGTGCTTGATTCCAATTTTTTGCCGAAATATAATTTTTAAAATTTTCTACTGAATGATGTGACCGCAATTAGTTATGCGGGAACAGTTTATGGCCCCACTGTGCAGAAGAACAACATTCACATCACACAACAGCGCTTTGCTCCCAAAAGTACCGTCTTTGGGTCAATTTTAAAGTTTATTTGGCGATGGGAGCCGACTGCAATCTCACAAAATCGCAACAAGACGAAGGAAGCTAATGGAAATTAAAAGCACATCGGAGGTTTTGTGTAACGCATTGGCTGAAACTTCTGTAGAGAAGTCTGTTAGTCAGAACTCAGAGTGGTGGGATTGTGGATGTGATGCGATTCAGAGACACAGATTTCTTTCATTAGTTTAAAATTATACATTTCTGCCATTATTTACATCCAGATTTACAGCGACTGGTGCAGAATTGGTGTCTCGCATTAATCACGTAAAAGTCGCACTAAATGACATGACCGTTCAGACGCTTTGAAGACAATCAAGCATGTATACAATTTAATTCTACATTTGGAATTGGCTCAAGTCGGATTTTGTTGAAGTAAAAAAAAAAAAAAAAAAATCTGAATTGGGTCATTTAGACTGCTGTGAGAAAGTTGGATGTGCGTTGCGTTAGGATGTGTAAGATAAGAAAAATTTGGGTGGCTTTTGCCTGCTGTGTGAACGTAGCCATAGAGGAGATTAGTCAACAAACAGCAGCACAAAGACCAGCAGACACCGCAAACTTTGACTTAATATATGAACAATGTCACATAGCGCCGTTTAATCCACAATTTATAACAGAAAGGGAACAGTATAGCTGCAGTGCTACCAAAACATGGCTATTGTCGATTATCATAAGGGGATTCTTATTGTAAAACCTTTAAACTATGCAATTTTGATTCTTCCTTTGTTCTTGGGTCCCGGTTTCTTGTCCGCGATCTGATAACTCTCGCGAGACACAGAAGAGACGTAAGCAGCGTGATGGCGTCACAGAAGTTCAGAATTTAATCCAATCAGACACAAAGAATCACACAAGACAGAAAATTTAAAGAAACACAGAAACATACATTGGTTACCTGAGAATAATGAAAAGAAAATATCGAAGACGTCTTCGGAGAAATAGCCAGCCCAAAAAGGAGCTAAAAAATAGGCCATTTCTGCCTTATTCTCCCTGCGCAAGAGGTTTTATGCTAGTAGGTGTGTTCTATTCAAATAGGGGGCAACACCTCTCGACCAATTAGAAGCCGCCTCCGAGCACCCCTGAAAACGGCACTTCCCTACCATCTGCCGAGACATCAAAGAGACTTTTACCTCCTTGATGTTATTTGAAGATAACCAGAACTCTAAAAATCCTGCTGACTTTTACAACTTACAAATGCCTCAGGAGACTTAGCTGTATTGTTTTAGACCAAATTGTCTTAAGGTGAACTGCAGGTCAATAGTTTACCCCACCAGATGTCCACCGGAGATTCCTGCCCTCCTGAGACCAAACGTGGGCCTGTTTTTTAAATGATCCCCACACAGATAAGACCTCTTATCTCCTGTGGTTTTACGACCTCAGTGACTTTAAGTAAACGATAGAGCTAACTCAAACACTAATAATGGTTCTAAAATTGAGTTCAACAAAACACTAAACCATGATTATATTTCAACACTATACATATGAACCGCCAGGCATAAAGCAGAGAAGCAGCCAAAAGGCCCCCAATAACACTGGAGGAACTGCAGAGACACAAAACTGGCCTTTATGTAACACTAGGAAGACATTTTAGTTTAACTGGTGAAGTAAAGAAATCAGAACCTCCTGATGGAGTTTGCTACTAGCATATGTGACACCGAGTTTCTGGTAAAAAGACCCAGAGAACCTTGTTGTAGTTCAGAACAGTCATCAGCTCTTTGACATTTTCAATAAAAAGCTTCCATAAAACTGACAACGGCGCATGCAAGCTACGTTTGTCATTGTTGACCTTTCTTTAGCTGTGTTTCCATTGACCATATCATTTCGCAATTTGACTTTTCGAAATAAATAAATGTGCTTAATGAAAACACTGCATTTCAAAAAATAGATTAAAAAAAATGTTTTGCTGCTAGCATGAGGTGGTTTTTGTCGGCCATATTGAAATTGAGCTATTTTGCAAAACTGCGACGGAAACAATTTCTCCCATCACACAAGTCATGTGATCAACAGCCAGATGTCGCCAGTGGCACAAACTATGAAGAAGAAAACAGGAAGCAGTTGGGTCGACAGTGACCAACATGAGTTTTAATGACACATTGTGTGAACATACTTATTCACGTGTGATTTTAATCACATTTCCCGTTTAATGGAAACACCGCAATCAGGAAATTGCATTTTTTTTGCCATTACCAGAATATTGACAGAGTTAGTAATGGAAAGGTCTTCAGAGCTATAGATCATGTTTTAGGTTCTTTTTATGCCTTCCAGATGAGCTAACGGTGCTAATTCAGTTTCTGACGTAATGGAAACACCACAATTGCAAAACATTGCCAGAATATTCAAGTTTTACTCACATTTGTAATGGAAACGCAGCTTGTTAATGTCAACATTTAAACATCACAGGGACGTCGAAGCGTTCACCTTTAGACTTAATACCTTACAACCTAATTATAATCTAGATGTCTAAGGACAGTTGTGACGTTGTTGAGACATATTCTTAACCCAAAGCTGCACCGTTGGAGAGTATCACTCTAGTCTACATGTCGGCGCCTTATTGTACAGTATGTAAGTGACTGGATGTGCGTGTCGGTGTGTCAGCCAAGGCTGTGGGAGAGCGACAGGGACACCGTACCTCAGAGTTCCATGGAGATAATTGGGACCTTTTCCCAGGTGATTACCATTCAGACGGAGTTAGGATCAAAGCCGGGCGCCCTGGCAGCCGGGCGGAGAGGCCATAGCTGCCGTCAGTAATCTCTTCAGATAAAAACGCTGCAGGCGCTCCGGCCGTCCCGTTCCTTACCCGACCGCTCTTCGCTGTCACCATGGGCAGGCCCTTGCTTACAGTCGCCGATTTGACAAGATTTCAAAGATTGGACAAAGATTGCATGATACGAAACCAGATTTCTGCTGGAATCAATTTATTTGCCAACTAAAGAAAATGCACCAGAGCGTTTTTTTTTTTTTTTATTAAAGGACTGCGGGGACGGAGAGTTTTCGAAAACAGATGAAAGGAGAGGGATGATGGCTTAAAAACAACGAGATGTTGCACAAAAAAAAATAATCTACTGATAGGAATCTACGTGTTAATGCAGCCATAAGTTATTGAAGTTGAATATTACGCAATTTGATTAGCATTTAAAACAAAACAGTTTGCTGTTAGGTAAGGTTAAACATTTCAAATCGTGGTGCAGACAGTGTGATGCTCTGGTGCTGCTTTAGGATCTAAACTTCAGGTGATGAAGCCATGAATTCTGGTTTCCACCAGAAAATGATGAATTCAAGCAATTTAGCAAAAAGGGCCAATTTTCCAACCTTTTCATATAAAAGACCTGATGCCTCCAAACGCACAAAGACGGGTACAGCCAGTCTTAAAATGAATAGGGACATTAATTTTTATATAGTACCAGGTTGAAAGAATGCATGAAAAATGCATTATGCTTACTCATATTCAATAAATTAGAATATGGTTTCTGATGAGACTCATTTGTCTGATTAAAAGTACCTATTGAAATCATCTTTAAGCGGGTGTCATTAAGCATGTTTTTATTAAATCCACATTTTTGAAGTATAATTTTTTTTATTATTGGTCTGATGTAGCGTTTTAATTTTAAATGTCGTGTTCATTAACTGCAAGAGGAAAGTCATCATAATTAGGAGAAATAAAGGCAGCCGCCCTGTGTGTAAATCTATATGATGTGTTTCACAGAAATAAAGTTTCTGAAATAAATTGACTTTTCAACAATATTGTAAATGACTTAATTTGTATTTAGATTATGACTGAATTTATTAATTTTTTTAATACAAGTGAGATAAAAAAAAGGCAAAGGTAACAAATCTGCAGTAAATACTTTACTTGAATTTGCTTCAGTAGAGTTTATAAAGTGAGCCCATTTCACAGCTAGTTGCTCAAGCTAGCTGCTACTGTTAGCCACACACAATCAAACATGAATAAATTCACGTCCAGAATACGATTTCTAGAAAATCCTCTGATGCTCCGTTTCAATCCCAGCTTGTCCAAACGGGCCGAAACCAGCGTGTGAAACATGTTCACCAGACAGCATCAATAATAATTTTGTGGTCGTAACTCATCAGCTTGTTTTTTCTTCTTGTGGAGAATCCTCAGTCGAAGCCGGCGTGCTGTGGATGATTTATGCATCTGCGACGGCCAACACCACTTTTCTACGCTTCAGTCTGTTGGTGCTATGAAAACAAATAGGGTGGGTGGCACCGAAAGCCTTGAGAAACTTATTTATATGGTCACCCCGGCATAGTGTTTAGCGTTAGGGAATCTGTGCACAGCAGTAAAATGAAGACTGCAGGGAAACGACTCTCTGTTGTACAAATACACCAGGCTGTAGGCATTAGCAAAATGAAGATCAAGCTAAAAACATGAATGAAACTAAGAAGCTCTACCAGAGCCAAGCTAACATAATTAATAGAGACTGAAATAAGTGGATACTAATTTTTAAGGGCGTTTTCACTCCTGATAGCCCCGTAGAGTCGCTTTGATTAAAGGATCAGAATTTCAACATCTGTTACATCTTCAGCTGCTGCGGTTCACATCAGATTTATTTGCACTGCACTACAATAAACGAAGCTAGTTGAAAAATCTGTTCCCCTCCTCACCTGTGGGGGCGCTGGACCAACAACCACCAAGTGCAAAAGATGATTTTAAAAATAGGTAACAGTAACAAATCAGCAGTTAAATATAAATACTTTACTTGAATTTGCTGCAGTAGAGTTTATAAAGTGAGCACATTTCACAGTCAGACGCTCAAGCTAGCTGCTACTGTTAGCCACACACAAATAGGAGTGTGGCTAACACTCACAGGGTGACTGTGGCTCTGTGGATAGAGTAGTCATCTTGTGAATGGAAGGTTGCAGGTTCAATTCCAGCTTCCTTCTGCCACATGTTGATGTGCCCCTGGGCAAGGCACCCAACTCCAAGTTGCCTACCAAGCTGCATATAAATGTGTGAGTGCAAATGGGTGAATGTGGCTCTAGTGTTCAGTCCATTTACCTATTAGAAATTTAGTCATTGGTAGCAAACGGTGCTGCTGTAACATCAATAATCCAGTCTGAACATGATAACATGCATTTGGTTTATACTGTAATTGTATCTTTTTAATTTTAACTGTAACCAAACTGCTGAGGCCACAGCAGAAGGTCGTTGACTCAGTCGTCTTTTCTTTCACCTGAGTTTGAACTCCTGTTGAAGAATAGGTGTTAAGGGGATTCCCATTACATCAGAGGCTAATCCAGAGAAGTGCAGTCTTTGCACAATTTAGTTTTGCCTTTTACTGGAGCCTTTGCTCCAGTAAAGGAAATGTAGGATTATCGGTGGACTACTTTTAGATGTTTTGTGATTGACACATGGAATTTTGGAGGAGTTTTGCAATAATATACATCAATCTGTAGGTCAACTGGTCTTGCTACACTTTTGTTTGATGAGTGTGTGTTGTGTGTGTGTGTCCACACAGCGTTGTCCTTTGATAGGCTGGCGACTGGTCAGAATGTACGTCGTCTTTCGCCCAATGACCACTGGAGATAGGCACCAGCAACGATGCACGGATATCTGCCTGATATCTCTGTGGAGAACTAACTTTCTGCTGGTCTGCCTTTTGATTTTTTTTCTCATAATGCTTTACCTTTTACGTCCTGGTTTAACTATTGATTTTTTTATTTAATTTTTTTTTTACATTCTTTTCTGGCAAAATATATTTCTTTAAAATCGAAAGGATTGTCAGTTTTACCGCTTCAGAAAAACTTCATCAATAAAGCTGACACTTAAAAGATAAAATTTCAATCAGTTTTACTTTCTTGAGAAAACATCTGCAGCAAAAAATAATTTCTTACAGTCCGGAATGACAACATAAACGCATAGAAATATCACCTTCAGGGCTGCCATCTTCCATTATGGCATTGATTAACGGGTGTAATACTCTTCCCAGCTGTAGGAATTAAGGGGGACGCACACGGTAATGACAAAGGATTTTATATTTTAGTGAACATCACATCACAATCTGTCCTCCGGAAGCTGCAGATGGAAGAAACAACCAAACACAATGCAGTCCTAGAGGGATTTAGTCCCTTCTCGTCTTACTGAAATGAAAACTTTCCTCTTTTTTAACCAGCTGGATACGCAACAGATAAACAGCAACATATTGACAGCTAAAAGCCACCAGAACATTTGCGCTCTTTGAGTGTTTTTCCATTCTTCTAATACTCCACCAGCGCCTCAGGTCACGTGTGAAAGCAAACAGCACTTTGAATGTAAATATATGTGGACCTTATCTCAAGGTTCGCACCGTCGATGGAGGCCTGGCTCAGCAAGAAAATCAGGCGGCAACATTCACGGCCTTAACTGAAACTATAAACCCTTTGTGAGAAACAAACCCGGGGGAAGCAACACGCACCTGACCTGGCCTTCCGTTATTGCCGTTTTCACATCCTTCAGCTCGTATAAATCCTTGCATCTCTGCGGCTGTGCATACTGAGCAACCCGCCGCATCCCCGAGGACCGGCCCGCTTCCCGACAGCGCAGATCGGCCACGAGAACCGCCCATCTCCCACTACGTGCACCTATCTGTGAGACGGAGATAATGGTCAGCTCCTGAAATCTGGTCAAGTGGCCTTGATACAACAAAACATTTCCACACACTTAAAGTGAGAATAAGCAACCTTGAAAAGATTCTGCCAGTGGGCTGAGAGCCTTGCACTGTCACAGTTCAAAAGAACATGAAACAGTAAGGAAAAATTATTTTCACCAATGTGTCAGTGGATGTTTTCAAGCCAAGAATGAAAAAAAGATCGACCTGCCACACGGACAATGCAACACAAAAGTGCAGTGGTGGAAAATGACATCTTTCCTTTGCCTTTCTGTCTCATTTTGTAACATTGCACTAGCTTGTCATTTCAGTGTGTTTTATTGGGATTATATGTGAAAACCAGTGGCAGGTGCACTTCCGCTAATCCGCATATGTGCTAATAGCAGAGCTAATTTTTTGCTTAGTGCGTTTGCTAACTACTAAAATGTTTTACGCCTAAATCCCAAAGTGCAAATTTACTCTGAAGTTTTGTCAACTTTAGCTTAAATAAAGTTCAGCACTTGTGTTCAAGTTTTGGTTATCGAATTCTTCAAATAACTTCTATTTATGCTTTTATTGTGAAGACCATTTGCACAGCAGTTCCATTTCCTCCTCTCACTTTCACGCTTTCAATCTGCAATAATGTTATTTCAAACAAAAAAACAGGAATAAAATATAACACAGACAGTAGATGACATAATATATCTAAGCACACTAAAGAATATCTAGCTTATGTCAAAATTAAAACAGTTTAGCGGGGTTGTGATTTTTCAAGGGCAGATATACAAGTTGAATGAAAGTTAGCTCTTTAGCATTAGCTTCTGCTAAATTCTGTGTTGGTTTAGCTCCTTAGCATTAGCTTCTGCTAAATACTGTATCTGTGTAGCTCTTTAGCATTAGTTTCCTCTGCACACCATGTTGGTGTAGTGCCTCTATGGTACTACACAAACTGATGTTATTAGTACGTTCAGGTTAGCACAACTAAGTTTTTAACTAGCAGCACTCACTACTTGAGAGAAAGTGAATAGTTTTCAAATTCCGCTTGGTTTTGTATCTAATCAGGGTTAGAGATAACATGGTGGAGAAACCTCAACAGGGTTAGGTAACAAAAACAATAGCTTTGAGCTTCTAAAGGAGCACACAACTTTAAAGCTACCAAGACACGGCCATCAACCTAAACAAACCAACCGGGCAATCACAGCTGTAATCAGAGAAGCAGTCAAGAGGCTAATGTCAGCTCCACTGAAGGAGCTGTGTGATCCAGAGCCCAGGTGGGAGAATCTTCTGACAATCTGTGGCGAACTGCCAACATGTTTACTGCAACCCTACTTGTCGATACAGCAAACATGTGGATGAAGGTGTTCTGCACTTTTTAGCATAGATGCAAAACACTGTGAAGGAAAACTGAGACTGAACATTCTGTTCTCACAGTAAAATATGGTGGTGGCAGCATCATGTTGTGGGAAAACTTTAGTTTGATAAACCACTGTTCAGTTGTAATTCACTTGGAAGCTAATGTTCAAAGATGCTCTCCACTCAGACTGGAGTGCTGCCTTCATCCTTTCATGCAATGTTTGAGAAATCCATGAATCTCCCATGGCAACCATTCAGCTGGACAAACGCTTCTTCAGACTAGCCAGCAGCAATTAGCAAACACCTGGTGAAACGGTAGAACTGCTGAGTTCATCACATGAGCTGCTTCTCAGTGAAGGTCGGGTAGAAGCGTTGTTAAAGGGTTAATAGAGGAGGCATGTTGTGACAACTTCCTGAAGACTGAGATACAGAAACAGCAGGACTCTCTTAAAGAGACAGAGACCTAATTTCAAAACGTTGAATCACAAATTCATATTTGATCTTTGTATAAGAATTTTATAACAACTGAAGGCAACATACTAATTAGATAATGTGCCTGGAAAATACATAATACCACCTTTAAGAATTTTATTTCCTTGTAATAGTAATAGCCATGTAACGATTTCCTTCCTATCACAACCCCCCCCCCCCCCCAATAAAAAGCATTGAAATGTGTAACTATAACATGACAAAATGTTGACGAAGGGGTATTATTTATTCATTTTTCATTTTCTTTTTGACTTTAAAATGCTGGTTTGATTGTGCCCAACAGTCTGTTTTTGTTGAAGAATAAATAAAGTAATTGAGTGAATAAATGAGCAGATGCATGGTCAAATGGGCCGATGAAAGCACGAGAGAGTGCTAGTGGAGTTAGAGAGCGGACGGCTGAAAGACTGGTTGAGAACCCTAATGAGCATTTCCTGTCTTTACGTTCCACCCAGCGGCCAGGCCAGGGTGTGGAGCCTTCGGGCTCCAGCCCAGCTGAAGTGAATATAAAGTTGGATCCTCAGTCAATAAATCACCGGCCGTGACTGATGTGCTTGAACGTTGAACCTAAGTGTTTGAAAACGCAGCACATTCTCGGCAGAGTCACACTCAGGCTGTTCTGTCAGCACAGATGGACCCGATGACAGGGAGAAGACAGGTTGAACACTTTGCTCACTAGAGCACAGATTTTCAGAAAAGAAAAGAGAAAGAATAAATTCTCAGTTTCTTACTATGAACCTTTATTTCCTCAATTCAGACATTGGGAATTTTTTACTTTTTTTCTGTCTCATGAGATTAGAGTTGTTTGAATATATGGTACAGGGAGCAGCATTAGGACACACACACAGTAGGAAAACCCTGTGTGAAAAGATTTGTTTATTTCCTCAGATGTTTTTTATGAGTTAAATTTTAACAAAAGTGTAGCGATGTATTTCAGAGTTCAAAAGTTCAAGCACCATCTCCAGAGTCTCAGAATTTTTTCTTTTCAGTTTCAGTTTGCAAAGCCGGTCCAAAGCTTGAAGCAGAAATACTCTGCAAAATTCCACCAGTCCATTACACAAAGTTGACTTGACCTAATTGGCTAAAGATTTTTCAGACATACTGTAAAATATTAAATGCCCTCAGTGGGAACACCACGCTTTTTACAGCAGGCCATTTCTCTGCTCTCTTGCTTTTCTACACACACACTGTCACAGTGGAGTTAAAAAAAATAAAAATAAAAGTTGCTCTTTTTATGGACTTACTCTGTTTTTACTCACATCTTTAAGATTACCCTAAAGAGTCATCAAGCGTTCGCACAAATTGACAGCAGTGGCATTTCTAGACCAAATTTACCCGTAGTGGGGGTACATGGGGCACAGAACAAAAGAATAAAACTAAACAAAAACAAATAGGACAATATTTAATCAGTTAATATATTAACAGAAACCACTTGCGGCTCCAGAGGTTCAGGTTTCAGACCCCTGATCTAACAGATGAAAATTGTGATCCTTCCTGAATACGGATTAAGCTAAAAGTGAAGCACCTTAACTTTTAATTCATTGTTAAACTAAAACTGTGACGGTAAGAAATTGAATTAATTCAAGGGACCAAATAATTATGGCGTCTATGCCAACGCATATCATTATAAGAATTTGATTATCATTTCTTCACAACACATTGGAAGAAATTTGCCGCACCGGTCGGAATTTTTTTAAGGATTCCGACCGGAATCTTTTTTATTCATATGTTTCTGGTACACCCATAAATCTGACGCACAAGTGACATCTGCTAACAAAGATGACAAAACTGCTTCTGTTGGCCCACAAGGGATACATTTTTACTTAAAAAAAAAAAAAAACTAACTATCTGATAAGAATATTGTTCTTGTTCAACTTGTGCTAAAAGCAGTTAGCCTTCTTTGTGGAAAAGTGGTTTGTTCAAAGAAATTTCATGAATGATCAGGAGTTCCTGAAACACTCGAAAGCTAAATAGGTAGAATAACCCTTTTCTGCATTGTGATGGTTTACGAACCTAAATAGCATATTAAAAGTAAGAAGTACCTGTTGAGCTCATTTGTCTTGAAATTGAAAAGGTTTTTATATCGTTGAAATATAGTTTCCGATTAAAATTCGATTGAGGTTAACGATGGATAACTGAGATTAATTTTTAGTCGAGTTCCACAACTAATTTATTCAACAAGAAGCACTGCTTCCAACAGTAACAGATGCATCTCGTTACTCCGATGAAAAGGTTTTCACCAAATTTGAGAAAGGCCTTTTGGTCCTTGTAATCAACATTGGTTTTGACCTTGGAGTTGTCTCGTGGACATAGATAACGACTTGTTGGTGTATGAATGCGTGTGTTGGCGATTGTGCCCACAGAGTCAAGTGCTTTTACTTATGGCCAGAAATGCTAAACACATTTCTACAACACTGTATCTGTCGAGTGTATAAATAAGGGGAATATGTCTAGTTTATTTGGCATTAAACTGACAACATGCTGCCAGCATAAAGCTTGATTCTGGCAGGTTGTTGCTTGTGGGCATTGATCTAAAGCACATATAGAATCTGGCATCATGTGATTTGTGTTGTACATTGCGCCTCCTGTCTCATCATCCGGCTAACACAGTTACAGCGACAATCTGTCTGTGGAATATATGGAGCTCATTTAATCTTTGATGCTGCAAATGTCCAGATGGTTTGAATGTGTGTGTGCTGAGTATCAATTCCCCTCGCTAGCTCTGCACAGTGTTTCAAAGAAATACAAATGAACGATACCTTCCTGCTCTGTGATTTGCTTGTGGATAGCTGAGAGGTGGGAAAATGACAGTGTGTTGACGTGAAAAGGAGACACAGAGGCAAAACAAGAGGTTGGAGTCAAAGCTGCAAATTTGTCTTTTGGTGAAATTTTTTTGTAAGTATTTTAATCGGTGAGCACTGAATAAACCCTGACAACCACAGCTAAATGTGACATTTATTGGCAATGACTGCATTAGGGTTAAGAGGCTAAGCTAGCTTACTGGCTAGCATGCTAGCCAAAGTGTCTTTTGCTGTAATAGCCAAAAACGTCATTTTGTAACTTTGTTTATTTTTGTGTATGACTGCTGCATACCTCTTGTATATTTAGATATTTCAAGTTTCTTACAAGCTTGCATGCTAGCCCAGGGGCAGAGCTATAGGGGGAACTGGGGGGGCGGTTGCCCCCCCGAACCGGGCTGATGGGGGCCGGGTCTGGAGGAGCCAGGGAGGGAGGAATGGATTCAAGTCGCTCGAATGTCTTATTTTAGACCGAGAGTGCGCTGTTGAGAAAGATATATTTAATGTCACAGTCACTCCCCCCCTTCCCCCCCGCTCAACAGTTTCCAGCTGGTGCACGTAAGGAGCCCGGTGATTCGTTAGGGGCCCGGTAATTTGCCCCGCTCCCCGCCTGATGCTGACTTGTTCCGCTAGTGTGCTAGCCAATGTGCCTTTAGCATTAGCTCTGGTTTTTAACTGCTTTATCACAGTTCATATATTTGACGGAGTTTGAATGTTAATTTAAGAGGCTAAGCTAGTCAATGTGTCCTTAGAATTAACAGTTCATATAGTTTACTTTGTTTCAGTATTAATTTAAGAGGCTAAGCTGACTTTCGTAGTAGTAAGCATGCTAATCAGCAATGTATCTTTAGCATTAGCTCTGGTTTTTAACTGCCTTGTCACAGTAAATACATTTTACTAGGTTTGAATATTTATTCATAGTTTTTCCACAAGCACACAGAAATGTTTGAGAATAATGTCCCATTCCCTCTGAAATGGTTTTCATTAGTCTGGCTTTTCTGTCTGGCTTACTTGCACATGCCTTAGGCCACAAACAGGAAGTTAAAAACCAAAGCTAATGCCAACTCAGATTTTGTGAATAAAGTGATTAAGTCATCTGGTCTCTCACAAGTTGCTTAGAGGACATTTAACCTCAGTGTATGTGAACCTATTAAAAACATATCTAACAAATATCTTGCTTAATATTCTGAAATGTACTAAACAGAAAAAACGTTGGTCATGCCATGTGACGTAAAAATACAAATAGTTTTGTTTGATTTTATAGCAGACATTGACAACAAAAAAAGTTATTGTGCTTTTGCACAGAGTTTGTGAATATCTGATTTTACTGTGTTTCCTTTGTGGATGTCAAGTTACATTTATTTGAGCAGCAAATTGCAGCAGCAATGCAGTTCAAAGTACATTTACACCATAAAACATAATAAAGTAGCTAATTATGAAACGATAATAAACATTACATTGTCAAACGTCATAAAATCATCAAGCAAATCTGCATCAAAGAGCTTTATCAATGTTACCGTTCTTATGAATCAAAGGCAAACAGGAGAGATTTTAGCTTCGATTTAAAGGAAGTCAGTGTTTCAGTTATTTTGCAGTTTTCTGGAAGTTTATTCCATATTAGTGGAATGTAAGAACTGAGTACTGGTTCTGCATATTCTTGTGCACATATTTATGCAAGTGCATTTAAAAATCAAGTCAAAGAATAAGAGCATTTCAGAACCGTCGGTTACACAAATCTGAAAGGCTGCTTATTAAACTGAATGAGATAATATTATTATCCATCACAGAAAAATGTGACGGCCCGTCGGTGTGAGCTTAGGAAACGGCGGCGTACACACAAACGGCGCCGGCAGTCGGTGGCACCCGAGGCATCAGAGTACACAGCTGTGTGAGTAAACCAAGTGACTTGCCCTAGAAGAAAGTTGAAAAACTGGATGACTAACCCACCTCAGAGAGAAAACGAGCATAATTTGCTCATGTAAATGCTGAATGTTTTTCCCCTTGTTTACAAGACGCTGCTCTAATAACCCTCGTAAAAAAATAAAAATAAAAAAAGTAAATGCATAGAAAAACAACCAGATCCGCAAAGCTGGTCCTGTCCTGCAGGATCCTCCATCACAGTCACTCTTGCTTGTTGATGCTTATGATGATGCATACCCTGTGGGTATTTCTTATTCCTCATCATTACGCTTGCCTTTAGCTATCATTTAATATGAGAGATTACGCCGTTTAAGCCGTTAGTGGAAATCTGTCCTTATAAGATGGAGATTTCAACTTTTTCCACCATGTAGCTGAAGACAGCTTGCAGTAGAACTCGCTCTAATTGACATGAGTAAGTCGATGCTGTGTGCACAGGCACTTATTATCCGTCTCTGGGATATTACACACACACACACGCACACACAGTGTGCAACGCATTTTAATGGCCAGAACACGAACGTGCTGGAAGATAAATAGAGTTGCATTTCATAAGCAAGCGAGAGAGTAGAGATTGTCCCTGGAGAACACTTTCTGTTTGAACAAGGGGCATTTAAACGGTAAAAAAAAATGGAAAGACAAGCACCGATTTAATTTGTCTTCCTACAAAACACAGATCTATTAGATGGCATCAAAGACGAGATTTGGCCAGTCGCTCTCGTGTGATCACACAAGCTGAGGATGAAGCAATCAAACGTCACAGGAGAAATGTTCGTCTGCTGTCATCGGTGGCTATGCTAACTAGCATGAGCGTTCAAGACAAAAACACAAAATCTTAGAGTACTTTTAGTTTAGTTTCTAGTGCAAATATGTTAGCACACTTGAACTGACTTGTAAGTGGCTTTTCAGCAAGATATTAGAACTAGTTTTAAGTCAATAAATTCTTATTGATGAAAAAGTTCTTGTCCCATTGGAAGATTTATTTAGCTTTCCATGACTGACAGCGCTAAGACCCTCCTGCTGGCTCTGATTGGTTGTTTCTGACTGAGTGGTTTACTTCTGCAGATGGCAGTAGGACCACAAAGACATTTTTTCCCACAGATTATTTTTTAATAAAAGTTACATACTGCAGCTTTAAACTGACCTAAGTTCAGGACTATCTCCCAGTCCCGTTTTAATGAAGACGTGTTATTATTAGGTCTACAAGATTCAAGTTTACCAAATTTCTTAACGCTTGTGAAAGAAAAAAAGGTTGCTACTTTTAGAATTACTATCACTCTTTTGATCAGTATTGCTTTTTATCTCATCTTATATCTCGATCTGTCTGCACCTTTCAACCTTTATTAACTCTTTCTTTCTTTATCTCTCTCTTTATCATGCATGTATTTCGTTACCAAGTTTGGTCTTATGCGCACGTGACTCACTGTTTGTATGAAGTATATGTTAGAAGAATAGTTCACAACTATTATCTAATTTATTTAGAAACGCTAATCATCAATTACATTAACTGAACACATACAATTACTACACACAGTGACCTTTTCTAGATGTTGGTCATATTGTGTAAAGTATCAGATACTTTATGTAGGGCAACATTCTTCTTGTAATAGTTAGTCTGACTGAGATGTGACTGTATGCAATTTCAAAAAACATACATAGAAAGAGTAGTTAGATGATAATTGAAAGTGGCAGTATTATGTTTACCAGCCACATAGTATCATTTTATATCACGGTCAAGTAACTGTTACGTACAGTTGTTAAAAAAAAGCCTGTATTTGTCAAACAACTTCAAAAACAAGAAGCATACTACAGTGCAGGGCATTCTGGGTAAATACCATACTACGTTTTACAGTAGAATAGAAAATGCTTAAAATAAATTTGACTTTGTAATTTAACACCTTGAAATTGGGCCTCTGTCTCTTTAAGAACTCCTGCTCTTTCTGAAACTCTGGCTACAGGAAGACGTCATGACATCATTCCTCTATTAACCCTTCAACAACATTTTACACCAGCGTTTCACTGAGACATAGTTTGTATAATGAGCTCCGTTGATTTGCAGTTTCACCAGGTGTTTGCTAATTGCTGCTGGCTAGTTTGAAGGAGCTGAATGGTGCAGCACTGCTCTCTAACATGTAATACGGTCCACCCTGGGTGGACCTAGCATTTTAAACAGCTGAATGGTTGCCATGGAGATTAAAGGATTTCTCAAACATGCTTGAAAGAATCAAAGCAACAATCCAGGTATGTTTTTAATGAGGGAACAACGTTATAACATGATGTAAAGCTCAAAACAGATGATTTGTACATGATACTGCCTCTCGAACATGTTCCACCCGTCAGTTTCATGACCTGACATGCCTTTACAAATACTCATGTCCTATGGACATCCAGAACACATGGTGCTGTCCACAGGCGTTTCATTTTCCTGAGTAACGTATTAGATCCTCTTCCCACCTCAGACCTGCCGTGTGTGTCACTGTCATCGACTGGGCCACTTCACTGCATGATGAGTGGGAATCCTGCATCAGTGCTGACTCCTCTCATAGGAGCTGCTGGCACAGTGTGTCACTATTCGTCATGTTCCTCAGGAACCCGGCTCACCACGTCTCCTTAGCCTGACCTCCCTGTGTTGGAGCTCGGAGAAAGAGCCGGGAGTCAGGAGAGTTTCCCAGAGAGGTTAAGAATGGCGACCCTACATCACCCTGTCCCGTTCTTTTGAACATCTGGAATGAAAATGTAAAATAATCCTGTGGGTCATCAGTCTGCTTAAAAGGGGCAGTATTATATAAAATACATTTTCTTTAGCTTCACGTCAGATTAAAAATGTTATTCCCTCAACAAAACATATCTGGAGTGTTGTCTTGATTCTTTAATACATGTTTGACAAAACTTTTAATCTCCATGGGAACCAGTCAGCTGTGCAAAACGCCCGGGTGGACCTAGCTCCGCCTTCGAGGCGCAGCTCCTCTTCAGAGCTACTGAGCTCCCGCCTCACAGAGCAGGACCTAATGTCATGACTCCTCCACTCAGCTCCTTCAGACTAGCCAGTAGTAGTTGGCAAACAGCTGGTGGATACTGCATCTTATATGATATTGTACTGTATATCTTATGCATCTTAACAGGGTTTCCATCTCCAGCTCTGTTTATGAAAAACACCTTAAATCAGTCTGTCACAGGGCAATCAATCATAAACGTTCAGCTGGAGTACCCAGAGAGAACCCACTTATGCACAGGGAGAACATGCAAACTACATGCAGAACAACTTCGGGCCGGGAATTGAACCCAGAACCTCCTTGCTGAAAGGCAACAGTGCTATCAACTATGAAACTGTGCAGCCCACCTTATCTAGTAAAGTAAAATTAAAAGGATTACACTTTTCCTCTTTTGGGATCTTTTCTTCTCTCTGTATGAATGTAACAATAAAAGGCTGACATTTTTAATCTCTTATGGGAGATAATGAATTTTTTGTCTTATCTGTACAAGGGAAAAAAATTGAAGTGTGCCACATCAAGTTAGCATTAAGTCACTTCTAAGCAAATTGCCTGGACCAGCCACAGTCGATCAATTGGTATAATAAACATCCTAGCAACACTTATCAATAAAATATATTCCACTGTTATTTCAAAAAATATTTTTGTGACCATGTAAAGATGATTAACTCTGAACTCTGTTTTTAATCACCAGAAACAGCAGGAATCCAGTTTTATGACACTAAATGATTAGAAGTTTCTTTTTGTTTAAAGAAAGATGTTTATGAGTTTTTCCAGGATTAGTATTTACACAATAACTGCCTCTGTGATTACAGTTGTTCACCTGCTTTCACCACATGCTAGCTTTTGCTCGAGGGATATGATGACACTCCATGCCTCATTAGCTATTTAGCGCAGTTGTTGGTATTAAAGTCTGCTTTCATCAAAACAAACACCCAAGAAAGCAGTTTGAGCTGATTTTTTTTTGTGTATGCTTTTGGAAAAATATCCACACAGCCGGATATTAAGCAGATTTAGCAAGCAGTAAATTTTGTGAAATTATAGCTACAAATGTCCATAAATTTATTGATATTCTGTATCTTAAAATGAATTATTGTGTTTCGGAAGCAAAATATTTGAAACCTTTTTCACAAAAATCTGAAAAGTAAGGTTTACAGTAAGGCTGGCTGATACGGACTTAAAATGTTATCACAATATTACAATTTACAATCACATGTTATGGTACTATTCCGATAACGATAAAAATTGCCGATAATACTATTTCTTCAGGTAACTTTTTGACTAAGAGATGAATATTTCCCAACTACCACAAATACTGCTCTTGAAAAACAATCCCATGTGTAGTCCACTTCTTCAGGACACTATGGTCACATTTTACCATAATTGTATTTTCAAATTTATTGTTTTTTATTGATAAACTCATTAATCAAACAGTGGAGAAAATAGAAACATGTCCCATTAAACATCATTAATTGTAATTTATTGTGACCACGGTACATCAAAATTCTTATGAAAAACATTGATCGCGATAAACGATAAGGGTAAACGACACGATACGATAAACGTGCACCTTTAGTTTATAGTTAATCAGACCCATATACTTCAAAGTAAAATCCAGTTTTTGTGAGTCTGTGGCATGAAGTCTTATCAAAATTACTGAATTTAATGATTAGTGTGAAAAAATGGAAGTTATTGCCTTTTAAAGTGCAACAACTTTATAAGGCACTATTGCTAAATGGAAATTTCCAGGGTTTGAAACTAAATATTCCATATATACAAGATAATTACATATTACTTATTTTACTCTTATTGCAGTCATTTTATTCAATAACACTACAGACCCTGTCAGTAAATTAGAATGTTATTAAAAAGTTCATTTCTGCTACTCCATGACCAAGAAAAACATGTTATATAAATTAATTAGACAAAGACTAATATTATAACTGTTGTATTTCTCTTAACCATCATGAGGTTTTTCCATCAGTTATTGAATAAGCAACATTTGAAATCAGAATATTTCATCAAACCTGTTTTTTTTTGGGGGGTGGGTTTACAAAGAATTTTGATTTTACTGAAAATTATGCTTAATATCTGCTTAAAGGTTGTTATTTTCAAAAGGTACTTTTAATCTGACACACCAGACGCATCAGGACGAATTTATTAATTCTGCAAATTACAAAACACTCAGGCTGTTGCCACCAGAAACAAACCGAGCCGTCCTCTTTCTGGGTTGCTTCCTGTTTCGCCTTGTGAGCCAAAACAGAACTGACAGGTGATGAAATTGTTCATTCCATGACAGCGTTGCGTCAGGCTGGGGATTAATCTGTCAGTCAACTCAACTCGCGTTTCCTTTATCTAAAATATTTGAAATAAACTGCAGGATTATGACCAAACCCAGGGGTTAAAGTCAGGATCTTTGTCATCGGCACGGCAAGGCACAAAGACAAAATTATTTCTCCGTCCCGAAGCCAACGTCTGAAAGAGAAACTATTTAAAGAGATTGGAGGGCAGAAATATGATTGATATCATGTGACAGTAGGGGCTGATTTGAGCCGACAACCCTCTGTTCTGAAAGCAACGGCAGCTGATGGCATTAAAGCCGCTCTCTAGGTGCCCTAATCTGCACCGGTGTGAAAAATAAGAGTGGTGGAGACGGAGGAATAATAAGAAAAGTTAATTAATACTCATGAATCTTTTTCCACTGAAAGGACAGTGATTGAAATGCTGCAGTATGAAATTATAATGCAGTCAAGAATAATTTGCATTCGGTGATATTTGATTTTTTGCAGATGAATAATGTTAATGGCGTGAGCCGATCAAACTGGCCTGGCTTATGAACCATAATGTGATTTCAGTTTTCATGGCATTCGGATGAAATTGTAAAAATAATTTGAGGCTTGAAGTTGGAAAGTTTGTAGAAATGATCGAAAATTTTGAACATGGCAGGACTTGGATGTTTTATCTGCTATCGGACTGTTTCCTGACCTAAGTGGTAAACTGGTGCATTGAAAAGTACTGGTTAAATGCATCTGTATGTGTGCATGCCTCTTGCTTTGGTGAAAACATCATCTTACACTTAAATTGGCGAGGTGCAGTTCACAGTTTGTCATGACACTTTACTGTGCCGCCACAGCTTTTTTTGTTTTAATTTCTTTCTTTTTTTGTTCGCACTAAAGGCTCAACTGAGCATCAGGAAATAAGATAATAATCTGTTAGCCCTGTTTTAGTCTGCTTTAACCAAACTCCAGTCCATTAGCCTTGAAAGTCTGGTTTGTTTGGGGAGGCTCAGTCCAGTAGACCTTGGAAAAAACCTGTTCACCTCCGCACCTGAGGGGGCGCTGCACCAAGAACCACTGACTGAAACAACACAAAAACTTCTGAAGACTCTGAGCACAACTCTCCTCGTCAAGACATGTGGAAAAATAATAGAGTAGTGTCAGATTTTAGTGGCTGTAGGATTTTGTTTTTGTCTTTAGCAAGAGACCACGAGTCATTTCTCCTGCTAATGCTAGACTAGCACATTTCTTCTGGTTGTATTTAGCCAGAATCCTCTGCAGTGTAGTTTGCTATCTGTTTTTGGAGTTATGTTTTGAAATATATTGCATTTTTACAACCACTGAAGGTAACTGTTTGCTTGTTTGTGCTATAAATGGCTCTATGTGCCTGTAAAACACATAATAGTGCCTCTAAGTGATGTTTTACTCTCAGTTTCACTTAAAGGCAGCGGGTCAAGCTGGGTCAAGCATCTGTTCTACCCCATCTCCTCACTCACTGATTTGCTTCTGTTTCTGACATCAATATTCAATTATCACTGCAGGCAGATTTAAAATATATATTTTAAAGTGCCATCAGGATAACCTAAAACTATATTTTGTACTTTATTCCCATTGTTAGCACTGTGAAGGGAGATGAATGTTGT
Organism: Poecilia picta; assembly: GCA_033032245.1. NCBI lineage: Eukaryota > Metazoa > Chordata > Actinopteri > Cyprinodontiformes > Poeciliidae > Poecilia > Poecilia picta. The sequence continues at coordinate 23,641,140 of CM065374.1, forward strand.
TCTCCAGATAATTGTACAAATTTACAAACAAGGAAAGCAGCTGGTTATGAATACATTATTATGACCCAGGTTTCCCAACAATGGATAATGTGTGTAAAACAGGTGGAGGGAAAATCAGAGAACCAATCAAAAAGTTTAAAAAAAAACATGCCAGTGGATGTACAAATTAAAAGGCATATAAAAATCCCAGCCACATGATTAAATCATGAATGGATTTGACATTTCTTCTTGCATATTTCATTTCGTCTGCTGCCAGTCCCTTCTGTTATTAAGATATTAGATCATTTTTAGTTCTAATCTTTACTATTTTAAAATAATTTCCCACCATATAAGGTTAAAATATTTAGCCCTGCAGGGAGTGATGGTTAAATGTTAAATCTGTGCTTCTGTCTTTAAAATATTACATTATGCTGAAGTTAAATGGCAATTTCCAACAAGCCTCTTAAAACATTTTATATGATTGGTGGATATGAACATGATGACCCTGAACGCCAATCACAGACGGCTGGCAATGAAAACTTTAAATCAATTATTTTTTTTACATTGTTGTAGAGCAGATCTAAAATATTCAAACTGAAATGCAGGGTGGGAAGCTAGATTACTTCTACATGATGCTGCTTGACATTCTATTGGCCAATCCAGAAACGTCATTTATTTTCCTTGTCGCTGATTGGCTGTACACCCAAGAGTGGAGACAAGGATCACTGACTGTTAGCTTCTGTGCTAACATGGTTTCTGCACTGCATGTTGATTACATATCATGTTATGCTTTGTTTTTGAATGATTAAAACAGATTTCATGTATTTCATGTATTTGTAGGCGTTTGTGATCCATAAACCCTGAGAATATCAAGAATCCACTGCTTTTAATTTTGGAGTTTTTCTTCGGTGCCTCATTTTTGGCATATTTTAGTGGTGAAGATGCATTCCACAAACAGCCTGTCTTCCTATGACTTACGGTATCAATATTAGGGATCGGATTAGTGAGTTCATCTAAAGTTGATTGATCTTATTGATTGACCACGATTCATTGATAAGCGGCCATTTTCTTGAAAACCTGAGTTATAATGCTGATTTTAAAAGAAGAAGCACGTTGTATTTTTGTCAGCTGAGTAATGTACTGACTGAATAAATGGATAATAGTGGTTTTCTCACATATTTATAAAATATAAGAAGACATTAACCTATTGGGTTGCTGAATTGAAAAATTGGAAAATGTGTGAAACACTAACTCTCCCATTAGCTTTATATCGTCAGTGAGGAGAAGCTCAAACTTGATTGCATTTGTAGCAAACTGATCATTTTTGGTTAAAAAGTTGACACCGCCAAACAATACTGCTCGGCAGGTGAAACTTGAGCTTGTTGAGGGTTTATATTTCAAAGCAGAACTACATAAAGTGCATTTTGCATCCCACATCTGATTACATTTAGCCCATTTCTCTTTCCCGTTCTGGCATGGCTCCGCCAGCTTTTTTTCTTTATCAACTGGTTCCGCTCAAGGAGGCACCTGCTGCTGGATGGTGGCCCAACTACAACAGTGAAAGAAGGTCTGAGTGGACGTCATGGTGATTGATTGGAACCAATTTTAATCTAACAAGTCATTTATTTAAAATGAATCATAAGTCAGTTGTGAGAATTAACACAAACATGACTGGTGAATCAGTAAAAGCGTAGCTCTCCCCATTTTAGCAACCATCATCATCTATCCATTATAATAAATAATAATATAACATTAGTCACAGCAATCTTGTCTATTTTTTATTTTTATAATAACTGTACTGTTCCACAGCAGGACAATAAGTGAGCTTTAAACATAGATTTTTCAGGACCTTGGACTGGATTAATGGTGCTATTAGTTTTGATCAAGTTCCCATCAGCCGCTTGCAGACATATTACGGTCATTTTGTAGAGCAAGTAAAAGTGAATGAAATCATCTTGATTTACACTTAGCCATTAGTTAGCATCTGAGGCCCGTGAAGAGAAATGGCTTATGTGTGAGACGAACTTGGGGAGCTGCAGTGGTTCAGCCGAGAACAGTCGAGTTTAAAGAAAACTTATAGCATGAAATTGATTCTGGGCAATAAAATTAACCTGATTCATAACAATGTGTTCTCCATCATATTCTGCAGGCGGCTGGCGTAATCTATATCCAATTAGCAGTGAAGCAGAAGAACGTGTGGTCCTTGAGGCCTCTTATTACCTCATTGACCCGTGTCTTTACATGCTAAATCCCATGGATATGTACGAGGAAGCATTGATTACATTTCGTCTTCCCATCTAATCCCGCCGAGTACATGAGCACCTTAATGTTTAAATCAAAATCGATACATAACTTAATCATTCAAACTCGTCTCTAATTTGTTTGTCACAATCGATTGCCTTCAGCCGGGCGCGCCGTCTGGCCCTGCTCCCCTTCAATTAAGACTCTTGATGTGAGCAGACTAAAGCTGCCACGGAGGACAAGGGTGGTGGTTGTAGTAGTGGAGGAGGATTTTTATGGCTGCCCCTGCTGACAATATGATCTATCAAATGTTATGACCTTGGGGATATTAAGTACTAACTAATATGGAAAGCATTCCGCAGTGGAAACGAGGCGACAGGAGTCGTTTCTCACTCCACGCGTCCTGGAGAGTATAATTAGCTGTTATAACCCCGGCCCTTTTCACAGGTGCGTTTATGTCATGGGGATAGTTAGAACATCGTTCCAAATGAAACGGAGACGATGCTGTAAATTCTGCCACGTGGCACATGCCGTCCTCGGTCCATCGCCACAGAGCGTCCAGGTGAAATGGCTCAGCAGAAAAACGTAAGCAGGGTGCGGATGCACTAACCATAACTTGGTGGCAAATTGTCCGTGTCCAGGGTTTCACAAAGGTACAATATGAAACAATTCCTTTTTAGGAAATTGTTCCCTAAAAATAAAACGATTTCATCATGAAAAACGTATTATGTAATAAGAATTTCATATCAGTCTTTATTGATAATTATTATTATTTGTTTTAAATATCTGAAATACAGCCAAATTCATGATGTGAATTTTATCCAGTTTTCAAACCATGCTGTTTTTTCTTTTAGTAATTTATGAGGCACTGAGGTGAAACCTGAAACTGCTGCTGCGCACATTACTCAACAGATTGTTGCTAGGTAACTAAAAAATAGGTGGGGTTAGTTTGTTGCTTAGACCATAAAGTCTTTCCTCTGCCTTCGTCCCCCAGAATGCTGTGTAGTTCTGGATCAAGGTTCCGTGAAATTATTCAAAATTCTGTCATCTGTTGATACTGATCAATAGATGACAGTATATATAACGACATATATTGCAATATATGTCGTTACTGATTTATTGTCCAGTCCAGAAGTTTTTCTTGTCTTCCTGCACTGAGTGATCAATAATTATGTTTTACATACTTTGTTGTTATACATTTTTAATGTGTTTAACGATTTACCACAATTAATCCATTTTTTACTTTTAATTTACACAGAAAGCATCTGCTTGGAACCTTTGGTTTCCGGTACAACCATAAATCTGACACACATCAAAAAAACTATTGGATTGGACACTGGAGGAGACTACGGTTGTGTTCAAGGTGTGCTAAAAGTAGTTAGCCTATTAGCAAAGCTGTTCAAGCCTAAACTAGTAATTAAATACTAAACATGATGCAGCAGCTGAAATGTCTCCAAAGCTAACATTAGCGTCCACAGTTCACATTTCTAAATAAGAAATTTTCATCCTGTTGACTTGAATCAACGTCGCGTGAAAATGTAATAAATAATACTCCTTATTGAAAAGTCTCATTGTTCTGTTTAAAATAGACCGTAAAGCATTTATTTCCATTGTCGTGAGCAGCAGAAGTCAAAAAGTAGAAGTTTGAGCAACAGCTTCTTGACAGTAAATGATTCTTTCAAAGCGGCACATCTCCTCATGTTGAATTTCACTTTATTGACAGCACAAATCCTCTCATCTGTGCAGCTCCCACATGAAAATCCTGTGTCAGCAGTGGTGAAACTGTGAGAACCTCAGGCAATAATTATAGTTCTTATAAAGTGATGCCATAAAAGTTTGTTCCATTTGTCCTTTTCCTGTTATCTGACACATAACTGCACCGTAGACACAGCGTTGGATTCTAACACATAAAGAAGGCCTTGAGCCAATCTGACTTCACTTCAGGCTCCTGTATCAGTCCCTGTGGAACAAATTAAATGTAAACCTGCCTATATTGTACAAATATACAGTCATGGAGGGATTCTGTAGTGTTGGAGACTCAAGAATTGACTATTTTCTGAAAGAACAACACAGTCACAGATGTAACTGCACAAAAAATAAAGAGCATTTTCCATTTAAGATTAAAAAAAATCTTAATATTATATATTATACATATATAATATTATATATATATATATATATATATATATATATATATATATATATATATATATATATATATATATACTAATACATATATTAAAATTAATATAATATTCATACAATATTAGAAGAGCTTTGGCTTCACCTGGTTCAAGTTTTATCAAGAAAAATCTTGTTTTGCTATAGATTAATTTAAAAATGAGTTAAAAGATTAACACTTGGTGTGCTGTGGTGGCGCTGGGGTTAAGCACCACCCACATATGGAGGCCTTAGTCCTTGACGCAGAAGTCACCAGTTCAATTCCCAGCCTGGCAGCCCCCGCCGCATGCCCTCCCCCCCCCCCAACACCCACCCCCCTGTCAACCAACCATCAAATAAAGGCCACTAGAGCCAATAAAATCTTTAAAAAAAAGATTGACACTACATTTTACTGATGTCAAGCCGAAAGAGCTTTTCACATTACTGAATATATTTTGACTGCAGAAGCATCTTTTGCTACACATAATCCAGCGCATGCTGAAGGAGCACCATGGTACTGCATTTTAGGCAATAAAATGTTTCTTTTCTTGATAAAAAATATTTTGTTTATTTGCATCTATAAACGTATTTGTAATTTTTTAGAAAAAAACTTAAGCAATTAAATGAAAAATCCGCTAATTTTGTTACCCGATTAATCGATTAATCGTCAGAATAGCTGATAACTAAAATAATCCTTAGTTGCGATTATGTTGGAACTAGATTAAATTCAAAATTTATTTTGAGGAAATAATTTCTGAAAGCCTGAAATGGTGGGGGAAAAAAAGAGTAAACATAGCAGCTATAAGCACCAATTGAATCTCAGAATTGGTCAATGAAGAGGCTGAGACGGTGAGAAGCTATGACATACACGTCCCCTGCTGAACTCTGACCCCTCGCTCCCTGTCTTTATTTACCCTGCGCCCCTATTCAGCGGCATGCAAAGGTCTCGCTGCCTACTGGGTAGAAGCGATTTGCCTGAAATGTGGCCATAAATCCGACCCAACTGCCGGAGCTTTACGAGAAATGTAGGATTTAACGGCAAAGTCAGGAGGGATCTGTCTTTTTATCTAAACTTCAGCGCGCCGCACACTGTGATGAGGCAGACTGTGTTGGAAATCACAGCAGATTTAAGAGCAATAAAGGCATTATCATCAGAGCGAAAGCAGGAATGGAGCCATCTCAGACTGCAGCAGTAGCTGATTTGCTCAACACACACACACACACACACACACACACACACACACACACATCATGTCAACCCTGTGGCGCAAAACTTAGGGCTCACATTTTATCTCTGCGAACAAAAAGCAGTTGAATGTGCCGCATTCATGTCTTATAAAGCGTTTTTTATATATCTTTATGATAATGATGGGTATGTGTCAAGACGCTAACACACATTCAAAGGAGCAAAGATATTTGCTCCTTCGTTCCAAATTTTATGATCCCTTTAAAAATGTTACAAGTTGTTATAGGGTCATAAAACAAGGATTTATTAAAAGTATAATAATATTCTGGTTTGTTAGTTCCAAAACTGCAGGTAATGGAACTTAAACATTAGAATTATTAAATCCAAATAACTGCAGCTTGGAAATGCAGCTCCTTCCTGGCAAATCCCTTTAAATTTGACTCATTGTAAAAGGAATTTATTGTTAGTTTTCAATTTAATTTAATTTATTTATGTACAAAAACAAATCTGAAAAGTGCGACATGCATGTGTTTTCACACCGAGTCCAGATGATTTTAACACTTTGATGAATTAACTACATACATTTTAACATAATACATTTTTTAAAAAATCACAATTTATCACATTTTTTTTTAAGTTTCTCTTCTAAAAGTTCCAGACAGAAAATGTGGTTTATAAACATTTTGTAAGAGAGTTTTTGTCACCTTGACAAACAAAGGAAAAAAAATACATATTTTAAGGGTGAGCAAAAAAATAAATAAATAGAAACAGTTTATTAATAGACAGAGGAGTTGCTGGTATTTCTCCTGCCAGGTGTAGATGGAGTCATCGTCATGATTCAGAGACTAAAACGAACGGATCTAAGAAAAGCTTTCACAAGGTGACACCCACAGCAGCGTGTCTTTTAGCCCGAGCCAAATCTTCTCAGAAGTCTTCAGAGGTGTGGATTGCTGGAACGATTGCAGATAAAAAAAATTGTGTTGCTCTTTTTTCTTTTTTTTTTTTTACATCTAACTCCATGCGGCCCCCTTTTCCCACTGTAAGCCATCTGCATTCAGAGGCCGATGGAGAGAGTGGAGTTGGGAGTGAGCCGGAGGGGGGGAATAAGCGGTGGCCTTCGGCTTGGAGTGGAATCGATTGCTTGTACAAGTGGAGGGAAATGAGAAGGATCTGACCACCTCGGATTGGCTGGAATCACTCTCAGACAGAATCATAATAGGTGAGAGAGCTTATGGGCAGAGTGTGTTTGGGAGATTCATTGATCGGTCGTTGGTGCAGCAATCGAGACAGGAAAGGATACGTTGCTTTCTCTGTTTTGTTTTGTCCATATGCAGACTTTGCGTTTGCTTCATCTTTTTGTAAGAAAAACGCTCATTTCCACATGTAAAACTGAGTCTTTTGGCTTTTGGTCTAAAATAGTGTAGTTCAAACAGTTGAAGCACAAGTTTAAACTTTAATTTTTTTCTTAGATATTTATGAATTTCTTTGGTATTTAGTGGAAAGTCAATCATTCTACATTCATGATACAAAGGTTTCACAATGACACAGTGTTTTATGATGCGTTTGGTTTTTACATAAACCTCTGCATATTTTAATGCGTAGTCGTCATATGAGATGGGAAATACCAAGTAAACACTAGGTTTACATTTCAGGGGCCAAATGAACAAGATTCAGCCTTAAGCAAAGAAAAAGTCAAACAAAGTCAGAGATCATTCATATCTTGTGTCAAAGTGCTAAAATACAGAACAAATGCCTTTATGGAGCAGAAATTTGATCTTTGAAGTTTTCTCACGAATAATATAACCTGGTCCCGTCTCATGAATTAAGGTTTGTGTCTTATCTTGTGGTCATTAGGTATCATTATGTTCCCAGTCGCCGACTATTGTTTTTAAGAAGTAATGTTGGTGTTACAGAGTGTAGGGATGATGGCTGGTAGGAACATCTTCAGCTAAGTAATTATGTAAACCTTTACCTTTCAACAAATTAATCCATTACATCATAGAAATTCTTCATACACATGTTTAATTTATTTATTTTGTCATCATTTCCTATTAGCCATTGACAGATCCCATGTTGAGGAGGGACTGTTGTGGAAAAGAACTTTTTGCTGCTGAATAATTGTCGTGTTATCGGTGGTGAAAAGAAGCCTGAGTGGCCGCTAAGATGAACGGCCATCTTCACTGCAGAGGGCAATGCGACTGAATCGGGCCTCCCTGGGTATCAAATCACCAACTATTAAGATAAGGAGTTACAATATCAAAGTTCATTCTCAGCGGCGACGTTGTTAATGTTGAACGGAAAACTAACAGAATGTAACAAGCGTGGCTGTGGACACCTAGAGCGCTCAGTTTAAGAACTTATTGGAGCTAAAGTACTGCCACACCTGACCAGGCCAGTGGAGGGGCAGAGACTTAGCAAGAGTAGACAGAGGAGGGGTAAAAAAGGGGAAGCATGGCGCCTTGACTGGAAATGGAGGCCATAGATTTGTTTGTTTGGGGATTAGGCTGGAATTAGACCTCTAATTCCTTTGCCTTGTGCGCATAATTGAAAAGTGGGTCTGCCCATCGGAGCCCGAGCTGCTAGCAGCACTTGATTTTTTTTTTTTTTGGAGGGGGGGTGGAGGGGGCTGTGGCGCTTGGAGGCAGATGGAACACGAGGAATGTTTGACAATGAGTTTCAGTCGAACTGCAGTGAGATTCTGCTGAGCCGCTCAGAGTTGCCTTAACTCTCCGTCTACAGCTGTAAAGAAAGAGATTTGGCTTCTCCAAGAGAAAAAAAGAGGTGTGCAGCAGGGTTTAACCCCCGTTTTGTTTGTTTGGAACAATTTGTATACGTGTGCTGAATTACGTACTACAACCTTTTTTTTATTTTAGAATGGCTCTACCAGCTTTGTCCAAAAAATCTGAATTTGCAAATGAGTTGAAGCTCAGTCAGATTGGGTAGAGAATGTCTATCAAGGTCATTTTTCCCACCCAAGTCTTGCAGCATAGTAACAATATGACTTTGACTGGGTCATTCTAATACAAGAATGTGCTTTTATCCAAATTAGGGGTGAGACTCGCTTAAAATTTAACATTTTAAGTGCAATTAACTTTTTATTAAAAAGTCATGATTGATCAACTGCAATTAATCACAATTCAAAAGCTATACGGTGATGGCCTCATTTGTGGAGAACAACTAATTGTCAACTGATTGTTTCACCTGAGGAGTTTAGTCTCTTAAACTCCTCCAGATTAGTGTGTTAAATTTATGTCAAAGATTGGAGGCTTTTTTTTGTTGTTGTAGTTTTATAGCTGTCATTTAATTTTTGGATGGTAAATTAACAAGTGGGGATGTTAAAGCTTGAGTTTTGTGTTTTAACTTAACTCTCTTAAGTGTCTGCTGGGATTTTCTGGTCTTCATGATGCTGTTAGTGAACTAATGTTTCCTAACAAACCTCTGAGGCATTCACAGAACATCTGGATATGTACATTACACACAGACAGGGTAAAAAAACAAAAAAACAAAAAACATCGTAGTTTGTGGTTATGAAGTGACAAAATATGGAAAAATTAAGGGAATATGAATACTGAGCTGAGTTTCTGTCATTGCTGTATGTAACAGAATGTATTAGATGAACCTCTACTGGGATCTAGAATTTTCTTCGAAACCCATTATGTGGTGAATAGATGCACTGCGCTGTGTGTAACTGTCTGCATAGTGCTGCAAGCTGGTTCTGGTGTTGGAGTGTATCGGAGGTGTTCAGAACTCTGTGATTGTGTTTTATATCCTTCAGCTCCGGATCTGAATGACGACATTCAGAGCCGGATGGATGATGAAGCAGCTAGAGACGTGTTACTGTAAATCACATCAGATAGAGATATATAGAGAGCTTCATGAGACTTGAACAGAATGGAGTATAGTGCTGTGGAAAAGCATCCAACTTTTGTTTTCTTTTCAATATTTTATTTTTTTTGGTCAGAGATTCACTTCAGATAAAACAGTTATTAATATGACAACATGGAGAAATGCAAAAAAGATGTTTTTATTTATAAAAAAAAGTATATCACAACCTGGGCCTGTTGGAACAATTACCTTCATTGATACATAAAGATTTTGGAAAGCTTTTATGGTCAAATTCACAAGCTACATTCTTGTGAGCAGCTCATTCATGAGCATGACTAATAGCGCTAGGACCCTCCTCTTGCCTCTGATTGGTTGTTTCTGACTGGGTGTATTTCTACAGGTGGCAGTAGGACCACAAGGAGGAATCCGAGGTGTTCATATCTTTTTATCCATGTCATATGATACGGTCAGGATATAGTGATAGTTTCACCAAATATGTAAAAGAAAAACATAATTTCATAAAAGTTACCTAATTTTACCTAAGTTTAAGCACAGTTGGGTAATGCAGCAGGACAATGGAACAAATCCCAGCAGGAAATCCAGCTCTGCGTGGCTCAAAGGAAATTTTTAGCACCGTGCCGATCTTATGTAGGCTTTTCATGTTGAAAACGCTCCAGTCAGTGTGGCTGAAATAAAGCAATTCTTTAAGGTGGGCAAAAAAATCCTCTGCAACAATGTAAAGGACCTAAAATCTGGCTATCAGAAATACATAATGGTTTTACACACTGAGGGTCACACAACCTTAGGCACAAAGGTTGGTTGGCAATTAAAGACAACTTTTTGTGTTTACTGGTGGTATTTCTATGTAAAATTAAACATTTGCTGAATGATTTAAAACAATTAGGTGTGCAAATATCTAAAATATCCAGGAATAATTTTCTGTGTTTATCTTGACCCTCAACAAAAACACCTGCAGCACTTCAGGTGAGAATGATAGTGTAGGAAATGACGGCAGATTGAGCAGTCGCTTTTCTCTTACTCCGGTTGGATGGTGGATATGATTGCACTTTGACATCAAAACAACTTCTCATCACTGGAATACAGACTCTCTTTTGTCTCCAATATAAAACTGACGTCTGAGCGCCAAAGAACAGATGTATTCTCTATTCATTTTCTTTGGAAATGCTTTGGAATTTCAAACCATAACAGCAGGGTCTAATTGGATACGAAAAATCTGTTGGAATATTTTAATATTTCCTCTACTTATAGGATTTCCACACTGCATAGTAGCATTACGTTTTTTTAATTATGCTAGCTTGACTTTGACAATCTTAACATGTAGATGTGCTGTGGAATTCAGTGTGTTTTGGCTGAATTAAGAAAAAAAGGATAAAAGCCGACCCACATACCAAATCTAATAGATCATTGTTAGGACAAGAGTTTAAATTAATCAACCCTCTGTGTTGAAGCAATCAACTATAATTACAATCTAAAGCCTGAAAACATAACACTATAACAGACTGAATGTTGTGTTCTTTGTGTGGGAAATGTTTGAATGTCCTGATGCTATAGTGGAGCTGTTGTCAGTCAGTTGCTATATGTGTAGCACAACCAACACAGAGAACCAAAAAATAAGATGAATTCAAGTTGCTTTCAGTTCAAAAATAATTTTTCAGCGTTATTTAATAACACCTACATCTTCAGGTTTCATTTTATTAACAGAATTTTTCTTCCACTGCAGTGCAGCTATGCATGGCATGGACCTGTTTTGAATGAGCCATCTATAAAGCAGACAACCAATGAAAAAGAAACATCTTTACTTAATTTATGCATTTGAACCAAATTTGGTAAAATGTAATTAATTTTTTTTTTCCCCCACCACTTTTTTCAGCAATCTGAGGCAAAGAACCCAATCGATCTAAACTCCTTGCTGGGGCAATTGAGATAAGAAAGGTGAACCACTGATACATTTGATCTCCTCTTCACTTAATTATAAGTTGCCTATTAAACGTAGAATTTCCTCTAGGCTAATTAATTATATGCATTTACCCACTGAACTGCAGACATTTAATTGAAAGGCACATATGAAAAAGTGAGTTTGTCACAATGGCAGGAATGTTTTCACCTTTTGAGAGAGTCTGAAAGGCGTGTGATTAGATGAGAGCAAGTGATGACCTTTTTTTTTTTCCAGACTCCCCCGTGCGGCCTAATTAAAATTCATCCTGCTGGACACAAACCCTTCTCTCATTTGGATGATGTATTCGCTGCAAAAAGGCTAATTATAATGTGACCAATGTTAGATTTGGCAAATGAAAAGTCACCGTTGCTTTGTGCGGTTAAAAGATCTCGAAAAGTCGCTGTAAAGTTATGTCGACTCTTGATAAGGTTAAGGACTGATAAGGGAGCGCTGCCGGGAAACTGTTCCCTGTGGTTGAAGGTCACAGTGTGAACATCCACAACCCTATCGCCATGCTACTGAAATTGGTCGCTGCATCTCATCTGGAAGCTTAGCTTTGTTCTCATCCGCAAAAACATGCTTTTACTTAACGAATACTAAGGAATTTTACTTACAAATCAATAACAATAAATATTGTGTTTTAGATATTGATCAATATCAGTAGGTACATCTGATAAAATATTCAATATATAGGCACGTATGTTTCTGTTTACATCTGTATATTTTGCACATGTGCACAACGCTGGAGGCAAAGGGAAAAATAACAGAAAAACTGTTGAAGAATAACTCAAAACCCTCTCGGATTCTTTGTTTTTCTCACTTTCTGCGTTGGCTACACTAATCACACCCATTGTCATAGCAACTGACTGAAAACAACTCCACTAATGTATCAAAATCCAACAACGAAAAACATGCAAACATTTCCCACACAAAGATAGAGCATTCAGTCCGTTACAGTTTTATGTTTTCATTTTTGCGATTATCTCAAAAACCAGTTTATTAAACCATAAGCAACTAAACATCAGATATTTACGTAGATACAAACACAAAACAGGCAATATGCACATATGAAAATAATAAAGAAAAAACATGTTTTTTGTAATGATACAGCACTCGACTGAATCATAATACCTTGGAAGTAAAAATAGATCTATTCTGTTTTGTTTCTTTAGACAGATTTGTTCTACAACATTCCATTTGCTTAGTTCTGACTGTTTTTTTTGTTCATTTCTGACCTTCTCAGATTATAAATGCTCCGTCTTTTAATAAACCTATTTTTTGCAAATGTACTACAATGTACTGTTTTATACTTTAAACATAACTTACAGAATATAGCAGTCCACCAAGTCGTGAAATTCCATTAATTTCAGGGTGTATGAATAGTTTTCCTAGGCGGTGTGTATGATGCAACACTTGCACACTATGGAACTTGTTGCCAACGCAACAGGAAGAAGGAGCGGAAGAATTCATTATCAGTTCATTCCATATGTGGAGCATTTGAGAAACTAAGGAGGATATTGACACTGATAGTGACACTGGACTTTAGCTAATGGATTAATTTTGCTAACTGTGCTGCACAGGTTTGTTGTCAGCGAGCCGACTTTGAGAGTAACAGGACAACTACTGCAAACCGGGAGGAAGATTTTCACTGGGTGCCTTACATGAAACATTTGTCAGACTTTGAAAGAACAACTTCTTTCAAAGTTGCTGCTCTATAAAAGTAGCATACATTATCAGCCTTTTGCAGATATATATATATATATATATATATATATATATATATATATATATATATATACTGTATATACTGTATATATATATATATATATATATATATATATATATATATATATATATATATATATACTTTTTTTTTACAATTGCTTGGCAAAAAGATCATGTCCCAAAGGCACAAGTCAACCAAACTTTGTCAGTAACAAATACAGTTGTGGCGCCAAGTTCATTCACGTGAAAATAGGCGCAAACAGAGTCGCAATTATACAACCGTACATATTTGATAAGCAGAAGTGGAGACTCCTGCACAACCAGCAAGTAGCAAGTGGTTTCGGAGTGGTAACAACAAAGAACACCAGTGGTTACATATTAGCTGTTGCATGAGCTTGAGATTTCTGGGCTTTGTTTTGTCTGACGTTGGTTTGAGATCATTTGGTGTTGGAAGAAATTATTTATTTTTGCAATTTCAATTTGCGCATCTGTACATTCAGTGGAAATGTAGCTACTATCTTGGAGATCATTGCTGAGGACTTTCTGTCATGGCATGGAGACACTCCAGAAAAAAAACTGCAGAATGTTTTTTTGTTTTATTTTTGTTTGTTTTATATTAAGAATATATGTAAATTATTTTTATATATATAAATATATCACTTCCTGATATCAAGAGCATTTCATGTGCAGATGTTTGTGTCTATTTTTCCCCCATTTTGGCTAAATAAATTAATTAATAATACCAAGGTGAACTCTGTCATGGGATTTTTGTACATTTCATTGTCAAACCTGGCAAAGAACAGATTTTTGTTTGTTTCCTGGTTTCCTGTAGCGGTGGTAATTATAAGTCCCCAATCACAATTCTTAAGTACCAATTATAAATCTGTTCATTCCAGGCAGCTTACTGCTGACAGGTAATGTGAGTTTGTAGATGTCCCTGTGTGAGGTCAATCAGAGCACACAGTGAAGTTCCTTATAGCTCAGGTTTCTCTGATAAAATATACCCAGCGGACCAGAGCACCTTAAACCATAAAAAAAGCCATTAACCCCAACTTTGTGCAGCCTACTGCGGCTCGGGGCTTCGTCTGCCATTACAGCTGTGTCTTCTGGCCTGCTGCACCTCTACGCTCCGGGTGTGACAGCGAGATAGTTAAAGCTGTGGCATCACACAAAGCTTTTCTCTTGCCTCTATAGCATTCAAATAGATTTCCAACAATATGTCTCCAAATATGATTTCATTTATATATGTTTAATGTTTCTGAGCTCAAAAGATGAGTATTCTTTGAGCACCTTTTTGTTCTTGATGCAAAGATTGATTGACTGTACAAGTAGTTGATGCAGATGGACCTGGACCAGACCTGGGGAAACATTATAAGTAAAATTTCTTTAAAAACACTTGCTGTATTCTGGCAAGGGTGACCTGTTCCCAGCTCTTGTTGCAAGGGAACATGCTTTTCTTTTAATGCCAAATATAAAATATTTGGATAGGTATTTATTTCCTTCCTTTTCAAAATTACACACTACTTTACGTTGTTCTATTACATAAAATCCCCATTAAGCACATTATAGTTCAGGATTTTAATGTAGCAAAATGTGAGAGAGATCAAAGGGTATAAACATGCTGAGAGTGTGGACAAAAAAAAACACGGAGGGTGAGACGAGACAACATGCAGCAAAGGTCACCTCACAGACTCGAACTGTGAACATTGCGATTTCACGGTCAGCCTCTGAAGCCCCCAAGCTATCAAGATGCCTCTTTTGTAACTTTCCTGTCAGTGTTGACTTCAAAGACCACCAGAGGAAAATAAGCTGCTCCCATCTGATGTATTTTTGCTTTATTCTTCTTAAATTTCAGCATAGCTTACCTTAATTATGTCTCTTTGAAATACAAAAATGTATAATTTTGTTTCATCCTCATTAAATCAAGGACAAACACAACTGAAAAAAATGCAGGTGTCTTTCAAACATTTGTTTGGGTTTAATTTTCCAGTAGACGATAGTGATGGTTCAGTTATGTAAACATAGGAAGGGGATTGAAATGGACCTCTACTGCCCTGTGTTTTAGAGTGAGCAGTGATCATATTGCCTCACACTGTCAAAAAATTAAGATTTTTACACTCGATCATACCAGCTGCATCAATCCTCCTGCAGTCTTAGCAAGATGCTCAGGAGGATCACAGCAGATGTCACGGTCGGACAGTGGGGATGCAGCTGGTACCATCAGATCGTCAGTTCCCAAAACCACACACACATGTATTTGAGATTTTAAGCACTTTCAGACTTTTATTAATAAAAATGCATTACAAATTAATTATTATTATTATTGCACTTACCAATAACATGGGTTTTTCTAACATTTATAAGTTTTGCCTAAACACAACTCAATGTCCTTAATTATTTTAGTACCAGCTGAGTTGCTTTTCATCAGCCTGTAGACAATACAATATGCTTAGATTGTAAAGATACAATTTTTACAATGTTTTCAGAGAAATTAAAAATTACCCCTCCTTGTTTGAAAAAATAAGGTTTTTATAAATCATGAACTGCATAATGAAGTACCTGGGATTAAGTCAAGTTTGTTTGTATAATCTTATACTTGCTTTTATGCTTTAAGATGGCAGCAATGGCAACACAATTGCTATTGGTTCACTTCTAAGTATTTGTTTAATCTGTGCAACGCCTCAACGTACCAACGTTGCTGAATAAAACAAAAACCTTGGAGGTTCTCAGAACCACAGCAGAACCACCTCTGCTTAATGTCAGTGTTTCTCAGGGTGAAAGATTAAAAGTTACTCCATTCAGCAAGTTTGAGTTTTAATTCCACTTAACAGCCTTTCATAATCCTTTTTTTACAGCGCACATTATGGTCTTATCAAGCCAATGACAACAGACACGTGTCATGATGGCGGCTGCAGGGCAGCAGTAATTGGAATAGACAAGGTCAAGTGCAGCACTCCCAGTTACGAACAGAGCCTACTGAGCTTTCTTTCTACCCTAACTATGATGCCAACACAACCTGACATCTGTTAATATCATACTGGGGCTCCGCCTCCAGGCAAGTACGGGGATATGGAAAGACTGTGGCATAACAGTCTTGGCTCATCGAAATTAAATGAACCAATCTATGTCCGAAATGAGGAGCAGGGTCTGATGTTCACCGGTGGCGTGTCAGGGACATTTTCAATCAATCAATCAAATTTGTAAAGCACATTTCAGCTACAAAGTGCTTTACATCATGAAAACATTAAATATCACAAACACAATCATACAGTCACCAACTGTGAAACCAGCACATAAAGTACCAACATTATGTTGGCACTTGACATTACATTTTGTCACGTTTGCCAACATTGACCAGACATGTTGGTCGGTGTTCCAGTTGATAGGATTCAAAGGGTTTACAGCTCCCAGTGTTTCAGCACTTTTGCAGTTTCCTGGAAGTTTGTTCCAGATTTGTGGCACATAGAAGCTGAATGCTGCTTCTCCGTGTTTGGTTCTGGTTCTAGGGATGCAGAGCAGAACCAGAAGACCTGAGAGGTCTGGAAGGTCGATACAACAACAGCAGATCTTGTATTGTTAAACCGTTCAGTGAATTATAAACTAACAGAAGTGTTTTAAAGTCTACGCTCTGAGCTACAGGGAGCCAGAGGAAGGACTGGAGAACTGGGGTGATGTGCCGTATCTTCCTGGTTTTGGTGAGAACCGCAGCGTTCTCCATCAGCTAAAGATGCTTTAAAAAAATAATTATTATTGTTAGGCAAATCTGTGAAGACAATTAAGATAAAAGCATGGATGAATTTCTCTGGATATTGCTAAATTAGTCCTTTAGTCCTAGAAATGCTCTTGAGGTAATACAAGGCCAACTTTGTAACTACCTTCATGCGTCTCTGAAGGTTCAGATCTGAGTCCATCACTACACCTAGACTTCGGGAAATTTCCAGCAGATTTCTTTGAAACTTTGGAAATGTGTTTAGTGAATGTAAGCGTTTGTGCTGGACTGATAAAGGTTTTGTCATCCAGGGCAATCTGACACACTGGGGAACCTTGGACCTGGTGGCATTTGGCATTAGAGGCTACTCAGAGTTTCTTATGCTGAGGTTAAAGTGGATTTGCAGAACCAGCTCAGCGCAGTGACGGGGTTTAAGATAAGCCTTTACAAGCGGTACACAAGGGCCTAATATTTCATTGTCAGGGTGATTAGCATTCTAAGGAAGGGTGATGTGATGCATAGGCTTAATAGATTTGCATTATTCAGTTGGACTTGGCAAACCTGAAGTGGGAAGCCCCGTGTTGAGAGTGAGAAAACTCCCAAGGAGTTCCTGATGAGATGAAACTTTTTTTTGCTTGCACCTCTTTAAAAAAAAGACAAAAAAAGTGCTGCCTCTTCAAAAATCGCCCGGCGCGGACGCTCCCCTTCAATAATGGTGAACTAAATCGACAACCAGTTGATCAGGGGCCAATATTGCTCAAAGGTCGAGATTTTCCTAGAGCAACACGCGTGATTCTGCTCCCACAAGTCATCGTCAATTAGATAAAACACAAGTCGTGTTTAAACTATTATTAAATATTTAATCAAAGGCTGCCTTCTGATGCTGCCTAAGGATACATCATGTGATATATCCTCGCGGCTGACATGAAGCACAGGCAGCAGACCTACAACAGGGATCAATCACTGCGTTTTAAAAGGGAATCCCAATGAGAGTAGGAACGCAATATGAGATCAGATCGGGTACTCTTTAGTTTTTTTACACTGTTCACAAGAATTCAGGCTTTTAGTTTGGATATTTTAACGATGCAGGTTTAAGGATGAAGAGTTCTCTAAACAGATTCAACATTGGTTTCCTCTTTCATCAATTTACACACTTTCGCATCAGGGATACATAATATTATTGGTACTGGCATCGGCCGATGTTAGTCATTTTTTTAACATATTGGCATTGGTCCAATAAATAAAAGTGAGCCAATAATAACAACAGATATTTATTTCCATGTTATTGCCATTTGTTTCTGGAGGTGGATGGAGGATAGTTATATAAGTTTCCACCTGGTCTGCTCTTTAAACTCTCACAGTAGCTGCATTTTCATTAACCATAGAACTTCACAAATTGAAATTACAAAAATAAATGTGCTTAATGGAAACACACCAATTCAGAAAAAAAGCATGTTTTTTTGATAAATAGTTTTTGTGCTAGGATGAGTTTGTTTTCATCCAGTTTGAAATGGTTATGTTTCACAGAACTACAACAGAAACAGTTCTTTTGCATCACACGAGTCACATGATCAACAGATGACTGTTACCACTGGTAGAAACGCCAAAGATGACAGGATGTGGAAGTTTGTTTTCCTGTTTTGTTTTTGCCTTTTGGACAATGACGATGCTGGTTCCACCAAAGCTCTCACAGCGTTATTCAAACATGCTGAATCCATAACTCTTCTGTAAAATCATCATCTACAATTTTCCCCAAACGCCTTATATGTGGTCGCTCCCTAGCATAAAGGACTTGTCGCTCCACTGCCTGAATAAGACATCAACGTCCTCTGATGGCTGACAGATGAGCACTAGCGCCGTGGCTGACTTATGATTTTATCTCATGTAACTTTTTACATTTGCCTTTGCCATAATTTCCTTATTCACACTTCATTTTGATTTTACACCGCAATTGCGAAATGGTCTTTGTCGATATTCTGCTAATGTCAAAAAAGAAATGCCCACATTCCCTTTGGAAACGCGGCATCTGACCTCTGAGTGTCGAGCAAATCAAACTCAGAAGGCCACATCGGCCACCACTTGCCTTCTTACCAAGCCGTCTACTTCAGACCCACTCAATCCCACGTATCTCATCGGTCCGCCCCATGTGGCAGAGAGCAGCAATAAAACCAAGTCGTAAAAATACCTCGCTGTGCTTTGTGAGGCGTAAAATCTGTACATTTCCAGAGGGCAGGATTTGGGATTCCTTTGTTGTCCAACTCTCAGGGACTGAAACTCAGTGGGTCACGATGCGTCAGATACCACGGCGAAACGCAATCTTCTTATAGTCGCATTATAAACAGATGGGAAAAGGGAACGAACATGACAAGGCATCAATAAGAGCAAAACAAGCTATTTTAGTCTTGCAGTCTTGTTTCTCTGCTTGCTCTCTGCATTGCAGGACCCCATTGTGCTGCACATGGGTACAAACAAACAGGCAGGATGGCAGTTCTTTATAATGACTTCTCTCCTAGGAGATTACCAACAGAGACACTCCGCTGTAGCGCTATGTTAAGAAAATGTTTCTCTTTTTTTTTTTTTTGCGCCGGGGCAACCTGATACGTCTGTGTCTTTTTAAAACAAGGAGGTATTTAAAGTAATTATACCAGCAAGATAAACATAATTAGCGCAGCATGAAACTCCGTGCCTTTCCCAGTGAATTTTCCCTCACTAATTATCTTGGTGTGGTTCAGCAGTTTGTTGTCCTATTTTAAATGGAGATCCTTCAGAGAGAGCCTCTGTCTTTTTCACTCGACAGTGCTTTATGTTGGCCGACGTGCTGAAGTCGGATAAAAGTTGCTTTGAGAAGTTATAGGTTCGCCTCTTTGTTACAGAGGAACCACAACCTTAAACTGTTATATTGGGATTTCGTGTGACAGAGCAAGACAAGATGGTGCGTAACTTTTTGAATTCAAAGAAAAAAAGCATAGAGGATTTTCACAACTTCCTACTGGTAAAAATGTAAAGAAAAACTATGGAGTCTATTTGTATTATATATGAAATTAGATTTCAATTTGTGCTTGTAATGTGACAGAATGCTGAAAAAGTTCAAGAAATGCAAATGTGTACAAGGTGTCACAAAAAACAGTCCAAGAAAAGCTTGTGAGTGGCAATATAGTGTATTTCTGAACGTACCTCTTGACTCGACACTTAAGATGTTGTGCATTTCTTGCAAAAAACATGACAAAATAATAACCTATAATTTCTTCCAACTAAGACATAAACAAAAGTTGACTCTGTTTTATCACACAAGTTCAAAAAGTTTTTTCAACAAAAACCTTCCATTGTCACTCACGACATTTGACAAGCCGAAAAACATCTCTACTACGCCCCCTGGTGGCAGACTCTTTGATCGGAGGCCAAAATTTGAAAAATTGTACCATTTGCTCCATTTTTCAGCGGCTCTGGTTCTCTTTCACACAGCACTGTGTCAAACAAACCAAAACCCTTTGAGCGACGTGTTCACCTCCTCGCCTGAGGTGGCGCTGCACCAAGAATCACTTACGGAAACAACATGAAAATCTCTGCAGAAGACACTGAGCGCAACTTTTTTCTTCACAAAATGCTAACAAACATGTAGTGGCGTCAAATTTTAGTGGTTGCAAGATTACTCTTTTGTCTTTGAGTAGCTAACGCTAGAATCACGTGTTTGTTTTGGTTGCATTTACCCAGAATGCCCTGCTCTATGGCTTACTTCTTGCTTCTAAAAGTTTCCGGTCCTCTTGGCATCCACATTATGGATTGCGCATTGGGAGTGAAGTTAACTGCATCCCAGTTAACTTCAACCCAACTGAGACCTCAGTTTTTAGTCAGACCATAGTTCACTTTATTATTATTATTCCAAACATTAAATTAATCACAACTTTTTTAAATATAGTAATTAATTCCAGATATATGTTCCAATATAGTCCATCCATCCATCCATTTTCTTTACACCCTTGTCCCTTAGTGGGGTCAGGAGGGTTGCTGGTGCCTCTCCAGCTAACGTTCCGGGCGAGAGGCGGGGTCACCCTGGACAAGTCGCCAGTCTGTCACAGTTCCAATATAGTCCTACAATTTAAAGTAAAAACTAAAATTATGGAACTTATGATTTACAAGAATAAGAAGCTATATCACTGCACCTCCAGTGTGCGTAAAAGTTTGTGACGAGTGACAGAATCTCAGTCTCCATTCCCTTCTATTTCCTTCCCGCTGCAGTGACCCTGAATGCTGCCGGGACTTGAAGCAGCAACACATTTGACACTGTTTTATTGCTTCCTCTTAGGCCTTATCACTGCAGAAAGTACGTGGCTCGTTTCCAGACTTCGCTCTCAGAGTGCCCTCACTGGTGACAGCCAACAATGTTCCTGCTTGTCAGTGATACCTTTTGGAGGGAAGTCAAGTTAAATCTATTTATAAATTCCTTTTAACAAGCAGATTTGTCACAGACGCAGGCAACATGATGGGGGGGAATGAAAAATGACAAGTAACGAGCAGCGCGTGCACACGCACACGTACACACACAGAAAACAAGGACACAGGCATCAAGGGAGGCTGAAAACAGGATGGTGAATTATGACATCAGCTCATGGTACTATTGTGTGTTTACTTCAATTACAGTCATGGAAGAACTACAGTAAGTGCCAATTCTAACTTGTCAGGTTGTAACATCTGCTCCTCTGCAGGTCTTAAAAAACAGCCTCAAACAAGATTAACAACAAATATTTTTACTTAATGTATTTTTTTATCATTAAAATGAAGCCAAAAAGCAAAAGCTGTGTGTGTGAGATTATGTAATTCCATCCCTAATACTTCCTGAAACATTAACAGGCTGAGCAGCAGGTAGGTACTGATGATCCAGAGAGAGGGACAACCACTAACAAGAAAAATATGCTGCTCTGAGGCATTTAAATGAGTGGCATTGAAACTGAGTTTTTGACTTGACTCTTATAACTGAACATTGTTAGAATTCAAACACCAAATAGATCTTTCACTATTGTGGTGTTTGCATTAAATAAGAAACGCAATTAAAATAACAAGTGAGTAAGTTTGTTCACAGGATAAGTCATAAGAAAAACATGCCGTGCCACCATCCTCCAACCACTTCCTGTCATTGTGTTCTTTGTGGTTTGTGCTAGTGGCAACATCCGGTTGTTGATCATGAGCCAAAAGTGTTGCAGTTTTGCAGAATAAACCAATTTCTACACGTTCAAAAAGCCATTTCATTCTAGTGCCAATTTTTCTAAATTGCCGTGTTTTCATCCAGCAAAATCATTTTCTAAATGTCTAATTGCAGAATTATGTCAAAATAGCTGCATGTGTTGCCGTGGTAATGCTTGTTGTTGTCTTGGAAGACGCCCATGGGCAACTTTTTTTAGTGAAGTCATTGCAAACACCCAAAAAAAGAGGGGAAAAAAGAAAAAAAAAGAGGGCACTGTTAGCTTCTAACAGCATTAATGTTAGCATCTGCTTCGGACTTTCCTGTTAGCAATAAACTTTAGAGCAACTTTACAGTTTGCTTTTGATTATCTTTATTTCAAATAACAGATTAATTAAGAACTTTTACAGATAATTCTGCACTAAATAAAGATTATTTAAATCACAGTTTGACATTCATGGGACCATTAATTTACTTCTGAAATGCTAAAATGGAGAATTTTCTGTGCTTTTCTTTGGCAGGTTGGACCAACTTAGAATTAGACAAGTCTAAAAACTAAAAAAACAAATACAAAAAAACTGACTAGTCAAACTTGAACACAGTTTTGCAACCATCCATCCATCCATTTTCCTACACCCTTGTCCCTTAATGGGGTCGGGAGGTGCTGGTGCCTATCTCCAGCTGGCGTTCCGGGCGAGAGGCGGGGTACGCCCTGGACAGGTCGCCAGTCTGTCGCAGGGCAACACAGAGACACACACAGGACAAACAACCATGCACACACACCTAGGGGCAATTTAGACAGACCAATTAACCTGACAGTCATGTTTTTGGACTGTGGGAGGAAACCGGAGTACCCGGAGAAAACCCACCATGCACAGGGAGAACATGCAAACTCCATGCAGAAAGGCCGGGGCTGGGAATCGAACCCAGAACCTTCTTGCTGCAAGGCAACAGCTCTACCAACTGCGCCACTGTGCAGCCTCAGTTTTGCAACCATATGCACAATTTGTAAAGGCAAAAAATATACAGAATTTCAGATGATGACAAATGTACTCCTGAATAAAATACTCTCAAACCCTTTATGTGACCCCAATACCAGTTTTATTTTCATCTCACGAATTAGATGTATCCTTACATCCCTACTGACAGTCAACAACACTTTGATCTTTCATACAACTGCAAAGAAATTCAGACAAGTAAGCACTTTTCAGCAGTTTCTATTTGTAATTTTATCGCCACTTTGTAGTCCCTATGACTTCTAAACTTTTTTTTTCCTTAGGTTTCAGGTTTGTGTGAAAATCCATCGCAGACACTGAATGAGCACAGGGACTGCAGGGGCCGAAGCAAAAGTAAAATCGGAGAGGAGATTTGCGCTGTGTGCCGACATCACGTTTCTCGTGACTCGCGGGGTCTTCTGAGGGAGACGGAGGCATGAAGAGGTGCTGGTGCTGCCGCCTCGGCCTCCGTGTATCGTTCCAAGCGTCGGCTTGATTAATGAGCCTCTATCCGGCGCGGCTCCCTCTCGCAGGGACGACGCGGATCAATACGCAATGAAATGTCGCTCTGGAGAAACGGAACCCTCGTGGCTTTCACTCAGATCTCAGCTGATGGAAACATTCAAAGAACGCTTGCCATCGAACGCTCCCTCCCTCTCTCCCTCTCTCCCTCTCTCGCTAGCGCCTTGGAACAGGGCAAAGTTGAATCAGCAGCTGAGGTTCTTTATCTCGGGAGATATCAGACGCAGGATGTAAGTTGTTTGATATGAAATGCAACGTGCCTCAGTTCGTGCGTTTTAAGCCAAACCGCCCCTGGGCACAATCCCGGAGTTCTCCCAGAGAAGGTAGTTAGCTCGTCAGAAGCATCAGATTTAGGCCCTTTGCTCTGCTGTATTTCGCTTTGCTGTATTTCTGTTTCTTTTTAACAACTCTCTTTTTTTTCCCTTTTTCTTTTTCTGTCACTTAAACTAAACTATTTCTGAGAAAAGACAAGGCCGTTGGAAGCCACATGAAGGTTTTAATTGTCTTGTCCAGAACACAAATCTGTCTCCTGCTAAGATTTCGGGCCAGTCCGGATCGATGCTACGGGGTCGATATTTTGCTTTGTGTCCGGAAGTCGACAATGTTGGGATTTACGATCCCATAATGGGAAGGGGGATTTGAAACGGCAGAACGATTGTTGGCATTGAGGATCTAAGTGGGGGCGATGTTATTCGCCGGTTACTGTAAAACGATGGCCGGTTTTCTTCCCACTTGCTCGCTGCTAAAAGCCTGTTTTGACTACAGACTTTGTTCGGTGGAATTTTTCCGTTCAAATTCATCACGTTGGTTTCTTTTGAAGCCGTCTCTGAAAATCCGTAGGGATAACCGTTCTGTGTTCATACATATTCCAAGAACTAGTCTCCGTTACAACTTATCCCCTTCAAACAAAAAATAAAAATTACAAAGTTTTTCAACTGTGAAGCTATCTGAAATCCCTATGAAACACAAGCAGCCCGGGAAATCTGTTTCTGGCTCGTCTTAAGAGGGAATAAAAACAATTTCTTTTTTCTCCCCTAACAGGATGATATTTCTAGGTTCACAGATGTTTTGTCCAGGCTACTTACACAAAGGCTAGCTGATAGAAAGTGGGTTTTGTTTTGCTGTCAGAAATCTTTTTCATTGTTCACAATAAGAACCAGCCACAAACTCATGTTGCCTTAAGAACAACATCTTCATCTTAGCTGCATGGCCATGTAGTGCTTTGTTGCCTCATAACATGAGGGCCTCAGATCCACTGAGCCTTTCTGAGCAGAGGTGACATTTTTTTCCCCTTTAATTTTAAAGGAGGTCTGGTCCTGATTCCCCCCAGCCAAAATACATTGTGGCATCATCTCAAAAAAAAGACTAAATCCTTACAGAGTTCACATTTTGAACAGTCTTTCTGTCAGGAATCTTTGCATTTGAGTGTTTCTGGTACAGCCGTAAACCGGACGCACAAGTGACATCCACTAACAACAGCTTTGTATGACGAAACCGCTTCTCTTGGATCACTGGAAGTAATTTTAACTTTGACAAACAATCTGATTAGACGCTCTACAAGACTACTGTTGTGTTCAACCACATCGTCTTTCATGTGAACTTAAAACAAGAAAGCCCAATTCAAAATTATCTTCTTCCCACTTTCGTTAAAGTTACAAATTGCTGAAGGAGTTAATCCCTTTCTTTTCCCATGGGACACCTGTAAATAAACCCGTGTCATGGCCTCGCGGTTCAGTAATAACGTTTTGGTCTATCCAGGTAAACAGCAGACAATCTCCTCTAAGCTGCGCCGCGTTGGCGGATTTCAGAAGGGCTCCTAAATAGGCAGAGAGCACATTTCCAGGCCTTTTTTTCTTCTGTTGGGTCTTTAGGGAGCATTTTATCATACTTTCCTACTAACTCCCCTAAACTGAGTGTATTAAATGAGATATTTTCCTTGGGAAGTTGCAAAGGTTCTCATATCCTTCTCAAGTAAGAATACATATGAGTGAAATAGGAAAATAAAAATGGTTTTGTGTTCGGCATCATTTTTGTGGGAGCCGAAATCCCTTTATCTCCTCATTTTCAGAAAGTTAGTTTTTTCTATTATAGGAACTGGTGTGTTTTTTTCTTTGTATTTTTTTTACCCCCATCTAAAAGATAAAGTGTCATGAAGAACTACTGTTCTTCATCTGTTTTCTGCAATAAGTAGAGAGCATTTGTCACAGTGAACAGTCCAATATAGAGAGGTCTCGGTTGTATGTTCAGGAAACAAAGCCACTTGGGTTTGCTGCTTTCTAAAACTTTCCCTGTTCCTACTTGCAATATAACAGACCAAGAAAAAAAGGGAGCAATCTTACTTCAGGTTATCTATCACATAACTGGAAGTTTATCTCAAAGAGGCAAGTTATCGAAAGACTTTTTCTTACTTTACATCTCATCTGAATTCTAAATTAAGTCACAATAGTTTGTAAGTGAGAGCAAAAGTTGGAAAATACAGGAATTCATTCTGTATTCAGAAATTTCTACAACAGTGCCAGAGTGAAAACAAAGTGTTTCAGTATTATTTTTAAATCTGGTGTTATTGGCCTTTGTAACGGGATTCTTGATTTTTGACATCTCGGTAGGAGGTGGAAATGTATAAAGGAAAATTCTTTAAAAAACAAAAAAGCTTATTTCATACCATAAAAAAGCTCAAAAGATAGAATATTGGTAAATCTGACTGTGTTGAGGACAGGGTTGGTTTTGTGTTCGGCATCGTGTGTGTGGGTGGCGCGGTTGGATCTAAACTATGACTGGAGAAGGCCAGCGAAAACAGGCCGACTCCGCAAAAAGAAACGTTTGTGATTAAAACCGACACAACATTCGCTCCCGGTAATTGCGCAGCTACAGTGCATGCAGATGGGACCTCATATTTCCAGGCTCATGAATTGCCTCCACGAGGCATTTGCATACATAAACTAAATCCACGCTTCGAATTGAAAAAGATAATCAAACTTTCATCTCATTGTGGCACACAGAATGCTATCTTTACTGTTTAAACAGGAGGAAATCTGATTCGATATGGCAAAGCGCCGCAGACGGTCTGGCTCGGAGACGTCGCGAGGCGGCTGATCCACGGGAGGATTTCAACAAAAAAGAAAACGTCCAAAGCGGACCATGTGCTGTCGTACGATTCTAGTTTAAATCAGCTGCTTTGTCAGAACCTTTCCCAGCTAGCGGGAAATAACTCGTCTTTTACGGTTTGCCCAAAAAAGCTCCCAGGCTGTGTCGACTAAAGTTACAAAAGCGTTCTGATCGTCGTTCCTTCGATACCCAAAAGGCTGAGATGGAATACTGTGTACCTGCGAACACACACTGCTCACCCAGAAGCGAGAATCTACCCCAGTGTGTGGGCAGAGTCTACAAGACACTGGGTCTTTTTTTTTTCTTTACAGTGTCTAGCAAAAGGATTCCTTACTTCTTCAACTTTTTCTACCCCCCCTTCCCCCCCGAAAAAAAATACTTGAGATTTTATGTAATATTTCACAGAAAATCTCATAAATCGAAAAAGTTAATTTGTGAAGCATATTTCAGCAACATGGCAGTTCAAAATACTTTACATCATAAAAACACGATACAGTAACCAGTTATGAAACAAGCAACAGACATATTTTGTCGAATGCCATCATCTTCTCAAGTCTATTCAAATATGCACTAAACTGATATATGTTCCAATTGTTACTATTTGAAAACAGTTCTAACCAGCTGGATGTTTAGCCTTGATTTAAAGGATCTCGGTGTTTCAGGTGTTTTGTGGTTTTCTAGACGTTTGTTCCAGATTTGTGTTGTGTAGAAGCTGAAAGCTGCTTCCTCCTCTTATTTTTTCTGGGGAATGCAGAGTAGACAAGAAACCGGACGAGCTTTCAAAAGTAGTTACTGTGAATAATAGTAATTCTAATTGTGTGGCCAAAGTAATGTTGCATGTTTTTTTGTTTTTTTTTTAATGCAAATATAGTCAAGACTTTCTCAGAACTTTTATTCCTCGAAATTCTAACTAAACTCAATTTGTTGTTTTTTTCCCCTAATCTTCTGAGATCAAAAGTCAGAATTCTTCTGCTTTTTCTTTTTTTTTTTTTTGAGGTCTTAATCTAACTTTTCCGTAGTCTTGACTAACCCGTTATATTGATGCTCTCCTATTAAGGCAAGATTTGTGGAGTTCACTCCTAGCAGTGCTAACACCTCTTTTCATTTTTCACCTTAAGACTCTTCTCTTTGATCAACGCTATCTTTACCCACCTGTCAGCTTAGGTGGATTTCATGTTTTCTGGTTGCTCTCCAGCTGTGTCCTACTCTCTCTATTTTCAGACAGTGATTCAGTAGTGCTCTGTGTCTCTGTGCTGATATCACTTTATAACCCAGCCCTGTTTTAAACGTCTCCATGACTCCTGACAGGTTCCTCCGTCTCGGTGATGCTGTTTTTTTGCTGACGCTTTCTAACCAACCTCTGATGTCTTCAAAGAACAGTTGAATTTATACTGAGATTAAATTGCACTCTGGTAAACTATATTCATTAGTAAGTTGGTTTTTATTTTAAGGTAATAAGTCTATAAAGACATCACTCTTTGCATTATGCTCCTTCTGCTTTTCAGTGAAGTGCTGCTTTGTGTTGATCTGCAATCCCAATGGAACACATTGAAGCTTTGCGACTGCAATGTGCCAAAACTGGGAAAAACATTGGGGTTGGAATAATTTATTTCTTTGTTAAGATGTCTCAGCAGCTGACTGCAGTGCTTCCAGATCAGTTTTAGTCTCTCTCTGTTTGCTCTGCTACAATTCTGATTAAAAATTCTGAAGAAGTCTGTTGGTTTTCACAAAGTTGTTCTTTTAGGAACTTCTGAGTAAGACAGACAAATTTTTCTGATTATTACAGTGAAAGTTTTTAGGTCGGTAGCAATTATGTAGATCACTACTGGAACTTGAATTCCTCTCATTTGCATGAACCACAAAAACCCTCCAGTCAAATATTTTTCTCCCATGATAGAAACAAGGTTTGATGTAATTAAATCCTTAAATCTACACAAAGCGACCCATCGGATCTCTGTACTCACATTGTCAACTATCTTTGATACACCCAACAACTGCAGAGTAATCTGAGTATTTCTGTAGATGACAGAAGATGGAATTGTGCTGGAAATCTTAAGTGCACAGAGTGAAAAGTAATGGTGTGAGTACAGTGCCCTGTGGTGCTCCTGCTGCTGACCACCTGGTTAGACTATCAGTCCTTCTGTCTGCTAAACCGTGGTCTGTTTGTCAGGTTGAAGCGAGCAGCAGCAGCAGCTCCTAATATGGTTGGAGAAGCATTAGAGTCCATAATGGAGGTAGAAGATAAAAAAAGTTCCCTTTCCCTTTTAAATTTGGGGTCATTTAAGGTGAAAGATTCTCAACTTGACCAGCTTTGAGTTTTATCCTTAAATATAAAAAAAAAACAATTAGATATGCAGAAACTTCCCACAGTGTGCATTACATTCCCACGGAACATAATGCACACTCAGCACATCTGTTTCATGTTAGAAAAGCACAAAGTCCAACTGCAGGCAGTATTTTTGTTTAGTTTTTGAGGAAAAAAAATAATAACAGTGAGCCACACATCTCTGAAACAAAAAAAGCCAAATAACTGCAAAGTATGCTGTGTTCACATGGAAACGTTTATAGTTTCACATGGCTCCACATTTCTATTACTTTTAAATCAAATTTTCACCAGTTTTTGATTTCAGAAGCAAAGCCTGAACCAAGAAGCCAAGTCGTCTGCGGGACAGTTTCCAGAAACACTATGGCTCTGATTAGTCTAATTCAGACATGCATTGGGGAGGCATGAGTAAACAAATTATTAAAAACCTAATTAGGGTGGAATTTCAGAGACAAACATAGCACATCCTGAAATATGCTGTCAAGTAAAAAAAATAAATAAAATAAAAATAAAAATGGGACAACTCATTCAGTTCCTTATTAAGAAATGCCCACATGTAATGTCTAAACTTTTTTATTACTCCAGGAAAAACAATTTGCAAATAAACACCTACATTTTACCTTTGTTCACCATACAAAGAATATCAAGGAATCAATACCAAGATGTTCTAGCTAAGGTCAAATTTAGAACACGCTCTGCACTATGATTTCCTTGATGCAGCAAACGCCGATGGAATCGCAGAATTTTCTATACAAAATTGAAACACAGTGGTAAGTAAGTAAGTAAGCTTTATTTCTATAGCACTTTTCACAGACCAAGGTCACAAAGTGCTGCACAATGTAAAAACAAAATAATTTAAAACATCACACAAACAATAAGCAATAAAACACAGTGTTATATTAAAAAGCAATTTTAAAAAAGTGGGTCTTAAGTTGTTTCCTAAAAGTGTCAATACAATTTAGAGATCGAATGGTGCAAGGTAGCTCATTCCACAGACGAGGCGCCACAGCTTTAAAAGATTTGTGTCCCCTAGTCTTGTACAAGGTCCGAGGGACCATCAACAAGTTCAAATTGGACGACCTGAGGCTCCTAGTCGGAAAATAAGGCTGGATAAGGTTTTTAATGTAATCTGGCGCTTGGCCATGAAGGGCTTTAAAAGTCAGTACCAGGATTTTGTAGTGCATCCTGTAAGATACTGGTAGCCAGTGCAAGTTTTTAAGGATGGGTTTGATATGTTCCCTCCTGTGGGCACGGGTGAGCAAGCGTGCAGCAGAGTTTTGTACTACCTGCAGACGCATTAACTTTTTCTTGTTGAGACATGTGAACAGACTGTTACAGTAGTCCAGTCTCGATGAGACAAAAGCATGAACGATCATTTCAAGCTCACCATAAGTCACCATTTTACGAAGTTTTGAAATGTTCCGAATTTGTAAAGAACAATTCCTAACAAGCTGATTTATGTGCTGCTCCAAAGATATTGTTCCATCCATAAAAACCCCCAAATTACGCACGTGGCTTTTAACTGTGCAGCTCAAGTTTCCAAGATACTGTTTAATTCCTGGCATGGCACTATCTGGAGCAACAATCAGGGTTTCAGTCTTACTGGGGTTCAATAAAAGGCTATTTCCAGTGAGCCATTTTGTCACTTCGGCCAAGCAATCGGTGAGAGTGCGAAGTTTATGTGGCTTACTAGGCTTAAAAGAGAAGTACAGTTGCAGATCATCGGCGTACAGTTGGTAGGATACCTCACTGAACTCCTGAATGACCCTACTTAGAGGAAGTAGGTACAGCAGGAAAAGAACAGGTCCCAAGACCGATCCCTGTGGCACACCCCACGAAAGCTCTGCAGAATCAGACACTGCATTCCCCACTGACACACTAAAAGTTCTGCCAACCAGGTAGGAGACGAACCATTCCAAAACACTACCCGACATTCCAACCAAATGTTGGAGCCTGTTTATCAGGATGCCATGGTCCACTGTGTCAAACGCCGATGACAGATCCAATAAAACTAGCACAGAACATTTACCGGTGTCAGCTGCTACCATAATATCACTAAACACCTTCAACAGGGCTGTTTCAGTGGAATGAAACTCACGATACCCTGACTGAAAAGTGTCATAAATGTCATTTACCTGCAAAAATGATCTAAGGTGGATGCAAACCACCTTTTCCAGGACTTTAGCTAAGAAAGGGGTTTTTGATATTGGCCGGAAGTTCTTGAGTTCAAGAGAGTCCAAGCCCGCTTTCTTTAACTTTGGCTCCACAATGGCATGTTTGAAAAGACAAGGAAACACACCACTAAGCAAAGACATGTTAAACATTTTTGTAATATAGGGCCCAATAAAATCAAAAACCCTCATAAACAGTTTAAAAGGTAGGACATCCAAAGTACCGGAGGATGGTTTCATGTCCTTAACGATGGTGAAGATGTCTTCCACAGTAACAGACTGAAATGAGGCCCAGTTCTGAGTGAGAGGGTCAAAATGCTGGGAACCATAAGAAGGTGGCAAACTGTCCTTTATTACCTTAACCTTATCAATGAAGTAACCAAGGAACTCCCCACAACTAATTGCAGAATTATGTGGATTTCCAGCGATAGGTGACACGAGGGAGCTGATAGTGTCAAAGAATACTCTAGGGTTCCCTTTATTTGAGGCAATTAGGCATTTGAAATACGTTTCCCTGGCTTCCTCTATCCTCCTGTTGATACACAATATTAAGTCCTTTAAATGCAGCCTATGGACCTCCAATTTAGTAGACTTCCATAATCGTTCGGTCTGGCGGAATGTTCTCCTCAGAGACTTAATTTCATCATTTATCCATGGACATAAGCTTTCCTGTGTTGTCTTCCTGGCCTTAATTGGCGCAACTTGATCCAAAATATCAGCACATTGGCTCTGAAAACCATTTACAAAACAGTCAGTTTCAGTGAGATTATTAAGAAGAGAAGGATCAAACTTATCACAGAAAAGCATGGTAGAGCTGTTGCCTTGCAACAAGAAGGTTCTGGGTTCGATTCCCGGCCCAGGTCTTTCTGCATGAAGTTTGCATGTTCTCCCTGTGCATGCGTGGGTTTTCTCCAGGTACTCCGGTTTCCTCCCACAGTCCAAAAACATGACTGTCAGGTTAATTGGTCTGTCTAAATTGTCCCTAGGTGTGAGTGTGTGTGTGCATGGTTGTTTGTCCTGTGTGTCTCTGTGTTGCCCTGCGACAGACTGGCGACCGTCCAGGGCGTACCCTGCCTCTCGCCTGGAATGTTAGCTGGAGATCGGCACCAGCACCTGAGTGTAAGAAAATGGATGGATGGATGAATAAAACGCAGAATTTCACAGAATTAGCTGATATCTGCAAGATGGGAAGGATATACAGTAGTTTCTGTAATGTTTTGGTCACTGCAGCTTCCGTACCTGCCGTTACCTTGTCACTTCTCTCCAGAGAGAGGAAAAAACAGTCAGCTCATGCAACAAAAAAACACAACTCTGAAACGTCTTTGTTTTCCCCAAAAAAAATAAATACGTTTGGGGTTTAGCTCAAGGTCAGAGTCATCAAGTAAAGGCAAACAGAAAACCTCTCTGTACTTTTTCCTGATCATGGTTGACTGGAGGCTCAAGGATACGATGACTACTCAGACACAGAGAAGAAGCTAGCTAGCTAGCAGCAGCCAATGCTTTAGCTGCCTCTTAAACATTTAAATAAATAAGCTTTGTTTCCCAAATCAGATATTTATTTAAGAAAAAAAATAAAACGGTAAGAAGCAAATAATATAAACTCGTGTTTACTGTAGTGTTACTAGAGTTTTTGTTACTGTAGTGTTTTTGCTGCCACAGCTCCCACACCCACGATGGGTTACGCAGCCCTTTCAGCCATGGCGACCTCTTCCCCCCAAAAATTAATAAAAAACACAAAATTTATAGTGCAAGGTTTGGAGATAGTGAGGTTTATGAAATGGGAGAAAACCTTTCTGTAGGTGTAAGGGTATGACTACTCCAAAATGTACAGAAGAAGAAGCTAACTAGCTAGCTGGAGCCAGTTACGTCTGTTAACTTACACATTTAAGAGTTAGATAACTAAATCAGTAAAGCGAGAGTTGAAGCTGCTAAATGCTCCGTTTCCCAAATCAGAGATTCATTTAAGGAAAAAAGGAAACAAACCTCACTAGCTTTGGTAATTTTTTTGGTAAAAAAAAAAGAATAAAAAATTAGTTTGTAGAAGTTTTTTTTTCTCTCTCCATAAAATAAATATTTTTGTGTCAAGTTGAATTCAAGTTGAAAAATTTTCTTTTGTTAAAAGCAACATTAGGTTTGCACATAATGTTTGAGTTCTTAAAATAAGTGGGAGAAACACATTTTAACATGTTGTGTATCAGTTTCATTTCATACAAAACAATTTTAAATGTTGGCCTCTAGCTATGGACTTGATTTTTTTCTTTTTCTTTGACTCAAACCATAATGACGTACTTTTGTTTTTGGGTTAGTAAATATGGTTACAATGGAAAAAATTTAACTAAAGTGGATTTCAATGGACCCTATACATCCAAATATGGACTTGAAGTTGTAGTCAAAAAATATACGTATATCTGGGGAAAATAACTTTTCAACAAGCCTTTCCCAGAAGCTAATTAAATCTTAATCAGAAGTTTGACTCATTTTTTTTCTTCTTCTAAGCTTCAATTCTGGTTCTGAAACCTACCGCACTGCTTCTGTATATTCCACCCTGTCTGGCTCCGGCTGCAGCACCAGCAGCTCTGTACCGCCCCCACACTCGCACATTCATGCCAAAAGAGAGCTCTCTTCCTATTCCTCTCATGTGCTGCATTCAGAGTCAGGGTAGACCAGCTCCTCTCCTCCAAGTGAATCGTTAGAGCACAGCACTCAGTCCAGGAGAGCTGTCACCTCACCTAACTCAGTTTCTCATCATTATCGGATATATATGAGGACTGGGGTATTTTTTTGTTT
Organism: Poecilia picta; assembly: GCA_033032245.1. Taxonomy (NCBI): domain Eukaryota; kingdom Metazoa; phylum Chordata; class Actinopteri; order Cyprinodontiformes; family Poeciliidae; genus Poecilia; species Poecilia picta. Next base: position 23,675,001 of record CM065374.1, read on the forward strand.
GTTTATTTTGTTTTGTTTTTTTGTCACAACAGACTCAACAAAAGCTGCTTGACTGAATATTGTTAGTGCTGCTTTCAGTTCAGGGCTTAGCTGTGTGTGCGTAGCTGCTGACAGCTGCTTTAGAGAACATCGTTTGTGGTGGAAATACATTTAAAGACTTTTGTGCATAGAGTCTTTTTTTTTCTTTTCTTCAAACCACGTTTTTAGAAAAATAAATAATCAAAAATTTTATCCTGTCTGTCTTCGGACGTCTAAGCATCTGAAAAATTGATGGAGTAATTGAATTTTGGAGCAGAATTCCAGTTTAATTTGATTTCTCAGCAGCCACCATTATTTATGTTTTCAATTGAAACCTGGAGATTATCCAAATGTGGTTTCCATAAGCAGGTGAATAATGAGTTAAAATGAGCAAATATTCATGATACTGCCCCTGAATCTCAAGTTAAACTATAACTCAGTTCCTGATAGAAAATCTGGTGTAAGACACTAAAGGACAATATGTTTGCTTTACCTGAGATATCATTTTATTTGAAACACAAATAAGGATTACTTTTTTTTGTTCATGTAATTGCAGTGGGGTTTTTTTTGCCTTCCAACATTTTCCTTAGTCTAAACACGTTTTGAGAGAAATTTTACTGATTTAGTTCTCACTAAAACTGGGAAAATAGAGCACATCACCCCGTTCTAAAATCCTTCCACGGCTGCGAAGACTTTAAGTTAGTTAGTTTATAAATCACTTAACGGCTTAGCGCCACAATACTTTAAAGATCTGCTTGTGTCCAGACCTCTCAAGTCTTCTGGTTCTTGTTCTGCTCTGAATCATCAGAACCAGAAACAAACATGGAGAAGCAGCTTTCAGCTTCTACGCGCCACAAATCTGGAACAAACTTTCAGAAAACCGCAAAATTTAAGTTAAATTATAGATAAAATTTGCCTTAGATTAAAAAACAATTGAAACATAGACCTATTCATTTGATCTGTGAATGTTTGAATATTATTATTCTTCAGTTTGTTGTGTCATGTAAAGCACTTTGAATGGTTTGACTACTGATATGTGATACAGAAATAAACTTAACTTGATTAGCATCACTAAAATGTCCCAAACCCTAACCCACAACAGAAACAAAGAGGGGCCTAAAACAAAACCTTGAGGTACTACAAAGTGGACTTTGAAAAAGATCTGTAACTTAAAGCTGCTAAAGATTAGATAGTGGTGGTAACCAGTTGTGGACTTGTTACATTTAATTGACTGTTACCCATCAAACTGATTGTTTACTCATGTATGGTTCCAAACGGTACATTTAAAATATTTACGTATGTATGTAAAATTTATTTTTTCGAACTTTCTAGAATGTCATAATGCAATCAAAAACAGTCGTACCTTGTGTCCACTCTGTTAAAATTACTCCATTTTCCTTCCATACTTTAATGACATTGTACACTCTGCTTTTCTTCTCCTTCCTGTCGTGTCTCCCAGAAATAGCACAGCTTTGTAAAGACAAAACATGAGATGTCTTTGGTTTGCAAGTGGAATACGAGTGAATCAGTGGTGCAGAGATGCTGTCAGTATGTCTGTATGAGTGAACGCAGCTACCTGAGCTGCTTGACAACTGCTTCTGACTCCACAGAATGAGCCCGGCTAACCATTGGTGCCTGACTTGATCCTTTACTGCTGGGCTTGTCTAAGAATTTTTTATTTTTTTTGTGCGCAGTGTTTTGTAAAAGTATTCTGCTGGAGCGACTTCACATTTTGTCTGTTGCAATAAAAAGAAAAAAGAAAAAAAAATCTCATTGGAATTTTGTTCAGTTGTGATGTAACATTTTTTATTTGTTTTAACCACAATCTTAAAAATTATGGTTTTGCATTATGTATTCAGTCAACCTGAATTAAAATGAAATCGTGAGAAGTCAACTAAATATTAGTAATATTATGTGTGCGAAAACATCACAACTTGGACATGTTTCCAATGTTTTGATACAGAATAAAGTAAATATATGATTAGAATAGGGGTGGGGCATCATATGTTATAATTAATACGATATTGTGTTTGTGGGGCTACAATTGCTATGACACACAATTAGCCATATCGTTGCTGAAAAAAGGTTAAATATATAGTACTTCAATCTGAATAAGCTACTTTTAATGCTTGTACAGTCTTGTTTTACTTGCCGTTGCTGAACAGTATCCTGTACTTACTTTTTCTGTTTTCATATGCAGCTGAATTTCTCTGCTGTGGGACAACAGAGGATATTTCTATTCTGTTCTATTGAAGAGAGACACTGAAATCAGACGTGCAGTCTCAAAGTCGTGTTCATCAAAGCTCTCTTATCCCACATCATCATCAGTTTCATTCGCGTCCCGCATACCACTGTCCTCTTCAGAAGTTGTAACCATGACAACAACCTCTGTAATCTTTACAGTTCCACATCTTCCTCAACTTCCATTCCGTTTTTCATTCTTGCTGCTCTTGTTTTCCTGTCTCCTTAGCAATAATACAAGGAAACTTTATATTTATATCACTAAACATCTGACAACCAAAAATATTCCACTAAGGAACTATGCTAACCTTGTGTTCGGAATAGTCACAAAGTTTCAGTTCAAATGTCAGACTATGTTAACTTTTCACCAGGCAACATTAAAAAAGGTGGGTAAAGTCAGAACGTTTTATTTTTATATAAACACACACTGTAGCATTTAGTTTTTTTTTATAGTGAGCTGGATTATTTTAATCTCATGACTCCAGCAGCTAACCTGTCAAGAGAAAGATTGGAAAACCTGTTAGGAGCTACAGGCGTTTGGAGACTGAAAGCTCGATGTATCTGCGCAGCACAGCTCAGTCAAACTGCGTCATTTCAGCAACAACACATCTCCGCATGGTGACCGGATTTTCCGTACCGCACAACTCTGATATCTTGTAACTATGTGTAAAGTTACATGTGGACAAACAAGTGTTCCTCCTGGGGGAGGATCTCAAAGACAGACATGTTGATGAATTAGCCCTTATCAACGATACTACTACACTTACGGTTGTCGCCATATTGCTAGAACAACTGTGTTTGTTTCTTTTTTTCCTTCTAAAAATGCTTGATAGTGTGGCACGGTTCGACCTATTCCGCTCCAGAGAGTAAAGTGGATGGGTTTTACCAGGCTAGCATAGAACATCAATGCTGGAAAAATTGTGTCTGATTCCACAGCGATAAACTTTAAGCAGAGGTTTACCTTCCAGCAGGACAAAAATCCTTAATGCAATTAGAGCTGTAATGTGCTAGCCTGGTACAAACCAGCCCTTTTGTCCTATGCCATTTGTTTCATACAGTGGGACTGGGCTATTAGCTGTTGATGTTTTAAAATGTACCCAATTACCAACGTTCGTCTGTAATGCGCCAGTTCAACACAACTGGCAATTTTCCTGCGCTGTAAACAGCAGCCCACCACGGGAAAGAGAGAAGTGTCAACCTGAACCAGTGTGGCCAAAGCAGACTGAACAGCTTTGTTCACTTCCTCTGCTGCCATTGATAAAAGTACAGGCAGAGTACAACACTAAGACGCCTCAAAAAAACTGATGTCATTGTTTAAAACTTGTTCTTCTGTTCACTGAGTGGCCATTTTGGCTTCACATGTGATCCATTACTTTGTGTTTGTTCCACAAAAAAAGACAGTCAGATACATTAAAGCTTGTAGAAAATGTGGGATAAAAAAAGGTTCTGATGTTATCAACACTGCAATGTATGTAACATTACTAATCCAAAATATCAGGACAGACCTCTGGCTCTGTTTGGGCTCGTTTAAGGTCAGCTTGTCCCCTATCCTCATTATGAAGACGCCTCTGGCTACTAATTCCTGACAACAGATCCAAGATCAGAAAGCTCTGCTCTAAAAGTCACAGACTGCATCCAGTGATGTCCTCCACACACGCTAGGTCATGTTAGCATGAGAATATGGACATAAACAGGGATGAAAGCTGAGAAAACAGCAGAGCAAGGGATGGCCAAAATTCAATTTGCTAGTCACCCTCACACGGAAACATCACATCCACCCAGGGAGCGAACCGATTCCACTGGACGCTGGCTTGAGATCCAAAGCTGCGATTTGTTCATGCAGAATGATATTACTCTGAGAGTGTGATGAAGCATGAGGGGAGTTGATGCGAGACAGAAAAAAGAAAAAGGAGTCCAGACCAAATCTGTCAATAGGCATTATCATTTCATGACATTCTCCGTTTGAATAGCGTTCCTCTGTCTTCGATAAGGCGGCGCCAGAAAACCAACAGCGCGTCCTTTAATCCGCCGTCTTGCATAATGAAACTCCAGAGTTACCTCGCAACTCATCATGGGTCATCTCCCAAGAATTGCGAGACCTCAGAAGTCCGCCAAGTGCCACCATCAATGCCCCGTTTTATCTTTTGGAAATGCAGTGGCGATTAGCACCCATCTGTAATCAGTAATTAATGCGGGGTAGATTATAAGCTGGCGAGGGCGTCCGCTGTGCAGAACAAAAGCGATTGGGAAAAACTCACTAACGACTCCTGTGAAGGCTTAAAAAGCATCTGACGGAACAAAGTTTGTCATTTGTGTTCAAGGTTAGTTTTTCCACTAACAGAGAAGCTGGGGGTTTTATATTTTAATTGTTTGTGAGCCTCTGCCCTCGGTGTTAAAGTGAACATTTTGGAGAGCTCTTTGTTTGAAAAAGCTGGAATTAAAATGAAGCAGCGATGAAATCAGTTAGCATGTCCTCAACCAGTCACCTTACAGAGAGAGGGAGCAACACGCAGTCTGCAGGAGTCACAGTCCATTCAAAGCCAAGAGCTCATAAGTAAAGGACTCATTCCTGTTGATGTTTTTAAGTTTGTCACATTATAACCAAAAAATATGTGCAAGTCATTGGGATTTTATGTCATAGGGGCCTCAACCAGTTGGAGGGAAGATGAGGGGGAGAAAACCGTTTTACTCATATAAAATATAACCTGTTCAATTATTGTTATAAAATATAAGTTTAAATGTTTTTTTTTTTTTTACATATCCATCTTTCTGATTGGCTCCAAAAATACCGAAGAATGCTAACTAGCATTAGCATTCATGGCAAGCTATTTTCTGTTGAGCTATAGCTTAGCAGAAGAGAGCAACAGGAAGGGGTGAGCATGAGAGTGAACAATTAGGTTCATTAGGTTAACATCAGCTCCAATCGATTAAATAATAACACCCACTTAGACCTTCTTTCATCATTGCACCATGGCTGCCATCCAGAAGAGGGCGCAGCAGGTCATCGTCACCAGTTGATACAGAAATAAAGATGGAGGGGCCATACCTGGGTCTGATTGGTTGTTTCTGACTGAGCGATGTGCCTCTACAGTTAGTGCTAAAAGGAGAAGGAGCTTGATTTTTTTCACAAATTATCTGTCATGACAAAATGATCATTTTAACCAATATGTAAAAAAAAACTTTTAATAAAAGTTATAATGTATCTTTAAGACTCACTAAGCAAATTAAATTTCATTTTGATTATCCTAATTTTCTTTGAAGCAAGAGAGGTTTGGTCTTAATGTCAAAGACTGACAGAACATAAACATCTACATTCAGGTGTATATCTTTACTATCAAGATTCAAATTTTAAGCTCGTTGTTTTAATGAACCCAGTCTGCCATCCATACCCTCTTAGCTGAATCAATAGCCACTCATAATCAGTGACTCTTCAGAGTTCCTGGAAAGCAATATTACCTGCTTCAAAAATAAACACTTTAGGAATGCACAGCAACAACTCCTTTTCACAGACAGAGCAGCAGCATTGAAAGAACTGCTGATTAAAGGAACCGGTGAACCTGAGCAAGTCGTTCTGAAAACCCGACAACCATTCGAAGTTCTGCGAGTTCAACCAGTGTCGAAAGTTATTATGTCAGTGTTGCTTCCCTGAAAAGCTCTTTATGTTGCGTAAACTAACAGAGTAGGCCACGAGTCACATTACTGTCACAGTATAACACGTTTGATTAAAAAATAAGCCCTGTAAACAGACTGCAGCGCGTCGCTCAGGGCTTTATGGGGTCAGCATGGTTACAGCATCGCCTTTTTATGTTTAGACAGCATTTCCAGCCACAGACTGTGGCTGTGACATTTGAAAATACAAGCTGGATACACAACACCAGCACAAACTAAAGACTGTGAGTCAAGTTAATAACCGACACAGCTGCATTTAACTGCATATTAAAAGCGCAAGACTTGTTTAGAGTAACATTTCGTTTCCATTTAGTGACTTTTTTTTATTTTATTTTACACATCAGCGGAGAAAAGTGCCTCTCTGTCTTAGAACCTGCCGATGACTAACACCAACGTTGCTGCCATTTGACAAAGGCATTATTGTTATTCGCTAGAAGCGGTCTACTTTTTCACTCAGACAACGCAAATATGCCTCGTCTAAAACAATTTTCTGTTGACTGATTGGAGATTTCACCCCTACCATAACTTTTAAAAAGGAAATGCGTTTCACAGAAATCATTTTTACAGCGGTGTGAATACGATTTCTGCCAGTGAAAGCAGCGTCTGAACATAACAGCAACACTTTATGTACAGGACTTTTACTGGTTCTGCCTTTTTACACTTCTTTCTCATGGTCCAGCCACAAACTCCAGAGTGTTCTACTGGGATTTTATGTGATAAACTAACAAAGTAGGAGATGTGACGAGATGACATTTTGTAAACATAAATCTGAAATGGGAGACGAGCCTTTATTTGTAGCCCTCTTCAGTCTGTTACCACTAAAGAAAAGCTAGTTCAACCATTACCTTCACTATATCAGTGCAAACAATCTACATGTGTTTTATTTAAACTATGAATGTATAAAGTTGCTTAAATGTATAAGTGCAACCGTGCTTGCAGTTGTAACTAGGGCAGGCAGAATAATGTGTTAATTTTGTTTAATTAATTACATTAAAAATGATAATGCAATAACTTTTTTAATAAACACAAAAAGTCCTGCCAGGAATCTGGCTTGCCATAACATTTTACAGAAACCCCTTTAAATTTGATCATGTTAGAGCAATTAATTTAATTTTATTTAAAAAATATCTTTTTTACCGTAGGCAAAAGGTTCCGGCCAGAACAGTTAAATTAGCACGTTTCTGGTACGCCCACAACTTTGACGTGAAAACGACATCTGCAAACAGCAATAAATGATAAAGTCGCTTCGCTTGGCCCACTTGGTTTCATTCATGCTTCAAAGCATTTATCTGATCAGTGGGTGGAAAAGACTACTGTCGTGTTCAATTTCTGCTAAAAGTAGTTAGCATATCGCTGAAGCTAATAAAGCCTAAAATAGCATCTCAGTGCTAAACATGTAGCAGCTGCACAGACATGTCCAAAGCTAACATCTCTGTCTACAGTCCACATATCTAAAGTTATATTTTTTAATTTTTTTATTACACATTGACAAAAGACAAGAATGTGATGGGCGGAAAATTAGAAGGATAACAAGACAAAAAAATTCAGATAATATCACCATCATAAAAAAAGAAAAAAATCTAATCTTTATATTTATTTATTTAATTTTTAGCCTTTTTTCGTACTTTGTCTCAAAGACAGATGACCCTGTGTACATGTTATTCTTCCAAATAAGGTTCACGAATGATCAGGGGTCTCTGAAACACTTTAAAGTTGGATGTGTATAATATAATTTAAACACATTCCAATCTGATGGTTGAATAGCCTGAATAACACATTAATAACAACAAATATATGTATTGAGTTAATATGACTATCCAATATCTAAGGAAAATGGGGTTTGGATTCAAAAATGTTCCTTTTTTTGTCGACACTTTGATTAAAATGTGATAAATTTGCAATTAACTCGATTAAAATTTTTTGAGTCCGATTTCCATTATAACAAGACAAAATATGAAAAGTTCAATTGTTGTTAATACTTTTGTAAGGTGGTGTAGCTCCTTTTATTCTGCTTGCCTTCAAAAGCAGTTGTGTTACTTGTTCCTGTTTTGTCTCGTTTAAGTACAGTAACCTCAGCGCATAATTTAACAAAGACACAAAATTCCACATGTTAGAACATATATATAAAGTCACAGTGTTCACTAATTGGATTTAAATGTAAATAATTAAATAACAAGGTTGTGTAATTTTAAGGAAGTTCCTCATTTGTCATTTTATGTTTCTGCTTGTATTTATGCAAAGAAGCTTTGTTTCAGTAGTTTTCTCCTCCTGGGATTAACTGGAACAATGTGTCAGCGGCGCTCGCACAAAAAACACGCAGCAAACAGACAAACAATGGAGCGATACAACTAAAATACACAGAGTCACATTTACTGCAAAAACGGATGTAATTCTTAGTCAACACTGGTAAACACAGATAGGTGGAAACACAGCTTCTGTTTTTCTCTCAGGCACACACACACACACACACACACACACACCATGGAGGTATGCAGAAAGAAGTGAGGTATCAGAAAACACATTCAGGACATGTGAATGCTCCGTTCTGGTGTTCATGTGCCGCACACAGCGGTTTGGAGCAAGATTACTTTTCAATTATACGAAAATATTATTGGTTTGAGAATTAAAGTTTATGAATATGTTCATTTGCTGCTGACATGAAACAACCATATCTTTATGTAAAAGGAAGAACTGCATCCAATCACATCAGTATTTAACACAGAATCAAACAAGAAATTTGATCCGATGTAAAAGTTGGACTAATCGATTGATCAGACTGAAGAATAGTTTCTGCACCTCGTCTTCAACTAGTATTTCAAGAAATGTGAACATATATATATTAAAAGGAACATTTCCAATTAATTTAGGAACAATGACAATCAACGGTCAACAACAATAAAAATATCTGTCAATGTAAAGTGATTCTGAAAGAAACCTACAATTTCCCAGGATTTCTATGCAGGCTGGAAAAGTCAAAAAATTCATGTCATTTAACTACTGCTTTGGGAATTTATTTATTTCTAATAAGTATCTGCCACATAAACTGCGATGTTTTATGTGGACTATAAAAATGAGCAAAAGGGACAGAGACCTGCACATATTTCAGTCTCGAAAAATAAAGGCACCTTGACATTTAAGAATCTTGCTATCAGCTGCTGGATATCAGGAGCTACAGTCACTACCACTGACCAAATTGTAATTGTCAAATATTCTCTCAGGTTTTCATTTTAATTATATCCTGTGTTTATCCAGGTAATGGTCTCCCTGAGATCTAAAATCTCTACTGCATATTTCAGAATCCATCTTAATTGCGTTCCAACTGCGGGAGCAGACATTTGTCAAGAATTTGCAAAGCAAATGCCAAACCATGTGGGGGTATCTACACATACAGCCGGGTAAATTAACAACTCATGCAGAGATTTATACATATGTAGAAAAAAAAAAAAACTCCAATGGGAAAATCTGCAGACCCTCAGCGACAGCAATTTGGCAGCAGCACATAAAGACCAGTGATGTACCTAATTTCCATATCGTGTAATAAAACATTAAAATTATCATAAATGCAATTTATGCGGTTTTGTTTTGATACAAGAGGAAACTTCGGTTTTTAAGAAAGCGGCCGCTTGTCAAGTAATCGTCAGTCGATTGATGAGAGCAATCAACTTTAGATCAACTCAATAACCGATAACTTACATCCCTAGTTGGAACCATGTGTTGGTTGGTTTGTTCTTCCAGCAGAAAGATATTCAATCTGGCATCATCCCACTGTACAACGTGTCCTATTATTCAGAATTTATATGATAAATGAGGTCAGACAGTGTTTTTAGCATGATTAAGAGATTCATAGTTTGTGCTTTAGATGCCTCATAACCTCTAACTTATTAAAGTGTATTCCTGCATGAGTGGCTTGGCTCTGTGATGTATCAAGGACAGTTTGTGCATCTATGGCAAAACTGCCCCTGTAGTTGGTCACAGTGTGCTGCAATAGGCACATTATTTCCTGCCATGGTTATGAAGTTGAATGGTTGTCAGTAGTGATGGGCGGCACGGCGTATTTTGGTATCTATTATATTTTGCCAATGTCAATACTGACACTTTTTATTTAAGGTTTATATATCATGAAACTTCCGATCTTTTGATATTTTTGTGTGTTTTCCTTTAAACTATTTTGTCCAAACTTTGGGAAAACCTTCACAGATTTCTACACAAAAATTCAATAACATATGAACATAAAAATAATCCTTTGACAGCAAATTAAAACAAATAGTTTTACAAAAATTAGGCAAAATTTCCAAAAAGAATCTGAACCTAAAATATCAATCTTACCACGCTAGTATCGATCCGATACTGATACCGACTAGGTATCAATATTCTGGATTGATACCTCAACCTCTAGTTTACAGCTCAAATTACTGGACTTCAGACATTGTTGTCTTTTATGTTAAAACTTGTTTCACCAAATCAATTTTGTAAATGTGACAAAAACACTAATATTAATGTTTAACCAGTATTTACTCTATAAAAGGGAACTAGAATAACTGTGGATTCAGTCCCAGTTTTATTTATTTTTAACATTTAACTGCCTTTCCTTTGTACCACCATGCTAGTGTTTGCAAGCAATCAAAAGTTAAGACGGAAGGGCTTTAAAGCCGTCATGCTCGAATAAGAGTGAGGATTTTTAAAGGTCAACAAGAGAGCAGTCAGGAACAGATGAAGCAAATAGTCTTGTTCCCCCCCACATCCAAACCACGCGAAATCGCTATCGGAGAAAATTGGCAACAATTACATCTGGACCTACTGCGTCAAGTCCATGGATTTCCTGGCACATGTGACAAATATCAAGAAAACATCCCAGGTTTTGCCTTTTCCAGCTGAGCATTTCCCACACAGGTGGATGACATTTTCAGTGCCTTTTTTCTTCCAACTCAGTGATCTACAACAGCTGCCAAGCCTCATTTTTTATTTATTTTTTTCACCCCCTGTCTCTGGTCATCAGAGACATCAGAGACAGGGGGTGACGTGAAGCAACCCTTCTGCTTTTCGTCACCTGACTGGCTCATCAGGGCAGCCAAATGCGGGAAATGTTTAATCGGAGCAAACGAATAATAGGATGTCTTGTTGACAAGCAGTTGTTCTGTTGTCAGGATCAATGTCAAGTTGTAAAACGCCCTCCGTTCGCTTGTTGGCACGGTGAATCGGGGTGCAGCTGGCGGGGTGGACACGGTTCAGTGTGTCGCCAGCCATGCTCTCTAATGGGCCCAGTGACCAGGCTGTAGGACAGAAGACGTTTTCATGGCCCAATAAATCTCGCTCATGCTAATCCGCTTCAATGGATTTCTAACTTTTCTTTTTTTTTTTGGTAGAATTGTTTGGTTGGTTTTGTGTTTGTTTCTCAAAATGAGAACCTGGAACCTGATATCTAGTCACTCGGTTTGTAAATGATAAGATTTTTCTAATCATATATGCCTTTTTAGGACATTAATTTTAAATATTAATACAGTGCCTATCCATAGCAGTCATTGGGCGAGAGGCGGGGTTCACCCGGGACGGGTCGCCAGGGCAACACAAAGACGCGTGAAACAATCATGCTCACTCACGCATCAATGGATCTCTAACTTTTTCTGTTTACAAAAAAGTACAAAAGTACTTGTTAAGTACATGTTTGTACTTCGACTCTTGTTGGGACTTTGCCAGAGTTATGCATAAATACAGTCACTTTAACCATTAGACTATTCCTAACCCTACCTTACCTAAAACTTCATTCACCCCTCACCATTAAACCTAACAACTAGCCATAATCAAGGGGATCCTCTGCATTAGGACCAGGCTTGGCCCCCATAACGTCATCAAATTGCATCTCAACAGCTGGACTCCTGTCCTGTCAAGGTGACTTCTAAAGCCACTTGGTTGCTCTCGATTTTCTCTCAATTGTAACAATAATTCTTGGTGTCAAAATGATATTAAAGGACCGTTGTGAAATATCACACAGAAAAGCTTCGTGGAACATATTTTTATTCCTGCAGTGGACCAATTTGTGGTTAAGGGAACTCTTCTGTTGAGTGCTTGACTGAAACCAGAGGCAGGGTTCTAGGAAGTAAAAATGGATTCTGTAAAACCAATATTTCTAGGTTTAATGGAAGGAAGCACCTGGGAAGCATTTCACTGTGTTTTCTTCTCCCCAGCAGCAGATTTAGTATTTCTGACTAACAACATGCAGCTGGAGATTTTTTTATTTTCCCAGCTGAACATTAAAGTCCTTCCTTCATGTTTGTTACCTTCAAATGGAATGGTTGTCGTTTACACCCTCAGCTTCACCGCTAACTTTTTAAACACACTTACATTCCTTATATTTTACTTTTAAAGGATCATTTGCCCCCATTTTAAAAACTCTACCTTATAGGCTCAGTCCCACATTTTCTATGATGACACTGACAAAACACCGTCAGTGACGCATTTATCTTTTCAACACCTGGTACATTGGAAAAATAGAAAGACGTAGTTGGGAATGAAGTGCATCAACTCGAGGCATTTGAAAAATTCACAAAACGTTTCTCCTAACTGAAATCCAAGATTTGATGTTTCCTATTGCTTGCTCTGCAGATACAGATCAGAATGCTTTGAGATGCATCAGCATTTTCAGGACTTTGGAGGTTTGAGCACAATACCAGAGGAAATTGAAAATGCAAAAGTGACTAGGGAGGGATTTAGGTTTATCTGACACATTTTTAGCTGTAAAAATGCTTTCTAGAGGCTGTCTAAGGTTTCGCGAGGCTCTGATTTCTACTTAGACGAAAATGAATCAAGAAAACTAAACAAACCCACCTTAAGCATTACCCTCACATGCTAATGCTAATACCATGTTGAGCAACCACACATTTAATTTTGCACTATTCCTGTTTTTCCCCCACATCACTGAGCAGTGGCTCACCAGATCATCCACCTTCATGAAAATCATTGTTTGCATAGTCAAAACTTAACCGCAATAATTATTTAGCATGTCAAATTTTGGGTTATTTAGCAGGTTTATAAACTAAACATTTAGATAGTTAGCATGCTAAATAAGCCACATATTAACCTCAAACTAAATAGTTAGCAAGCTAAACATTTAACTTCAAACAAGCAATACTTAGTTAGCGATCTAAATATTTCACTGAAATCTAAATATTTAGCTCCAAAATAAACAGCTGGCATGCAGAATAAGAAATATTTAATTCACATTCTAAATATTCATGAATAAAGCTCAATCTCAATACTTCAAATAAGTATTTAGCTTGCTAACCCAATATTTAGTTTTGGAGTTAAATGGACAGTGTGAGGCTAAACATTTAGCTTGCTAACTAAAAATTCTGATCTTATATAAATAATTAGTTTGAGGTTAAATATTTATCTTGCAAACACATGCACCAATTACAGCTTTCTGGTCAATCACCAATTACCGATTTTTAAGAAGTACAAACTGCTGATTACGATTTTGGCCGATGCCAATTATTTTTTTGTCTGAGGTGTCACTAAGTTTAGCAATAAAGTTGCTGAGTTGTGGGGTGAGCGTCGTTGACTACAAACGTGCAGACAGGACCTGGTCGGTGTTTCTGTCAGTAAAACCTGTCACAGCAGAGCAAGTACATGCACTCCTGATCAAGATCTTAAGACCAGTCAAAAAAATTGCAAGAATTTGCATTTTGCACTATTGGATATTAAGAAGGTTCTATGTAGAGCGTCACAATGTTAAAGGAAAAAATCAGTGCAAGAGACAAGAACTTTTGAGCAGGGAATTTTCTGAAAACTGCATTTACGCTCAAACATGATTTTTTTTCAGCTGATCAAAGGTTTAAGATCATAGTCTTTAAAAGCCAAAACCTGTGCAAAAATCTACACCAGGGGTGTCCAAACATTTTGCAAAGGGGCCCAGATTTGGTGTGTTTAAAATGTAGGGGGTCCGACCTTAGCGGACGTTCTTTACATAGAACAGCAATATATTTAGACAGATTTCAGCAGGCCATTCTGTGTTTTACATTTGCTTTTTTATTTTAATTTCAGTGATCTTAAGCAAGTATTTTGGTTCATTTGAAACATGCATATCATATGCAATTGAATATTCACTTGTATGTGTATGTAGCTGATTTTTAGACCTTTGCTGAGGTAGATAAGATCGAAATCAGAGCCAATAAATCAGTGCACCCCTAGTTCAAATTCAAGTAGTTTCACTTGGTTTTATTGTACAGTGATAAACAAAACTAAACACATTTGCACTGCATATCATGCAAGTTTGAACATTCTGTAATATATAGCTATTTTCAGCTGGGTTTTATGATTGAGATGTGGTGATTGATATTCTTAAAGGTCTCTGACAAATTCACACAGCTATTGAAGTGCATTAAAGTGTTAAAAAAAATCAATTTCAGCTTGTTCAAGAATGAAAAATGTTCTTTTCATGGTTGTTTATAGAACAATGTTCTCCAATTTGCAGAAAAAACTCTGTAGGTTTTGGTTGATACAAATACTCTGGAGGAAATATTTCTATCAACTTTACACCCTACCAGCTGTTTATGGAATTACCCACTGTCTTATTCTTTTTTTTAATCTGGGAGCTTTAGCAGATGGTATTCAGTGACTGAGTTGTTTCAAACATTTATATTCCAGAAATACATTGTGATATAAAAAACAACACATCCCTGCAGGTAAGACATCCAAACGTGGAAAAGCTCAGATTGGCGCAATTTCACATAAATCCGACGAGATCAATGTTGATTTTCCAAGGCACCAGAAGCGTTTCCCTTTGAAAATGTTGGGCCTTCATTAAGGCAGAGAAAGTAAACGTTCAGTTCAGGTCCAGAATGAGCTGCATTTATTCAAACATGTTCCTCTGAGTGGGTTAAAGCAAACATTTATCATTTTAAATAATATGATTTGAAGGCAATTCTTTTGCTGAAATGTTTGATTATATTTAGTTCAAACTGATGTTACGTAGTTTGTAGAAATTCTTGAGGAATGCACCTTGATCCCATTTTATTCTAGGTCATTCTGCTAAGAACAATTTTAAATCTCAACAGGTTAAATAGAGTAATAATAAATCATTTCAATCATTTAAAAAATAATAAAAGTGCAAATTAATCACTTAAAAACATATTAATATGACATTCATGTACATTGTATGTATAAACTTCAATAGAGGTCAGCTGATAGATTAAAAATATCGATATCAATACCAACTCGGTATCAGTATCGGATGATACTAGTGAGGTAAGATAAATATTGTAATTTCAGTTTTGCTCTTAAAATTTTAGTTTATTTTTGTATTGTAATTTCTCAACTCTGAATCAATTGATTTGATTTGTTCTAAATATATTTTTAAAAAATACAAATTTGTTCTGTTTTTCAATTATTTCTGTTTATCATGTTATTAAAGTATTTTGTCGACACCAATTAACTTTGTCCAAACTCTGTGTAAGGTTTTAACAAAATAATTCAAAGTAAAAACCACATGTGCACATAAAAAGTCAGAAGCTTAACATTATATTAATGTTAAATACTGATATTGGTAACGTAGATACCGATATTGATATCGCCAATACTCAGTATCAGATCCATGTCATAACAAATTTCTGTATAAAATCATTATGCAGAAATTAGTTAAACAAAATACCTATTTCCATGATGCAACAACCTATAAATATCTTCTGACGTTGGTACTCAAAGGATTTCTATAAAAGATTCTAAGAAGATGGTTCATACTGTTACATAGTTCTCAAAATGCTTTCCTTTTTGTAAACGTTTTTTAAGTGGTCTTATTTTGGAGCATTTCTTCAGTGCGTCTGGATGGATTTGTCACTAAGAGGACGAGATTTAGCGTTCAGCATCATTGCAGTGCGTCCATTCTCAGAAATTTTATCATGTTCTTCTGAATCATCGATACAAATCAAAACAAAAAAAAATTCTGATTATTTATTATTATGATTATTCTGAGGACCAGTGTTTCAACAAGATCTTGTATGTATATATATATATATATATATTTAGATAGATAGATAGATATTTATATATATACACATCTGTGCAAGCAAGCACGCTTGTTTACAGCCAGTTTGTCTTTGCTGTGCACTGATGTGAAGAGCGGCATTTTTATTCTCTTTTTGCTCCGCTGCTGGAAAGTTCTTCGCTGTAGCGGTAAAGAAAGGAGAACGGAGCAGAAGAAACCCCAGCACACAGTGAGTCATTGTAGTCTGAAAAGTGTCGAAAGAGGTGCAGGCAGCTAATGTGGAGATGCAACATACAGTAACAAAAGTGTGATCCCAGGGTGTTGCTGTCAAGGTTTCCCCAAACCTCCGCAGAGACAGGAATCACTAGTAGGGATAATGTCTGACGATACAGTCTTGTTCATCTCAAAGAACTAGAATCTTGTGAAAAAGTTCAATTTTTCCATTTCATTACACATGGAGTGAAATCTTTCAAGCCTTTATTTGCTGTAATTTTGATGATTATGGTTTGCAGATAATAAAAACTAAAACTGTAGTGTCTCAGAGAACTACAATATTTCATAAGAGCAATAAAACAGGATATTTTAAAGGGGCAGTGTTATGTAAAATTGACTTTCTGAGATTTACATTTCCCTAATCAAAAACATATATGTGTTGCCTTGATTCTTTCATGTATGCTTAAGAAATCCTTTAATCTCCATGGCAATCCTTCAGCTGGGTAAAACGCCTGGGTGGACATAGCTCCGCCTTTGAGATGCAGCTCCTCCTGCTGCCTCTTCCACATCAGCATGAGTCCTGCCACTTCAGACTAGCCAGCAGCAATTACCAAAACACCTGGTGGAACTGCACATCTGCTGAGCTGCTTCTTAGTGCAAAGCTGGTAAAAACGTTGTTAAACGTTGTGACGACTTCCTGAAGGTGGAGTTTCAGAAAGAGCAGGAGTTTCTGAAAGACGCAGAAATTCCAAGATGCTAAATCATGAAGTCAAATTTCTTTAAAGTCGTGTTTTATATACAGTGATCCCTCGCTATAACGCAGTTCACCTTTCGTGGCCTCGCTGCTTCGAGGATTTTTTTGTGCAGTTTTTTTTCACAGTGCATTGTGTTCTGCATCCTGATTGGCTAAACAGTCTCCAAGCTCCTTCTCTACCTGTGTGCCAATAACATTAAAGTATTTAAATATAAGTAGTACAGCTTGGTCATTCAGGAGATGAAAGCGTAAAACTTTGAATGCCTGCTGGAAAAAACTGTGGCCAGAGGCAGCGCAAAACCCGACCGGAAGCTCGTTTGACGAGATCCATCACTGTGCCGTGGATACAGCTGTGAATCTCGCGGGGCAGGTTGGAGGACACACTTTAATGACATGACTCAGGATCACATTAAGGCCCGATTGATGAACACGCACATCCGCTGACCACAAAACAGGTTTTGTTCTTTGGTTTCGATGTAGAGTATTTAATTATGCTGTATAATAATTGTAAAAACTAAAGGTAACTACTTCACGGATTTCACTTATTGCGGGTTATTTTCGGAACGCAACCCCTGCAAAAAATGAGGGATCACTGTATACAGCATTTTTATGACAAGTTAACAGTCACTGCATTGTGCTATAAAATGGAACTATGTGCCTGGAAAATATACAATACTGCCCCTTTAAACACAAAGGTCAGCCTTGTGAAAAGTTCACTTATAGTGAAGATTCATTAAATTTCTGAATTTTTGAACATTCTTGAATGTCGAACATATTGATACTGCCTGACAGTCCTTTCAGGGCTGTGCCTATCCCTGCTGGTGACATTCACTACTACAACTGGTTTTTTTGGTTTTTTTACATTTTATCCTTCCACTCAACTTTCCAGGAAAATCTTAGTTACAGAACTCTGAACAACCAGCTTCGTTAGCAGCGATCTTTTATGGATAACACTTAATTTATCAGGTTTCGTTGTGAAAGAAAAATGATACATGGTTTTCAATTCTTACATAAATCTCATCTGTAACAACTCCTAGTTAGTCATACAAAATGAAAGAAAAATTTATTATTCAATTGATCGATCGATAGATCAATAGATTGATCGATAGATGGTACAAGATATAGCAAACAAATGCCAGCAGCAAACTGCTGACAATAGATCCTTATTTGCTCAGGTAATCTTTGTGAGTTTCAAGTTGCAATTTAGGATTAAAGGGAAACCAAACAAATAAAAAATACACTTGTCACTGTTTCCAGGATTATGATTAATTCTGAGTCAGGCTCACATAATGTGAACACATTAGTCATTCTGCAGTCAACATCACTGATTTCCCTGACTTTTTATCACCATCATCCATTGCATTAGCAGTGATGGATGTCATTTATGGATATGCTGATCTTTTTCAAATTGCATTATATACTACAAAAAATATAAAACTGTTTGGAGCAGAAGCATAAGAAAAAAAGACACCGACATTTGTCAACAGTTTGCTGGATGACGGCGGCAATGGAAGTGACAAGTATACCTCCGGTTAACTATTACCGGAGTGACTGCTTTGTGACAGAAAACTCACTGCAAAAGAGGGATTTAAAAATATTTAACGACAATCGCAAAACAATAAGAGCCGACATTTAAAACTGGCTTCAGCATCGCATGTTAGTAACTATGTGGCTGGAATTAAAGAGGCGGCAGTCTGATTCTATTCCACAATTTTCAAAAGCTGCCAACAATTGGCATTCAATGACTAGTTGAATTTGCGAAACAGCAATTTAAAAAAGTCTTGTATTTTTCGACAAAATAATTATTGCGCT
Organism: Poecilia picta; assembly: GCA_033032245.1. Classification (NCBI taxonomy): domain Eukaryota; kingdom Metazoa; phylum Chordata; class Actinopteri; order Cyprinodontiformes; family Poeciliidae; genus Poecilia; species Poecilia picta. The sequence goes on from CM065374.1 coordinate 23,693,684, forward strand.
AAAATTATGTGTTTTTTTGTTTTTTTAACTGTATTGCATAATTTTTTAAAGCAAAAATTAACCCAGAGTGTGGTCCATTACTGCTGTTTGTGCATCAGATTTATAGATGTACCAGAAACACAAAAACACATCGGTTCCTGTGGGAACCTTTTGTATGTAAAAAAGTGTTAATTTCTTATTCTTTCATTAAAAAACACGTTCCCTTAATCCTTTCATGCATGTTTGAGAAATCCTTTAATCTCCCCCGGCAACCATTCAGATGTGTAAAAATGCTGAATACAATTTAACACATTAACATTTCAATGTGTTAAACTGTATGTAATTAATTAATCAAAATTAACACATTAACGCCCTGATAGATATACAGATATGGAGATTGCAAAAACAGAGGTGTTATGAGTCACTTTTTTATTGATGTAATATACAAATATATTCTATTCAGCTAAAGGTATTTTTGTAAAACTGTATTTCTATGCAAAAGTAAAAGACTTCAGCAAAGCAGACCTCACACACAAAATAGTTGTAGTTTTTAAGTAAAAATGCATATTGCTAAAAATATTTACTAAACTTGTTGACACTGGACAGTTAATAAGCAGTAGATTAGCACTGGTAACCATGGTTTCCAATACATTTCAAGCAGTTAAATTGGCATTCTTGGTTAGCAAGGCAAAAAAAGACAATACAACAGTTGAGGGAGAAGGACTACAGTACTTTCCAATCCTTCAGATAATAAGAGCAAACTTTGGTCACTCAGGCATTTAGTTTTAAAAAAAATTAAGAGGTCTGAAGCCATAATGTTTCAAAAGCTTAGTACACTTTGAAACCAGAAACTAGCATCTGGAGACCGCTGCTCAAGACAATTCTCCTAACTAAGCCAGTTCCTGAATTGCTTATGTGAATTGACTTTTTTATATAGTATATATATACTTTATATATAAATATATAATATATATATATACATATATATGTATATATATTAGGCTATATATACAGTATATAGCCTAAATAAACATTCACTCCCCACCAAGTTGTCAATCAGCGCGCTGCAGACTGACCGGCTGAGCACATTTCAGATTTGAGTTTTTTCCTCTTTAAAACTTTTTCTCCTTTCAAAGTCTGCTTCTTGAACTATCCCAGGTGGGTTTTCAGCAGGTGGTGAAGAGAATGAAAGAAAGAAAGGAGAAAAAAAAAAGGTTGATTTGATGGAAGGAAACGGAAAAGCTGAGAGAGCGGAAGCGCAAACCAAATTATTTACTGCAGTATGATAAACAGGGAGGCATACAGGGATGGAACGAATTTAAATGACAAGGCAACTGATTTCTCCTAATTGGTTTTGACTGTCTGTCTTTGAACTGCCGGTGCGCCGCGGCTCTGTTTCTAGGCAAACGGGTTATCTCCCACGATCTGAAGTGCTTCTTAATTTCCCGTACAAATATCAAACCTCTCCACACTGGATTAGTTGCAATTTAATGTGATTTGCGCTGTTGGAGCTCACGGGGGCCTTTTCTCTCCCCCCGCCCCTCTCTGCCCCCCTCTCTACCGTTTTCGCTTGAAAACGTGTGAAGCCATATCCTGCTTTGAGGTGAATCTCTCAGCTCTACCTTCAGCATGAAAACACCAACACATACCACCCACATATATCTCTCCCCACCTGCAGTTCAACATACTTGCGCAAGAGAGAGGGAAAAAAACCCAAAAACTAAAAAAAAACAAGAGAAGAAAACTATCACGGGAGCGCGGTAACTAGTGGTTTTGATGATAATCTGCATAAGACGGGAGGAAAAATAAGGAAAGTCTGTTTACATGATACAGGTTCTTAAGCTGTGATCTCTTGATCCAAGGGAGGAAAAAAACAACAACATTGAAGCTGATTTGCATCACAAACAAATGACATTATGTCACTTTGCAGTTTCTTAGCTTTGAAAAAAAAAAAAAAAAAGGAAGAGCTGCTAAAGGTACATAGTTGGTGGATTCTGGAAAGGGGAGGCAGCACGATCGGCGCTTCCTGTCAACTCACCCAAAGTGAGCTTTTCAAATAAATGGCAGATGCTTTCTGGCAGCAGCATCAACAAAACATATATATATATATACAGTATATATATATATATATATATGTCAACACAAGCATCTCACTTCTTTGTCTGTCAAGAGTTTTATTGACAGTGCAAGTCTAGATTAGGTGACTCCTTGGAAAAGGTCTCCGAAAAGCACAGCCAGCGTTAGGTAAGACTAGAAACTTAGTACAAGAAGTTATTTATTTTTTGTGCCAACAACGATCCTTAATAATAAACCCTCAACATCTTTATTTCTCTTCAAATAGAGAAGCATTTAACATTTGGGAGTTGTATGTGTAGTGGGACCTCTTCAAAACTGCCTATTATTCTGATGACTTCATCAATTTATAAAAGATGAAATTTCAGTGAACTTTCAAAATGCTGCAAAAAAAGAAATGCAAATTGGGCGCGTTACGTCTACTGGTTTGGGGCAAATCAGCCAGGTTATGCCAAGCGTGATTTTGTTGGATGTTGACTCGACGCAAACAACATGTAAAAGTTCAAAAGTTCCTAAAGTTCCTAAAAAGCAGCGGTGAACTGAATACGTATTGCCTTTTACTGTTTAACTCTGCATTGTTACTTTCACATTTTTTATCATCACTTTGTAGAGCAGTTTCTGGCAGCAGTCACATCTGCAAATGTTTTGGAATATGTTGTTTGCACAGCGCTGTATGCATTTAATTTTTACTCAGATAATGTTTATTTGATTAAATTATGAAATACATCAAAGTAACTATCTCTGTTGATATAACTACTCAAAATCACTTTAGGTTTCTTCATCGTGAACAAAATGATGATTGTATTGAGTAAACCTACATAACATTGTAATAAAGACTTGTTTCCTTTTTCCAGTTAGGTTGAATGATTGAGGAAGTTCCACATACGACCGTCTTCATCTCTGCTAGCGATTATTTGCGGCAGCTCTGCTGAGTTTTTGGGGTTTATTGGCCATTTTTTTGTCCAGCAAGGACAAAGAGTCATTGCGAATATGAATATTAGCTTTGAGACAGGACATCCATGCAGAGAACATAATTACATTAGGTTCCCATTTGTTACGGAGGGTTTGATTCCTGTACTAAGAAGAAACGTTGAAATCTTATTTTGTTTTGATGTTGGTCCTATTGGGGAGCCTGGCGGGGCGTCTGATATTGGAATACGGCTCACTTGGTGCTTGGGAAGTATTGATTTAGAATCTTGTTAAGGGCTTTGATGTCTTTTTCCAGGGGTTGTCCTGCACCATGCGATATGGGGGAGGCACACAAATACACCAACCATTCTTTGAGATTTGACTCCCAACGAAACGAAGGCAAAACCAGATATTTACATGCTCTGTATGAAAACACATATGTAGACATTTTTTTAATTCACCGACAAAGAGAGAAGACCCCTGCTGAAGAAGAATCAACAAAGCTTTATATTTTCTAAATCATAATGAGATAATTTTCTTAAGATGTAGAAGTTTACAAAAAAATCCTTGTCAATTGAATTGTCTTTTAAACTCTTCAAAATGATAGTAGTTTTCTAACAATAGTTTGCTTTAATTTTAGCTCATTCCTCCTAAAAGGAACTGCTGTACGTGATTCAGATTGTACATGTACATCGTCTAAAACATGGACTTTGAGTGGCATAAGCCATTTTCTAATTTTGCTCAATGTTTGGGTTTATTGTCCTTGATCCCAAACCAACTTCTTTGTGATTTGCTTCAATATTCCCGGAGACAAAACACATTGACCGGACTCAAAGTCAGGCATGTAGAGTCAACAAATCGTCAGCTAACATTTAGTCTCTTCTTACAAGAAGATGTAGTTAACCAGCAGTAGCTGTGTTTCCACTGACCGTATAGTTATGAAAATTGGAATTACAAAAGTAAATTTGCTAAAAAAGAAACAGGGAAATTAAAACTCAAGTTTTTCTATGAAAACATTCCACATTAGGAGAAGTGGTTTCCGGCTGTACCAGAATTAGGGTATTTCGCAAAACGCCAATGGAAACACTTGTTTCGCATCATGCTTGTCATGTGATCGTCTGTTCCTCAAGTAGGAACACGCCATTGTTGAAGATTACAGGAAGTGTTTGGAGGATGAGTTTTATTAATGATGTTTGTGATTTTTATTGTGTTTCTCTTTTGCATGGAACCAAAACGTGCAGACGCAACAAAAATAACCTCAGTATTGAGACGAGGGTAAATACATGAGCTTCACTAGAAAATAATAACTAATCCATTCATTATTTTTTAGTAGACATATAAATCGGGTGCACTTTAAAGTCAATTCACACAACGCTTCTCATCTTCTATGCTTCTAAGTTTTGTCTGAGATTAGATTTCTAGTTGAGTAGGGGGGAAAAAAAATTCCCCACCATTTGTAAGAGTGGAAGTTGTTTGTGTATCTGAGAAAACACAAACACTTAGCTGTCCTTGCATATAATTAGTGCCTCATGAATTTGGATGATACTAAATATGATGTGATGCAACCGTCTCCCAGGGCCTCTCTCAAACAAATATGACACCTTGTTTCGGCTGAAGCTCAAACAATCGAGTGCAATTTTCAGAATGTCAGGCCGGATTGTAAAGACGTGTTATTGCCCCCCGCCCCACCAACTCACCCCCCCAGGTTTCATCAGATTCCAGTCAGTGGTGTCAGATGTATTTTATGTGACAACTGTAGTAACTCATGCATATCATCGCCCCGTCTCTGTTTACCACCCTGCATGGTTCTTTTCCTTTTTTCCCCTATCAGTGGAGATTTAATTGCTCGAATGCAGCAATGAGATGTTGCATTGACTGTTTGATCACAACTGACAAGCAATGTCATAAACTGTGATCCAGTTCAGAAACCCAGCTTGTTTACTTTGTGTGAACAAAGCTGGAAATAATGAAACTGGCTTAGTTTAAATTAGTTTAAGGCCATTTTATTCCAGCTGTTTGAATTAGTAATTAGTAAAAATACTAATTACAGAAAAGGCTCATTAGTTTGGGGAAAAAAAAAAAACTATCACAACTTGCGATGAGCAAAATTATTCCTCTGATGACTTCAGTATTTTTATTTTCATACTGAGAAAAACTGCATTCTCTGCCAGAATTCCCTTTTTACTGAGCTTCTGAGACATCAGACTGCCTGAATCGGAGATCTTTGACTGCAGCGCCCACATAACTCCTAATTAGACAAAGCTCAAACCTGCAAACTTAGTTGGTGCCTTACAAAAAAATTTACTCTCTCTGAACTGTTTCGAATTTTTTTTTTGCAGTATGTCTGTCTCAGGTTTGCTCATCAGGAGAGTGACAGTTCGACAGTTCTACTTAGGGGACCAGTAATAAATCGGCCAGACGATAAATTGCCCAGACAATATATCGGATAGGATTTCCTTAAGTTTCGGACATTGACAATTGGCTAATACGTACATCATAAAACGATCTTATTTACTCCATGAAGGTATACAAATCTACCACCGCCCTGTTGTGCTACGCAGAAAGAGAGGGCTGATTGACTGGAGTTTAAACTAAAATGTCCAACCCGACCAGAGTCGTGCCCGTAGACATGTCTGAGCCCGAATCCTGACATATTATTTTAGTTACGATTTCACTGATTTACTGGAAAAAAAAACTTTAGTTTGTGTGATTGATAGGATCCTATAAAGCCGTGTATGCATGCAGTGTGCAGTGCTTGTTACAGTGTGATTAACTTCTGCACCCTACTTGCTTTCTTTATTTTCTCAACAGGTTAAATGATCCACTCCTGTATTTTGAAGTAGATTAACAACTTTATGTCATGCATTCTCCTTTTTGGCTTTCTCTCTGCCGTATGTAGCGCAGACTTACTAAACACGTCACAGAAACCTGAGTCACCCAAAGTTGCTAACCCAGCAACGTTTTCCAGCTACAAAAAGAATTTCCGAGTTGAAAATCTTGCAAATTCTGTCAAAAATATGGACAGAAATAAAATGTGATTTACTGATTACAGACCCTGCAACAAACTCGATTGAAAACTTGAATCGAGTCCAACCGCCAAGCCTCTCAATAAGTGATCAATTAATCGCACATTAAATGAAAATGAGAACGATCTTTTCCCTTTGGTCAACAATCATCCCCTTTAAAACAGTTGAAAAGCTGCAAACGTTTGACACCTGCACTACCTGCCAGTTTTGCCTGTTTTCCCTGCCAAAACTGAATGACTTATTTTTTGAATATTGGTTACAAAGACTTCATTTTTCATTTCCATTATTGTTGTTTAATTTGTCGTGATTAATTTTGGAAATTTAAAATGTTTCCCGGCCCTTTAGAAATTAAAACTTGTTTGTTTGCGTGGGTGTGCTTGCATTATTATGCCTTCGTTATAATGCTACCTGAAAATGCTCTCAAAATGACAATATTATCGTTTATCGCAATAATCTCTGGGAGACTTTATCGTCTATCAAAATATGTTATTGTGATGGGCCTAAAAACCACCAGTAAAGTATTGAACCATTATTCCTTCCTCTTCCATTTTACAAACACGAATTGCTTTTTCCTGGTCTGTCATCCAAGATCCTGATAAAACACATTAAAGTTTGTGATGGCAAAGGGGCAAAATGTGCAAAAAGTCCAAGGGAAATAACACAAATTAGTTTTTTTTTAAGCAATTAAATACTCATTCCTTCTAAAAAAATTTCTTTCGTTTTTTTGTGTTTGGGCTCCTGTGGGTCTGACTTGTCGTCCGCTGTCTTCCAGGAGTCCCCCACGCGGTTCTCTCCGCCGGCGGGGGGACTGCCTGCACGCCGGAGACACCTGCTCCAGCGATGACACCTGCAGCCCACGACTGCGGACCCTCAGGCAGTGCGTGGCGGGGGACGGCAGCATGAAGCTGGGGCCCGGGGCGCGGAGCCAGTGCGAGAGCGCCATGACGGCGCTGCTGTCCACCCCACTGCACGGCTGCCAGTGCAAGCGAGGGATGAAGAGAGAGAAGAACTGCCTGAGCATTTACTGGAGCCTTCACCAGTCGGTGCTGCACGGTGAGATTAGCGGTGGGCGAGAAGCACGTCCATGTTCTCGTTGGTGGGATTTTACTGCGTGTGTTGCTGGCCGCCCGCCTCCAACGCGGCTCAACGGCAGAATCCGGGCTGAGAGCGAAAAAGCGATTATTATGTCAAAAAAAAAAAAAAAAAAAAAAAGGTGGAAAAACCAGGGCCCCGATTCCTTTTATTCCACCCACGCACATTATATTTGATCACTTTTGTGCTCATTCCCAGCGCTCTTCTCTGATCATCGCCGAAGCCCATTATTTGTCATCCCCTGACATTTAGCGGGGAGTTTGACTTTCATCACGTAAGAAAGCGCGTGCAGCAGAGGCGCGGGGATGACGGCGCCGGGTGTTTGGTGGAAGGCAAATGCAAATGCAAAGTCACAACACCGAGATGCGCAGATGAAACAGAAGCGTTTGAGGTGTGACTCTTACCGGAGAGCTGCAGCGGCAGAAACGTTTGTGCACGTTTAAAAACTTTTGAAATTCTTGTATCTTAAAATAAGGCCTTAAAATGTCTTGAATTCATTTTAAAAATGGAAGTTGGCCTTAAATATGTTGATGACGTCTTAAATAATCTTACATTTTATACAGTTTTTTTTCTCGCGAGACTTTTCGCTCCGGCAAAGGTTCTCTGACGGTTGCGGCTAACTGTAACTAGCTGCTAATACCCTTGCTAGTAAGCTAGCCGAATAGCTTTTTTGTGTTTATCATGGTGTAAATTTATCGCCTGTTGTGATTCACTTCTGTTGCCAACACATTCACAGTTTTTATCTTGTGTTTTTCTGTTGTGATACATGTAATAAGTTTAATTCATAAGAAACTTTCAGGACAACATTGAATGATAATGTTTTTAAAAACATTAAAGTCTAAAAAACTAGCAATAAATGTTTTTTTTACTGTCATTTTATCATATTCACTGTAGCCCTAAAATTCCAAAAAGTCCAAATCGCTCATGCCTGCTCACAACAACCGCACATTCTGATTTACAAGCAAACTTTATTCTTTCTTTTACATCCACACATTCCTATCTGTAGAAATTCACAGCCATTTTATTTTACAAGACAATATTACTACTAGAGGAGGCAGCTAAGAAGAAACTCTTGTCAAAAGGAAGCATCAACACAGACAGCCAGTCTGCAGCAAGTACATGGCTGCACTGCAAAAGATTGGTAAAAAAAAATATTTTCTCTGATAAATCTTCCCAACCGTATAGTACATTCGAGATCTATTTGTTCAGGGAAGAAAAGTTAAAAACCGCTATAAAGTTCTGAGTGAAAAGTGAAGCATCCTGGTCCAATATCCCTGTGTGGGTTATTGCTTCCCATCTAGTAAAAGAGCTCATTCACAATACAATGCCAACAAGAAGTGGGATCAAAAGTCCACATGAGCAACGATTTCATTTTGTTAAAGTGAGTCACGAGGTAAACGTGATAATGTAGTGGCTTAAGGGGGATAAGTATCAGCCGGTAGGGTTGTGTATCTGTGGATGACAAATGATTTTGATTGTGACAATGTGACCAATCATGTATTAGTTCATTTCTGTGGGTAAAAAAAATGAATTTCACACTAAATTTGATTATGTAAACTGTTTAGGGAGACCTCCTCCTCTCAGCCGGTGTTTCTTGGAGACAGGCACCAGCCTTGACTCATTATTGATATGCTTATACTAAAACATAAAGAAACAAACAAATTTATCAATAACGACAAAGGAGTGGGTCAACATTTATCAATATCTGACTCAAAAGTTGATACCAAATTACAGAAGCTGAAAACGACAAGGCCAAGTGTAAATATTAATGAGTCTTAGGAAACAGCTTTACATGACAAAAAGACAAAGAGCTCAATTAGGATTTACCACAGAAGACCAATGAAATGCCTTAAGCAAACTTGGACAACGTAAAATGTTGCTGGAATTTTGGGCTTTTCAATCCGTTTTCTTTGCGTTTTCCAGGACTGAGTCTGGTGGAGAGCTACCCCTATGAGCCAGAGGAGAGGGGCTCCGACTACGTTCGTCTGGCTTCCATCGCTGCAGGTAACCGGCAAGCAGAGTTTCCTTAAACTACCTTACAAAAACACTAGAAGAACACAAACATGCATGTCACTACAGAAATAATAGCCAACATCCCCCCACAAGCCCTTTATAAAAATATTAACATCTCGTATCAGGTTACAACCACAAACCCAATTGCTTTTCTTTGAGATGTGATGTTCCAAACCAATACAAAGTTGTGACGTAACATCAAACTGATGATGGTTTTTTACGTTTCTTTACAAATACAAAACTGAAGGAGTGGTATGCAGTAACACTGTTCTGATTCTGGTCTGTTCTGCACCCTCAGAACCAGAACCAAACATGGAGAAGCTACTTCTATACACCACAAATCTGGAGCAAACTTCTAGAAAACTTCTCATCAGACTATACACTGGGTTCCTTTAAATCCAGTCTAAAAATCTAGCTGTTTGGAGTTGGAACATTGAATGTAATCTTTATTGCTTGTTTTATGTTATTATGGCATGAACCACTTGACTTGCGATGCCACTGTACAAATCAACTTGACTTGATATTCGCCCACAGTCCAAAATTAGCATTAGCAAAATTAGCATCCCCTTCACCATGACGCAGCTACCACTGTGTTTTAAGGTGTGGTCTAATGTGTGGCAAGGCTACCAAACATTCACTCAACGGGGATGAACACAAAACATTTGCCACATTCTGGTAGATCTCTAGATAATAACGAAAAAATCTAACAAATTATCATGCATTTTTAAAATACATTAAAACTGTAATGTGAGAAAATGTGGAACAGTACAAGGGATAGGAAGAGTCAGTAAAAGCCGTTGTAATCCTCCATCATTTTGACAGAACACAGTGGTGGATACACAGGTGGCTTTGTGAAGTGTTTGATGAGTTACAGGCCTCAGTCTCCTTTTGTCTCGCCTCTGAGCCCGTGGGCAAGCCGTGGGGTTGGTATGCGCGGCTGTGTGCCCCCGAGGCACAGTTTAATTACCTATTTACTTTAATGCAGCGGGAAGCACAGACACTGGGTAGCAGACAGACAGAAAGACGAAGCACAAAGAAGAAATAAATATTAGATTGACAAAAAGAAAAAAAGGAGAAGTAGTAAGCCAGCTGTTTTCTTTTTTATTTCTTTGAATACTTGGAAAAGAGAAGAACGTCTGGCACACAAGTCAGAAGCTTCATTCATTTCTTGCCGTCAGAAAAGACACAAAGTCATCTGCTTTTATTTGCCCGACATCAGCTGCGCTTTGAAATGGTGAAGCCGAGACAGAAAGTCTGTGAAGTGTGTTTTAAATAAACAAATTACGAGAGAAAACGCTCCTTTGTCTAAGATGTCACAAAAAAAGTTTTCAATAAATGATGCCACAACTATTTAGTGAAAGGAGCCTGAATGTCGAAATAGTAGTTTTGTCAGGACGTGGATGAAGTGAGCAATAATGACTTGCATGTGTTTAATTACACATGATTGTTATTTTTCATTTCAGATTTGAGTCCTTAGCTTAGGTTAGGTTGGTAGATTTAGATCTAGATTTAGATTTAAATGGTAAATGGCCTGCACTTTTATAGCACTTTATCAAGTCTAGATGACTTTGAAACCCTTTACGCTACATTCAGCTATTCATTCATATTGATGGTGGTGAGCTATGTTGTAGCCACAGCTAGCATTCGACTGGCGCCCTTGACCTCCATCAGCAGGGAAGGCAGGTGAACCGTCCTGCCCATGAACCCAACAACTGAACGGAGTAATGTAACGTAAAGCAATATGATTGAATTAAAACGCTTCTACAAAGTGAAGTCAGCCAAAATTCCTCCACAGCCATGCAAGAGACTTATTGCCAATTGTCTCAAACACTTAATGCTGCTTGTTGATGCCATGGGTAGCAGAAAAACAGAGGAATTCTCTAAGGGGGTAAAAACTTCTCTCAGCATTGCGCTTTGCACAGCAGTTCTGCTTGAAAAGGTTTGTGAGCGCAAAAAGAATGAATCAGAGGAAAGTAGTCCACAGCATAAAAGTGCTTAGTGCTTTGCTCTAAACAGCAAGCTGGTGTGGCTGAATGTGTCAGAGAGTATTGTGGTATATTCAGAGTGCTGGTTCTCCCTGACACATAGACACTGGTTAGCTTTCTAACCACAGAAAAACTACCAGGAAGAAGAGATTTACCTTCCACAACTTAGGTCTGGATCCCCGTAAAGCTGCGGTAATACTCTTCTGCCATTTTTGCTGACATGTTATGCGACTCATTTTAAGGAAATAAAAGGAGGTTTGTAAAACAACAAACCCTTTCAGAGGCTTTTCCTTTAAATACCATACGCACCAGAATGTATTATAAGCCTGGCCGGCCACCAGGCTTTACTTGCCTTTACCCTGTCCCACCAGGCCAGGCGTTATTTTAAATAGGTTTTTATACACGAGTAACAGTAACGATGGATTGAGCTAGGTTTACAGTTGACGCATTGAACTGGGTATGAGGGGTGGAGCACTAGTTGTGCCGTCTCTGCAAGCCCCCGTTTGGCCTCACATGCTATTTCCAAATTATGATGCCTGCTTGCGCACCTCTGAGTTTTTGTACGTTATCGCATTAAATACAATAACAAATGGGCTGCTGGTGAACTGGTCAAAGGCTGTATGCATTTAAACTTTGTGTGACGTTTTTCATGCCCCTTTTCTGATGGAGAGTGTACTCTGGAAACAAGGGCAGGACATGGTGCCCTTGCTGTTGATTTCGTCCTCCTTTTCCTTTTTGTATTTTAAAAACCTCTGTCTTGAAAGGCCTTATTGTCTTATTTCCAAAATTAAGTGTCTTGGCCTGCTGATTTCAGTGAAGCATCTGAATTTAGCTCATCGTGCCATTAGTCAGTCATGTTATATATAAATTGTATTTCTCTCAGTTCTGTAGCAGTGGTGTACAGTTGTTTTTTTGTTTTTCTTTTGTCATGGGTACAACAACCCACCGCAGTTCTGCTCACAAATGTGAGTTGAGCACATGACAGAAAAATGAAGCTATGGAGAAATCAGAATCACCTGGTATTGGCAGGTTAAGGTTTTCCAAAAGGTCTAGTTTTCACTTCAGAAGTAGGCCTGGATGATATGAGTGAAAGACTTATCACGATTAGCGTTTCATTTAAGTCGATATTGATAACTGGCTTAAATACACAGTCCAGTCACATTAATGTGACCATCTGTCAAAAGCCAGAATAACCACCTTTCGCAGAGCGAACTGCTACGAGACGTGCAGGAAGAGAGTCACTTAGGTCCCTGAAGGTCTTCTCTGGGATGTTGAGCCATGCCGACTCTAATGCCGTGGCCAGCTGCGCTAGATTACGCGGTTGAGGATCCATGGCGCGAACAACTCGATCGAGATGGTCCCACAGATGCTCGATTGGGTTTAAGTCAGGTGAGTTTGCTGGCCAGGGGAGGACGGTAAACTCATCCTGGTGCTCTTCGAACCACGCACGTACACTGGCAGCTGTATGGCACCTCGCATTGTCCTGCTGGAAGATGCCATCATCCTGAGGAAAAACAATGCGCATGTAGGGGTGGACATGGTCCGCAAGGACAGATGCGTACTTGTATTGATCCATCGTGCCTTCCACAATAATCAGTGAACCCAGAGAATGCCAGGAAAACATTCCCCAGACCATAATGCTCCCGCCTCCAGCTTGGACCGTTCCTGCAATGGTTGCAGGGTGGTTCCTTTCAGAGGTTTCACGCCTTATACGCCAACGTCCATCTGTCCGATGGAGCATAAAACGCGATTCATCTGAAAACGCTACCTGTCGCCACTCAGTGGACGTCCAGCTGCTGTACTGGCGTGCAAATTCTAGCCTTCGTCGTCGATGAACACCAGTCAGCATAGGTGCACGAACCAGGCGTCTGCTTCGGAGGCCCAGACGCAGCAATGTTCGCTGAATAGTGGTTTGGGAGACACTTGTGGTAGCCCCTTGGTTCATTTTAGTGGTCAGTTGCTCAACGGTAGCCCGTCTATCTGCCCGAACGCATCTCCGCAACCGTCGTTCGCCTCTGTCATCTATGGCCCGTGGTGCACCACATTTGCCACGTCGTTGATTTTGGACAGTCCCATTTTGCCATGCACGGTACACTTTTACCACGGCGGCACGCGAACAGTTCACAAACTCAGCCGTTTCGGAAATGCTTCCACCCTTGGCCCGAAAGCCAATGATCATGCCCTTTTGGACGTCGGATAAATCGCTTCGTTTCTGCATTACGCCAACGATTGAAATGTTTTCCGAAGCCCACACACACCCTTTATATACGCTCAACTGCACTGTGCTGCCACCTGCCTTCTGTGATTGGTTATTTAACTCTGAAGTGGAAAGTACGTGGTGGTCACATTAATGTGACTGGACTGTGTATCTGAAATATTGCCAAAGTGGTGGTATGATCTTTCCTGTTTTATCCACAATAAGAAGTCATGAGGAACGGTGGCAAAACGTGAAACTGCTGCGCATGTTTCTCAGGTTATTGCTAGGTAACCACGAGTAACTCAACAGGTTGTTACTAGGTAACCAAAGACTGAGTAGTTAATGCCACCAACCATGTGTGAGGTGTCTCAATGAGAGGTTGAGCAGCTAAAGCCTTTCATTTGCCTACATCTCCCAGAATGTTGTGTGATTGGAGTTCAGTAACAATTCCATATATTAAATATTCTATCACATGTATTGTCTACTGATATTGATCACATTGATCGCGACGTATATGGTTATTGATTTATTGTCCAGCCTTACTCAGAAGTCATCTTTCCTTAGACTGACTGACTGTTTTGAGTTGATTGGTTCATTTTGCTTGAATTAATGAAAACATAATACCTAACTCATTATCTGGTATTTAATGAAAATAGCTAAAGAATTTCCTGAAGGTCTCGCAGATTTCTAATTACCACAGGCATCGTCATGTTTTGTCACCTCATACATATGCTGCTCACTGGAATGACACCCGTTGTTCCTCCGCTACTCTTGAGTTACAGCCGGGCTGGACAGGCACTGTACCGCGTCCTCATAAATTTTATTCCTGTAACTACACAGGAGGTCAAAGTTGACATCCACGCCGTGCATCTCGACAAGTCGGCTGCCAAAACAACGGAGGCGTGATTAATGGGTGTTTTTCCACCCTTACAGCACGTCTCCCTCAAACAGAGTAATGACCCTTTTCAAAGATGCAAGCCGGAGCTGCAGCTCGTCATATTTGGAAGAGTATTCAAATAACAAAGTGCTTCACCCTGCACCAATTAATCAGCTAACTGCAGTACAGTCAGTAGCGTTGAGAGACTGCATCTATTGAAACACATTACATGTCCTGACCCAGAGAGGAGCTCTAAAATGCATCGTTGGCTCGGAGGAGGGCTGCAAATTGTGCTTCCTCATACAAGAATTTTACACTTCATGCTCTCTGGCTAGAGAGAAAATACGCCATCAGTTGGGTTTGCGTTGGGTGTCTGATGCAACAAGTTGCTTGTTAAAGCAATAAGGAAATCAGCTGCTTAGATCCAGCAGATCCAGCATCACTATGTAAGTCCATGTTGCCATGGAGTCCTGTAGGACAACCCAATGAAAAGTGTACAGTTTTTGTCTCATCTCTCCATGACTGCAGTAAAACTGAAGAATTATCTTTCAAGTCAAATGATGATTAAGTCCCCAAGTTGGGATTAAAATGAGCTGCAATGTCTAGTAAGGAAGCATCACATAGGAAATGAAACAATAAATTAGGGCTGGACGACATGAAGCATTTATATCATAATGTTTTTCAGACATATAAATTGATGGATAATTGCCAGCATTGAAACTTGGTGATTAGTTGCTAGTTTTAAATGTCTAAATATTGTCAAACTGTTGACGCCTGCTTTATCAACAGTTCTTGTTTATAAAGTATGTTTTGTTTGTAATTTTTTTTTTACCCCTTACGAGGAATGGTGACTTGAAACTGCTGCTGCACAAGTTAGTCAACAGGATGTTGCTAGGTAACCAATGAGTGAGTAAGTCGGCTGGCTCATGGCTAGCTCATGAGAAGTTGAGCAGCTAAAGTCTTTCCTCTGCCTTCATTTCCCAGAATACTGTGTGGTTCTGGATTGGGAGTTCAGTGAATATTCTATCAGATGTATTAAGTATTGATGTAATAAAAACGTGTCGATCATGATATGCATATTACTGTTGGAGAATAGACAGTACTAAAATGTATGTTAAAGATACAACAAAAGACCGTCACATAGCAAGTAAAAGAATATAAAACCAAAAATGCAGCAAATAATAATAAAGGCACTTGAAAATTTTGACTTTTGCTGTAATTAAAAACAAAACAAAACAGTGATTTACAGTTAAAACAAATAAGCATTACAAACTGAAAAGAAGAGAAAAAAAACCTGACATCAGCCAGTTTCACTGGACAGGCAGCTGAACTGCTGAGCATTGTAAATGTCTTGGGGTTCTTCTCGACTGCCAACTGAACTTTTCAGAAAGCAGAGTGTCCTTATAAGTGGGTTTGGTTACCTAAGCTGCGACTAGAAACCTAGATTAAACAGGATTGGGTCTTGCGAATTGTAATATGTGGGAACATCTCCAATTTACATTGACATGACAAGGAAAAAAGCCAAGAAAAAAAAAGAACCAACTGTTCACATCCATTTTTTCTCAGCTTCAGATAAAGTTCAGAAGGAGTTACCGTGTTGCCGTGGCCACAGGTGTCTTTAACAAAGTTATTTGTTCCAAATGTCAACAAGCAGCCCTCAGACACTGAACTTCTCTGTGATTATAGGTGTTGTTTTTGTGGTGAGGTTCAGTTTTGTAGTTTTGTACTTGTCTATTATTTGTGAGCTAAAATATTTTCTACTTCTTTTTACTTTGGTGGAAAAAAAGATGCATTCTGTTCTCTTATTTTGTCTTATACTGTATATTTTATGGATGAATAAATTCAGTTTTCCATTTAAATCATTTTCTTTATAGCTCTTTCTGTCTCCAAGTTATCTAGATGAAATGTCCACCCCAATATTAAGCCTCGTCAGCCTCTTGCAAGTTTTTTGGGGGTGAATTAGGGATGAAAACAATTAATCAACTTACAATTAATTGTCCATACATGTCTTATGTTTTTCCCCCATTTGACTAAATGACCTTCTGCCAGGGTTGCAGTGTGGTCTCCATCCAGCAGTGGGCAATGCTAGTCATCCTTAAGCAGAACTAGTTAATACAGAAATAAAGATGGCAGGGGCATCCCAGAACAGGAAAGAGAAACAGTCCAAATAGTTGTGGGATGTGGTTCTTTTTTAAAATATAAACACTCAAGTTCTTAAATCTTAAATAAAGCTCATTAAGTTGAGCTGTGTGGTGAAGCTGCATCAACTTCTTAGTCAAAAATTACTTATGCACTATGTAGGTGAGGATGCGATGGTAACAAAAGCAGAGGGCATAATACAGAAAACTTTTAACAAGGTGAAAAAAAAAAACTGTGCCAATAAGCAAGGTTGAGTTTATTAAGGTGAGAAAACCACAACTTGCTGTTTATTCAGTCAGTGTTTGGCACAGCTGACACAAAAAATTCAGATATAATGATGTGCTTCTTTAGTCAAATTCAGCATATGAAAGATTTAGCTCATGTTATGGAGAGACAGTCGGCCTCTTGACACAAGAGAAAACTTGTGTTTTTAAGAAAATGGCCCCTTATCAACATTAGTCAATCAATAAAACTGGTTAACTTTAGATGAACTCAATTGATAACTTACATTGCTATGGTGAAGATTTGTGAGACCACCTATTTTATGTTAAAGTGGAACTAAAACTGACGTGAAACCATTCAGACAAGTTATGAAAATTCCAAAGTTGAAAGTGCCAAGAGACACCAACACCAGCTGTGTTTCCATTACAAATGTGAAAAACTTTGTAGATATTCCGCTAATGTCGAAAAAACACAATTTTGCAATTGCAGTGTTTCCGTGAAAGGAATTAAATTAAAACCACATGTGCCATGATCCTTCTACCACTTCATCATATTCGCCAGAAGTAAGATCCAATCAATGATCATGTGACTCGTGCAATGTGGGGGCGGGGGGAGTGCTTCCATTGCAGTTTGGTAAAATTAACAAATTTTGTTGCAGTTGAAAAACCACCTCATCCTAGCCCAAAAACTTTTTAACTTGAGGTCCCCCCCTCTCCCCCCCAGATGGTGTGTTTCCATTAACCAAACATTTATTTCAAATCCACGCTGGTTTACGGTTGATGGCAACATTGCTACTGTTACGGCATGTTAGCAGCAGATTAAACGGTCATAATAGCTGAAAAAAAGTGCTCAAAGAACCTGAAGAGCACAATAGCATAATGACCAAAAAATTACATTCACAATGCAACCTTGCCATTAACGCCCCTTTAGGAAACAATTTGTCAAAGTCCAACCAGTGTACGCCGGTGGGCTTCCATGCATTTAAGTCAGGAACACAGTAACCCGTGCTCTGCGATGGGCCGTTAGCTTGCTTTCCAAGGTCACTCCTTTTGTCATATATGACAGCTTGGTCAGAGTTAAATCCACCTGGAGACACAAACACAGTCACTTAACAAACTAATGAGCGCCTCTATCTGCCAGAGGAGCTGAGCGTCATCATGACAGTATTGACTGTAGGGTGCAGGGGATGGGGATCTCTTGGGAGCAAAAAAAAGAATAAAAAAAAAGAGAAAACATGAACACATAATGATGGATTGGGAAATAATGCACCGAAACAGCAGCGGGTGTGAAGGGAGCTTTTCACTGCCTCCACAGAGGAGGCTCATTAACAGGGAAGGCAGTGAGGGAGGAAGGGATGGAGCAGACTGTGGAGAATAGATGAGGAGACAGAGAGGGACCTGAGCAGAAAGAAAGAAAAAAAGACGGATGACAACGGAAGGAAAACGAGTAGGGAAGGAGAGAATCAGGGGTTTGAGGGATAGCCCCAGATGTAAAGGGGGGAGTGCTTGATAGATGAATAGATTGATGAAGGGGAAGGAACAGTAATTACAGACCTTGTTGTGTGGTTGGAGAGATGGAGGAGCCCCCTTCTTCTCCGCTGCCACTCTGCATTAACCTTGCAGAATGAAATATTCAGCTATTAGGCCTTGGTTGAAACACATCCAGCACCAGAGCTCATGCAGCATTTAAACACCACTCATGTTCTATTCATTGCAAAAAGGTTTATTACAAATAATCAGCAGTTTTGGATTTTAACTCCTGATGCAGTTTTATGGTTTTATCCGCCGCGCCTGAGTCCGGAGGTGTGAAAGTGGCGAGTCGCGATCAACCTCAATTAAGTCTGGGGATCATTTGTAAACATTGCATGGGATTTGAACTTCTCACACACCACACAGAGGGATGAAAAGCTTTGTTTGTAACCTCTCATTTGTATTTTTTTGTTTTTTTGCTTATCCCCACAGAGTCTGAGGTAACGACAGTGAACCGCTGCCTGGATGCCGCCAAGGCGTGCAACATAGATGAGACGTGTCAAAAGCTGCGCACCGAGTACGTCTCAGCCTGCATCCAGCCGTCGGCCCGCTCGGGGCCATGTAACCGACCAAAGTGCAACAAGGCGCTCAGGAAGTTCTTTGACCGCGTTCCCCCGACTACACCCATGAGTTGCTGTTCTGTCCCTGCACCGACACTGCCTGCGCCGAGCGCCGCAGGCAAACTATTGTGCCGTCCTGCTCATACGAAGAAAAGGACAAGCCCAACTGCCTGGCTCAGCTGCGAGACTGCAAACAAGACTACGTGTGCAGGTAGACACTTGACCCGTTTTTTGGAAATGTTGGTATTTAGACTGTCTGAACATGGCATTGCAGCTGGAACTCAGTTAAGAGTTGACAATTGCCTGTTTACATGTTAGAAGTTATGGACCTGCTGTCATCTGAACAAACATACTGCTCTGTAATGAACACAATGAAGGCTGCTGTAAATGCTCAGGCTAGTTAGCATGGCCACCGATGACGGCGGATAAACCGTCAGTGTGGTTTCTCTGCCTTTGGCACATTTAGCAGCACGTACACAAGTATGGTTAACAATGCCAACACACTCCTCCTGGCTCTGACTGGTTGGTTTTAATTGGTGCGTATCTTCAGACGAAAATAGTGGCACCAGGAAGAGGTGGAGAAAATCAATGTTTGTCATAGATTATCTGTCTCATGCTCTCATGACATAATTTCAACAAATATGCACAAAACTTGTAATGACACACTCCACTTTAAAACAGCAGTAGTCTTATGAAATATGTTTTTTACATATTTCTTAAAACCATCACCATTTCATCACAGTTTGACATGAGACAGATAATCTCTGAGGGGCGAAAAAAGTACAAAAACTGAGCTCCTTGGCCTTCACCCTGTGGTTCTAAAGCATCCATCCATCCATCCATTTTCTTGACACCCTTGTCCCTTAGTGGGGTCGGGAGGGTTGCTGGTGCCTATCTCCGGCTAACGTTCCGGGCGAGAGGCGGGGTACACCCTGGACAGGTCGCCAGTCTGTCGCAGGGCTGGTTCTAAAGCAATCTATAGATATATACTGCTCTGTCAGGGGGAAAAAACTAAAAAATAGAGAAGAGGAGGGTCTTAGCACTGTCAATCAGCTCATATACATGCAACTCAATATGCTAATAGCGGAGAAACAACTTAAGAGTCACAGAAAAACTGCTTATCCAATGTCATCGGTGGCCATACTACCTAGCCTGAGCATTTCCAACAGGCTCTGTGGGGGGCTAGCTGTAGCCTAGCCTAGCAGACAGCAAGGGCAAGGGTGTGAGTAGCGTGTACATGAGGGTGACTGACAGTGCCCCAGTGGGGAGGCCAGCATTCTTCACAGAAGGGTAAGTGGGGTACATGGATTCATTGACATTGACACTGACACTGTACACTGTACATCGACACTGTTTTAATAGGTTTTGCCTGCAGTCTCTAGCTAGAAAACTAAAATGATCAGACTGGTGTGACTTTAGCTGGATTCGTTCTATACTGGGCAGAAATTCTTTAAAGCAAAATAAGACCACAGGGAAGTCAGGAGGGGCTCAGGACTCTATTCAAGGATGATTTACTGATAGAGAATAAATTGTATTCTGACCTAAAAGATTGCTTTGCCAAGTGTGATGTGTTCATTTAGATGCAAGCTGTCAGTTGTGGTTAATTATTCTCAGTTGTGATATTTGTTAACTTCATTTAATTAGCTCAGTTAAAGTCCGCATTCATTCTCTGAAGGACGCAGCTAGCAACAATCAGCCGTGTCTTTATCACTTGAGATTCGTTTTGTTTTTCTGGACACTCACAAAATATTAAACACAGAGACGTCCTCTGGACATGAGAGCAAACGACAGAAAACGCATGCAAATAAATTTTTTATGGTTGCACAGCCTAAAATGTGTTTACATGATGTACTAATGAAAACCACATGCCGTGAAAATTTTAATGAATCGCAGTTTGTTGAATCAAAAATTCAAACAACGTTATGAAGTCATTAGGATGCATACGGGATGTCTCTCGAGAGCAAGGACTTCTCACACGCGTCCTGTCTGTTTTCTCTGTCAGCAAACCGTCGCCAACATTTAATCTGGCTCTTTTCAAATGTCAAAAAGACAAAGGACTTCATCTGTCATGGCTATCGATCAGGTGTCGTCCGGCCGCGAACGGACCATCTCAAGGCCTCGTCTTGGCCCCCCTCATAATCCCATACCAGTCAGCCGGCATTAAGTGCCCGCCTGCGGAGGCTGCCTTCACTCACTGCACAGCCCTTTGAGTTTTATGCACATCATTACATTGACATGACAAATGAGGGCAGGACGCAGAGCTGCGGCACCCTGAGGGAATCCTGCTGCAAGTTCTAGTGGATGGGGTGGCCAGTGATGCGGCGTAATG
Source organism: Poecilia picta (assembly GCA_033032245.1). Taxonomy (NCBI): domain Eukaryota; kingdom Metazoa; phylum Chordata; class Actinopteri; order Cyprinodontiformes; family Poeciliidae; genus Poecilia; species Poecilia picta. Next base: position 23,714,614 of record CM065374.1, read on the forward strand.
GTCACGATAGCCTTGGATGATGATGACGGTTATGTGGGTAGTGGTGTGGGTCGCTGGCTGAAAAGGCAAGGAGGGGGAGGGCAAAGGGACTGTGGGAGGAAGTGTTCATATGCAGCATCCATATCCATCTGATATTCCAGCAATGGCTGGCAGGGAGGCGTGCCGTCTGCACCGATTGGTATTTAGAGAGTGGAGCCAAGGCCTGTCTGTGCCCCTCATTGACTCTATACAGTCTGGCAGCCTTCCAGAAGATAACGGGATGGGATGGGAGAAAGAGGGTCCGGATCGTAAACGGAGGAATGAATGTCACCAAAGGTGACTGGATTATGGGTTGGAAGTGCCATGGAGTGGGAACTCTTGCGGAGCGGAGGGAGTTGATGTAGGAGTATGAGTATTTAGATGAGCATTGTGGGCTTTAGATTTTCGTCCTGTTAGGAGAACGCGCCGGTGCTCGACACCACACAATGAGTGCAGCGGCCAAGCAGCTGGCGAATGATGGATGGCGTGTTATTGCTCCTCCAGGTCCCGCTGGGCACAGTTCCAGTATGACTGTGAAGCGTCTGAGCACAGCGCCAGTGGCTGCAAGAGGGAGAATCATGGATCATGTCTACTCGCGTACACCGGCTTGATAGGTAAGGACCAAGCCTTTTGGTTTTACTTCTTGCTCACTCGCACCAGCCTCCGTGATAGATCTGGATCAAAAAAGGGCCTTTTTATGCCAAGAAAGGCTCAGAATTGTCAAGCTCACTGAACACGACTCAAAAGAACGAATCGAGGATTGTGATGAGAAACATGCCTCAGTGATCGATGGTGGTCTGATTATAATGCCGGTGGCTGTGCACATTAAAGTAGAGCAATTACAACTATTGACTGCTGTTTTAAGAGAATTATCCCCAACATGATGATGAGGTGCAGTGCACAGAAGCTTAAAACATGGCTATTGTACCTTAGATAAAAACGTTAACAAGTGATCACACAATGCACAGAAGATTGTTGGAAACCACTTAGTTTAAAGAAGTTATCATAAGACAACAATACCATGCCTAACTATAGTTAGTTCTTGGCAACATGACACCGTGCTTCATAACTTCTTTAAAAAATAAATTAAAAAATAGCAGCATCGAGTGAAAACTGGATAAAACAGGAAAGATCACATCACTATAGAATTTCAAGTATTTTAAACAAAAAAACTAATCAATTATCAATATTGACCAAATTTTTTTTTTTATCATGATACGTTTTTCAGCCATGTCATCCAGGTGTAATCCTAGACCACACAGGTAAACAGAAAGCTTGGTTTTTAAATTAAGATATTTATTATTGATGAAGAAAAAAGATCCAAACCCACAAGGCCCGGTGTGAAAAAGTAATTGCCCCCCTTGTTAAAACATAACTGCGATTTATCACACCTGAGATCACTGTCTCTGGACAAACCCAGGTGCCGAAGATGTCCACAACAAATTGCCAGAACTTTTTCTTCACTACTTCTTGATCTCAGACATTCGTACGAACGTCTTTATCTTTTCCCACGTTTTAAATTCCTCTCACTGTCCGTCCAAATGACTGCATTTACATGCAGATGAACATTTCCATCTAAACCTGATTAGGCCAGTGTTGTCAGTGTGATGATAGAAATTGCTGCGTAAAGACCTTTATTTGATTATTATAATCAGAGTGAAGTCTTAATCGGCCTACGCACAACGAGATTAAATTAGCCAGAGTTCTACCCAAATTGACGTTTAACTCCTCTGTTATTTTTATGTGTTGCGTCAGAAGCTGCACATCCTGTTTCATTTTTACACATACAGTCGTCGACCAATATGTAAGGGAAAGCCTAAATACCGAGGCACAGCTAAAAATGTTAAATATTCATTTTGCTGAGTCTGTGTCCTATTGGCCCAGTTCAGGCATGGTGATGTAAGAATCTGTCTTTGCTCAAGTGCACCAGATCTGAAATCCAGATCTGCCTCATCTTCTCTTCTCTCCATTACAGGAAGCACGATAACTCCCAACTACCTTGACAACTCCACTTCCAACGTGGGACCCTGGTGCTCCTGTGCAGCAAGTGGCAACCACAGGGAGCAATGCAATGACTTCTTGACCTTTTTCCATGACAACGTTTGTCTGAGTAAGTAACAGGAAGTAGCTGTGGCAAGTGCCAAAACATAACCGACTCAGTAAGGGGCCAGAACAACTATGAAGAGACCTGGTAGCTCTAAAAAGACAAGTTTTTTTAGAAGGGACTTGTCTGGTAAAAAACACTTATTTGCTAAATCAAGAAGATCTGTACTCTCAACTATTGAGAAATGATTGCTTTATAGAGGTGTAGACACTGTTGAAATTTTAAACTTTACCCAATTGTAGCCCACAGAATTGGACCCCCAGAATTTGATTGGACATTGGAAAAGATTGTTGTTGTGCTTAAAAGGAGTTAGCCTATCATCAAACATGCACAGACGTCCCCAGCGCTAATGTCAGCGTTCACAGTCCATATAAGTCCATATAAGTTCCATGAATGATCAAGAGTTCCCGAAACACTGGAGAACTAAATATGTATAATAGATCTTTGCACCAATCTGATTGTTAAATAGCCTAAATAACAGATTGAAAATAATACATTTCTTTACTATTGAACTCAAATGTCTATTTAACAATCCAGCAACAAAAAAGGTTTCTGAATCAAAAATGTTGCTTATTTTGTCGATGAATGGTTTTTGATTAAAAGGCGATAAATTACAGACCCTGAAATTAACTCAATTAAAAAAATGTTAATCGAGTCCCACCAGAACTTTAAGTTGATTTAAGAACAGCATGTGGATATGGAGGAGCTTTTCTTCTGCAGGGACAGGAAATCAGACAATTAACAGGAATATGGATGGAGCTCAAAACTGGTCAATCCTGGAAGAAAACCTATTAATGCCTCCAACAGCCAATGGAACGGTTTAGATCAAAACATATAAATTTGAATGACCCAGTCAAAGTCTAGACCTAAATTTAGTCGAGAATCTGTGGCAAGAACTGAAAATCGGTGGAAGAATGATGACGTTCTGTAGCATGAAATGCCAATAAAATAAATTAATCGGGAATGACTTCCTCTCACTTTAAAAAGTGTTACAGCTAAAACAGTCATGCAGATTCTACATTTGCTGTTATGAAGACATTTCTTAGAGAGATGAGCATGCAGCCAGATAACCATGCAAGAAAAATTGTAACTCGTCAAACCAGACAGGATTTGTTTGCCTGTTCTCAGTGCTGCTCCAACACTGAGTATGCTTTCAGCCTGCAGTGGGATTAACATGGAAGATCTAATCAGTCTTTAGCTATTCCATTAACTCAAAGTACTGCATGTTCCGACACCTTCCCAGTACCTCCTCTGTGGTGTCCAGCTGCAATTCATTTCAGCTTCATTTTAATCTGTTTACTTTTATTGCACTGAATCAAAGCTGGAGCCACCACAGACAAAAGAAAATTCATAAGTTTAGCCCAATCATACCAAATTTATTCAAATATACAGTGGAAACCAGATATTTACATACACTGAATAAAAATACAAACATTTTGTTCCTCACTGCCTGAAGATTTTAGGTAAAACTCTTGTTAGTTTTACAATTAAATTAGGCAATTTAATTATGGTAATTTAAATATGGTTATTCAAAATATGAATTTTGAATTCATATTTGGTTATTGGTTATTCAAAATTCAAAATATGAATTTTGAATAACCAAAATTCATATTTGCTAATTGCCAGAAAACTTGCCAAGAACTGAGTGGAAGGCAATGGCCAGGCTAGTATAGAAGATAGGAAATGTATCCACTACTGTCTTTGTTTAAAGAAGAACGTTAAAGACAACTCAAGCTCACCTATGTCTGCCTTTATAGATACTTCTATAACTGCAGTAAGTTGAGGAACAAATCTGAACTTTTTAGCAACTCGGTGAACAGCAGCATGACAAGAACACAGACAACCAGTGGCGAAATGGAAAATAAAACCCTGAGATGCTGTCCTGTGGAAGGTGATTATAAAATGAAGTCAAGTGAGTTAATGAGGAAAGGAGCAGAGATGGGGAAAAGCAGTGCAGCTGTGAAGTAGCTGAAGCCACCAGAAAACCATCACAGAACACAAAACCTGTTACATGACGAACTAAAACAAAAACCAATGACGTTCTAACGCTACCTCTTATAAAGACACTGATCTCCTCTAGGACAATCTCTAACTCCCAACCTGATTGGGGAAGTTTATCATATTTCAGGCTCTTATTGGGATATGTTAACAGAGCAGAACAGATCTGAAAGCTGTACCAGTCTGTAGTGGTGATCTTTTACAGATCTTCAATTTTATTAGAAGTAGTGCTAAGAATTTTGATCTACAGGCAGGGTTTCCTCCAGTGGATTATAAGTGTGACGGGCCACCAGGCCTTGGCCACCGGTAGGCTAAGCATTGTTTGTTTATTTTAAACAGTGTTTTATACCCCAGTACCAGTGACAGTAAAGATTAATTAAGCTAGGTTTGAAGTTGATGCATTGAACTGAGGTGTCCACTAATTGCGCCGTCCCTGGAACTGCCTGTTAGCCTCACACACTATTATTTTTAAATTATGAAGTCTGCTCATACACTTCCGAATGTTTGTAACTTAAGTTTTAACGCGAGAACACAGTGGTCTGCTCTAGCGCCCCCTACCACCAGGCTTAGCAAGTGTTTTGGGGGGAAACCCTGACATGGAGTAGGTGGAGCAAAGGGTCAATAAAAAAAGAGAATCAGACACGAAGTGGATTCAAACTTGCATTCAACAAAAGTCTGATAAAGAATCCCTTTGATAATTGGCAGCAGGCAGAATTACTACAATATTAAGAAACCAAAAGCTGTGTCATCTTTCCTTTGAAAAATGACGCCACACAAATTACTTATCCGATTTGGAATACCACAAAGACACTTGTGCTTTCTTATGAAAAACCAAGAAAGGTTGGCAATTTGGCAGCCAGAACCAGTTTTTAAAGAGTATCTTTAGCTGCACAAAGGACTGTATTATCAAAAATGTGTGTTTTTTATATATATAACAGTGGGTGATAATGCTGCTAATGGAGACATTTTCAGTATAACACTGTTATAGCAGATAAACTACGGCTTACATCCAGCATTATCCACCAATTCTCTACAGTCTTAGACTCTGTGTTGTAGCTTTTATTCATCAGCCAGAGGCAACCAGGCTGCTTTGATGTTGAGAGATCATCCCTCCGAATGAATGATGCACCAGTGACAGAAAGAATGACACTGGTGACTAAGTAGTACAAATTGTGGCTGCTGGTTTCGCAGACAGCAAAGTTTGTTTTGGGTTATTATTTTGTCTAACAATAGACGACAAGTTCTTACGAGGCTGTCGCTGTGAGTAACAGCATTAGTGATGAGCCAGTGACTCCAGAGACGAGATGAACTGTAACAGACATCATGTGGTGACAAAATGCAAGGTCACAGCTTGTTACGTCTGTATAAAGCTGACATTGTTTAGGCCCGGCGAGGGTAAAACTGCTTTAGATGTATCGTAGCTACTCTGATTTCACCAGACATAGAAAATATAGCAACTATTTCAAAGACAGCTACTCTGTTTTTTATTCTTTTTATTGTCTCCAAAGATAACAAATGTTTCAAATGAATACAGACTCTAAAAAGAGTCGAAATAGCTATGAGATGGTGCTGAAGTCAAACGTAATTTAGACATCGAGTTAAGCTAAAAATAATATAAATACTGCCCCCTTCAGGCTAAGCATTTTGTTTATATGTTATAGTTCTTTTAAAAATAAACCAGTAGCAGTGATACCAAAGATTAGCATTGCATTAGACTGACTCCATAACTGCCAGGGGTCTATATGCCAACAACTTCAGCAAATAAATTGACAGGTCATGGATAAATGATTAAAAAAAGACACTTCAAAGATACTGCAGGTTAAAATAACTTCGATGCAAAACATGTATGTTTATTCTAATCATACTTTTTTCAGTCTTTATAGTTGGTGTTTAGGTATTAATAGTGTCATCCAATAATGCAGTCATATTTTCAAATTTCCTGTAAACCTCAAACATTTTTCAACTCAGACATAGTAAACCACTGGATGTCTGCCCTGGTGCTCCTGCTGCTGGGCTTAGAAAGTTTTTTAGAGAAAACCCTATAAAAGGCTTTGTTTTCTATTAGATGCATTAATACAAAACCACATGCGATTTGGTATTAGGCCACTTATTTCAAGCAGCATTTTTCCTCTAAATCTTCAAGCTACTTCTTAAGTTTCTTCTTCTTTCTGCTGCTCTCTACACAGGTCAGTCCAGCAGATTATTTGACTTCATTTCATCTCAACCCTCTGCATATAAAGTCCATGAACCTTTTCTGTAGTTTTGCTCTTTTACCTCTCCCTGGCAGTTTCATATTCAACCTTCTAAATCCAACATTCTATTTTTGACGACAATAACTTCATCTGAATGTGTGTGTGCGTGAACATACGTGTGTTTGCGTATTTGGGAAATAAAAATCTATATCAATAGGAGAGGCAAAATGGAAGAAATGATTTCCCAAAGACATGATTAGACCATGTGGCGATTCTGATCTTGTGACAAGATGGCTGCTGGGTCTAGAACAAATGAATGAGTTACAAGATGATGGCTGGACAACATGTCGCATGTAGGATCAGGTGCTTAGTATTGGTATTCAACATGTGGGTTGTAAATGAATGTAAATGCGTCAAGTATGAGCCAAGCTCTAGGCTCAGGTCACATCAGGTTCTGGTGATGTTCTGTTGCATTTGAACCCTGGTTTACATGGTAACGGCATATATTTAATTAATTTTGTTTTGTAACCAGGTTGCTGTTCACTGCAGATTTCTGCCCAGGTCCCCCTTGAAAATGAGATCTGGATCTCAATGGGGTTTACCTGGTTAAATAAAGGAAATAAAAAAAAAAAAAAAATTTGACAATTGGTCCCAAAGTGAAGCTTTCTAGAAACGCAATGCGAATCATGACTGTGTAAAACGTGAACCGCAACATTTAGAGACACTGACATCAGTCACATGTCTTGCTTTAAGGAAAAAAATGATATTTAAATTCTCCTTTGAAATCTAGTTCTGGTTCATATAAGAAAAAAAAAGAAGTGAATTCATTTGTCCAAATGTTATGCTATCGCATATCCATATCCAGATAGTTTCTTTAAAACCAAAATCCTGCAAAAACATTTCTCACCTCTGGTAAATTCACTTTCCTCTCACAAAGGAGGAAAATTAATGTGTTTTTACAGATCGTCCTTTTAGTATTCTGTGAAGGAGGAACCTTGTTGCTTCTTATTCTTGAATGGTTAACCTCTGGGTTATCTGGTTGTTCTTTGTCTCAAAAGTCCACATGCAGCTGGAAGTTACCCATCTGGGTTTCTTTGTTGGGGAAAAGAAAAGAGAAATGGCTGCACATCTAGAGGCAGACCTGGGACTTAGAGTTGAAGTGTCTTCTTGAATTGTAGCAGTTGTCCTACAACCATGGAGGCAGCTGGAGGTGTCCTCTCCATAACTTTATCGTAGCTGAATTTTAGAGTAAATCTCCAACAATCAGATCCGTAACAAGGATCTTATTAAGGTAACAAGATCCTTGTTAAGGAAACAAGGATCTTGTTACCTTAACTAAATTATTTTTAGTCTGAGTGCATGACGGTACAGATCTAAATAGAACTGCAGAATATCAGACATATCGATAATGATTAAGTTTAATTTTTCTTGTTCTTTTCCCATCATTAAAAAAGAACCTCCATGACTTTCACCTCTCAATAATCAACGGAGCATTTCTTCTTGCCATTGCTGCAGTTAAGCCCTTGTTAAAATTGTAGGCATTTCTGCCAATCTGTCTTTTGCGATAAGCAGCAAGTCTTTAATACTGGGAGTCCTCCTTTCCATCTTCCTCATTTTTAGCTCCCTCCAAAGATTCTCTGTCAGACGTACCAGTTGGTAATATGAACTCCAAAAACTGTTCATATTATTTCTAGTCAGCAGGAATAAGCTGGACCATTGATCCGCTGTCATCTCACGATTGCCGAAAGTTAAACTGCGAGTTGCCCCTTCAGGGTTCTCTGTGGTGAGAAAAACTTTCCAGATTAGTCAGACATGTTTCACTAACTTGATGGAAGTCTTGCTTTTCAATTGAACTACTTGTGTGCACCAGGACTCAGACTCTCCCTGCCTGCTCTTGTGGCTATTTACTCTAAGCTCCTTAGCTCCAGAGACTGAAAGAAAAATAAAGACTGACTGGCCTCATTTTCCTGTGTTATAGGAAAATATAAAAAAAAAATGTCCTTCCCGTCTGAGTAAATGGTGGAAGTGAAGCGGTATATGCAAGATAATAAGGATGAACAAGTTTCTAATGGGAATGGCGATTTATGAATCGGTGATGCATGTTGAGCTCTCATCATAAACGAATGTCTGTAGCTAAGCTGCAGACAGAGCGCTGTGCCGTCTGGGGGAAAAAAATTATGATTTGGCAAAAAACTGAATTTTGGGCAATTACAGAGAGCATGCAGTTGGGCTCATAAGTTTACATACACCACTAGAATTTCTGCCTTTTGGACATTTTGTTGAAAGTATGAACAATGCATCATGGTTATTTGTTGTGTGAATTCATGTTTTATCAAACTCATTTTTACACATACGCCAAATGTTTTGAGGTTTCTCTGTGTGGCTTGACATAGTAGACATTGGATTCTGTTGGTGTCGCCACCATACTCCCCATTTCTGATTAACAGCCTGCTTGTAGAGCGTCTTTAAACGTTCCCACATCACATTTTCCAAAGAGTTCTATATGTCAGCTAAAGTCGTCTGCTGATTTTTGTATTTTTAAGTTTCTTTTTGGAACTGGTGGCTATTATTGAACAGCAAGTAGAGAGGAAACAGTGAGAAGAGAAAACACACGCAGCAAATGGTCAAAAGAGGAAATTGAACTCAGGATGATCATCCAGAACCATTTTTGCGGTAGACTCCGTCTTATCTTGTGTTCACAAGCCCTGGAAGAAGGAGACTGCGGATGCTTCCTGGACGCCTGCCTGGTGAGGTGTACCAGGCACACCCCTCTGGATGGAGACTCAGGACATGCTGGAAAGGACTGTGTTTCTCAATTGGTCTGGAAAAGCCTTGGCATTCCCCCAGATGAGAAGGCTGGACAGTGGAGGGAGAAGTCTGGGTCTCCCTGCTTAGGCTGCTGCTCCAGCGACCTGACCCGGATAACCAAGAAGGAGGGTTCATTAGTGACAGTTTTTGTATTATATTTTTCCTGAAAAATCTATCAAGTATTTGAAATTCTTGCTGCGTACATAAACATATGAGCTCTAATTTGCCTGGTGAGAGTCTGGAGACAATCCATATCTGCAGAAGTAAAAGTCTATGGCTTCCTTGTTTTTTTTTTTTTCTCACTGAGCCATTACTGATGCGATACCTCCTTTTAGTTTCTTTTATGGCTAAATCTTGACTAAATTCAGCTTTGTTTTTCAAGTACCTTCCCTGGTGAATGGTCCAGCTTGCTGAGACAGGACTTCAGATGGCCTTTGATGACTTTGTAATTGAGCGTAATTTGGTTTCCTGCCTCCGAACTAATGAGGCGAGCAGAAAGAACAGCGGCAGGGCTGAATACAGTTGTTTGCAGACAGAGGGGAGGAAAACTGCGGAGAGGGGAAAAAAAAGGAAAAATGTCGTGTGCCGGAGTGAGCGCACTCAGGTCCTAAAAAACATCTGTCACCCTGCTTTACCTCCTCATCACAGCAATAACAGCCAAATCACCATGCAGAACGACGAATCTGGACTTCTTCATTTTCTGCGAGCTGAGAGTGTCAGGGACAAAAAAGAAGAAGAAGAGGACAGATGGAGGTGAAGCTAATTTATTCCTGCAATTATTTGAAATTTTCTCTCTGCAAGTCAAATTGCGGTGCGTAATAGGAAAGAGTGAGTGCACCCAGGGATTCATCAGCCAGGTTAGGGACAGGATGGTATGCATGGGGTGTGCTCTGCCGCCGCTGGCTAAGCTGTGAAGTCAGGGTATGAGAAAAAAAAATAACCCTTGGGGAAAAACTTTAAAGTCAAAGAGATATGAGTGGTGGTGCTTAACAGCAGTGTCCATTGATTTACAAAGGAGCTGTCACAACAGCTTACCACTGAAGATATCAATTGGCACTTCGTCTCAGCATGCTAGCGGGTGGTGAGCAGCTGGAGTTGTACCTCTCATCCTTGTGCCTGCCAGGAGATTGCTGTGTGCTACTGAAGGGTAACTGCACACTTATAGCACTCCTGCGTACTTCTCCACCTGTCCCACCGACACCGTTGACCCACGGCTTCATTAGTATGCCGATCCACAGGCTTATCTGCAAGCTACGTACAACGTCACATGGATTCTGCCTTCTTCAGTGGTATAGCTAAGTGGTATTCAGTGGTATTTCTGTGAATCGATGCCTTTAACCTTTTTTGTCACAGTACAGCCACACACCACCTTAATGCACTTTATTGTGATATACCAACAATAAATACAGGATGGTATTGAAGTGGAAGGAATATTACACATGCTTTTTGTGTTGCACATATTTGTATTAGCATTTAATCTCCCTGAGTTGAGGGGTGGAACCATCTTTCACTGTGATTAAACTTGCTTTGTGTAGTTTTAAAGTAAAAGTTTTGCTCATTATTCTTTACAAAACAGCTCAAGGTCAGTCAGTTTGAATGGAGAGCAACTAGATTCACTGCTATCTTTAAAAGGCTTCCACATACTGAAGAGTAGAGGTGTGCCGATCGATCGGCCACCAATCACAATCGGCCGATTTCCGTGAAAAAGTGTATGATCGGTGATCGCCGATCACGGTCTCTTGTTGCCGATCACACAAACCGATCACTTGCATCTCATTTCGCAGCCTGCCTGTGCAGCTGGTCTCCTCTTTCCTTCACACTGCGCAAATGCGCAGCAACAAATCCTAAGATGTGGAACTATAACGACCTGAGTGAATTGGAAAGTTTGCTGTTGCGGGGGTGCACGTGGGGTGAAGCAGGTCAAAATGCATCTACACAACGAAGCTAATATGACATAAAAACAATGACATAATTGACGAGGCTCACTGTGGTAAAAAGACATATGGAGGATCAGACAGCAGGCAAAGCAGCGCACAGCTACAAACACTCACCAGGATTAGCATGACGGTCAGAAAGCTAAACAAATAACCTGTAAAATTATTTAAGTCTTGGAGCTGCGATGTAAGACGCTGCTTCTGCTTTCGCCTGTTGAACCGCTGCTCCGCTACAGGTAGTAATACTGTATTGACAGACGGAGCCGCTTCTGCTCCCTGTTGTACATAATTACTCCGCTCAGTCAGAAACAGCCAATCTAGATAGCCAATCGGATACCCAGTACTAGCAGTAACCAGCTAGCCGCTATGCTATCAGGAAGTTTTCATTCAGTAACTCAGGATTGTTTATTGTAATGGATCCTATATTTGCCTTTGAATGTTAAGTTTTATACTTGAATTTTTTTGGCAATGTTGAGAAGTTTTATTTAGACTTTTTGCATTATTTAGCCTCAGTGGCGCACAAAGTGGGTGTGCAACGCATGGAACGCATAGGGGCGAAGCACCGATTTATGTTTTCGCTTCCACCTGAATGATGTGTAGTTGCGCCACTGTTTGGCCTCTTCAGAGCCTTCATATGTTTTCAGTCTGTTAAAGGTAGTATTACTGATAGCAGTACAATTTGCACAATGTCTGTTTTGTTATTTTCTTGGAAAAAGTTATTAAAAACAAGTTTTTGTCTAAATTAAGCAGAATTTATGGTTCCTTTTTCCATATAACGTAACCGGTAGTGCTTATGATAAAAAAAAAAAAAAATTAGTGATCGGTATCGGTGATCGGCCCTCATGGGTGATAGGAATCGGAATCGGCAGAAAAAAAACCTGATCGGCACATCTCTACTGAAGAGATATAATCTTTGAGCAACAAGGAGTCTAAACCGTGTCAACCGTCAAACCTGTCCATGGATGATGACAGTCAACTGTGCCAATCGGATACATTTCTCGCGACACAATCCCTTAATTTCCCACAATCCAAATGGATACTAGCTAGTTTGACGAGTTAGCTGGACACCTAGCCTCATTTCTTGTGACTGTTTGTGTCGACTCTCACCCTTATCAGCCTGACGTTGTTTGATTTGAACAGTTTCCCGCCGAGTCATTTACTGTAGCACACAGAGGGCATACTTGTAAAAATTTAACTTTGCACGGACATGTCCATGGATGGTATGAACACTTCGAGTATGCGAAGTGTAGAATGTAGAATGAAGTGGGTGCCACATGAATTTTCTTCGATCTGAAATATTCTGTTGTAGCCCTGGTTATAGAGTCCCTGTTGTACTCAAGTCTCTTCCACCATGTTTTACAGTGAAGTTGGTGTGTTCAGGGTTACGTTCTGCATTGTTTTTTCTCCACAAAGTTTACTTCTGGTCTCTTCTGACCAGAGTACCACACATTGTGTAGTAGCCACTAAATAATCTTTCTTAAGTTTTTTCTTTCTACAAAAACATCCTTTTTGCCACTCTTGAATGAAGCACATTTTAAGAGTGCATGTTGTTGGTACTTGTAAACTGTGCTGCCGTCTTACCAGGTTTGTCTTGAAAAGAAAGTTTTCTTTTATCTGGTTAAATTAATGTTATGACCAATATAGACTGTTATAATAGCTGAGGACGACTGCAGCTAGTCTAGAGGTAGCAAGATCATTTCACATCAGTTGTGTAACACTTTAAATTTTTTTAGATGATTGCTAGGTGCTCCATGAGACGTTCAAAGCTAGGGATATTGTTTCACAAGCTAATCATGCAGACTCCCTGATCAGTCTGCCTTGTCCCTTGCTCTTTGTGATGTCGTTTGTTCACCAATGTTCTCTAGCAAACCTCTATGTCTTCAAGCAACACCTTTATTTTTATGTCATTAAATCACACATAGATTGACTACTTACTAATTAGCTCAATTCTGAGACCATTTTTGTTGCATTAGATCTTTAGAGGAATCAAAATAGAAGCAGGTCAATTCACACTTTTTGATATTTCTAAAGAAAAATAAACCTCAACCCGTGCAAAATTTCCAAACACGTTACAACTCCGTACTACGTTGTATTGGTCTAAATACATAAATCATGTGATTATGACTTACGTTTGCAGCTGTAACATAGCAAAATGTAAATAGCTGCTTTTGCATGACATCATAATGATTAATGAATCTTTAAAGCTACAGAAAACATGTTGACCAGGGACTTCTGTCAGTTCTGAATCATCTGGGAATCACTATCACACACTGGAGTCAAGGATCACTGCGTTAGGGGCTTAGAGGGTTAGGTGGTCGGGTGGATCAGTAGTTCCTGTCTTCTTTGTAGAACAAACGGACTCTGTGCACTTCAGATCAAAGACAACGGATACCCAGAACTATTTCTGTCCTAAATTTCACTTGACTACGATCCACTTTGCTAAACAGTATGAAAACTGCTGGGCTGGCAGTGGAAGCCTGCAGGTCATCCATCCAATCCTCCATCTTTATCTTGCAGTTCATACCCAGAATCGCATCAGTGAAGAGAGACGAGTGGAGTCTCCGCATTGATTTCTGCAGAATCTTGTTTGCAAAGGCAAACTACCTCGGGAGAATGGATCAATTTGTTTTGATCCTGTGAGAAATCAATGTTTGTATGTCACACCCGATACTCCGCTAAAGGCTTAGGAATCCTCTCCCTAATAATCAGCGAGCCGCTTCAGAAATCTCAGGGCTTTCTCTCTTTTTATTTTTTTGTTTCTTCCCTGGAAACAGATGGAAGTGTGGAGCAATTTTGATCTCCGAGCGCCACATCAATGCCACAGTGTAAACTGAGAGTATTAATTGATGGTTCCGTCATGCATGTCTTTATTGGAGCACGTGTTAATTGAAGTGACTTTCATGCAAATGTAATTGTAGCCGAGTAGCCCATTAAGTGGGTGAAAATGAATGCTTAAGGAATATTAATGCATCACATGATCATCAGTCTTTTTGGTTGTAGATCCAAAAGTCAGATGTAATGAGTTTCCTTTGGGGGTTTCGAAAGCACACATTTCCATGTAAATTATACATGGTGCCAAAATCCCATAATTTGATATTCCTTAAGGTATTAATTTGCTTTCTGTAAATGGTCTGTTTGAATAATCATCTAGTTGTCATTTTAGCTATATAAAGAACTAAAATGAAAGTTTTTAATACATTTATTTTTGGTCTGTAGGTAACTGCAGCTACTTGCATCTAATTTTTCTATTCTATTCTATTTCAAGACGGTTAAAGATAAAAACCTGTGATTGGAATTAATTTGTTTGACTTTTTTTTTAAATAGCAATTTCTGAATTTTATCAAACTCACATCTGATCAAATATGGTATTTTTTTTGTTAGCATAAACATATATCTATAATCTATAATGCTCTATAATGAAATGGTTTCAGGTTTCATTTAAAATAAGACATTGAAGAAAGATTCAAGAATTTCTGTTTGAGGATGCTCTCTCATCCAATCCTATTCTGTAAAAAATAACGTCAAAAAAGTCAGCTACTGCATTACGATCACATCTCCTTTTCCTCGTTGTTCTGGTTTCTCATGTAAAATCCTACTAAAATATACCAACGGGGTGTGGATACTTTTCCAAAACACTGTAAGCACACATTAAAATGCAATTAATAAACAAAGTTCAATGTGTGTTATATTGAATCTCATTCCCTGATTATCAGTTTGCAGCATCTACAAATTTTATTGAACAGTAGTGCTGTAAATGTGTGTTTTTATACTGTAGAAAGAACTGCTTTCACACTGAATAAATATAATCCAACCTGCTCCCTTAACATTGCTTTCTAGCTAGACCCCCTACCTTTCATCATCAAAGATTACATGATTATAATTTTGGTAAAGTTTTTTGTTTGTTTGTTTTGCTTTGGTGCGCCAGCAGAAAGGTGCATCCTGGTTTCAGAAGCACTGTAGGCAGCGGTAATGGAAAACAGTATAACTATTGTTGCTGGCCTTCAAATCAACATTTCTTTTATATGGGTGTTATTTGCTGATTGGACGTAATGACTCACTTGCTGCTCTACAATAATACCCTGCAAAATCTGCTTGATTTGACCCAAATGCTGTGTTCGTTCTGCTGGGACAGAATTTTGGTATTGTTTAACCAAACATCGGCAAAAAAATTGTGAGGAAGTTTGTTGGGTTCCTCATTGGACCACCATTTTGTACAACTTGGCTTCTTTTGTCTGCACAAAAGATAACTCAAATGTTGCTCTCTATGGTGACAATACTAAATAAAGTTATTCTTTTCAGACCGGCCAAAATGGAAATGGTCAAATTGAGGCATTTCAGTGGACTTTCGGTCTGCTGCCCACTAACTAATACTTGAGACCCTCACTAAAACCAGTTGGTAACACTTTGTTTGAAGGAGTACAAGACTGACATAATATCTGTTATGATCATGAAGCAGTCTTCATGAATGTTTATGACTGTTGTCATTAAGTGTCATTCAGTAAATAATGGCATTTTAATGCAAAGTTGCTTAAAAAGCCATTATAAATGTCATCTTTGCATTAAAAATGTCATTATTGATCAAATGACGCTTCATGACAACAGTCAAGCTGTCATTAAAACTCATCATGACACTCTGCTTCAAATAAAGTGTTAATTATAACGGCCCATTTAAAAAGTTCAAATACCAAAATACCTTTACACAAACTGGTTTTGTTGTCCGTCACTGTTGGTGGATCTCATTTGTACATCAGATTTATGGCTGTACCAGCAACAACAGGTTCAGGCTCTGGACTTTTGTATGAGGAAAAATAACATTATTAATTGCTTTAAAATTTTTAACGTGTTAAATTAATTAATCAAAATTAAGGGACTAAAGTCTCAGCCCTACTTTATATGCATTAATATCCACAGTGGAAAGCACATCAGTTCTACCGTAGGGCTAAGATTCTCATCTTTATCACATTTAGTTCTGCTCTTGGAGGAATAGTTAGCCATTGAAAATAAATGTGCATAGAGTTACATTGAGCTTAGGAATTTCAACTTCCAACGCTTCATTATAGTCTAGAATATTCCACATATTCTCGTTGAAAGAGCTCTAGAATACTGAACTGTGAATGGGGTTATATAGTCTGAGTAAGACTTTACACAAGTCTTATACAAACCTATAAAGTCTGTACACAGTAATGTGTATACTGCTACATGTGAATTTGTTGTTTAGATTTAGCAAATTGTCAGTCTTATTAAGCATTATGAAGTTTTATTAATCTTTTTAATCTCTAAATTGGCTTCAGGTGAATTGCCGTGTGAGGAAGTGTAAAAGTTGTATAGTTTATAGATTATTCTTTGGTAACTTCACCCCATTTTTTGCTAAACATCTTTACCAATATAGTCGGTCAAACAGACCAAACAATCTTGGTCTGTTATAATTTTGGTAAAGTTTTTTGTTTGTTTGTTTTGCAAACAAACAATCTTGGTCTGTTTGGATTGGTTCATATTTGAACCAGGACATTTTACCAAAAGAGCCCAAACTGTGATATTTTTTTTCAAAATAGCTTGAAGAGTGTATTGTTCCCATTACGACATATTTTCTGTGGGATTGAGGATGACTAGAAATATCATCCAGAACACACAGAGGTCATAGTTCACTCTTTGCATAGATCATACAGCCATTGACCGTCAGTCACTCTTGTTTCCACTCATCAGCTCGAGTTTTGTACTTCACTGTTTTGTTTTCGACTCATTCTGTTTATTAAATAAAGTGCATGAGATCATCCAATCACTGTATTGGGATCAGAATCTCAGGTTTGGTCTCAGGTGCCCAAAAAAATTGACTTAAGTCTTGCAGTTGTTCAAATCCAATCTAACAATCCTAATTTGTGTTTCAAAGTTCTTTTAGGCAAAAATGCCTAACAAATGAATTGATTCAAGACTACTAATCACCCTTAATCCTAAAAGACTATGTTTGTAAGAAGAAAAATACTTTTTCACAGGGCTGTAGATCCTAAACCTGTTTACTAGATGTCTGTGATTTCCAGCTATGTTTTGTACTTTAGCAGTTTGCCACCATGCAGCTACAGGTAACTTTGTAGGAGTTTCTCCACTGAACAAATGAAGATGCTGCTCCCCTTCAACTACAGATACTTCCTTCTGGAACTGTTGGAAGTGTTCCAGTTTTATTGTGAAGCTTCCACTAAAAATTGTATGAGAGTAGCAGCTGAAGACCCAATATGTTGTCATACAAAAATGATCACACTCTCTCCTTGTGATTCAAACACTTTTACTTCTCTTACCCTCTTATTTGACGTAGACTAATTCATATTGTGCTGCCTTCATTGGAAGTTATTGGCACCTTTAAAAAAATAAACAAAAAAACCTACTTCCCATTGTTGTTCCCCCACAGACATTTCAGAAGCAGTTCCCAGTAAATACTTTGCCTTTTTAAAACCTATATTTGTAGATATTTTCACAACTGACAGAGGCACACAGCTTGGAGGGTGATTTCAGATGCTGACAGCTTTTAAAAACCAGCAGGGAGGTTAAAAAAAAAATAAAAAAAAGTCAAGTTGTATGCGTTTAGAAAATTTCCCGCCTCTGTCTTTTAATACTGCCCTGCAGCTATTTAGGTGCGCCTGCAAGCCCACAGACAGCAGATGAGTTATTCATTATTTGACCAGGATTTCTTATTCCACAGCTCATATAGTTAGTTGTTTTAGGCCAAGATTGTACATATATATGTAAAAACAAAACAAAGGCTGTCATCTGCCTATGGCTGAGGCAGCTTTCCATGTTACCATAACCTTCTATTTCAGTATGTGGTACTCAGACTCTTTTTGTCATGTAACGGCAGAAAGCTTTGTACAGGATCATGGACTGCAGTATTTTTGTGACTCAAGAAGAACATATTGGAGTCTATTCCCCAAGCATGAATACTATACACAATGTTCCATATTTGTAGCTGTTTTCAAACACCGGTGATCCTGAGAGAAATACTAGATGTATACATGTGGAAAATCAGAAGTATCTGTGTTCAGGGTTTTGCTTCCCATCCATCCATCCATTTTCTTTACACCCTTGTCCCTCAGTGGGGTCAGGAGAGGTGCTGGTGTCTATCTCCAGCTAGCGTTCCGGGTGAGAGGCGGGGTCACCCTGGACAGGTCACCAGTCTATCGCAGGGTTTTGCTTCCCAAATCATCAAAAAAAAAGTACATTCTGTAAGAAGAAAAGACAGGAGATGTTCAAACCTAAATAGACGGAGTTCTCCTTGTTTTGGTTAATTGGCATACATTGAAATGTGAATATTTTTTCAGTCATTGTATTTTTGGGATTGATCACACACAAAGTGATATTTTTCTCCATTTTGATAGTTGCAAATAGTAAGAATCCAAAATTAGCTTCTTTATGAATTCGCATTTTTAATTCAGAAATATGAGCTTACTGAAGAGTACATAGATGCGGTCACTAAAGAAGATGTTGGGATCTTTTAAAGTGCATCCATGTGCAATATGACCCTAACATTTCTGTATCAATGTCCTTTTTTCACTGTTATGTGATCATACATTTGAGCTGTAAGAGGTAAACAGTAGCATACCAGAAAACACTTTAACTGCAGTATATCAATGTCTGTAATGAATCTATATTTTATCATGCATATTCACTTTAATTGATATACTGAAAAAAATGACTTTAATATGAAAGCTTATTTTATTACAATGTCTCCATAAAAAGTTCATTTCAAGTAGCTAAAATCAAGGCCTTAAAAAAGCTCAAATTGAATAAAATAATGTAAGTTGGTCTTAAATATGTTAACCACAGGTCTTAAATTTTGTGTGAGCAGGAGTGTTTAATCTTTTAGCTTTTTCCTCGTGGGATTTCTCTCTCAGGTAGAGCCATATGTAGTGTGAGGAAGAGAAGCACAAAGCTTCTGCCAAGATGCCACAAACACCCCACCCCAAACAAATTTCCCAACTTTTGCTGTCCTTGATTTTAATGTCGCAGGACATCTGTTTGTTTACAGTTATTACATTTTTAAATTTCATTTAAGGTGCATTGAAAAGGTCTTTAAAAGTCTTAAATTTGACTTGCTGAAACCTGAAGCTATCTTGTATTAAGATACATCTGGATAACAGTGAATTTTGACGTTCAGTAGCCCAGTGAGTCGTGACTAGAGGTTGGCTTTGTTTAAGTTACAGGCCTTGCAAGGCGTAATTGTTATCCTGTGTGTTCTAAACATTTCCTTCTGCTGCTGGTGTGTTGCAGAAAACGCCATCTTAGCATTTGGGAACGGATCTGACGTGAAAACAGGTGCCAGTCAGCCTGGGATGTCAAGTCCGGCGACGGACAGCCACAGTCCACACATGGCAACCACTGCCCCGGGCGTCTCCATGGAAACAGAGCAGAACGTTCTGCGAGCACAGATACCTACTCAGGTGAGACGAGACGGAAGAGTGGAAATGTGATGTGCAAGCTTTTCCTAAAGAAGCAACCCGCCGGTGGAGAGGCGCTGGCTTCCATCTGGGTCATACAGCAGCAATTTAACAAACACTCTGCTCTGCAGAGGTCAACAAATTAGTAAATAATCCACCCACCTGGAAAATTATCCTGTAAATCCAGCTGTTCTACGACAGCCCTCAGAGGTTTCTTAGAGAAAATTAGTGGCAAACAGAACACTGTAGAAAGGTCAGGGAGAAGGTCACGGAGAGGTTTGAAGCAAAATGAGACTGGAAAACAATATTCAAGCTTCAAACATCAAACAGAGCTAATAATATTTATTCCTTTATTTGATGATATTAATTTTAATACTCAACAGGATCCCAAATATTCAGCAACGCCAACATCAACCGTCTACAAAACCCTTTTTGTTTTGGTTCTACAATGATTTACATCTTATTTTCCTCCAAAAAATGACTTTCTAAACTTTTGTATGTTTTTAATTCTTGAGGTTTCTCTAAAAAAAAAAAAAAATTATGTGGCCCTCAAGGACCTCCAACTTTTTTGGCCAACAATTTTTTGCCTACGTGACAAAATGTTTGGACAGCACTGGTTTAGATCAAACCATATTCATGCGTTGGAATGGCCCAGTCAAAGTAATTTATTCCAACAGCCTCCTATTCTGATTGGAGCTAAATATGGTTCCCTGAAGTATTGTCTCGGAGAAAACACAAGCTCCACACTTCAGATTTTTATTTCTAAAAAAAAAAAAAAAATTTATCTTCCTGCTTTATTCTGGTCTACCACATATAATCCCATCAAAATGTAAAGAAACATTCAGGGGGAGTTGAGACTTTTACAAGACACTGAAAAATCTTAATTAGTTTCAATTCAAATTTTAAAAAATATTTTATTGATCCCAAATGGAAAACAAATGTTGCAACTCAATTTTTTCAAGATTCTCTAAAGAGGATGGTGAAGGCTTTGGGCAGGAAGGATCTCCTGTAGCAGTCTGTATTACAGCAAATTTGAAGAGGCCTCTGACTTAAGACATGAGTTTTGTTTATATTTTGGACAACTTTCAGCCTGAACAGAGCCATCACTCATACCGCAACTGTTTCATTTTAGTTAGATTTCAGCTAAATAATCAGGGAAGAAAAATTATAAAATGGAGACAACTATTACATTATTAAAGAAGAAAAATGTCTATAACTTATAAAGCGATGTTTGACCTATTTCTCATCATGTTCAAACAAAAAAGCTTAAAAATACACAAAAAAAAATCTAAACCTGCAATGTGTGACCATGTCTAAAACTGGTCAATGTCCATAACAAAGAGTGAATGTCATGATTTAAGACCACACAATAATAAAAAAAATCGTTTTAATGTACAAAACCACTCAAGCTTTAAATATGCAGTATTATTAGGGAGAAATTGGAATAAGAGCATTTTCTGCACGTGAAAGAAAAGTGCTTAAAACACTTTGTAGCTCCAGAGGTCTAAATATGCTGCAGACAACATAATTGACAATCTGCCAACAGATATAAATAAACTTCACAGGCTAAATGTGTAAGTAGGCCATATTTATTTCCAGAGGGAAAAGCTGCAAAAAAAACTAAATAAAAAGTGAAAATTTGGTCTTTTTGCTTTGTGTCCTCAGTGCTGCTCGTCCCACACAGCTGTTCAACTCAATCTGTGACCAGGAACAGAAAATGGCACTTTGCTGAACATACTTTTTTTTTTTAAGCATCAGCTGAGGTTCAAATAAAATATTGCTGTGACTGTGCCAGTCACTGTTAATTAAAACTAAAAATCTGCATCTGTAAACTCATCAAAACATCACAGGAGCTGCTGATTTGTCATCCAGTCTGTCAGCCGCAGCAGACATGGCAACAAAAAAAAGGAAAAAAAAAACACACTGTTAAATTGTCCGACAATTTATCACATTACTAACACAAAGTTTTGAGAGATTTTGGGGATTTTATGGGATAGATCCAGGCAGTTCAGAACGAAGTATCATTTAAAATCCTTAAGAATAATTATGACCTAAGAATTTAGGAGATGAAGCAGAAACAGCAGATTGAATTTCAAAAATATGTCAGTAATGATATAAAGAAAAAGTAGCCTTTTAAAAATAAATCCAAAAGTGGGAGCTTAACAAACAAAACATGATCTTTTTGCTCCAAGGATCCAATAGCAGATGAACAGCTAATGGTCCGTGTCTGAAGCCAGTTGTCAGGTTTCTGCTGAATTCTGTTTTTAATTCTTTCAGACATCGTAAATCTGCTGGATACACTAACTCAAAATAAAAATAAAACTTTAAAAACGCTTTATAGAAAGCCTTAAAATCTAGCTACTGATCAGGAATGATTCTAAATAACATAAGTTGCAGCTTCAAGGGAAAGCAACAAGAGGAAATCTGCAAGCACAATGTTACAGATATTTTAAATTTCTATTTTCATTTTTGTATACATTTGCTAGTTTTATTTTGCTCCCTATGAGTTATATTTTTAAGAATTTGACTCTTTAAATTCATTTATAAGGTCATGAAATGTTTACATGAAAAATAAACAATGAATACATGCAGTAAATGCTCCAAACTTTTAAATCTGGTTTCCCCCAGTGAATTATAAGGCTGGCGGGCCACCAGGCTTACCTTACCCCCCTGACCAGGCTAAGTGATGCCTGTTTATTTTAAATAGGGTATTTTATACAGCAGTAAGAGTGACAGTAAAAATGGATTAAGCTAGGCTTATAGATGATGGATTGAACTGGGTATCAACAAGCTTTGGCTTCACACTTCTGATTTTTGGTAACTTTTTACAAAACGTTACACCTTAATATATTTTAAATAACACAATAACCATATATTTATTTTTTATGAGGTGAGATTCAGAGTTGTTCATAAAAGGACGACAGCCCACGTTTAGGCTAAACATCATAGAGATGTTGGAGATTATCTTACATGATGTCTATTGAAATAAAGTTTAAATCTTTGATCATCATTTAATCAACTCTTCATAAACAACTTTTTATCCCTCATGTCTCTGACTGAGGCCGACCAGAAGTAGCATCTGAATCACAGCCTGAATCATTTCACCTTTTGATTGTATAGTTAATCTGAAATAGGTTTGATCTGCTTTAGTTCAAAGTAATTGACTGGTCAAAATTGGGCCGAATTGTTTAAAGTTAAAGGTAGTTGTTTAAAAAACTATTTTGCATTGGGGGCATTCGTAGTGCATCTGAAAGTCATTTTATTAAACCTCAAATTGCCCCATTGATGCTTTCCCAAACAGAAAAAAATGTTTCATTGTTCATATTCTGCTTTTTAGCGAATCTCTGCATAGCTTGAAAAAAATCAGTTCAGCTTTAAAAACTTTAACTGCATGTTAGATTTTGAGCAAATGAAAAGTGGTCCAGATTTATTAAAAGCTGAATTACAAATGACAAATTAATCAATCTTTGATTGTAATTTCTTTGTTTCCGGTATTAAACAGGGTCTCCTCTTTAACTCAGGCATTTACGCCCATAATTATGTATTATTTAGACTTTTGTTAAAAAACATTGTTGCTATCATAACTGTCCAAAAAGTAAAAAAGGTTTCAAGCTGATGCACAATTAGCTTTTTCAAACATAGCATGTTGCATTTAGTTGCTTTAGTGATGACAAACATTGTGTCTCATACTCGTCACAAACTGCACCTTTTTCTGTCAGTGGGTTGTGTTGTGTAAGGCCAGAAGCTCCAACTTTACGGTACCATTGTCTTCTGGACCTACAACCAAAGGGGGCCCAGGAAGGGCGTACGGGTCGGTTGTATGGACCACTTTTACAATAGAAACAGATAAAATAGAGTACTGAACAGAACCATCCTGTCCCACTCAGGGGAAACAAGGCATCAGTCCTCCTGTCTGCTTCACTAACGCTCTCTTTGCCTAGCCTGTGAGTCTAGGACATTACTTTTCATTTGTAAAAATGTTGGAAACATTTTATCTCACAATTAAGTAGTACTCTGAGTCAAATTAAATCCAGACAGAATACATTCAAGCTTGTCTGTATTATGATGAAAGTATAGAAAACCTCTAGGGCAGGCGTCTTCCGATCCAGGACTCATGGCTAGTGTCCTACAGCTTTCAGATGTGTCTCTGCTTCAACTCACCAGAGTCAAATTATGAGGTCAATAGCAGGACTCTGGAGAGCTTTAGTGACCCGAGTAGGTCATTCAGCCATTTGATTTAGACATGTGGACAAGGGACATGTCTAAACGTTGCAGGATATTGGCCCTTGAGGCCTGGATTTGAGGGCCCCTCCTCTGAAAGTGCCAATATGATTGTGAGGGAGGGTAAAAACATAAACCCAAAAACAATACCAGAAATCACCACCCGTGTGCTTTCTTTCAGGTAAATGGGAATGACAGATTGTGGGGCGACGAGAGAGACTCCACTCTTCCCTCTCCGGGCCTTTTGGATCACGGTCCTGAGCCCGTCCATCTCTCCATGCTGCTCATCCTGGGCTGGCCCATCCTGGTGCTGCTCTCCCAGCCATAGGAAGCGTCCCTTTAATGACCTTTATGGACTGCGCTGCTCAGAGCCGACAGGGAGGAGGGTTGGGGTGCGAGAGAGAAACGGCCAATCCCGAGTGTCCGATGACGGTGTGGGGGGAGAAGAGCGAGCTCTGTCCTGCCCCACTCCCCTCTCCCTGTCACACACCAGAATCCCACCTAATCTTTTTGTGAATCATGACTCAGAGTCGATGTGTTGTGGAGGAAGCGTCATTAACAGGACCACAGGAGAGGGTGTCACCACTGCACCACAGAGTTGGGGGGGGGAAGGTTCCACGCATCATTCCCTGCTGCACACCAGCCCAACTTTTACGGAAAAAAAAAACCACACACACACACACACACACACACACACAGACAGACTTCGCTCAGCTTCGGGTTCGGAAAGTGTACAGTGAAGAGACACTGAGGATGCAGTGACCGAAAACATTACAAAATATATATAAAATAAGACAAATAAATGATTTTCTTTGTTCTTGAACATTCCTTGATGTAAAAAAGAAGACATTCAATGTAAGAGACTCTTCTCTCAGACAACATCTTACACGAGATTTAAGGTGGAATGTGTGTGTTTGTCCTCATGCGGCACTCCACCCTTTTAGCTTCGCTCCTTATTTTTGATGCCACATATTTTGTTTTAAAGAGCTGTTACCAGAAATGTTAGCTAGAAGCACATGTTATAGCCCGAGTCAAACAACAGTGAGATTCTTTGACTGTCTGTGGTCGTGTTTTGAGTTGAAGGTCGAAGAGTTCAGTTCCAAGAACAATGAAAATGTTTACCTAAGATTATGATAAAGTTAAACAAAATTAAGATCTGCCTGTATTTAATACTGTTAATTGAGGACCAACTGTCTGATTTTTTTTAAAGAGTCTTATTCAAAGTCTTAAGACTAGGAAGAAAACTAGAAGTAATGACATTTTGTTCTGATGGATCAGAACCAGGCTGCAAGCTGTGGTTAAAAGCTTTGAAAAGAACTAACAGGAGTGATAAACAAAATAGAGAAGGTACCTTTAAAGTAACATTTCTCGTCTATTGATCAAAAGGGTAAAACTGTTGACTTAAAAAGTGTTGATCTGCATCTCAATCAGGCTTTCACATGGTGCCTGATAGCAAAGGCGAAAAGGTTTTCAGGATTGCTGAGATGAACAAGCAGTTCATCTTGAATTTCTTAATGAGATGTAATAATCAAGGGACAAAAACTGTTAGTAAGGTCAAAAGGAGGTGGGAGGGATTACTTGTTCTGAGCCAAAGGATCCATTAGAATGTCCACAAAAACACAAGTGGTTTCTCAACCCATCCTTAGGTCCGATGGTTGGCCAAGTGGATCCCTCTTTGTCCACAGATAGCTACAGCTCTACTACTGCCATCAGACAAAGTACGTCTCTAAGGAGTACAACGTCCATCTTGGACCAT
This sequence comes from Poecilia picta, assembly GCA_033032245.1. Lineage (NCBI taxonomy): Eukaryota > Metazoa > Chordata > Actinopteri > Cyprinodontiformes > Poeciliidae > Poecilia > Poecilia picta. The sequence goes on from CM065374.1 coordinate 23,740,068, forward strand.
CCAACACGTTCTGGTCTAAATCCCATTAAGAAGATTGGGGAAGGCAAAAAAGATTTATAAAAATGAATGTCAGTTCCAGAACAATAATTGGTTCCCTTTGTGAAGTGACCTTCGACACATGGAGCAATTTACTGGAAACATATCAAGCACGCCAAATATGGGAAATTAATTACTAGGATCTGTGGGGTTACTTGCTGTTTAGAACGTTGACAAAGTTCTGTTTTGGTTTTTTGAGGTTATGGACTTAAATCCTTAAGCTTACTGCAGTTATTTGATGTATCTATTTAATCTTGCTCCTGTTTCTTCTTTTTGCATTTTGAAGCTCAACTTTCAATCTGGTAATGATCCGATGGAGTAAATGTGAATACTTAGAACTTTTTTCAGTTTTATTTCTTTGATAAAAAGTGTATGAGTAGATGCCCCCTTACGTAAATTTTTTAATACCTCGTTTTGGAAGGGAACTCTTCACACATTATTCATTCATGAAGCTTTAAATGTGAGGATTTTCGGTCTGTTTCTTTTCTGATATATATATATATATTAAAAAAAACAATCAAGTAATTTTTTTCTGTGAAGCAGTAAGAGATTGAGACAAGTTTATATTTTATAAATGTATGTGGACTTTGTCGCGAAGACAACAGATATCTATAAAAAGAGTTTGTGAGCCATTTTGCTATGGAACCAGTGGGATACGGACCGGGGGCTCCAGGTGAAGACGCCCCCCACTGTCCGTGAAATGGAAGTGGTGACCCGCGTCTCCCGCCGCTCCCCTCTAGAGTCTTTGCTCAACGTGGGACATCGGAAGATATTTACCGTACAATAAAAAGACACAGATCTGCTTTTTGGAGTGGACATTTCCATCAAGCATCCTGAGTGGGAGTTTTTGGGCAAACTTTCCGCTCTGACCGACCATTGAATTCAGTGTAATACTGTGAATTGTCAAATGATGTTAGCAAAAGGCTGAAAATGGCTGCCGTTAGACCTGATCGAGCTCAAGCTGAGAAAAACCAAACTGTTCGTTCCTGATGACGTCATAACAGCACAAAACGTTTTTGTTCTCACGAGTTCTATGAGATGTGATGCTCCGTGTCGCCCATGTTTTCTTTTTTTTTTCTAAACAAGACCAGAAACGTGTTTTACAAAAGGAATTAAAGCAATTCAACATGTAAACTGTTGTCTTAAAGGGGCATTTCACTCATGTAGTCTGGTACCTGTTTTTATTGCTGTTGCTTCACTACACAAGATTACACAAGATTTTAGCACACTTCATTAGTACAATGCTATAAAAAAACAACCTTACAGGACATGAACAGAGAACGGAACAATTAGGTTTAAGTAAGTTAAATTTCAGTCTCTTCACATAAAAATCATATCAAATTCAAATAAATTATACACAAATTGTAAAAACTGAGCTCATATGAATACTTTTGCAAGGCAAATAGGGGCAACACAAATACAAATTTATAGTCAGTTTTAAAAATAGTATTGAAAGACGACAGGTAGAGAAAAACAGAAGCACACTGAACCTTTACACTGAAGTGAAAGGTTCAGTGTATCATGGATGTTCAGTCACAAAAAGAGCAAAAATGACGCAAAACATGTTTTGACAGCAGGATACTCTGACTGTGGAAAACATACCACAAACTAATAGACAGAGGTCTTTTTTTAGAACAAGAAAACAAAAATATGCAATTTCTTAGTTTTGCTGAAAGCCGCATTCCTGAGACAAACACCTGCTCAAATCTAATCTGGCAAATTAAGAGTGTTTAAGAAGAGCATTTGGAGAGCTGAGGAAAAGTCTGGAGCTGACTGAAATTAAAACATGGCCACAACAACTTGTTATTTAAAACTGTGGAAAAGATTCTAAAACTCGTTCAAAAAGTAAAATCAGCACGAAGTGTGGCGGAAGGTGTAGGTAGTTTCAGTCAGCAAGTACAAATAAAAAAAGTCGCCTGGAGGTCAAAGGACAAAGCAAAACATGAAGGAAAGAATAAACAGGAACAGAAATCATTTGAAGAAACCGAATGGTGAAAATGAAGTTTTAAACAGAAGATTTAGAGGTAAACTGTCATTCGTGAGGGTCAGGAAACAAGGCATTCTGAGCTATGGAACATTATATTGCCGATAACATGGGGATCCATGTGAGCTAAATGACCAGGACAGACAGCATTCACTACCAATCAATTGTGGGCTCTGATTTTAGTTTTCTTCTTTCAATATGGTTTGGTGATGGCAAAGTCCTTTTTTAAATAGAGATAATGCATCTTTTCACTGAATGCAAAAAGTTTATTCAGAAATTTAAAAATGCTTCATTAATCCCAAAGGGAAATCAGATGTTTTTACTAGAGACGCAATTGTTTCAAATAATAAATTATATATATATATATATATATATATATATATATATATATATATATATATATACACAGTCCAGTCACATTAATGTGACCACCACGTACTTTCCACTTCAGAGTTAAATAACCAATCACAGAAGGCAGGTGGCAGCACAGTGCAGTTGAGCGTATATAAAGGGTGTGTGTGGGCTTCGAAAACATTTCAATCGTTGGCGTAATGCAGAAACGAAGCGATTTATCCGACGTCCAAAAGGGCATGATCATTGGCTTTCGGGCCAAGGGTGGAAGCATTTCCGAAACGGCTGAGTTTGTGAACTGTTCGCGTGCCGCCGTGGTAAAAGTGTACCGTGCATGGCAAAATGGGACTGTCCAAAATCAACGACGTGGCAAATGTGGTGCACCACGGGCCATAGATGACAGAGGCGAACGACGGTTGCGGAGATGCGTTCGGGCAGATAGACGGGCTACCGTTGAGCAACTGACCACTAAAATGAACCAAGGGGCTACCACAAGTGTCTCCCAAACCACTATTCAGCGAACATTGCTGCGTCTGGGCCTCCGAAGCGGACGCCTGGTTCGTGCACCTATGCTGACTGGTGTTCATCGACGACGAAGGCTAGAATTTGCACGCCAGTACAGCAGCTGGACGTCCACTGAGTGGCGACAGGTAGCGTTTTCAGATGAATCGCGTTTTATGCTCCATCGGACAGATGGACGTTGGCGTATAAGGCGTGAAACCTCTGAAAGGAACCACCCTGCAACCATTGCAGGAACGGTCCAAGCTGGAGGCGGGAGCATTATGGTCTGGGGAATGTTTTCCTGGCATTCTCTGGGTTCACTGATTATTGTGGAAGGCACGATGGATCAATACAAGTACGCATCTGTCCTTGCGGACCATGTCCACCCCTACATGCGCATTGTTTTTCCTCAGGATGATGGCATCTTCCAGCAGGACAATGCGAGGTGCCATACAGCTGCCAGTGTACGTGCGTGGTTCGAAGAGCACCAGGATGAGTTTACCGTCCTCCCCTGGCCAGCAAACTCACCTGACTTAAACCCAATCGAGCATCTGTGGGACCATCTCGATCGAGTTGTTCGCGCCATGGATCCTCAACCGCGTAATCTAGCGCAGCTGGCCACGGCATTAGAGTCGGCATGGCTCAACATCCCAGAGAAGACCTTCAGGGACCTAAGTGACTCTCTTCCTGCACGTCTCGTAGCAGTTCGCTCTGCGAAAGGTGGTTATTCTGGCTTTTGACAGATGGTCACATTAATGTGACTGGACTGTGTATTATATTATATATATATATATATATATATATATATATATATATATATATATAATAATATATATATAATATATAATTTGTAATTTCTAGTCCTGGCGATTCAAAATCGACTGAAAATGCTTAAAAATCCATTTAAGTCTACTTAATATTTTTTGTAAATTTATATTTTTAAAAACAGACTGACAACCTGTCCAGGGTGACCCCGCCTCTCACCTGGAACGTTAGCTTGAGATAGGCACCAGCAACCCTCCCGACCCCACTAAGGGACAAGGTGTATAGAAAATGGATGGATGGATATTTTATAAAATTCTATTATTTTTTTTATTTAATAAAAATCCAAGCAACTAAGCTAGCCTAATACTGCTAATTTAAGTCACAGAATATTAAGCACAAGCCATATTTTTTTACATATGAACTGATAAAATTTGGTTTAGCATGGATCCTTACAGAATTGTTTAAAATAGTAAATGTTCTTTGGTTACGCAGTCTTTTCCTCTAGTCAGTCAGATAATTAAACCCAAATCTCTAGAAATATTGGTGGTTTCTGAATTAAAAATAATTTTTGAATCAAACCATGACCACCAAAAATCACGAAACAAATCACCAGACACTCATACATGGTTCCTCAGGAAGAAGGGCCTCCTGTAGCAGTTTGGGTTACAGCGGGATTTGTACAGACCTCTGACTGAAGTCTTAACAGTCTGATGAGTAGTCATTCTGGACCAATGGATGACCTCAGATAAAATCCCATATATTCCACTGAGGTCTATGATTGTAATTTGACAAAATATGGCGCAAAGTGCTGCAACATTTACACCTTGGATAATACTAACGATTCTCCCCCCCTACAGGTTACAGCTTTAATGTTTTGGAATTGCTTAAGAGTTGCTCTTTGAACAGAAACATTGTGGCTTCTGACACTCCTGATGAGCAACTGTGAAATTAAAATATTCACAAAATTGCTTCAGGTTTTATTACTTAGTAAACAAAACAATTTAAAAAAAAACAAGCCTGAAACTAACTTGTTGCAATCAAAAAAAAAAAAAAAAGAAAAAAATCACTGCATCATTATCTCATCCCCGTTGCTTGTTTTGGAATAGAGAAACAAAAAAAGAAAAAATGGCCCAGGGGAACCTCGTTACAAATTGAAACTCTTGCAGAGTGTGTGTCACCTGCGCTTTGCATATGGTGGCTCTAATTGCCGCCAGTCTGCAGGTTTTGGGTCAGCAGCTATGTGGGACAGACCTCCTGCTGTTCCAAATACTGTAGCTGTTTGCTGCAGGCTGACAGGAAGCTGAAATCCCACCAACAGGGAGGGAGCCGCGTGCGGCACCACGTCTCACTCCGACACCACAGCACGTCTACACAGAACGCTCTCTTGCAACTCCAGCTCCCAGCGACAACTTATTCAATTTCAGCAGTTGAAAAAAAAAGGAAAGTGTTATTCTCATACTAGAATTTATTAAAACTATTCAAATTCCGTTCCATTTTATTATTTGTATAGTTTAAGAATGTTCTTCCCTGGTCCTAAATCATAAAGCTCCATTTATCGAGTTTGTTAATGTTCTAATCATTAATCTAATTTATGAATATCAGTAACTCCTGCAGCAGCACTAATCATTTACTGGACCTCTACAAAATGTTTGTTTCTCATCATGTGTGTTTTGCCAGATTAAAATTCTTAAATGACAGCAGGAACAGATGTTTAAATGATGAACCAGGATGAAGTGGAAACAAAATGCCTTGAAGCAGAGCAGTGACACGACGTTGTATATTGAACACCGTAATCAGGGAGCCTTAAAACGTATAACATTATGAATGAAGGTCAAACTATATTAATTAAACACTGTAGTTCAAATGCAGCAAACATTAACATTTGGGTTTTTTCACAGGTTTGAACAAAATGAAAATTAAAATGCATTCAACTTCATCTTATCTAAAATATCTTCCATTCACCTTCTCTCCCTCTACTTCAGGCCATCATCTCTAGTTTTACTTCACCACAGCAGCGCAGCAAGACAGACAAGACCTGGAGATGTTGGGTTCTCAGAATAAAGTAGTTTTTAATGTTTCATGATATTTTAATTCATTTCTGATTATGGTTATGGCAAATATGAGCATGTAGGAAATTCTGCTATAATTGAAAAACATTTGTGATCAAATTATAAAACATTTATATGTATTATTACATTTTTTAAGTCTATTCTATCAAGGAGGCATGTACACATTTACTCTGACAGACAAAGCAGAAATGTGCTGGTTTTAGCAAACACTGCCTCCTCAGAGTTAAGTAGCTCCACATGCTAGCATGACTTTAGCATTAGCACCGATGCTAAGCTAGCCAAGGCTGATTAAAATCTAAAATTCTCGCTCCAACATAGACGTTGTCAACCACAAGCCATGTGATACTTTATAATTGTTGCAGAGTCAATATGCTCAGTAATGAAACATTATTTATGGCCATATGACACCCAACAAGCTCCAGGCACTTAAAGCCTTTGCCAGACAGACTTCACACACATATAAACACAAATTAAAATGTTCAAAAGCCGAATGACTCGTCCAAATGAAAGGAAGCCTTTCCAGTGTGAGAAACCAAGAACTGCCGTCTCACACACAAATCACAGAACGATACAATAAATCAAGTAATTAATTCCAAGGCAAAGCATGACTCAAAATTATGGCAATAAATTGTTCACTGACAATCACCAAAGCAGAAAGCAAACCAGTTCAGCTCAAATGTTAGACTGAAGATAACCATGTCATTACACAACACAGCTCAGTGCAGGTTACATTAAAACAGCCACTAATGAGCTGGGCAACTTCAAACACTGCAAGAGCCAATTACTGTCTTATGCTGCGTTCCAGTTGTACTCAGAACTGGGAAATTCCAACTTCTCAGTCAAAAATAAAAGACTGGTCCGGCCTCAGAAGTCAGATTTCCCACTGGGAAACGGGGAGCAACTCCAACTACCCGCAGTTATGACGTGAACTTCGCGTTTCAATATGGCCGATCCTCATAACAACAGCAGTAGGATGTGATGGAAAAAGAGTCTTTTAAAGTGATCTACAAACAATGTTACATGCAACTCTAAACTGAACAAATTAAAGTTGATGTTTGCTTATGGAAATACTGCAAACAACATTTAAGGGCGACGCCATGATGAAATTCTCTCATTTCCCATTTCCTACTTCCCAGGTAACCGGAACACGGCATTTAACCAATCAGCAGCATCAAACCATAATATGATGTTGTCCAAACTGCATATCAAATAAGCAGAATATATTCATTATCTGGGCACACAATCCGACTGAACTCACAGAAAACAAAATGGCGCCTTTAGAAGTTCTTCTTTCTTGTTTTTTCCTTGAAAGGGTTAAAGTCCTCAAAGTCTTGCTCCCGCACGAGCTCGGGCTCAACAGCCATCAAGAACATTCCAGAAAGCCTTTTTCAACTATTTATTTGTTAATTTCAGTTCTAGAAAAGTCTCCTCTCCCTCACAGTTTCTGAATGGCTGGATTTCATTTGAGTAGAATTTCCTCCCGGATGTTTTCTGTAATTGGTGGTGCTGGGTCTTCATGAAGGTACTCGCTGCTTCCAAAGAGCCCGAGGAGGCGCCATTACCTTGTCCTGTTTGTTCAACTGCGTCATTTCTTCCTTGCTAAAGTTAGCCATCGTTAGCTCCTGCTGAGCATAGCTAGCAGAGGGCGACGCTTCGAAGGTAACGTTGGCTAGTTAGTTATTGATGATTTTTTTAAATATTGCAGCAGCTTTTTTCTCTTGGCAGTTAGTTCTGTTGGGATTTCGGTTGCTACTACTGTCCATTTTCTGCCAATACAAAATTTTCCACTCATAAATACAGCCTATCTAAACATGAATCACTAACCATATTATACCTTTTCAAACTATTTGGATATCTGATCTTGCATCGCCACACTAGAAACCACCTGCTCTCTGCCTCACCCACCGTTATCAATCACCGTTATCTACATGATGCCCCCCTCCTGCTCATAATTATCGCTGTCAAGCCAACATACTGACATAAAAGAGAATGTCATGAGTTAATTTTTAATAACTTTTGTTAAAATTAGATTTTGAAAATTGAGAGCAATGTAGCTGCAAATAAATAAAAAAAAATTGCTGCAGAAATTGCCCCTAACCAGGCAAAAACATCAGTACATTTTTTGAAGAGGCAAGTATAATAAATAAATAACCAAGTGTACATATTTTAAAAAAAAATACACAAATTCTTTAAATTTTGAGAGATGACTTCACTGAAAAATCTTTTCAACCTGCAGAGTTATTATGCTTCCAGTTCTTGAATATAATCATTTTGAATTAAAAAAATTTAACTATTTAAAATCCTTTAGTTCATCTATGCAGAGACCAACATGTTTAGCACCGAGACCCTATTATTGTTGGGCTTGAAAAGCTTTGCTGTTTTTTTTAGCACTTGTAAGCAACATTTTTTGATGCAAAATTACCCCCCAGCTAGTGGGAAAGAAATTTGACATCATAACTTAACACCTGGTCTCTTTAAGAAACTCCGCCTTCAGGAAGTCATCACAATATGGCTCCTTTATCAAAACCTTTAGCAACGTTTTACCAGCATTGCACTTGTCAGCACTGCTAAGTATGTTCATTTCCACCAGGTGTTTGCTACTTGCTTCTGGCTAGTCTGAAGGAGTTGAGTGGGGAAATCTTGGGGAGTGATGCTCTGTGAGGTGGAATTCGGGAACCTGGAAACGGCATGTTTTACAATTGTGGTCATGTGGTAAATATTGTCATGTTACGTTTATCTTGAGAAAACATTTTGTGTTGGGAGTAATAGAACTGAACCATTTTCTTTGCAAAAAAACCTCCCATGACACCCATGCTTAACTTTCCTTTCCACTTCACAACTACATACATCTTACTACATGTTCATCTGTCATGTAAAATCCCAATAAAACAAAATTAAGTCTGTTGTATAGTTACACATTTGAAAAGGTTCAAGGGATAGTATAAATACTTTTGTTAGCCACAAAATGTATTCACATCTTAAAAATAAACATAATTATAGTATGAACAAATAAAATGCGAACTTGCAATAAATATCTATCTGCTTGAAGACGCATTAAACTGAACAGCCAGTCTCCCTGAAGCTCATATGGGTAATTATTCCAGCTGCACAATGGGCTGGTTTCTCTGAGAAGCAACATTGGGAAGAAAAAAAGAGAATATTAATTACATTTTCTATAAGCTGCTGGTCTGGAGGGAACTTTCCTTTTTTCACACAGAGCTGGTGTTTTTGTAATTAAATGGCCAATACAGAACAGCAGTTTAATCTCCAGTGTGAAGCAGAATGTCAATTATTTTACTCATAATGCTAGCAAGCATTATGAAACATAGAAAAATCTATAAAACTGTATTCTAGCAGTTAAAAAAACACTAAAAACATTAAATAATGCTTTAATTTGTTAAAGGGGAAAAAAAAGCTTTCCAAACCAACCTGGCTCTAAGTGAAAAAGAAGTTGCCCCTTATGTGAAATCATGACACATAATTTTGTTGTAGCGTCCTGGTTGAAAAGATGGTCTCTTTGGGTGCGTTCACATTGCAGCCTGAAGTGACCCAATTCCGATTTTTTTGACATAATGCGACCTGTATCCGATCTTTTCATGGCAGTGTGAACAGCTCAGGTCAGATTCTTTTTTGAATGTGACCCATATCCGATACGTATCCGATTCAAATGCGACCGTAACGTTCAGGTCGCATCCATCCGAACTGAACGTCACAGATTCTCAACAAAACTCACTATTCTGTATCCTGATACGCGCAAGTAGCCACAGTTGGGAAAATATATACATCGCTGTCTGTCAGTCCTGTAACGTTAAAAGGTTCACTTTCTGTATCAACTTTATTAAAACAGTATTTAAGTGTTAGCCGTTACTAGTCATTGTCAATTTACCATTCTCCAACTGTATTTAAAGGAACCAGCCTCCTATCGGAGAGTAAGCCACTTAGCAGCAGCTTTAGCCACAGTTAGGAAACGTAAACACCGCTGCCTGTCAGTGCTGTGTTGTTAGGTTTCACTAAAATCACTTACATCTTCCAACACTGTGTACCGGTCCACATTCTCGGGGGAGAAAGACTCACCTGGTATAAATTAAATTTTTAGCTATTGGAGTAACGCTTAAGAGAAATTTATTTAATCAAAGAATATCGTGAATATGTGTGTAGGGCTGCACTGACTGTAGTTTTCTGGCCAGTTACTGATCTTTAGAAAGCCTGACCTGCCGATTTTGAGTTTGGCTGGTATTAATTTTTTTTTGTCCGAATGTTACTAAATAAAGAAAGAAAGTCACTGAGTTACCAACAGTAGGGTGAATATAGTTAACTGTAAACTTGCAGACCTGACCTGGTTGGTCTGTCAGTCACACCTCTCACTGCAAAGCGGACGAGGACAGAGGCTGATCTTTAACCTTTGCTGAAGATAAGATCAGGGGATAAGATGGGCTTCACATGGAAGTATCGGCCAATCACAATCCCCCAAAATTAAGGAAATTAGCACCCAGAAATCAACTGGTCAATAAATCAGTTGGCTAATAAATGTATCATGTATATAATGTAAACAACACTGCCAGAGATGCAATAAGTTTATAGCAGGTGTGTGAATGATCTAATGATCAGACTGCTGATTGCATCCAGTCCATTGTTAGCAGAACTAGGGGGCCACAAAACCACATTTTGCTTAGGGCCCCATGGTGATTTGGGTCGTCTTTGCTCTTAATTAGAAGCTGACAACATGAAGTCAATGGAAATACCTCAAAACTTAAATTACACAGCAGGAAAATAATCTGAAGCAAGCTAAAAGAAATGTTGACTACCTTTGTCCGAGTCTAGATTTTAACGTGATTAACACACCAAGCTTGAAAATGTTAGGAAAATAAAATAAAAAAATGGATCTCCATCTTTTCCACTCGATCTAACTGTTACAACCCATTTTTATCCGGACCCTTTCAAGGATTTTTTATTTATTTATTTTTCCGTCATGCTGAGTTCTTTGAACAAATTCTGCCCTTCACGTTCACCTGCCTCCTTCGTCCCGTCTGGGTTTGGGTCAGCCTTCACGTGAACAAATTGCGTGTGGTGACGGGTTCAAGGGCGGAGAAGACAAGTGGGTGAAGAACGAACCACGAGAACGGCTGAATGACAAAATACATGACAAAGGCAGGATTGATGCTGATGGGAGGAAAGGGAGCGGAGTCTTACAAAATGATTCATTCAGCTTGTAACTCGCATGGATTTGTTAGAGGATTTCACTCGATGTTCCAGGATAAAGTAGGGCAGAATTGTATGGTGACGGACAAAATATAATGAATGTTCTTTTCAGAAATAAGAATCTGAACACACTGGCATGGATTTCTATCCAAAACTTTTACTCTTCAGTGGCTTAATAAAATCAGTGGGAACAACTCGATAAGTTTTCACAGCTAAACAGAAATGAAACTGAAGAAATTATCTTTGGACATAAAGAGGAATGACCTAGAGTCAGCACAGAGCTTCAGTTGTTATAGCTAGAAACCAGAGACCAGGGCTGACATCTGGGTGTAGTGATGGACTCAGACCTGACCATTCAGAGACACATAAAGACAGTCATAAAGTCAGCCTTCTATCACCTGAAGAACATTTCCTGGATTAAAGGACTAAGGTCTCAGCAAGTTCTAGAGAAACTCATCCGTGAGTTTCTCTTCATCCGCATTGATTACTGCAACACCGTCTTCACATATGGAACAAATTGCCAGAAAACTTCAAAACAGCGGAAACACTGAGTTCTTTTAAGTCAAGCCTAAAACCCCACCTGATTAGAGTTATTTTCAATTTGCAATAACTTGAACATTCATCAATTTAATGTATATTTGATGATGACTAGTCATTGTCTTACAATGTCATTGTAAGACTGCCATTTGACAAATGCAAAGGTTATTGGTTATTTCATAATTGGTTACTGTATTGTTTTCATCACATAAAGCACCTTGAACTGCTTTACTAACAAGTCCAGGAAAAAAAATAATGAGGGAGAGGGAATAGCACAGCTACGCTAGCTTGACTTTGACAATCTTAACATATAGATGTGCTGCAGAATTTGCTATGATTTGGTGACCAACACACCAATTCTGTGACAGATCATCAGTAGAATAATTAGTAATTAGCTAAGCAAGTCAACCTATCACAGCAATCATTCATAGGAAGTGAGAAAAAAGTAGAATAAAAGTGGTTTTGGGTTCATCTTCAACTGTTTGTTATTTTCCCTTTGCGGTGGCGCACTGCACTTAATTAGTAATACCTAGTAAAAGAATCAACTTTTTACCCTCCAGCTTTTTGTGCATGCACAAAATTTCTGGGTGTAAACAACAATGTGGAACGTGTGTGTACCAATAAACTTGACTTAGACTTATAACAAGGGTCATTTTACAGTAATATGACTGTAAAATGTGTCATATTACAGTCATTCGTGCAACATCATATCAAATCATATCATTGCAAACGGAATGGACTGCCTCTATACTATATTTGGTAAGCTATAATATGATGCAATGCATGAAAACTCTGCCTTCCAGTAACATATTAGGCGACGAAGACAGAGACAGGGAAGCTGGTTGAGTTGAAGGGAAGACGAATGATCCTAAACACAGGAAAAACCTTGAAAAAAAAAACGCTGTCAGAGGCTGGAAAAGACTCCAGACTGGGTTGGTGTTTCACTTTCCGCCTGGACGACGACTCTGCACAACGGAATAGTTCCGATCTAAGAATAATTTTGAATGAAAACGGCCTATAGTCAAAGTCCAGACCTAATCAAAGTACAATTCTGCTGTAAGACTTGAAAATCGATGTTTATAGGCATTCTCCATCCAATCTGACTGAATCTGAGAAATTTTTACAAAGAAGAAAGTGCAAAATCTTTAGTGTTTAGAAGTCAAGAATCGTATTTTCCTTCCACTTCAGAAGTATGGATTACTTTGAGTTGCTCTATCACATAAAATGTGGATAACCTGCGCAGTAAACACTGGCTGTCGAGAACATAAAAGGGAGAAGGAAGGAGTAAGAGTGAGGCGACACACTGAGCACTGACACACTGACCTTCCATAAGTTACAAAAAGAAGTGAGAGGAAGGAAAGTGAAAGAAGGCCGGAATAGAGGAGTAGAGATGAAAAGAGAAGACCAAAGGAAAGAGAAATTCAGAGGGGACTGGGTTTGGTGGGGGTAGCAGAGCAAAGGAACTAAAGGTGTTGAAAAGATTGTAGGATTCTGAGGAAAGTAAAGGGGGAAAAAGTGAGAGATTATGAAATTAGAAAGGAAAACGGGTGAGGGAGAAAAAGGAGGAAGAAGCAAGCAGAGCAAGTGACAGAGAGAAACAAAGGGAGACATGAAGTGAGGGAGAAGGAAGGAGACGTGTCAGACGGAGAGATTAAAGGGAGAGGTGGAATGAAAGAGTGAAGGGGGGGATGACTGCTGATGAATAACGGGGGGAGAGAACAGCGGAGCAGCGACGCTCAGCCTCTCCCGCTTCGCCGGAGGCCCCGCAAAAACATCAAGCGCCGCATTAAAAATAGCAGCGATCATTTGAAAACAGGCCCGAGGAAAAACGTATTTACAAATAATTACTCCCAACATTTGTTTCATCCCACTTGGAGGAGCGGGGCGTGTGCGACAATGTGACAGTTGAACACGGTGGGGGGAAGAAACGCCACCTTTCTTTCCAAGCAGCCGTTTTAACTCAGAGGGCGCCGCGCGACACCTGCTGCGGCGATTGACACTGAGCCTCGTTCAGACAATTATCGTCATCCGCCTTGTTTATGGATGTGCGCAGCGTGACTCCGGGACATTTAGGAAACTTTTTTTTGTTTTGTTTTGTTTTTACCAAACGTTTCTCGGTTTTGACATGAATCATAAATGGAAATTTAAGCGGATCATGACATCCTGACCTGCAGCTACACCTAAAATAAGTCAAACCTGGGGCGTCGCGACTTGCGAGGCGGAGTCGTTAGCTTAGCTTAGCTTAGCTTAGCGCAGGGCAGGTGCCTCGTGCACGGAGGATACGGGCTCCGAACAGCAGCCCCGAGTTCAAGTCCTGTCGGTCATTACCTCCTTCCTTGGGGGTCACTAGTGCCTACAAAATTATTTTTTTCAAAAGTTGTTCAACACCGTTTCAAACATGATTGAGTCCTACATCCTTGGTGTAAAAGGCTGAAATGACCAACCCTGCATAGCGTCTCGTGACGCAGTGGTTCCCCGGTGCCCCCTGCTCCTGTCCTCAGCCCCCTTGCCGCATATCTCTGCCCCCTTCCGGTCGGGTTCCTTTCTAAAAAAAAAAACTGTTCAACCTTGTGTCAAATATATGCTATTAACAAGACAGACAGATTTTTAAGTCTGAAATGATCAAAATTAGTCAATACTGAGGCGTCGCGATGTAGTTTATCGCTGGCGCCTCGTAAACAAAGGCCACCGACCTCCACGCAGCAGTTTCGGCCTCAGGTGCCGAGCATCTTGGTGAGGACAGCTGCTTGGTGAGAAGGTGTTCCAGGCACGTCCCACTGGGACAAGACCCTGAGAAAGACCCGGGGACACTTCAGGGACAGTCTTTGGTCTGGGATTCCCCCAGAGGAGCTGGTCCGAGGGAAGTTTGGGCTTTTCTGTTTCACCACATAACCCCATCCTGAATGAAGCAGAAAATAAAGGAAGGATGGAAGGATTTTAATTGGCTTCAGTCTTAATAACCACCAAATGACAATGGTTTAAATATTCATAAAATCATCTCTTTATGAGCTTGGAGTTGTTTGAAATGCTAGAAGTTGTCCATTAAAGTAAAGCGTTATCTACTGCAACCCCAGATCAGTCGGCAGAGTCCCTCACATCTAATATCTTTAACTATCCCCTTAAATATGAAACCCAGACAGAAGGACACAGAGCAGTGGGTGAAATTTTCACATTTAATAATAGACAAAATGTTCTGTCATTCTTTTATGTACATCAGTAATTACAAGGTCAGTAAGCCATTCTCAAGTTTTACATGTTGTTCATCAGCTTTTAGTGATGCTGGTTTGCCTTACAGTGCCGTCTGACATACAAAATATGCTAATGTGCTGTAATCACATGTTTAGAAGCCTGAATGGAACTTGCCTTAAATGAATTGAAAACTCATTCAAAAGCCATTCACAATACTTTCTCATTATTTACAAATAAAGAACAGCAACTGCTAAATTATACATATTAACAAACTAGTTCCTCAATATATATAATGCCGCTATACAAAGAGACAGAGAGAGAGAGAAGAGGGTAATGCCTGATTTTACAATGACCCTATTGGGATGCTTTAAACCTGTGCCTCGAAGCTTTTTAAATACGCATTAATGCTGCCAGTGTTTGACAAAAATAAATCTACTTGTACTGTTAAAATTAGACATTATTTCCATGACGATTTATAAATATTTGTCTGTACACTTCAAGAGGAAAACACAAGAGCTCAGTGAGCGGAAGTAAGGCCGACGTAGAGGTGAGAGAGTTACCTGGCAGAGTTTGAGGCTCGGTAAGTGAGATCGATTGGAGGAAGCTGCCCATTTCTTCACGCAAGCACCGAGGTGACAACGTACAAGGTTCCTACACGTCCCCACACCCCCAAACTCACACACACACTCCATCCACCCCTTCGGATATTTAGAGAAGCTCGGGGGCCACTTCACACTCGGGTGGCCGCAAATGGTGGCGGGAGGTAATCGTGTGGAAAATCTGAACTTTAGGACCGGGGGAAGTCTTTTAACGCGACATCGGGAAGCGCTCCAACAGTAAAGTTCATGTTTTCAGTCGGGGCTGAGCTTCCATGTGCGATACAGAGAGGGAGAAGGTCAAGAAACTCAAGTCTCACAGATACCAGGGGATGTTTTGTGCTCTTTAGATCTGATTTGTTAAACTGATGATGTCTGAGTTGGCAAGGAAACAAATAAAATTAAGCTAAAACATCTTCCTGTGATACCAACTCATAAAAAACAAACAAAAAAAACATTCACAACTCTCATCGGTCAGGACATCACAGCAAGGTTAGAACTTGTGTGGGGAATCCGTTTTAGTAGCGGCAAAAAGTCTCCCCTTGCACTCACTGTGCCATTCCCCCATGCAATATTTAAAACAAATCCATTGGTAAGATGTTGCGGGCTGGGTTCGCATTGTTGTACACAAAGCAACGTGCAGTTTTCAGTCAGTTTCAATTTAAAAGCAACATAAAAAGCTAAAAAAAAAAGCCTTGCCAGCTGGACAGACTCATGCCGTTTTCCTACAGCTGGTCCACATAAATACCATCCTCTGGTCTACTGGTGGAACCCTTCAGTCCACTGAACATCAACAGATTAACGTTCAGCTTGTTCTGAAGGTGCAGTAGGGACGAACCAAGGAATCAACTGTTGGGGGAACCTGGATGATTTTTGGTTTGATTTGCTCCAACAGGTTAGCGCCTGGTTGGCTCAGAAGTCTCATTTTTGTCCTGATCAATGTAAAAGATTAAAAAATTGGTCTGACAACTGTTTATATGAAGTGAAAAGAGAAGACAATTCAAAGTTAGCTGCTTTCCGTATCAATGAGGCGTTTACCGTAAGGTCAGAGGAAGCACAGTGATGCAAGACATGTCGAGAAACGTCTGTGACTCGTTTAGGGTGAGAGAGCCAGAATTTCAGCAGATAACAGGAAGGTGGAGCGGAGAAAAACAAAGTTACACTTTTTAAAAAATAAAAATCTTTTGAGCTTTCAACTCATTTTCAATTTGCTATGGAACAAGCTAGACTTCGACGTCCTTTTAGAAATTTGACCGCTATGGAAAACATCTGTTTCTTTAGCAATGCTCGGTATGCTAACCACTATCCTAAAGCTAAAAACATTTAAGATGCTGAAAACATTTAAGATGTCAGTTCGACATAGCCTTCCTGCTAATAAGTTCTTAAAGACAAATTGAAATTGCCAAGAAATCGGCAGCTTTTCCCCAAAAATCATTGGGGGGGGGGGAGTATCGGAAAAAACAGGAAACTGGAAATGATCATTTGAGAAGAGCAACAAACATGTCTATAGTGTGTTTGTTTCAGTTTGTTGTTAATATCAATAATTTAACACTGTACCTGTTGGCACTGAACCAAAATATGAGTATTTTTTGAAAACATGGAAGAAATCTGACAATCTAACAGACTTGAACAAGATGGAAGAGTTGAGGTAAAACCGCTCCATGATGTTATGAAAAAAAAAATAACTTCATGATTTGGCAAAAAACTACAACAAAAACAGGCCTACTAAATCTGTGTCTGGACTTGTTTTGCTGTGATTAATATTAACTAATTAAAATGCTTCAGTAATCCTAATTAAGATGAAATTGACCAGCACTGCTCTCCAGGTCTAAATCCAGCAGGTTGTTTCCACCTACATGTTCATGTACAGACCGCTTACTCAGCAAGAAAAATAAAAATAGAGTTGGAGGTGAAATGTCCAAGTGCTGAAATTGCAATATTTCATTTACTTTCCCTTATTTTCTCACAATGCATCCAAACACTGAGGCAACACAGCAGCCGACAGTGAATCTGAGGTCATATTTGGTGCTTCTAGGTTTCATCAATGCCGAGAAATGACTCCAAAACCAATCAGTGGATCACTTCAGACCGGCTCTGCTCAGCTATCCTAAAACTTGAGACTGCTAAGAACATTTCATTTAGTTGTACAATCATTTAGGAGTTAAAAAAAGAGACACTTTTTAGTTGTTTTACTTAATAATAAATAAAGTAGGTGATCTTTGTGAAAAAACATAAGTGTGGTTTGTAATTTAATGGCGATTACCGAGGTGCTGAAGTTCAATAGTAAATAAAACATGAAACGCTGCTGCTGTTCGACTCAAAGTCCTGCTAAAGCTGCAAAAGCCAGACAGAGGTCAGCCATCTTAGTGTCAGCAGAACATCAGCCATTGTCATGGTAACTGGGTTGCGCAGGTTATCTTTATTCTGGTTGCTGTCTATTCCCTGACACACTACTGAATGTTTTTTTTTTCATTTTTCCAGTTTGTAATAAATTAAGAATATTTGATTTGCAAATCAGTTTCTGAAAAGCGAGAAAGCGGTGACATTTTCGAATGACATTGCAGACTCTGATATTAAACATCCAGCCTTTGTTTCCTTAAAGATGGTGGGAAAAAAAGATCCAACAGTAACACGCATTTTATAACTTCTGCTTCGTTTTTGTATGTGTGTGTGTGTGTGTGTGTGTGTGTGTTGTTGAGAAACTTTTAAAAACACACGTCAGCAGAAGCACTAGTAGTTCCTAATGTTGCAATAAACACTAAAAAAAATTAGCTTAGATGGAAATGATGAGTGAAGAGGGGAGAAAAAAGAAGAGAAAAAGCAGCAGATGTAGTGTTGACTTCTTAATGCTGCGGTGACTGCTGGAGTTGCTGAGTGGAGTTGTGGGGCGCTTTATAATTACAGAATGTCAACTTTGTTCATGCTTTCTGCTCTGACCTTTTCCCGCCGCTAAAAGTGTGCCCTTTAGCCGGCCAGATCGACGCTGCGCAGTTCTACGGCACCGAGCACATGGGAGAGCTCACAACCAAACACAACAAGCTCTTTAGGGCACAACGCAGGTTATTAAACTGTTCCATAACGGCACTTTTCAGAGGGCGAGAAGTTAATAACCTTGTGAGGCGTCGGAGGGGAGAGAGAGGGATTTCTTCTATTGAATTATGTCTCTGTCAGAACCCTGCAGGTGTTGTGGCTGCGGAAAAGATGACCGTCAAGGAAGAAACTGAGAATGACAATGGAGCTGAAGGTAAAAAAAAACAAGTGGAGATGTGAGACAAAAAAGATATTCTTGAGACCAGAATGCAGCTGGACGGGCGACTGGTCAGTCAAAAGTTAAAAAAAAATCTGGTCCCTTCCGGTTCCGTGCTACTTGGCAGCGACAACTAAAAAAAAACTCTTGTATTTTTGCTAGCTGTTTTTATTACCGTTTTTTAAACGCATTAGAAACGGTGGATGGAAATGGCAAAATTCGGAAAACCTCTCTGGGTTTCGCAAAAAACTGAGGAACATTCAAACTAGCATTTATCGGAAGGCCCCCAATAAATGGGTTTTCCAAAAAAACAAAAGAGTCAATGCGCTAAAAGTGGAGATGGAAACAGATTTGCGGAATAAGTTCTAACATATAAACTTTCCCATCCACTGCTGGGCCTGGGCCTTACCAGAAGCACAACATTTTAAAATCTTAACCTTCACCTAGGAGGGAAGGACCGCACCTTTTTCTGAGATGTGTGGTCTGTGCTACCAGCCGCTACTTCCTGCTTATGACAGTTGTGCATAGCATCATCATCATATTAAATTATGGCTAGCATAGTCTGGTTGATTCCCTCCAAACCAGTATCTGGAACGCGCCTAATTTGCATTTTCCCTTTTCTTTTTGGCGACATTTCAAATGTTTGCTAGATATTCGCATGCAAATTGGGTGGAAACATGGCGACTGTGGGAAAAATACTGAAGTCGTCCATTTTAAGTAAAAGTAAGGTGTTTTCAAATAAAGCAGGTATAAAGGCCGTTTGTTCACTCAGGCTCCTGCAACAGAAAGCTATGTTTAATTTAGCAGTTTTGTGCTTTTCATACAGGCTATTGTTGATGCAAACAGAAATTCAAAACAATAGCTGGTGTTTGGTAGAGCTGCTGTATGAGTGAACCGGATATGGGAAACAAATTCAGCAGATTACAGGAAGGCTGAAAATCTTAATCTTGCAGATCAAAGATTTGACAAAAACAACTGTAGACTGGACGTCGGCCTGAAGCCTCTGACCGGTGCAACTCTGGTGAAAACAGCAGACGATCCGACGTCCAGATGGACTCACGCAACAATAACTACACTGTTGTTTGCTAAAACCGGCAGACATTTTACCAATTCCTTTGATTCCCTCATCTTCCATTCTTTGAAAAAATAAAAAGTAGGCATAAACATTTATTAGTGCTATTTTTCCTCTTTTAATTTAGTCAGGGGAAAGAGCTGGTAGTTTCATTTAGCACAGCCTTACAGCTGTGCTAAATGATGTGTTGTCTCTTATTGAGGAATTTACATTTTTTTAAGTGTTTATTGGTTTATTTAATGTTCACCTTTTTTTGTCATAGCAGCATCTTTATGCTTTTCATCAACAAATTTAGTGTTTTTAACCTCGACTGGTTGAATCAGTGGAGTTTGGTGCCACGGCCTCCAGCTAGACATTAATGGTTGTTTTCATTACGACTTTCTGAAAAAAGAATCTGAAATAAAATGTTGGGGTGAAGTGAATCACTCAGCACATATAGAAAAACAACAACAGAGAAACAAAATAAGACATGATGACCACTCAGCTCCAATTGGTCTGGTACCGTATAAATCCTGGTCCCTCAACAGGAAGCCGTAAACAACTGAGCAGCCTAATCCTAATTCAAAGCAATGCATTTAGGATTCAGGATCAATAATTTGAACAATCAAGAGACAGAACTATTGGTCTGATTATGTTAATCACAGCTGTAGTTAGCTTGTAAGAGCCAGAACATTTTTATCAGAGGCCATTTTCCCATGTCCACTAACTACCGATGGATGTACATGTGACTCGTTTCGCCGTGTGTGAAAACGTTGGAAGTGGACTGGCAGGGTGGCGGCTTCCGTCTCCTGTCCTCTGTCCGGTCCAGTTCCAGGAAGGCGGCTCCGCATGGAAATGTCAGACTTTGGCCGCGCAGGGAATCATCCAACTGTGGTCGTTGCCACCGGAAGGCTGCTGGATGTGCGGTTATGTTGCCCAGGGCGACCGGTCAGTGGCCTCGACTCGGTGCTTACAGATGGGTAACGACACAGCTGGGGAAGCTGCGGGGGTTTTTTTGGAGTGTGTAGTTAAGAGTTTTCCAGTTTGTTCCTTCGATTCAAAGTGAAATAAAATAAAATAAAAAAAATCAGAACAACAATAACAAAAAAAATAATTTAAATTAAAACAACATTTAGGGTTGCAGAGTCTCTGGAGTTTTTTTTTTTTTTTTTTTTTAGAAACTACAAGACTGAGGATGTGCTGTAGCAGCGAGTCGCCTCCACTCCGTCCAGGTCTTGTCAACAAATGTAAAACGTGGAGGAAGGGGCGGAGTCAGCTTCTCCTCTGGTCCTCTCTCACCCCCACCCGAACCCCGCCCCCCTCGACATCCCTCCATCTTTGTCTCGGTCAGTTCTGGTACGAGGAGAGAGCGTGAGCGCAGGGGGGTCAGGGGGGGAAACCTGCTGATCTCATCAAAATGTTCCAGTACTACGTCCCAGCATGCACCTCTCCCTGCCAGAGCAGAGCTGGCAGAAGTCTCTGAAGGAGGGAGGCTGAGCAGCGGGGAGGAGGAGGGAGCGGGGTGGGGGGATGAAGAGCGTTGGGTGTAGAGTGGTGGTGGGCTCAGATGCAGGTGGACGGCTGTGCAGAAGGCTGCTGCTTGCGGCTCCTCAGGCCCCCAGACTTCTCCTTGTAGCCCACGCACATCTGCTGGGAGACGTCGACCAGTGCGCTGGCCACCGCCAGACCTGCACACACACACACACACGCATCAGCGTAAACAGGTGAAGACATACAGCGTTACGTACAGTTACATACGTGTCAGTTACCATATTTTCTGCACTATAAGGCGCACCTAAAAACCTTCAATTTCCTCAAAAGCCTTATAATCCGGTGTGCCTTAGATATGGACCAAGATTGAGCCACAACAGGTCTAGTGCAGCTCCATCTAGTGGATGCGTAACGTAACTCCAGCCTCTACTGTAGCGTCTATTCTATGCGCCTGATAATCCGGTGCGCCTTATAGTGCGGAAAATACAGTATATACAGCGACTTGGAAAACTACAGTCCATGGTCGTTTCATTTCACACACGCTGCTTCACTGCCACCATAAATGTTGTTTGTGATGTAAAGCTGTAGTAAATATTCATCTACAGAAACACACTGCTCCAGAAACAACCAATCAGAGCCTTGGATAACACTGCTTACACACTCTGCCTTGATCTCTGCTATGCTACAGCTGTCATCTATGCTAAAGCTAGTTAGCACAGCTTTAGCTATGCTTAATCTACAGTATTGTTTTTTCCATTGAAATCTGCTTTGAACCCCTTTATAAAATCAGGGTGAACCATTGATGTCAGAAATAATCTACATAAACTGAAGTGTTTTTGGGTGTGAATACTTTTGGACGCCACTACAACTGATGCTGGAAGTCGTAGCATCGGTCTGGTGTTTTTTCCTCAGAATCCTCCGATCGTTAATCTTTCTGTCGGTTCTAATCTTTTTCCATCAACTATCATTTTTCAACAGCATTCAACCATCTATCTCTGCTATGTTTCGCTTCTCCTTTTATCGAACATTTATTTTTGTTATCCCTTTTCCCCAGGATAGCCTGACTTGCTTCCTTCCTCCGTGGACTTTAACAAAACTTTCTTTTTTTTTACCACCATGTTGCTTTGCCTCTCAGTTTCAGTCCCCAGACTCCGCGTGCGCCCCGGGCTCTTATTAATTACCATAAAGTCCTTTTGTCAAAACAAAAGCGGCCCCAGCTCTCGGCAGAGCGCTCCCCCTGTGTTAGCTGCGCTCCCACTACAAACGCTTTTAAGTCGTCTCCCATCCGGTCGGTGCATCAAAAACTCTCCGTCGTCTGCGCTGCGGACTCCCATCACATCTGTCGTCTCTCTGCTTCCAAGATGGCCGCCCTCACGCGCCACCAAACATCCGCAGAGATGACTCCAGCTTATGTTTGAAGGCTTGTTTGGGTAATGCGAGCCAAAGTAAACTCGCTCTTAGATCAGATGACGAGCAAATGCGTGCAGCCTCCACCGGGAGCGAGGAGGGTGTGTGATCCCGGCTGCTCCTCTGGGAGTTCACGTTCTGCTGCCAGCTATTTGTTCTCTGTGAGGTTAACTGCAATAATCATAAGTGATAAACACAGCTGATTGGAAATGCTGCGCCTCAGAGAGTGTTAATACATGTTAATGATGTGAGCCGCTGGTGGCGGCTCAGAGACACCGCCATCTCATCGGCTGCGTTGCAGCTCTAACGTAAAGGTTTTCAGCTTTTTAGTGGAATCTGCTAGAGATGAAATGAGCTTCAATTTGAAATTAGTTTGTAAAATGAACAGGGTTTTTTTTGCATTTAGAATATCAAGTATTCCTAAACAACGATTCAGATTTGTTGGATTAAAAGTAACTTTAAAAACAACCTTTAAGGAGGCATTAAGCATACTTTTCACTACAAATGTTCTTTTTTTTTTTACTAGTCTGAATTTTAAATGTGAAGTTTTCATTAGATATGAGTGGGAAATCACTGACAGTGCAGTGTGAAAGAGAACCTGCTGAAAATATAGCAAACGTTACACTTTTGTTGGAAACAACTCTAGTCTCATTAAGTTTTCATCTTAAACAAGGGGCTGCATAATCTTTTTTGTGCAGGGTATTATAAGCCTGGCTTGCCACCAGGCTTTACTTATGATCCCACCAGGCTAAACATTGTTTATTTATTTGGTATTTTTGTGTTGACCTTTTCTAAGACTTTATAGTTGCTGTTTGGGTTTTGTTAATGTCTTCCACCAACACATTTACAATTACCTAATCATACTTTCAAACTTCCTGTCAACTTTGAACATTTAACTCAAAAACAAAATGGGTTGCTGGATGACTGCCCTAGCGCCCTACCTGCCAGGCTGAGCAGGTTTTCTGGGGGAAACACTGTTGTGTGTTGCGCAAATTCCACTAAATTCACCTCAAACGTCTTGTTCCACATGTTTGGGGTAAACTGGCAGGTTTGTAGTCATTTCATCCTCAGAAATGGATTGAGATGTAAGATGTTCAGAACTTAGGTTATAGTTTTGTAACCAAACCAGCTTCAAAGCCCTGCTTCACCCCTGACATGTTCGTTGAGACGTCCCACTTGATGTGCTGAAAAGTTATTCCTGTCTGTACAAATGTCTGACGATCTGTCTCCGTAGCTTCTATATGAATTGTTTATTTTTAGTAAAAACTAAATTTGTGTTTGTAAAACCAAGGAGGAATTGAACAACAAAGGACAAAAAGAGAAAGAAGTGAACCGGTTTGGAGGAGCCCGAAGGACTGAAACTGTGATGCTCCAACTAACCAAAGCAACAGAATGCAGTAGAAAGAAAGAATGTCAGATCAAAGAAAATGTATTTAAAAAAAAAAAAAAAAAGCTAAAGTAGTCAGCAGCTGCATCTTACCAGACTGTCCTGGAGGAGGGATGCCACCGGAGCCTCTGGGTAACCGTACAAAGATGGAGAGCACGGCGGCTTTGTTGCCAAAGCAAGGCTCCAGGGCGATGGGTTTTGGAACGGACTGTGGAAAGAAAGAGGGGGGGAAAAAAGAGCGTTACACATCACTAGCAGGCTAAATCCGAGTGATCACAGAAGCTTTGCTGCTACTGTTCTCATCTGTGTCAGCAACAAGCATGACAAAAAAACCTATTTATTCTCAGCAGAGATAAAGAAACGGATCCGCAATTGCAAATTGGACCCATCGCTCCCCTCCACCCACCGAGCTCAGCGCAGTCAGCCGTCTGCGCATCGGCTGCATGCCGACCCGTAACTCGACTCTAGTGAGAGTTACATCGACTCTCTAAAACCAATTGCGCCTATCAGATCTCTAATCCAATATCTTGTTAAATGAGCTCTCATCCCAAGGAACATGACTCTCACACACACACACACACACACACACACACACACACACACACACACACACACACCCCACACACACACACACACACACACACACACACACACACACACACACACACACACACACACACACACAACACCATCTCCTGTAAACACTGTCCTGGATTCGCCTCCTGCAAAATTCATGGGCTTTACCTGGAGGAACAGAGTGTGGGCACAGAGGCCGCCGCCGCAGCATACCGAAAACTTCTCTACGTCTCGTTGGCTTTGTGTTTTGAATTTGCAAAGGCCGTTGTGAGAAACTGGGCCATGACACGGTTACACACACCGCTGACACCGTCCAGAACGCAGCAGGCTGGTTTTTATTCCCCACAGAGTCGGGTTTAATCCCCCAAGAGGGAATGCCGCTGGAGTTTAAGTTGGTGTTTCCATAGGTTCATCATAACTCATCTCTGTCATTGTAACAGACACACACACACACACATTACAGCAGTAGTAGTTATTCAGGCTTTGACCCATTTTACACATTTATTCTCTCCTCCATCTCTCCACGCTGCAGCTTTCATTCGCGACGGCCGTCACATGGATGAGGCACAAAGACCCCGAGGTGCTTGTGTGTAGATTCACTGCATTGTCTTTCTTCCTATATAATGTATGACTCTATGCCAAAGTATGGGCGTGTTTAACTGCCAGAGTTTATAGATAAATTCAGGAGAAATATCTCGTTTAAATCAGGAAAGATTCTCGTTACGATTAAAAAGAATCTTGATATTACCCTTAAAAATGAGAAAGATCGCAACAGTAAAACAGCAGAAGCTCTTGGAAGTTTTAGGAGAGTCATGGTGAGCCGGTTTATGTCTTTTTAAAAAGTCCTAATGGTAAACGGTATGACACTTTATGGAGTCCACAGGACTTCACTCTACATTCAGTCATTCACACACACATTCACACACTGTGATCCGTTAGGACTGTATTCTTACATCTTAAGATGGGAAAGTTCTCATTCTAATGAGAGAAAATGTGTCTCAATAAAATGAGAAAGTTCTTTAAAAGGGGAATCTCTCGTTATATTATAATCCATTAATCAAATTTAACATGTTGCAGTTTAAATGCGTTGACATGCTTGGCTAAAATGTGACCAAATTTGCAAATAACAGGATCCGAACACACATTCCCATCTTTCTTATGATCCTGGGCTCATCTGAGCCCAGACTGCTTCATGCCCTTAAAGCGTGCGTTCACACCTTGGCCTCGGTTTGGTGGAAGTGAACTCTGGTGCGGTTTGAACGAAAAGCAGGCCAAAGATCGCTCTAAAGTCAGGAAGTGAACCACAGAGCAGGGCATTCTGGGTAATAAGAAACAAAACAAATGAGCGAGTCTAGAGCTAGTGGGAGAAATGGCTCGTGGTCGTTTATCAGAGACAAAAAAGAAATCCTACAACCGCTAAAATCTGATGCCACTCCATTTTTGTTTGCATTTTGTGAAGATGGAAGTTATGCTGATTTTCTTCTGAGGTGTTCATGACATTTCCCTCAGTAGTTCTTGGGGCAGCGCCACCACAGGCGAGGAGGTGAACAGGTTCTTCAATTAATTTGGAAACATAGTAAAACATAACAAATGTTAGATTCCCAATCGAGTCTATCGGACCATCAGATGTGAAAACACCTTAAATCCAGCTCAACAATACTAGTTTTCTTAATGTTTTTTTTGTTCTCCTTTTACTTCCAGGAGGAAAATTAGGCCATTTAAAAAAGCTAAAGCCTATGTACAAATCCCCTGAAGGCATTTTTTGCATAAAAAAGACAATATTACAGATTCTTTGTCAATAAATGGCTCCCTTTTTTTCTGCTCATGAGTAATTGCAGAATGATTGCAGTAAGCTGCTGGGAACTTCTGTTGTCATTAATCTTTGAACAAAGACACTTCCTAACAACTTGTGTATGTCTCTCCATACGCGTCTTGGAGCTCGAAACACTGTTGAGCTGTGCCGGTGTGCACAAGCGGCCCCACCGTCTCCCAGGAGCCGACAGAGGTCAACAGTTCAGCTGCAGACAAATGGGCTCCTGCAGGGATGGGAACTCGGTCCAAGCAGCGCTCAGAGCCGCAAAAGCAGGCGGATATTAAAGTCGGCCGCTGCTTCTCGGCCCCTGATGTTTGGAAATTTTTATAAATAAATGATTCGATGACATCCTGACTTGGAGAAATGAGCCTGACTAAAGTAAACAAATTACTTCAATTAAGAAGTGGGTCGCCGCTTTGTTTCATCTTCTTTCCATCTCCAGCTTCCACTGGGATCATCTTTTATTTTGCTCTTGTCATGTTTATTTAAACTAGCAGAACTGGAGACGCTGGACAGGTCGTGGTTTGTCCTGCAACCTTTGAGACAGAAGAAAAGATTTGGAACCAACTTATCAAAAATGGAAACACAGCTCCATTTTCTATCTAATGGTTTTCATTAAAGGAAAACATTTTGTTCCCTTTTCACACACTGCCTCTGACTGTGGTTTGGAGGAATTTCCTTCGGCCTTTTTAACAGCATTAAATGGTCATTTAGAAGCATGAAATAGGTTGGAATAACCCGACGTCGAAAAATTTGATGCTGTAGCGTCTCTGCAGGAAAAATCCAACTCCTAAAGAGCTATGAATTCTGATTGGCTAAGAGATCTTCTGAGAGGAAACAAAACTTTTTTTAACCCGCAAAACTTTACAATCCCAAGTTTTGCAGAATAGGAAATAAATAAGAAGAAATATTCCAACGTCAAATATTTTACTTTCATTTGAAATCAACTAATTTGTATTTCTGCAAAGATTTATTAGAAATGCTAAGACTGACATTTCTTTCCACCTTTATCTGACAGGAAAATCAAAAGGGCTAAGAAGGTTCATCTATAGTGCAGTTCTTGAATAAAAACACTTTATTAACAAAATCATTCTGTTTGAGTTTTCCAACCTGTTTGAAAAGAACACCAGCGCCAGTTATGACTAAGTCACGAGTACAGGGTTCATTCACACTTTTATAAATATCATTAGTTTTCCAAAGTTCTCAGCAACTTTTTTTCCATTTTTGTAATGTACAGATTGAAGTATGGATGGATGGATGGATGGAGGGTTTGGTAGACAGCACAGATGGATGTAATCATTGATAGACTGATGAGTAATAGTTGTATGGATGGAACCGGTGACAAAAGGAAGGATGGACAAATATTTGGACTAAATTAATTAATGGATGCATAACAAAGGCTGGATGATGATTGTATTCAGTTATAAAACCCACCATGCAGGCAAGTCATTCATATTTACTGACAGTCGAGTAACAAGAACAAAAATCTTGTTTCCATTTAGCCTCAGGTTTTGTAATCTCCCAGCTGGCTAATTTTGTTTCAAAAGTGGAAGTATTAAACCAGATCCTACCCAAAAAAATCCAAAACAAACCCGGCTTGTTTAGGTTGCGTCTCCAGGCCTGGGTTGGCCTTGGGTAAAACGTATGTCTCACTTTACCGTCTTTACACTAGAAAAATAATGAGCTGTGTCTGATAACACCAGCGAACCTGCACACCTTGTGGAATAAAGCAAAGGCGGAGAGGCTGACGCGTTTTTATTTCAAAGCTTAGGGCTGTTTTAACGCTTGTCTGCCAAACTCCATTTCCACTGCACTATGTTCATGCATCCTTCGGATTCCCTCATTCCTGACATCAGATATGCACATGGGAGATGAAAAGATCTGGAAGATCATATCTGGAATCGGAGGAGACTTGTCAGACGGTGTGGGATTATTTTCCCTTCAGCAGGACATGCACAGCACTCGTCACCACACAACCGGAAGTTCAATTTCCACCTGAAACTATGAGACAGGCGACTCACATTTGTATTTGTTAGAATAAAAACAAACCTCTGCGTCCCCTTTTACACACGTTTCAACTTCAGTGTGGGGCGGATCAAACCCAGAGAAAATTCAATTACCTGCTTGTTTTAAATTCTCTGTGCCGGCTCTTTCTCTTTAAGATGTTTCCCCAAAGGTAGAGTCTTTTCCGGTGGTCCTGTATCTTAATAGCATTCCCCAGCAGATGCCTTTGTTTTATAGGATTCCAGCCCGCCACTCGCAAGTCGCCACCCCCAACATCACCACTCTGGAGACTTATCTAGACCGGCCAGGCAGAGCAGCGAAAGGTTTTGTTAAATTACCTTCAGTAATTAGCCCAGCAGCACGTGGGATCGCTGCTGAGCCTACACACACACACACACACAAAACACACAAATGCATCTATACGGGCGCTGATGTGGGCACTCTAAGCTCGTCTTTCATCGCGTGTTCCTCAGCAGCAGCCAGAGCGCGTTGTTAGGTCTCACTAGGTACAGACTGAGGCAACTTCCAGGAGTTTTTACTCCTTTTCTTTGCCAAGAAATCGGGAGATTATGACGGTAGCAGGAGCTATGCAAGACAACAAGCTGGAAAAACAAGCTGTGTACACAGTTGACAGCAGCTGTTTGTGTACGCTGGATAAAAGGACAACTACACCTTCCCCTCTTATTTAAGACAGTTAGAATCACCAACATTATTTCAATTTGCTAAAATCCACAAGAATGAGAGAAAAACATGTGAGATTTATGTATTACTGTCATCAAGGTAAGAAGTTTACATACAGAGTGACTACTGTCTTTTTAAACTGAGGGCTTTGGAAACCTCAGGTTAACTGAGACATTTGAGTTAATTGGAGCTTCACCTGCAGAAGCATTTTAAAGAGGCAGTATGATGTATTTTCCAGCCACATGATGTCATTTTATAGCACAAACTATGTTACCTTCACTTGTTATAAAAATGCCATTTATATCAAATATGACTTAAAATAAAGTTGACTTTATAACTTAACGCCTTGAAATTGGGCCTCTGTCTCTTTAAGAAGCTCCCGTTCTTTCTGAAACTTTGCCTTCACAAAGTCATCACAACATGGCTCCTCTATTAACCCTCCAGCAAGGTTTCATTGAGTAGTAGCTCCTATGGTGAAGTCAGCAGATGTGCAGGTCCACCAGATGTTTGCTAATTGCTGCTGGCTAGTCTGAAGGAGGAACTCCAGCAAGTTATTATGTAAAGCTTGTGGAAGCCTCGAACATGTGACACAAGTCATACAGCTCAAAGGTGATGCTACCAGATATTGAGAATACAAATATAAACGAAGGTATAGACAAATAAATCTCTGACAATTTTTTCCCCATTATTGTTTCGCTTAATAAATAAAAATAATTTTGGTAATTTTAACCAACTTAAAATGAAAGAAGTTTGGTCTGACTGAACTCCAAATTTTGAGCGAAATCTTAAAATGTTGCCAATAACTAATAAATGACTAATAAATAATGGAGTACTTATAATTATCTTGCAACCCAGGACAGGAATTAGAACAAACTTAGAATCCTAAACAGGAACATTTAGTTTATATTCTTCACTTCAGAGAACCTATTTTTATTCTGCTTAGCAATCCAGAACAGGAACATTTAGTTAATGTGCTTTAGATCAACATTTAGCTCCGTCTACTTCATAGAATCAAACATGGAGAACCAACATTTAGCTTATGCCTACTTTTTTGGTTTGTTTTTTCTCTTTTTGCTCTTTACTTTGGTTTATTGTTTTGTTTGCATTTCCTTCATTGCATTGCCTCATTGCTGAGGATGTGCTATATAAATAAATTATATAAATAAATAAATAAATTTACCTTACTTTAACAATAAGAGAAAGAAAAACAAAAAGAGGCGTGATTTTATTTACTGGTTTGGAGTAAATCAACCAGGTCACACAAAGCGTAATTCGAGTCCAAACATCTCAGAGGAAATGGAGCTTTTTTTCCCCCAAGTTTCACCCCTATCCACAGGCCGTCCAGTGGATAGGAGTGTTTGTTATGTGTTTCTGTCTCCCCTTTAACTCATTTCCAGAAAATCCAAAAGAGATTGTAAAAACTTCTTTGCCAAATTGTGGAAGTCGATTTGAAGTCTCACGTTTCCATCAACCTTTTCTAACAGACTATTTGTGAGAAATCAATGTGTACAACAGGAACTGTATTTACTCATACATTACTCTTTCCACACATTTTCAAACATGGGGGGAAAAAAAAGTCCCAGTCTGCATAGAAACGGTTTAGAACCCGATAAAGGAAGCCTTCAAGGCATTTAAGCATGTAAACATGAAGCCCTGTAGAAAACCCAGCCAAGCAGCTACAATTCAACAGAACCTTGTGAGTGAAGGTGCTGACAGCACAGCACAATTACGGCAGATAAAAACAGTCCTCTTTCTGTACACACACACACACACACACACAGTTCCCACTTTCCTCTTGGTTCCGTCTGTGTCTCAGAATAAAAGCAGAGAAGAAAGTGTCACAAAAGTAATCATCTGTTTGCGATGCTGGAGCTGCAGGCCTCATTTGGCACAAACCAAGTGTATATATCTCATTGAGGAAGCAAGTTTGGACTTTCCATCAGAAAAGCATAAACAACTTTAATGATTTTCAACTCCCTGTGCGGTGCTCGGCTTTTTATACATTCCGATTGCAGGTCTTAATATACTACCGTGGCATCCTGATAAAAAAAAAAAAAAAAACAGGCATAAAAACAAGGGGAATAACCAGCGTCCAACGCTGTTCAATCCGAGTTGGGGAGGAGATAGGATAGGACGCACTCACAGTCTGAGCAGGTGATGGCACAGAAAGCTGAAGAGGAAGATCTAAATTGGATCTCTGCTCCTGGGCTGCTTTAGTCCTGATGGAGAGGAGGAGAGCAGGCTGGGAAGAAAGGCAAGAAAAAAAAATAAAAAGTGGTCTAGAGCCAGGAGAAGAAAAGGTAATGCAAAAGACGGAGGAGGAGGCCGACTGGATTTAACAGCAAGTTTAATCTTTTTCTCCATGACAAAACGCAAACGTGCACGCACAGGGTGACACCCTCACAAACTCATAAACACTGCAAAAAATAAAATAAATAAATAAAATAAAAGCCCGTCACACACAGAGAACCAGTAGATAAGGCCAAAAAAAGGAAGCCCAGTAACCTGATAAGGGCCAGGAGGGAGAGTAAATTAGAGGAAAACAGGAGAGATGACGGACAAGAGAGGAGAAGAAACACCAGGAAAGAGACGAAGACGTCTGTGTCTCCATTACAAAGGTGAGCAAATGTTTGTTGGTATTCTACAAATATTAAACACACACACACGATAATATACTGTGCAATTCCAGTGTTTCCATTAAATAAGAAAAAAAGTTAAAATCATACGTGAACAAGTTTGTCTCTGTGATAAGTCATTAAAAATGATGGCAGTGACAAATGGAGACAAGTCGGCCCCCCACCAACTTTAAATCACAAACGTTAGTGTCAAATGTTTGTGCAGCAAAAATTGTCATTTGTGCCGCTATCATTTTATGACCTTTCATGACCTTTCCAGAGGTCATGAAAGGTCACCAAAAATAAAATGCTGCAAAAACACATCCATTTATGAGGGTGTCATGCGACCAAAGGTGGGGAAAATGCCAGGTTGTGTGAAAACTTCTGCCATACTGAAGGAGGCAGAAAAACAACTCACAACTCAATACATAAAAACAAATAAATTGGTAGAGAAAGGTAAATATAGAGCTGCAAAAAGGTAATTATGAGGGGAAAAAGCTAAGAGGAAAACACACAGGCTCTTAAAGAGAACAACAACAAAACGGATCTGAAGAGAAGAGCAGCAACACTAATTGAAACCAAGACCAAGGTGGGAAACTGAGAGATAAAGTAAGAAAACTCACATTTCAGAACAATCTCAGATTTGTTTGTATTTCATTGACTAACGGGATTGGTTCTCACCTGCACTGAAAACAACACTGTTTGCTGTACAAATTGGGAATCCATTCAGGGAAAATAAATCATATCAATTTGCCTCTCTTTATGTTTGTGGCTCGGCAACAGCAAAAAAAAAAAAAAAAAAAAAAAAACTGAGGCAAACCAAAAACGTCAAAAAAAATCCAGCGATTTTCACTGTAGGCCAAGAAAAAGATACAGCTGTCATTTATGAATGCTGTTGCAGAAGAATCCAGGAAACAGAAGGTAGATGAGTCTCACAGGACAGGAAAGGATGTCTCAATTCAAACAACTCCAAAAAAATGTGCGAGTAGAAAGTGGGAAAAGAAGTGAAGAGAAGTCAGGGAAGGGAAAAAGGAAGAAAGTTGAAAGGAGTGGATGACACAACGTCTACAGGAGAGAGACGAGTTCAGACATAAAAAAAAAAAAAACTGTTTCTGCTCAAGCATTCAAGCATTCATTTGTCTTTGCTGGGAGTAACCTTGTGCTCCGGAGCAGATTCCCTGGAGATGCATGGGCCCCGTCAGAGCCGGGGCCCCCTGCCCCGAGCCACCGTTCTGAAACAGCCCCTATAATTTCACACTGTATCTGCATTCAGAGGTCGTTCGTCACTAGGTGCACAGTCACAGGTACGCTCGCCTGCGGCTCTGCGCCCACCATAAGCCTCGCTGCAATTCCTGTAACTCTGCCAAACTTTAAAGAGGATAAATTATGGGGGGGAAAAAAACCTTCACTTTTACTCAGCTTCACCGCATATATCTGGTAGTTAAAAGTTAGCATCAAATCAACCCCTGAAGTTCAGATTTGCAGGGGAAGTAGAAGCTCCCCCTGGTACTTCTTGTCCCGGCTTTCACCTCAAATCAAGTGACAATGCCCACCTGGGAATGACAAGTATTTTTTAAAAAAAGGTTTCTACTGCAGTTTTGCTTTGCAGTTTAATGTTTAACTCTCATCAAAAGTTAGATGTACCCTCAGCCCTGCTTAGTCCACTTTAATCCAACTCTGGTTCATTTGTCTTGAAGGTCTGGTTCATTTGGGGAGGCAGGAAAGCAAACAATCAAAAAGCCAACTCTGGTCCACCTAAAAACTCAGCTGCTCTCTGTTTGGTTGAAGTTAACTCTGGTGTGGTTCAAATTCAAACGTGAAACATACTGACAAGCGCTCTAAAAGCAGGAAGTGACCTGTAGAGCAGGGCATTTTGGGTAAATACAACCAAAACTAATGAGTGCATTCATCACTAACAGTAAAAATGGCTCCCAGTCAGGGTGAACTCCAACACTTTAACTTTGGAGATTGGAACCAACCCCCAATTGATCCTGCATGGATTATGCAGGTACAAACGACGTCTTTGTACTCTATACCAATGGTCCCCAACGTTTTTTGTGCTGCGGACCGGTTGAGACTTTGAAATTTTTCGGCGGACCGGGGGGTGAGGGAAGGAGAGAAGGAGACTACGATATTTTTCTGCCGACGGTGGGGGGGGGGGGCGCGATCCGTACAGAGTCCGACAATTCTGTTGACGGGGGGGGGGGGGGGGGGGGGGAGGGGCGCTAAGGCAGAAGCCGTTACGCAGAGCGGATTGTAACGTAGGACTCACCTACCGGGCCGCAATGTGTCTCTTTTCCCCCTTTGCTGCTTGTGGCTCAATGTTGGCGCACAAGTAACTGAGAGAATCCGGTTACAGGATTTTCAAAATAAAAGATGCTCCAGACTCAAATAATACGTACGTAATACGTAAACGGAAATATTTAATTATTTCTTGCGCCGCGGACCGGTACCAATTGGTCCACGGACCGGTACCGGTCCGCGGACCACATGTTGGGGACCACTGCTCTATACCACATGTCAAACTCAAGGCCCGGGGGCCAAATCTGGCCCGTCGCAGCTTTTCATGTGGCCCTCTAGACTCCAAATTACACCAGTAAGCCCCTCCAGTTTTTCCACTAATCCACAAAATTCACACAAAATAAACAGATCCCACATTTCTGATTTTACACAAATTTTTCCTCAAAATTTTTTCCAAAAATATTGGGTTTAAGTGACTACTGCCTCAGCCTTACTTGATGTCAAGTTATATTCCGTGACCAACACAGCGGTTAAGAAAAAGTCACATTTAACATCGTACATTACTGAAAATATCATAGAAGGCCTTTGAAATATTTCTAGATTAACACCACAAAATCAGTGATTTTGATTACAGGAAAACCCACTATAACAACCACAAAATCCTGGACTACCAGGGTGAAAAGATGTTCAATACCATTTTATTTTAAGAAACACTTGTTGAATGCTGAAACAGCTACTTACTGATATTTAATGGGTTTTATCAATACATTCTGACAAAATCATCCTTTACGAACATTCAGATTTCTGATTTGGCCCAAAATGAATAATGAGTTTGACACCCTGCTCTTCTCTCTCCACTGTGGAATAAAACATGTAAACATACCTAAAATCTGATCTGAATTCCTTCTGAATTTATAAGTAGAATTGTGAACTGATTCACGAGTTACAGCTACTTAAATGTGTCATTATTCAATAAACTCCTTTAAATGCACCAAATATCAATTCTACGATCAAGGATATTTAGGTTCCACCTTAAAAACCCTGTTATGAGAGAAGATGTAAATAATTGATTTAAACTACCATAACATATCCAGGTCAGTTTAGAAAGAAACTATAATATTCTGGACAGCAGCTGGCCGCTACACATCCAGGCTCCTGTAGGACAGTGACAGAAGGAGCTCCCCTGATCATGGTTCAACAATGCCAAACGATACATCTGTTGGGCTGAACTGAGGTTTCCTCGAGACAAAGTTACACTCACCTTGACGTTTCCCCCTATCAGGTCAGGTGGTTCTTCATCAACCTCCAAAGCCACGTTGATGGTGGCAAAAGGCCGACTGGCCATCTGCTGCATCTCCCTCAGCAGTTGCTAGGAGAAAAGAAAAACGAAAAAAAGGGTAAGTGACAGGTAAATAATGACTATAAATTGTCCAATCAGCCAAATATCTTTAATGGTGATTTGGAACAGGGGCAGCTGCCGAGTTAATGTGTCAGAACACGACATCTCTCTAAAGGCTCTGTCTTATTTGGAAACCTGCACAATCCTCCTGGAACAACTCACTGTCTGTTGTCAGACATTTGCATGATCTTCCTTAATTGAGAACATTCAGAGATATTTACAAAGATGGCCTCAGTCAGGATTTCATTTGCTACCAATTAGGGTGATTTAAGACTAAGTATCTGGAATCTAATCAAGTACGATGCTCTACCGCCGAGCGACAGCGTCCGCCGAGCGAGTCCCAGCTGGAGCACGTCAGCAAAGGTGATGGGTTTTTGTTTTGATTAGTGTTTCTTCAATTGTTTATGTGTAAAAGGTCTCCAATATGAGTTCTAAAGGATTTTCAATGGAGAATATGGCTAAACGTTTAGCCTGCAATGAAACTCCCAATGTCTTTAGAACATGCAGGGTATCGTGTTAAAAGTGGGCTCAATAAAACACTTTTCAGAGTCTTTTTATTTTTTGAAGGCCACATTTCATTTTTTTCACTTCCCATCATGCACTACTTCGTTTTTTTTTCTAAATATAATGGGCTCAAAAATATAAAGACAAACAAAGGAATGTGGACGCATTTTGATGAATTTCAGTAAACACAAGCATGTAATCCACCGACTGAGTTTGTTTGTGTGCGACTTCAGCTTCAGTTTGTTTTGACTCAGAGAAACTTTCTGAATCCAGCAGAGGATCTATTTCAAAAAGTCTTGGAGATTTGAAATGCTATCTAGTCTATATCAATTTAACTAAGACTGAAGATGCAACAATGAGCACATCACACCTCTCTGCTGCAGAGCACCTCAGGAATAAAAAACAACTAATTCTGCTGCAATTATGAAGAACAAATCAGGGGAGTTGAGTTTTAAGTGGCAACAGTATTTATCATCCAAAAACTTACACAAACACTCCAAATATGGATGTTTCTGCATTTCTTTTATATTCTATGTTTTGATCTTTATTGGGAGGAACACCACTCAATGTGACAGGGCTTTTTTTTCTGTGGTCCTGTAAAATTTTTACCTGGCAGTACTATCTTTAGTCCATTCTGATTTCTCCTTTAGTAAAATCATATAAAATATGGAAGAGGATTAGGGCCACTGGAAAGAAAAAAAAAAGATTGTTTTCTTTGAATCCTGATTAAAGTCAGAATTCAGAGAAAAAATTCAGAACGGAGCAAGAGAGAGAAGACTTAACGTACCACGCTAATCATCCCAATTATAAACAGAAGAAAAATTATGATGAAATGGACATTTTAAAATGTCTTTGGCACTTTCTATTCCTAATTAGCATGGTTAGCTAATCCCAGTTAGCAATGGTTGTTATTCAAAGTTAGCATGGTAGTCTACCTGTTTTTTCCTCTCTCTTGCTCCCTGGTAAGTTGTGCCGATGTGAATGAACCACATCGGCACAACTATCCACCGTCTGGGGTGTCTGTAGAAATCAGAGCTCCCCACATTGTGGCTTTATTATTGATGACACTGTTTATACATAAAGTCATTAAATACAAAAAATGCTGAATAGAAAATATCCCACGATCACGTTGCATAGCTACATTCTGAGCCACTGATGAATTGAACGCATCTAGACATGAGAAAATTGATTCCAAAATGGACTCAAGGTCCACCTTGTTTCCTACACCTTATTTTCATGACATCATGTTAAACATCTCATTGATACCAAGTCTTAGAGTGTGGTAGTGGTAGCACTTAAACATGGTGAATTCACAAACGGCCACCAGCGTCTTTCATGGACCATCTCTAGTATTAATTAGGGATTAACCCAGCTTTAGTTGAAATCAGTAACTCACAGCTTGTTGTAGACCTATTAAAGAGGAATCAGGATAAGATGTGAGGTATTTTAAATCAGAATCTTACAATCAAAATTTCTTTTAAATTGTCCAAAAAAAAAAAAAAAGAAAGAAATACGGTTGCAATACAAAAAGCAGTTTTCAGGATCCAATACATGTCCATTAGAAAACACACAACCAGCACCTTCTAACTTCACTCCGGTAATTATGCATGTTCTAACAGTGCGAGGCAGCGGCCCATCCTCATTTCGTTTTGATTTATAACATGGACCTTGGCCAAAGGAGGAGGAGGAGCAGAGGTTATTACAGAAGGACGGAGAGGAGGACAAGAAACAGAAGCTAACAAATATGAAGAGACGATGATGTAGAAGAATTAGAGTGGAGGAAGAGGAGACTGACCTAAAAGAGCCGGCGCCAGGGCAACATCAGGACAAACGGATGACACTGACAGTCAAAGTAAAGAAACCCAAACTGTCAAAATACCCGATTACTCAGTCAGACACAACATCCACAACAGTCAAAAGAACAGAAATCAGATCTAGCTGGAGAAAATCCAAAGAAGCTCAACAAAGTGTTCTAAAAAAGCATCAACTATTGATCATCATCACTTCTGTCTGTTGGCATTTCAACTCAAAAGGAAGTCAAACTGAACCAAAGAGGCTTGGAGTGTGCGTGGCTTCGGATTTGTTTGTAGACCCAACAATCGCAAGCAGCGTGACACATTCCTCTGGTCTTCGTCTCATTAAGGAGAAGAAGAAGAAAAAAAAAAGAGTTGGGATGAAAGAAGCAAGGTGCAGGCTGCTGCAATTCCAGCTGAGGAGCTCACTGACAGTCAGAATTGCACATGAAATATTTGTGCAGCGAGAGGCCACCGGTCCCCCGGGTGAACCTCTTGACAGCTTTCAATTAATCTGCTGAGTGCTTTCATCCTCTATGAGGCTGCCAAATGGGCTTATTGACATGTTAGCACCTTTCTCCTAAATGTGACACTTAGAATGATGTCCTAAGGGTTAGAGTACAAGCCTGAAGCAAACTCTCTCTCTCTCTCTTTCTATGGTAAAACTTGAAGAAAATGAATTTATCACAGATTCTCTTCGTAGAGCACACCAACCCCCCATAAACTCTTGCAACAGTTCCAGATTCCAGCTCAAACAGCTGAGTAAAAGAGAACCCCTCCTCCTCTTCAGTCCTTTTCCTTTAACAAAAAGAGCCATTAATATTCGTTATGAGGTGATATTTCAGATTCCCAGCACCCTGAACCAGGATCACAGAAGCTCACTGTTTAGCATGTCACACCTGTGGCGCTGTGTTTGCCTGTCATTACGCCCCGGCTGACAACCAGCAGTGATAAAGCCAGCATGGCTTCTAGAAATATCGGGCAAGCCGGTTGGGAGCCCAGTAACACCACACCGATCAGTGTCTTCCATTTATTGGATCATTGCTTTTTAATTTTGGATTTTCTAACAACAAAGTGTATGTTTTTAAGAAAACAGAACTGAAGAGCTAGCAGTAGTAAGTAGAGGTGGGACTCCATAAAAAAACATTTAAAATCGGTTAAATACAGGGTCGGTAATTACTTGATCGTGACTGATCGCATTTTAAATCGGTAACCAGATAAATAAGACATATGAGATCAACAACAAAGATATGTATTGTTTTTAATCTGTTAATGAGGTTATTCAACCATCAGATTGGCGAAAAGTGATTTAATATCCATTTAGCTTTCCAGTGTTTCAGGAACTTCTTTAAAAAAAAACTTCTCTAAAAATGTGGACGCTGACATTAGCTGACATTGTGCTGACATGTTTAGCATTGAGACGCTATTTTAGCCTTGAATAGCTTAGCTGATAGGCTAACTCCTTTTAGCACAACTTGAACGTAACTACAGTCTTCTCCATTGTCCCATCACATCATTTTGTGAAGCATAAATTAACCCTTAACAAGCCAAGACAAGCAGCTTTATCATTCATTGCAGTTTGTCACTTGTGCGTCAGATTTTCTCCAAGCTCAAAATCCAAAACAACACAGTCCATTTACTGCTCACTATGGAAGACATAGTGTGGAGGGAGAGAAACTTTAGGGTCATGGCAAGGAGGCCTTCCAACGTCAACGATTCAGAAATTAATAACTGCAGATAACTGGTGAAAATACAAGAGGCATCATGCAAAAAGCTGCTCAACAATTAGAAGCAGGAGTGGGCGGCTGCAATGTCAAAAAAGCTTTTTTTTTCATTATCTATTGAAAAGACAGACTAATTTTAGAAAAGCCATTATTTCATAAAATATGAATAAAAACAGATTTTTGTTTTTAAAATTGATAATCCCTATCCATCATTTCGTTGAGAGATTTTCGTGAAAAACTAATTAGCGGATGGACAGTTGCCTGGATGGAGTGACCGACGGCAAAAAAAACTAAGACAATAAAATTAAAATCTGGACGTAAAAGAAAAACGTTCCACGTTCTTCTTCCATTGTGAATCCAACCCGTAACTACAACCAAATTCCGGACTTTTCCAGACTGCGTAGAAACCAGAACTCCCCTCACAACAAGACCCACCGTCCCCATTACGTTTA
The DNA here is from genome assembly GCA_033032245.1 of Poecilia picta. Lineage (NCBI taxonomy): Eukaryota > Metazoa > Chordata > Actinopteri > Cyprinodontiformes > Poeciliidae > Poecilia > Poecilia picta. Next base: position 23,779,680 of record CM065374.1, read on the forward strand.
AAACCCACAAGTTGATCCACAAAGCTCATGTCACACAAACTCAATATTTTCCAATAACAGGAGCTTCATTAGCAACGTTTCAGATTAATAAAGCATCATAAAGCTGCTGATGAAACAGAATGTGAAAAACTCTCACTGCGAAGGAAGTACAATATTGGAGCGAGTTCATTAATGCTCCACACATCAAAGAGAAAACCAAACATAAACTCATGACACATAAAACACGCAATCAGAAGCTTTAAATAGAAAGATAACAGTAGAGCCAACGCAGCCACAAAGCATGAATGAATCCAAAACACGGAGCATGAATGAATCCAAAACACGGAGGCAACGACCGACGACCAGAACCAGGCCGGAGCGTCTGATCGGCTCTTCAGGACTTTGAAGAAATGAACATGGAAATGAGCAAGTCGATGTGCTGAATGTTATTCATCATGATTAGACATATGGCTGTATGAAACGTTTACAGGCAGAACATGTAGAGTTGCAACAAGCAACGGCAGATTTGGTTTACCTTCCAACGTAGTATTGTGTTTCACGATGTAGGACGATCTTATTAAACACTAATCGTGTGTGTCGTCTCTTGGGAAACCAAAACCGAACGTTCTCAGAGCCGGATAACGAAGTAAAACTCATGAGAAACGGGGAGAACCTCCTCCCTGTTGTTGTCATTGTGTTGATGAACCAGACTGTCTGGATGTGTGTGTGTGTGTGTGTGTGTGTGTGTGTGTGTGTGTGTGAGGAGGCAGGAATCTGCATGCAGACAACATCTTTTTCTCATAAGCACAACTCCTTGAGCAGCACAAAGCAAGCAAATTGATTTACTGGATAAAAAGCAGAAGGGAGGAGGGGGGGAAAGCATCCAAAAGCTGTGGTAAACAAACGTTTTAGATTCAGTCCACCTCACTAAACCTCTCCGCTCACAGCACGGTTCTCCTGCCCAACGTACAGCTAACCTCTGAACAGCAGCAGCTGGCTGGGGCCACAGGCGTTTTGGTTTTGTAGCGTAGAAAAATATTTATCTTCTTTATAAAGTACATTATTGTAGATTTGCTATTTTGTAGCTGCGTTTTCTCTACAAATGTGCGCAAAATTTTGCTGAATAAGAAACTCAATTAAATTCACACGTGAATAAGTTTGTTCATAGGATGAGTCATTTACAAAAATCATCCTTCATCCACTTCCTGTTTTCTTCATTGTTGTTTCCACCAGTAGGAACATCTGGTTGTTGATTATGTGACTTGAGTGATGCAAAATAAATGTTCCCGTTGCAGTTTTGCAAACAATTTCTATGCGGCCAAAAAAATAAAAAATCTCATCCTACGAGCTAAACTTTTTATTTCAGTTTTTTTGTCGAAACTGTCTCGTTTCTATTAAGCAAAATTATAAATGTCAAATTGCACAAATCTATGTTCAATGGAAACACAGGTAGTTGTATTTGTGAGGTTTCCCAGCAATTTTGCTTGATGGTCTATTTAAATATTAGAGAAAATTAAGAGAGCACTTAAAATGATAAATGAAGTATTTGTTTGAGTAAAGTGAACATTGTTCTTTTAGTTTATGATCTGCAGACATGTCTCTGAAATTCCAAATGAAAATTTAGTATTTGCAGAAAATGAGAAATGGTGAAAATCACAAAAGAGATGCAATGCTTTTAAATAACGCAAAGAAAACAAGTTCATATTAATTTAGAATAAACAATAGTAATGTTTTAACTCAAGAAGAGTTCAGAAATCAATATTTAGTGGAATATCCATGAAGGTTTCAGTGGAGTTCAGGGCAGTGGGCTCTTCATTTGTTCCAGAGCTGCATATATGCATGAATGAATTATGAATTTAAACTTGTGCAGCAAATAACTGAAGTTTCAAACTGTGTACCAATTCCATTTAGGAAAAAGAACGCTTCGACTGCATTGTTTAAGGCTCCAAATGATTAATGTCGATGATGTTAAACTTCTCACCAGTATTGTACATTCCTCTGAATATGATGGCCAGTCTGCCTCGTGTGTTTTTAACTGCTGGACCGCCGCCGTCGGATTTGAGAAGGCGGCAGAGTTGGAGCGAAATCGGAGGAGTAACCATTCTGAAAGAGCTCCTTCAGAGCATATTGTACATTTTCCCAACAAATCTCATTATCTTGTGCTGTGAGTAGGCAGCTGCAGCACAGCAAACACTCAGCACTCCAAAGATAACCAGACGCCGCAGCGCTACAGTGAATGTCTCCTGCTTCTTAAATTGGCTCTTGGTTTTCTGCAGGCCAGTTAGTGTGACTGTGTGTCTGAAAATGGAAGTGATATTTGACAACATTCACCACGGCAGCGCAAAACTATACATGAAAACCTCGTAGTACGCGTGAATAGACGTGGTCGAACACAGGCACGCGCGGTTGAGACACCTGCACATGACCACTCAGCTTTGAATACATTATCCCGCACAGAGGGAGTTTATCTCAGCAGGCAAAACCAAATTACAACAGACTAACCAATGTGCCTGAAGGGAAACACCCAACTGCAATAAGCATCAGGAAACCGGCGCTTAATAAATACTGGGGCATGGATTATAAGACAGTATGAAATCAATATTAAAATTCGTAGCATTCTTTCTCATTGTTAATGTTTTGGTATTATTTTTAATACATTTTCAATGCAACACCACAAAAAAAAGAAAAAAAAGGGAAATACTACCAATAATTAGGCAAAGTCCTACAGCCTAGGTTTACAAGATCAGAATGAGAAAAATTTTGCAACATTTTGGGGAAAACTCGAAATTTCTATATTTTGTATTCACCACATAAAGGTTAATTATGTTTTTAAAAAATCTGTAATCACCATAGAATATTTCAGTTTGATTTGACTGGTCAAAATACAAATTACAATACGTTATTATGCTTTTGCGCACTAATAAATGAAACGTTGACCAGCATAGTTGAGGTATATTGATGATTTTTCACTTGTTTAATGTTTGTCATTAGTTTTCTCAGTTGTTGACTGGAGTCTTATGTGTTTAAAGCACTATGAAAAGTAAAGTGAGTTTTGAGTCTTCTTCCCACAGTAATAACGTCCAAATTAAAAACTGTTGCTCTCAAGACAAACTGATAGCACCTAATGTAGAATGCATCTACTGATCTCAAAGACACAAGAAGCAGGTGAAAGAGTTGCACAGAAATAATCAGAAGCTCATTTATCAATCACCGTCTCAATTAAAGCATGTCAAATCATCGATGAGGCCACAAGTCGATGACTGTAGCCCCGGGACAAATCGGTACATTCAAACATGTTTATATTCAAGCTGGCACACCAAGTCTCACTTAAGCTGTCTGAGGGAATTGTGTTTGAGCATTGTCAAAGTGAGCAGCAGCGGTGCGCCAAAGAGATCGAGTGCGTCAGCAGAGCACTCAGCGGAGGGAGGGAAGGGTGGGAAAAAGAAGGGAGAAGGAGCACGTAGGAGAGGCAGACTAACAAGGAACGGGAGAGGAAGTTGAAGGGAGACGAGATGTGAAGATGAAAACAAAAGGAAAAAAAGCAAAAAAGGAAGCTGAGCAGAGAGAAGAGAAAGAAACGAATAAGAGAGAAAGAAAGACAAAGGCGTTCAAAGCCTTCGTCCCGAGCTGGAAAGAAGAGAATGAGGAGCAAAGTCGCCTGGGTGCAGCGGGCGAACACACACACACACAAAACACACACGTCCTGTATCCTCATATCACTGCACGTGGACAAACACATACACACACGCAGCACATCTTGGCCCACTAAATCAAGGCGTTTATTTATTGATGGCCTGTTTAAAAATGCTGTCGCTGGAGAGCTCTCAATCATCCTTCAGATGTACCGAAGAAAAACTGCAGAGAGCGAGCAGAGCAGGGGAAGGAAGGGAAGGAAAGGAGGAGAAAGTAAAGAAAAACAAGGATTGATTTTTATTTATATGTAAAGAAATGTTGGCCATCCTCCTGTTGTTTTGACAGTGAGGTTGGGGCCAGAGGACAAACAGGAGAGGACTCTGATGCATCCTCCATATTTTTCTCCCTGCTTCTTTGTTTCCTGCTGTCCGCGCACCTTACAGTCCGTCTCTTGTTCCAAGTTTGTCTTTTGTACCTCTTTTATCCGCAGGGCTACAATACACTCCCATCAAAGAGTGGCTCACGAGGAAGCTGAAGAAACGAGAGCAATGCACGCGGGTTTAACAAAGAGATGAAATGGGAGGGAAAAAAATTAAGTTAACGTGCTCTGGGGAAAAAAAAAAAGCCATCAAACAAACCAATTTACTGAGATTCACTGGAAGAGTGTTTCATCAAAAACAATGTAGTTGGACGATCAGCGAGTCCGTTTGAAGCTGCTCAATTGAACCGTCTCAATTTGAAATGGATCTGTTGGACGGAAGATAGAGAGAAATGTGTTAAATAGTTGAGTTTGAACGCAGGCGAAGCGAAAATATTTTGGGAGCAAATGAAGCAGACTTGCACATGGAACGCTTTTTATTAAATATTGTACTTTTTGAGACTCTGATGTCATATTGTCCAAAATAATTTAACAACCTATTTGAATTTTATTCGCAGTGTTTGATTAGCATCACTATTTTTTTTTACTTGTGTACTTTTTGTGCCTTCTTTTCAATTATTTTTCTAAGGGTCACTGCTGATGTTTGTCTACCAACAAACCAACAGATTCTTGTTGCTACTTTTCCTACTAATTCCATGGAAGCATCCGAGCAATATTAGCCTGACCACTGCCTTGCTTCACAACTCTGCTTGATTCTCATCTCCCTTCAGTCTGGGATTTCTCCCATTGTCCTCAATTACTCCAGTAGAATTTCATCCTGGTCACTCAGTGAACAGGAGAGTTGTGAACGATGGTGTTGAGTTTCTGTGCTGTAGTCAGTCCATAAAGGGTTGTAGTTCTAGCAATGGCAGAGGAGGAAGCAAACAAAGCTATTGCTCCGAATTAAAGTTGGAGCAAGAGGAATGTTTAAGAACATTTTATTAGGATGGTTGTTTACTGCGCACGCAATTTCTGGTTAGCTTGGTTCACAGTTGAGCTGGCACTGCCAAACGTTAGCAATCGGGTAAAATTAGAGCCAATCATTTAAAACATCAAGAGTTCACACCTCCAACAATTTCCCACAGTGTATTGTACGTCTGGCAGACCACCAGGCTTTATTTGTGCCACCACCAGGCTAAGCATTATTTATTTTATTATTATGATTATTTTTTAATCATTGCCTTTTTTAAGACTTTATAGTTTGTGTTTAGGCATCAATATCCCAGCCTTCCAATAATGCATAACTGTCAAGTGATATTTTCACTTCACTGTCAACATTTAACTCAGAAACATGGCTGCTCTCTGGATGACTGCCCCAGCATCCAGAGTACCAGGCTTAGCAGGTTTTCTGGGGGAAACCCTGAACAAATAATCGCTTCCCATCAGCCAAGGCTCCAGACCCTTTGTGTGAATCAAAATGTAGAATAAGAAGCTGGATTTCACCCAGCTAGGGCTGTAAATAACTGTTCGTGTTTTCATTTGGTTTAGGTCCCTTCATGTTTCTTTTTTTAACCAATTATGTATAAAGAATAACTCCACATTAACATCTGACAGCCCCAATGAATTACATTATATCCAGTGTATCCGAATGGTAAACAAAGGAACACTTCTAGAGGACATAAAACTAAATTGTGCTTCGGTTAATTTACCCCTTTGGCACTTCGTACACATCTATCACAGATTTGTTCACTTAGTATTCAACTCTTTTAGCAGTAAGATTTCACAGTCAGTCTCAAGACATTTGGGAGTGACCATTGGTTACAATTTCTATCTGGCATCAATTTGCTTCAGAAACCAACAAGTAATATTTAAGACTCCAATAAATGATATGTACCAGGAGGAGTTAGCCGAGTTATTTTGGTTTTATCAGGGGTTTTAATCTGTTGCTTTCTGTGAGAGTCAACTGGCCCACATAAGAACCTGACCCAAAATGAAAAGAAATAGGAAGAAACTCAAGGTAAATTATATAGCTTTAAGTGCTATTAAAAAGGTTAATTAAAATAATGCCCATGATTAATCATAGTTCTTAACCAAAAAAATATATGGAAATGGTTAATTATGGCTAAAAAATTGAGACAAAATGGCAGCATTTAGTCACAAAATGCTGGGATGAATAGGCAAAAGGGAAAATTGAACTGGTGAATAAAAGGTCAGTCAAGCATCATAACTAACTTTAGCTGTCCAAGCCAAACCCATGTCAAGAATTCATAATCCATAGAGGTGTGAAAACTTACTTGGTGGTAGATGCTTACAGCGATACAAATACTAATACAGTGACTATAAAAGAAAAACTGCACACATTGTTAATAAAAAGTTCCATGTTTAAAAATAAGATCATGATAACCTCCTACAAAGCCACCGAAGAGCAGAAACATCTGAGGACAAAATATGAAACACAAAATTATTACAATACAATGTATGGATGGATGAATATAAGGATAAATAGTCTCAAAGCAACAAAAGTAATTTCACCAAACTGTTTAAACGATCCAGAATAAGCAATCCTCTATGATAGGTATTTTTCCTTGTACCTACATTAAAAGAACCACAGACAACGTATATGAATTTTATGTCCAAACTTCTGCAGAAGGAGAAGGCTCAGCAAAGCTACCCCTCCGAGTAGTTCACAGAGCGTTCTGCCGTATCTCTGCTCGAGCAGGACTTTTATTTGGAATAACAAAAGTCAGAAAAGATAAATAATGCAGTCAGCGGAAATGATAAACAATGAGGCCAGCGGCAGGCTGGCTGGCATTATCTAACACACAGGTCATCTAGTTCTTTCAAACTCTGAAGGGAACAATCAGTTTACAAGAACAGATATTTTATACAGCAATCAAAAAGTATTCGCACAGCACGTCATTTACTGATTCACATTAGACTGAATGTTGATTAATATTAGATTGAATATGAACTAAAGAAATAGACAAAAATGATAATACCAAAAAATCTCTAACATTCTACATGCTACTGACCCAAAAAGGAGAGCAACAAGCTCATACATGCAAAGATTCAACTGTGGAAATCTAAGGAAAAAGTAGTCGAGCAAAACTGTAACCAAAGAGGGTGTGGCGATCATCGCAGAGAAGACAAAGACCGAGACAAAGAGGTCCAGAAATAAAGAGAAGAAACACCTAAAACAAAAAGAATATGCTTGTGGAAGGAACATGGAATTAGCTGAATTGCAATTAAAAAGGAAATTAGTGAAGCTTTGACTGTAGTTCTGGGCATCCAATGATCAAACAAGGGCCACAATGCCAGAAAGTTGAGATGTGTGGAAAGGCTGCAAAGCGGCAGCAATTTAAGCAAAGGCACTGATCCACACAAATGATATGCAAAGTCTAAACAGGGGGGAAAAAAAAGTCCAAGAATCTTTGGAGTGCAAAGACAAGAAACGGCAGACACCATCACTTAGTCATTAAGCTTCTGTTCTAACAAAATGTGGTAGATATCCATCGTTTGACAACAAGAAATTAGTTAAAAGTTTACAAAAATAAAAGAATCAATAAAAGGCTTTAAAACAAACATTCTAATTTGGACATTAGAATATGTGGATGTGGTAAATAACTGAGGGGGTTTGATAGAACTGCCAAAATAGTCTATGTTGGTGGCATTATCCAGGACCTGACATTTCAGAGGAGACCCCTTGGGCATCAGGAAGAGGTGAACACAGCGAGTAGGAGGGCTGAACAGAGACGATCTGTGGGAAAACGATAAAACATGGATGAGATGTAAAGGAACGGATGTCGGGCTGAGTGGCTTAAACAAAGCAAGTAAATTCGCCAGTGTAATGCCATCAAAATTAAAAGGGGCAAATTTGACAGAAAGGGGTTTGGCTTATAAATGTAGAAAAAAAGAGAGCAGATTTTTCAGATCAAACTTCGAGTTTATGTTAAATGTATTTCAGTCAAAAATGAATATTCTTCCTACGGTTTTATATTTATTTAAATAATTACCAGTATTTATCCCTAAATCCTCAATCACCCTAGATTCCGAAATCTCATCTTACATTTGAAAAGGCAAACGCCCCCGAGTATTTAAAGCCCAGTACGCTGTGCAATTTATAAAAAAAAAAAAAAAAAAAAAAAAAAACCTACAGGACTTGAACCTGTCATACTGTGTAAGCTTGACATCACAGTACCTTCAGTCACACTGCATGATCAAAGATGGCAGACTGCACCAGAATGGCTTCAAGCAGATTTGACTGACATATCAGTCCAACAGTAAACGGACGGCGGGTTGCAGGTCTTCATGTGATAATTATTGCAGTCAGATGCTGAGAAAAGGCAGAGAGGGGATGAAGGGAAGGAGACAGCAGTAGAAACGTTGATGGCAGGACAATAGATGATAAGAATCAGATGGTAGAAGAAACAGATGAATGGTTTACAAGAAAATACCAGATCCCTGTTCAGGACAGGGCTAAGCTGGTAGTGGTTGGGTCTTCGCCACCAACGGAGAAATCTCCATCACAAAGAAAGATTTTTTTTTCCAAGATGGCAGAAATCACATAACCTAAAGGTGGATTCAGTTTCACATTTTGAAAAACCTGGGGTGTGGCTTTGGTGCAGAGGCCCATTGACCTTTCCCTTCTCCTTCTCTCACAACCCGCTTTCCTGTCAACTCACTCAAGTCACTAGAGCAGTGGTTCTTAACCTGGGTTTGATCGAACCCCAGGGGTTCTGTGAGTCGGTGTTAGGGGTTCGGCGGAGCCTCTGCCGCGGAGGTAAAGACACACTTGTGTAAAGTTGTGATGGCGCCCCGCTTTGCCATCACTTGCTGCAGAGGATCACGTTACATTGCTTAGCCAATCAAAGCTGCGGAGGAGCACCGATTGAAGGAGTTTCACTCTCAGCATGGATTTGAACTTGTGTCTTTAATTACTTCAGCAAAGCTCACAGTTTTTACCAAATTCTGTAGCTTTCCATGTACTTCTGAATCTGCTCCTTAGTCGCATCTTTTCCGGGTTCGTACTGCCTCTAGTGGCGTGGGGGTGGTAACACAACTAATATAATTGCATTACTAAATCAGAATACCGCAAAGTCTTAATATTATTTATTATTAATTTTTCATTCTCTTAAGAATGTAGAGCTAATTAAATGATTTAAACAAGACCTTAAAGTGGTTCCAGTTTCTCTCAATGGCCAACCTGTTGAAACTGTGGCAAATTTTAAATACCTTGTGTCATTCCTGGACAGTCAGTTCAACTTTGCTGAAAACACTGACTATATTTTGAAGAACTGTTCTCAGAGACTCTGCCTTTTGAGAAGAATTGGTGTCTTGAATTTGGGGGAAAAAAAACATTTTATTTATAACTACAGAAGGGTTCAGTGAATGCGCATATGAAACTGGTGGGTTTGGTACCTCAACAAAGGTTAAGAACCACTGCACTAGAGCTAAATAAAATCCATACTGAATGAAGGGCTGTTGCTTTTATTAGAGCTCATACTTGTTACTTGAACTATTGATCACAATCAAGAAAGTGCAAAAGTTGTACAACTTGGGTGGCAATCGAGTTTGGTCCAAATCAAGATTCGGTCCAAAATATTTCATGTTTTGAGCAGTTGCTTACAAAGTACACTTTGAATGCTGATCAAAAATCTCATCATTGAGGATCCAAAGTGTTCACACGGTAGAAAGGAATTACAGTCTTTATTGAGAGACTATAATTCATCAGATTGGGTATGCCCAGGGCTCTCCCTTTGGAGAAAAATCTCCAAAAGGCAATACTCCACATGCATTCTGATTGGATGCCTTGAACCACTTCAACTGACTGCTTTAGATCTGGATGATCCGTGACAAACCGCAATATCTTAATCTAGAGCAAAGATCCACAAGTCTAGTCCTTCAGAGCTACTCTTCCAGCAGTGTTTAGATGTGGCTTTTCTCCAACATTGAGCTCTGAAGAGACTTAGTAATGGGCCAGTCTTTGGATTCATATACAGGATAATAGATATGGTGGACTGGAGTTGGGAATCCGTGCTCTGGAATGACTATTTCCATTCTGTTATGGGATTGCATAAGGGTACCCTAGAATGAGCTGGAGTGCATCTTCTTGGAGAGGGACGTCTGGGTAAGAAAGACAAGCTACACTAATCCGTATGATTACTTGCTCTGTCTTTAACCAAATTTCTGGTATGAAGCCCAAAGAAGGTCACCGAACTGAAACCAACCCTGACCATTTACTTTCCATCTTTGATACACTGGGAGATGAAGAGAAATGCACTGGTTTTGTAAAGCATCAGCGATGAGCGTAACAAGACCTTTCATAATGCTGTTGTAGGCAGTATGCTGGTCCTTCAATGGCTCCCAATTCCTTTTTCTGTCACAGTTTAATGAATCCACTTCTTATCAGACACAAGGGTAGTTAGAGTGAATACGCAGAGGTTGCCATTTTAAAAAAGAAGGTATGTAGAAGGCATCTTTTCAAAAAGCATAGTCAGTTTCCTTTGTGTGTGACCTTCAGGGCCGTCTTTTGCTCTTCTGTACTCCCTCACTGTCATCATCCCAACACCTCTCTCCTTACCTCTTACATCAGGATTGATCACCTCAGAAGTAGGCCTTTTGTTCAGAGCTAAGGCGCAGCAAACGCTGACCTCAGGAGGGAGGAGAAGATGGAAGGCATTGCTCACAGAATTTAAAACAATGCTCATGTGAATCTACAGGGGCCTTCCAAAGCTTAGCGGGAGGAACTTGATTGATGCTGCAGTCTTGGTGTACAGATGATATTGTTTCGCTTAATTTTTGTATTTTTATATGATGTGAAACACCTTGAACTGCATTGTTGCTGAAATTTGACATACAAACTGATGTGCAAACTACCACCACCCATTGAGCAGTAGAGCAACTGATTACCATGGCGACAGACAGGAAGATGACATTACTGGCCCAGGAGTCACATTGATTTCTTATACATTCATCACCTAATCTTAGGATTAAGAGAAATTACATTTTATGATTTCATATTTAGATTATTTTTATAAGTGGTGGACGCTACTGAAATTGTTAATAGAGATAGTTGCAGGGTCTATGATTAATTCACTTGCCACTTAATTGAAATAAGTGGCATTTTAATCCAAAACCATACATCAACAAAAAAGGCTACACTTTCAATTAAGAAAGATTTTCCTTTTTTTTTTATTTATTGATTTTATTCTGGTATTTAGGTTATTAAGCCTTCAGAATGGTGGAAAGTGTTTATATACCCATTCAACTCCTGATCATTCACGGGGAACTTCTTTGGAAAAATATGACAATGATGTTGCTCCTACAACATGTTTAGCATTAAGATGTTTTTTATGCTTCACTGATGGGCCAACTCTTTTTTAGCACAACTTGGACTCAACAATAGTCTTTACCAGTGTCCAATCAGATTGGTTTCTGAAGCAAAAATGATCCACCAGTGGGCCAAGAGAAGCGGCTTTCTTTTCCGCATCAGATTTACGGATGTGCCAAAAACATGAAGATACAAAAGTTTAAAAAATCTATACAAAAAACCCTCCCAAATAGAATAAAGATACAAATTTTGGGGGATAGAATTTTTAAAATTTAGTTATTAAATGTAGATTTCATTAACTACATAAAATCTATGTCGTTCATGAACTACATAAAATCTATGTAGTTAATGAAAGTCTTAAGTTAAATTCTCGACCCTAATTATTATTCAGGGTTCTCTGTTTTGCCTCTTTGAAGATCACCTGCCAGAATTGGTTTTCTGCGGATGGAGGGGAATAGATCAAGAAAAAGTCAGTTTCTCATGGCAACATTTCTCTCAGCAGTCTGTTGAGAGGCAAGTTCTCCAAGTCTGTCTAGGAAATATTTCTGCACTTCTTCTGAAGGAGCTGTATTGAGCTGACACTGACAGAGTTGTCTCACACATTGCTTTTTGCTCACATCTTGTACAACAGATACAAAACATTTAGAATTAAAGATTTTCCAGGAAAACAACTGAAACATGATACTGAATTCTCCATCTGAAGCGCATGTTGAATTTGTATATTTTTCCCTAAATTGCAGCAGAACTCATGGAGAATGGTGCACTGTGCCTGATCAAGCCGGTGGAACCTTCTAATTGGAACCACACAGGCTCTTAAGGAAAGGGAGCCGCCTGCCAAAGTTCTGCTTACACAGAGCGATTAAGCATGTGGGGGCAAATTGTTATTAAAACAATATTCTGAGGTTATTTTAGTCCAGAAGACTAAAGCATGTCCTTCTCTTTCATTTAGTCAAAGACGACATGCTATTCTATTTCCAAAGATCTGTTTAACACTCTTATTAAAAGGCTTTTTTACAGGAGGAATAAAATGTATAATTATTGACAAATTTTGAGTCCAGAAGACTAAAGCATGTCCTTCTCTTTCATTTAGTCAAAGACGACATGCTATTCTATTTCCAAAGATCTGTTTAACACTCTTATTAAAAGGCTTTTTACAGGAGGAATAAAATGTATAATTATTGACAAATTTTGATGGAGTTGTGCTTTTAAAATAGGGGAATGTCTTCATTTGTACATCTACTATGGTAAATTGTTTAAGATAGTTAAATCGAGCACAATGCCGGCTGATAAATTGAGGGTTTCAAACTGTGTAATAATTGAGGGGGTCATAAACTCTGAATATGGGGCAGATTTAAGCTTTTTTGTACAGATAAGTTTGGGCTGGTTTGAAAAGAAGTTTTTCTGCACAGAAGTTATTAGAACATGTTTCAAGAGGGCAGTTATCCATCTTCCAACAATACGGTAAAAGTTTCACGGTTAAGGGCAAAAGTAACAGAGGTTTTCACTTAATATAGGCCTAGAGATGTTATTGTAGTCACTGGTAATTAAGTATGATTAGTACCCATTAGCAGCACAGCTCCGGTGCGTTTCTGCGTCATGCGCTCGGTGAGAAACAGCGGGTTGTGCGGCAGCGGGGGGAAACAGAACAGGAGGGGTGTGGGGGGCTCTGAAGCAAGAAGCTGCTGATGGCGGCTCTAAAGTTTAATGCCTGAGGGACTGACAGCGCACAAAAAACGAAAAAGCAGAATAAATAAGTGTGGGGAGCGCTGATATGAGAGCAGGGTGGGGAGGGTGGGCAGGGGGTGTGGAACATTCAAAGTGCCAGCCGGGGGTCACCTTGAGCTATCCATCTCTCGGCTCCAGCTGAGAGAGACCCCCAGGAGCCACGGGGGATATAGCCGGCTTCCTCTCGTTTAATTGCACTCCGTGGAAGAGCGAGACAAAGCGAGTGATCTCCCTCTCTGAGGTGGATAAAGCAATCCCCCGGACCGGTTGGAAAGACGACGCCCGGACATCCCTGACAGCTGAAATGAATCCAACAAGTCTGTCGGCGCCAGAATGAGATTCAGCTCCAGTGTACAACAAGTGGCTGCAGTATGACTGCTTTGTCTTGGCTATGGTTTATTTTCTCTTTCTAGTGAAATGAGTTGACGGCTAAAGAAGGAGAAATTAAAAGAAAGATTGTTATTTTAATGTTTTATATTTAAAGGAAAGACATTCCTTCCCCTTGGAGAAGATCTCAATGTCGCTAGCTGAGTTTTCATGGACCATACAATTGCGCAATTACAAAAATTTGTTTGCTTACTGAAAACATCAATTTCAGAAGAAAAAAAAACCTTGTGTATTTTGTAAAACTGCAAACACTTTTTTACTTCACATGAGTCACATGATCAACAAATGGATGTGACTACTGGCGGAAAAGACCAAGAGAACCACAGGAAGTGGTAGGATGATGACAGCATAGAATGTTTTTAATTACTTCCCATGAACAAACTTATTCACGTGTGATTTTTAATTGCATTTCTTATTTAATGGAAAATCCGCAACTGCAAAATTGTGCTTTTTCAACCTTAGCGGAGTATTGATAAAGTTTCACTCATATTTGTAGCAGAAACGCAGTTACTGAGATGAATAAACTGAACTGAAATTCGTGCTTGCTACGTGGCAAAAGGTGAAAAAGTTTCAAGAGGTGTGAATACTTTTGCTAGGCGCTGCATGTTTTTAGACTCCAAATCTGTTTCACATAGCTCTACGTATCTCAGCACCACTGATTCACTTCATAAATGGAACAAAACTATTCAAGTAAAACTTTGCTGCTTTAAAAATGATCACAACCAAGATAATTTTTTAAAAAACATTTTGTTTTCAAACAGTAGACCTAACTTCAAAATCTCATCACAGTACGGCAATTAAACGTCAATTTAATTGTCAGACTTTGACAAAAAAAAATTCTACATGGCATGCAATAAGATCAATTGTGGCTTTATGTTCCTAAAATATAGAGGAGCATTTGAATCTGAAATATTTCTAATCATCCAATAAATACCAGGTTGGGGTGGTTGTGAACTACCAACCAAATGTATCATAGGTATATACCTGTGTATGCATAAGGTTAGATTTTGTATTTAAATTAGTGAAAGAATTAAAATAGCTCGATGGTGCTCCCAACTCTCAACAAGACTCATGTTTTGCAGTCTTCTGGCACTTTAGCAGGTTGACTTGGCTCCTGGAATACTTCAATTTGAGTCAATTAAATAGTATTAGCTCCAGCCCAGCTCTGCCAGGGGACATCAGTAACTTTAAGAAGCAGTTTTTTAAAAAATGTTTTATCTTCAGCCCAGAACACTGAGATGGTTTCAAAAGTAGAACAGAATAATGAGTCACAAAAAGACCAAAACTTAAAATAAAAAGGAGGAGCCACTTTGTAAATGAAAAAACTTGTGTTCTCAGCTTTCACAGGGACTTTTATAGCACACGGGAAGAAGAATGATGCATCATCAGGACAATGTAAAGTCTAAATCATCCTTTACTCAGAACCTGTCCATAATGACTGCTGGACAAATTTATCAGGGATGTCAAACTCCAGTCCTCAAGGGCCGCTGTCCTGCAGTTTTTAGATGTGTCACAGGTACAAAACACTGGAATGAACTGGCTTAATTACCTCCTCCTTGTGTAGATATGCTATCCAGAACCTTGCTAATGACCTAATTATTCTATTCAGGTGTGGTGCAGCAGAGGCACATCTAAAAGTTGCAGGACACCAGCCCTGAGGACTGGAGTTTGACACCCCTGACTGATATGTGACTGGTTCATAGTCAGTAGCTGTGTTTATTTTAGAAAAATGTGCAAAAAAACCACCGTCAGTATTTCACTTATGTCCAGAAAATGTAATTATGCAATTGCAGCAGTTCCATTAAATTAGAAATGCAATTACAATCACAGTAAAATAAGTTTTTACATGTGATAAGTCATTAATAAACATGGTCCTCCTACCACTTCTTGTTGCCTTCTTCTCTGTGGTTTGTGGAAGTGGCAACATCCAGTTTATCATGTGACTCATGCAATGCGAAAAGTGTTTTCATTGCAGTTTTTAAAAATAAACCAATTTCACAACGGCATAATTTTTTTTTTTTTTAAAACCTAGAGACTACATTTTTATTGAAAAATGTTTTTTTTTTATTGGTCTGCTTCCATTGAGCCAATTTATTTTCTAGATGTCAAATTGTGCAACTTTATGTTCAATAGAAACATAGCTATTTATACGCTTTCAGAATATATGTGTTTAAATATGGACAGACATTTTAGCGTTGAAACTTTCTGCTATTTTGACAAAAACAAATCCATACTTGTATTATTGTGATTAGAAGACTCAAGGTTTACTATTTACAGTTTCACAGAGATGTTTAAGTTGCCATATAGTTGTTTACAATTGTCTCAGCGATCTACTGTTTGCCTTTATCAGGTCTGGTGACCTCAGGTAACCCAAATGTTTGCTTAACACACACAGTAATTATTTTAGTTAGACCGTATTTACCTTGTATTAACCTTGCTTTTAAAAACTTTAGATTTTGTCTCACATTGTTCTACAATCCTTTTATTTGCATTTTTAGAAAAGTTTTGAAGTAGTCAGACTCAGCTAAAAATTGGAGCAAGAAGTTGAAATTCCTGATTTTTAAATCTCTATTCTAACCAGTGCACAAAACAAAACAATACATGCATAAGTGAATGAATTTATTAACTGTACAGCTGCGCAGTAATAAGACTAAAAACAAACCTTCCTGTGCAAAAAAAAAAAAAAAACAGAATAAAAGCAAGAAACCAAAACAAGGGGGTAATCAGAATGCAGCCTGAGGTCACATGCATGAGAATAATCCTCATCCAGAACATTTTACTGATTTATTTCATCATTGCAGCTTGGAGTGAAATATTCCCCTCCTCCATTTTTTAAAATCAGAATAGGTTTTCTGTCATGTTGCAAAAATAAAAGAAATGCCAACGTTCCAGTTCCTTTGATAGAATTAGTGTTTATGCACAATGAAAAAAAATAGTGACATCTCAGCCATAATACCATTTTGTTGACGTTTCTTTTTATGAAAGCAGCAGATAAGTAATGTAGGTATTGCACTCCTGTGTTCTACCCCCTTGCTCCCTTAACTGTTAACGGTTTGTTGCTTTGTTTTGCGTGTGTAATCTTGGCTTTCATTACGATATGTAAAAACGTGGGACGGCGAGCTCAGACTGTATTAAAGCAGCCGGGGGAGTCCTACAGACTAACTCGCTCCCTTGATTGGGTCGTTTAACACTTTTGGCAGGAAGAACCGATGAGACTGAAATTTGCAGAGCACTCCAATGACTCTGAAATGATTAGGTATTACAGAGCGTCATGGAGAAGTGCTCTGAGTGGGAGGGTAACAGCTGCAACGCAAACGGGGAAAGATGGGTTTCCTCCCCTCTTTCTCTCCTGGCTGTTTGCATCCAGTCATCTGCCCTGCAGCGGACAGGTCGCCACGGCGGCAAGAAGGTCCCTCGGACAACGCTGGGGTCTGATCTAACATGGAGACACGTGTGTGTATGCGCGCGTGTGTGTCTGGGTATTGTCATTGTGTTCCAGGTCCCTGCTTACTGTTGGGATGCCAGTCTCTCCCACTCTACTGCCCCTGCACACAGAACCATCTGCTGAAGGCCTCATTTACAGCACTGCATGCAGATAAGCTGCTAAATGTGTGGGCCTCTATACTGTCACAACATCCTGACAGTTGTGTAAAAAACATTCTCATAAAAGTCACATATCCTAGTTTTAAGTTGAGTAAAAATGTAAAAATCAATGACTAAAGACGTGCAAAGCATAAGTTTCTTCATACATCATATATTCTTTAGTTTAATTTACATAACATTACGTTCTTCAATTTTTTGCAGCACACACACTAGTTTAAGTATTCCTGGATAAACATATTTGAACATTTTTTGTTAGGTGAATGCAGATTTGTGGAAAATTTGTGTATTCTAAATTTTTCAGAGAGCATGTAAAAAAATGCCTAGTCACAATACTACTTAGTCCTCTGGTAGTTTATGTTTGAAAGCAGCCAATCCAGAAACGATATACATTTTTTCTCATGATTGGCTGAGCCTACAATAGGGGAGATACTGAAGACAACACATCTTAGCTTCTGCACTAGTCGTAAAATGGTATTCACTGTGCGTTTTAATGCACATTAAGGTATATTTGGTAATTTAATTTAGTAATAAAATAGGCAGTTAAGTGTTTTTAACCTCCACCTCTTAGTCTGTGTGCTTACAGGTCAGCACCCTAAATCTGTGCTCAAGACTCTTATTTTTAAGAGTAGAAGGAAGTAGATCTTGAATTGCCACATTATGTGGCTAGAGAAAGCTAGCCAAGACTAATTGTTAGGCTGCTGCTAGCACTCTGCTACAAAAAGAGAGAAACTGTTTCTCTCCCAGCATTTTAGGAACTTTGTAGGAAAAAACATGAAAATAAGTGACAGATGAGAAACAAGCCATTTAGCCATACTGCGACTGGCTAACCTTCAGCTGCCAACAAAGCTAAAGCGGACTTACGGTTTAATGAGAATGCTAAAAGTTTTCAATGAGTCTGTACATTCGATCAGTTTCAGTGTAAGACACCTGGCATTTCCTAATTTTGATCCACCAAACACATAAGCCTCAAGTTAACAGGTGTGACAGCAGCTTTAGTTGCCTTTATCTAAAACAGATTCAGTGATTGGTTTTTTGGTACTGGTGCGCACACTGGTGTATTGCTTTGAGGAGATTTGTGAACACGGCACATACTCATGTAGCTCTAGCTTAGGAGCAGCAGGAGCAGTCAGAATTGGAGAAACTTTAGACAGGGGCAGCCATAGCACAGGTCAGAGGTCATACAGTTTCATCCAACAACAAGGAAGTGAATGGACCGGGGGCAGATGAGAAAGAAGGTGAAGAAAATGGGACGAGACGTGAGGGCTAGGTGACACAATCACCTGCGAGATAAAATATAGGTGGGTCAGTGGTTTGCGCCGGCCAAGGGCGTGAACACAAGGGCACAGCGGCAAGACCGCTCAACAACTTTGCCAGTTTTGATTCATCCTCACCTTGAGGATCAGACCACAACCCAAGGTCTAAGAGGTACGGCGCAATTAGACCACCACCAGTCAAACCGTTTCAGTTGGGTTTCCAATTTTCCAGTTGGATAGGCAGGAGGACGTTTTCAGAACAGATATTACTTTAAACTGTCATTGTTATCATAGACTGTACTTTACGCTCATGTTTGTCGCAGGGATTCAACTGGGGGAGGTTTTTAAATTTTGACCTTTGGAAAATCTAAATGAAAGTTGGAAAACAAAGGTTCC
Source organism: Poecilia picta (assembly GCA_033032245.1). NCBI lineage: Eukaryota > Metazoa > Chordata > Actinopteri > Cyprinodontiformes > Poeciliidae > Poecilia > Poecilia picta. The sequence goes on from CM065374.1 coordinate 23,798,344, forward strand.
ATTTGTATAAATGTTGCAAGACGATTCTGACAAGAACTTGAACTTCTGTATTTAGAATCTATACATTTTATATATTTATATGTAATATTAAGGGGTTAAGTAAAAATACTTAGGCCCTTAACTGTCACCCTTAAAACACTCGCATGTTATCCAATAGGTCTGTGAAAACACTGGTGACGTCATGGCAAATAAAGGGTTTAAAGACATTTTGTATTAAAATAAACACTGAATATACAAGAAAAAAAACACACTTGTCAATAAAATAGAAACATCTAACAAAACTAATGGTGTGATAGCCAGAAGTTACAAACATGGGTAACACTTTATTTGAAGGGTTGTGCGTAAGACTGACATGCCACCGTCATAAACATGATATTTCATATTCTTCTTATGTATATGAAGGAGAATTTATGAATGTTTGACTGTTGTCATAAAGTGTCATTCGGTAAATAATGAGACTTAGTGCAAAGTTGCACTAAAACTTGCATTAAAAGTCCATTAAAATGGGCAACTTTTCATTATTCAGCAAATAAAAGTTTAAATGCAAAGTTGTACAAAAACCTATATTAACAGATTACTATAACTACTATCACTATAACATGTTTTTATCAAATGCACTTTATGACATCAGTTTTGACCGTCATCTGTAGGATACTTGGTATTAACGACCATAAGGCTCTATGAATGTTTTTTAAATGTTATTGGTAAAGATAAAACAAATCTATGTAAAATTGCCCAATTCTCTGTAATGTTTACAGAGATGATTAAACGAAGGAAAATTTAAAAAAAAGAAAACCAGAGGTGCTCAAAACCAGCGAGTGACAGTTCTTACGTCAGAGAGCCCCACTATTTCACTGCAGCCTGTCTTGTTAGGGTCTCAGATCTTCCCTCTGATCTGCTTCCATTCTTCAGAAACTTTTATGTGCGGACCTTCCTTCACACAATCATCAAAGGGAGAAGAGAAATGGGGGCCTGTGTTCCTGGCAGGGGGAATGTGCTCATGTTCAAAGGGAGGGGTTTTTTTTTCTCCAGGGATGACTACTTTTTCTTCTTCTGCATGTCACTTTATTACCACCTTATACCTTTAACCATAAAACATTTGATTAGTTTGGGGGGAGAAATAAAAACAAAAGAAAAGTTAGGTTTACACATCACAGCTCATTAAACAGTTTTCCACCTATTTTATGACATAATAGGTGATATCCTTTAAAAAGGTGGCTGAGCCACGATACTGTGGCTGTCATTCATATTTATGGCCCGGTGAAGGCAGCGAGGAGGGAGGTGTTTGTAAGGAGAAAGGGGGATGAAGAGGGCAGCTTAATGGGGTGATAAATAAATGAAGGTATCAAGAGACATCCCTGCAGTTCCCTGCCTTTCCCTGGCCGCTAATGGAAAGAATCTACAATACAGTGCATCATGTACGGCATGGCAACAATCGTCAGGGGCATTGTACGGATCTGTATTTGTGCAGATACCTGGGGTGCAAAACAGGCCCGCGCATGTCAAGTTAGAGGAGATTTGTATGCGCTTTAGAAGCAACTATTGATGTTGGATACGTTCACACTCCTTCAAGAGGATGTTTTGGAGGAAAATATGACATCCACATAGGAATACAGCACCTTGGAAAAATATTCATACTCCCTTCACTTTTTTTTTTGGATTTTGTTACATTGTGATCACATCAGCAGAGGCGGGGAAGATGGTGAGATTGGAGAGAAGTACGGGATGGAGATAAAATTTAGGAGAATCCTAAAGAGAAGATCTGTTGGATGTTGTAAAAGACCTAAAACTTAGGAGATTTACCATCCAGCAGAACAAGCTTAGACATTAGCGATGAGGCAACAAACATAAAAAACAAAAAAATTCTCATTTGCAACAATTCAGTCAATTTAAAAATGTCCCAAAATTGATGAAAAAATAAAGTAAAAACAAATCCAACATCAGCCGTTCTCCATTTTGTAACTGAAAGCTGAATGTCAACACACAGATGGTTCTGGAACGTAGGAAACCACAAAAATAAAAGACTCAGCCGGTCCTTTTATCGACAGCCAACATTTGGATTTATTTTGTTTCTTTGCTGAACGACCGGGAACCAGGAGCTCAACGTGAGCTTCACCGTGTGCTTCTTTAACTGAGTCTACCTCATAAATAAATTTGAAGTTGTAACATGACAAAATGTGAGAAAGATCCAACACCGTTTCATTTATAGAAAAACCCCTTCAACAGTCAGACGTGTCTCAACTATTACAGGTAAAGTGCTAAAATTTTACCCATTCAGTGACATTCTGGCCTGAAATCTCCTCTGTAATCAAGAATGAAGACGGTCTGCCCCGGAGGCAAAGGAAGTTGGTCTATTGTTACAGTATTTTGCATCATGATGCATTGCTCCCCTTCGCAAGCCGCTTCTGTTAGATCTCCGCTTTAATTAGGAAGCTTACAGGCCTCCGTAAGCTATGCCTGAAACCTGTCTGTGTTCTTACCACAGCTGGTCGCCGATAAGAGAACGCGACATTTCTCGTTTTATCACTTAGTTTCTCCTCGTGGCAGAGCAGACTCGTCGGGGTAAGAGGAAACACAGCGTTTAAAAGAAGAGAGGGCCGAAAGGTGAACGCCACCCATGCTGACCAACGACGCTGCGGCAGGAATAAGGAGCTTCCATCCACCGCCGAGTGGGCGGCTCAGACTGCAGCGTGGCTCATCTCTGACTGAAGGGTCCGGCGTCTTCGGCGACATTAAACGGCTGCTGCAGCTTGGCCGGTCTAATGCCATCTGGCAGCCGCTGTCTCCTTCAAAGGAGCCGTCATGTTTCAAAGGGAGGCTTTGATTAGGGCTCAGAGAGTACAGAGGCACACACACAAACACAGAGAAATAGATGCATGGCAAACATGGCAGAAAAGAATACCCCGAAGCTAATAGGTTGGTTATGAATTGTTAATTTAGTATAAAAAAAAAAAACAAAAAAAAACACTCCACTTTTTGGGTTACCCTTTGTTTATACAGAAAATACAGGCTGTATTGATGAAATCCTGAACATGAGATATTTACATGAAACCTGTGTAATGGTACGTTCACACCAAAAGCGTTTTGAGCATCAGGCGTGTCTGGTTCACATTCAAAGTCTATGGGGAGTAGCGTCTGTTATGATTGAATGAATTATGTTTATGTCCACCAGGTGGCGAGCATGAGCTCATGAGAATGTATAAATGTAAAGAACAGAACAATAGAAGTAGAGAGAGTCTTAGAGAGTCTTATGAGAGACACCTGTGAGCATGTTGGTGCGCAGACCTTTGAAAGATGCTTTAATAAAAGTATCTGAGCATTACACAAGGTCTGGTCTTTATCAAACACGAATATAACATGGTGTCAGGAGTGAACTAAGAAGCCGACCATGGAGCTGAAACCACCGGAGAGCTTGAAGCTGACGGGAAACGTGGATGAGAACTGGCGTGCTTTCAAGCAACGCTTTCAACTGTATGTCGCCACAATGGGATTGGAGACAAAGCCGGAGCCAAGAAATTTAGCGATGTTGCTGACCATAGCAGGAGCGCAGGCTTTGGAAGTCTACAACACATTTGTGTTTGATGAAGCGGAAGACAAAGAAAAGTTGGATGTTGTGCTGAGTAAATTTGATGCTCACTATTCACCCAAGAAGAATGAATGCTATGAGAGATACGCGTTTCGTTCCCGAATGCAGACACAGTATGAACATTTCGATAACTTTCTGACAGACTTGAAAGTAAAAGCTCAGTCATGCAATTTTGACATGCTGAAGGACTCGATGGTCAGAGATCAGATCGTCTTTGGAGTACGTGATGGGAAGCTCAGAGAGAGACTGCTGAGAGAAGTGGATCTGACCCTGGAAACAGCTGTAAAGATGTGCCGGGCAAGCGAACTGTCGCTACAGCAAGTGAGGACATTTTCTGAACTTTCTTCAGGAACTACTTCACAGTCCAGTGACTGCGCAGTGGCAGTGGGAGCGGTGTCCTGCCAGAAGAAACGCCATGCTCAGACGAGGCAGCTGCAAGAGGAAGCCATTATCAACTGTAAGCGCTGCGGGTTACGGCATAAAGTGAGACAATGTCCTGCTTATGGTAAGCAGTGTTTGAATTGCCATGGAAAAAATCATTTTGCAAAACAATGCTTTATGAAGAGAAAAGAAGAGGAATCGTGTAAACTTCGTAAACGAAACTAACTTAAGTGACACATTCTTCATTGGTGTTGTGAATTGTGAAAATGAGTCAGAAAAAGTGCAGTATGTTGACAGAGATGATAAATGGACAATTCCTTTGTTGATAAATGGAACTACAATCAAGTTCAGATTGGACACAGGTGCTAAGGCTAATCTCATAAGCATGTCTGATATAAAAGAAACGCAAGTAAAACCTCACATAAAAGAAGTAAAATCAAGTCTAAGAGACTATAATGGACAATCAATTGAGTGCATTGGCACATGTGAACTGAATGTGACAGTTAAAGGAACAAAACATCTTGTGTTCTTCTCAGTTGTAAAGGAGGATCGTGAGTCACTTTTAGGTGATAAATCCTGTGAAGAACTTGGACTGGTGAAAAGAGTTTATCACATAAATACTGAATTGATTGAACCTAATAACCCTGTTGATGCCGTGATTCAAGAATATGAGGATGTTTTTCAAGGATTAGGTGCTGTACCCTACACATACAAGATCAAGCTGAGAGAGGATGCGCAGCCTGTAGTTCATGCTGCACGTCATATTCCAGTACCATTACGAGAAGGGTTGAAAAAAAAGAGTTGGACAGAATGATCAGGTTGGGTGTCATTCAGAAAGTAGAAGAGTCCACTGATTGGGTTAACTCCATTGTGATTACCAAGAAAAAGAATGGAGAATTAAGAGTATGTATGGATCCAAAAGACCTGAATGAGAACATCAGAAGAGAACATTATCAAATACCCACTCGAGAGGAAATAATCAGTGAAATGCCTGGAGCAAGTTATTTCACCAAGTTAGATGCAGCACAAGGGCTTTGGCAAGTTAAGTTGGATGAAAGCAGTACTAAGTATTGTACTTTTAACACACCTTTTGGAAGATACTGTTTTCTAAGACTTCCTTTTGGAATAAAATCTGCACCAGAAATATTCCACAGAGCGATGGAGCGGATCATCGAAGGTCTGGAAGGAGTGAGAGTCTACATTGATGACATCATCATCTGGGGATCAACAGCTCAAGAACACAATGACAGATTGAGACGCGTCATGGAGCGCATATGGAAAAATGGACTGAAGCTCAATAAAAATAAATGTGGGTTTAGTGTCAAAGAAATTGTTTCTCGGTGACAAACTGTCTGCCCAAGGTGTTCAACCAGATGAAGATAAAATTAAAGCTATCTTGAAGATGCCACAGCCTGTGGACAAAACAGGTGTTTTGCGCGTCATGGGCATGATTAATTTCATAGGAAAATTCATTCCCAATCTGAGTGCAAAGATGACAAATATTCGCAGACTCTTGTATAATGATAGTCAATTCCAGTGGACAGAAGTTCATGAACAAGAGTGGAAGCAACTGAAAAACTATTTGACTACAGAACCAGTACTTACTTTTTACGATCCAACTAAAAAAATTAAACTGTCTACAGATGCCTCAAAAGATGGACTTGGAGCAGTTCTTCTTCAAGCTGAAGATGAACAATGGAAGCCAGTGGCTTATGTATCCAGAGCTATGACCAAAGCTGAATGCAAATATGCTCAAATAGAAAAAGAATGCTTGGTGCTGGCTTATGGACTTGAACGGTTTCATAACTATGTGTATGGTCTACCATCTTTTGTAGCTGAAACAGATCACCGACCTTTGGTTGCCATCATCAAAAAACACCTAAATGAGATGTCACCAAGGATTCAGAGGCTTATGATGAAGATGCAAAGGTATGATTTTACACTGATTTACACTCCAGGAAAACATCTGATTCTTGCTGATGCTCTATCCAGAGCTCCTACAGACAATGGTGTAAGTTCAACTGAAGAGAATATTCAGCGTCATGTGAACATGGTGTCCACTGCATTGCCTGTGTCAGACAGCAAGTTGAAGCAAATAGTTGAGGCAACAGCTAAAGACACAGAGTTACAGTTGGTCATGCAGAATATGGATGAAGGATGGCCAATAGGCTCATGTTCACAGTTTTTCAAAGTTAAAGCTGATCTAAGTGTTGTGAATGGACTGTTACTGAAAAACAACAGAATTGTGATTCATTACACAACATCTGGTCTTTATCAAACATGAATATAACAGCGTCGAGTTCCGTTGTGGCGCACTTTGAGTGTCTAGCGCAGCAAGATTTAAACCATTTTGAGCGTTTTAAGCGTTTGATGCGTCAAGAGTGTCCAACGGAAAACAATGGCTAGAGCTGATGCGTCTGATGCATTCTTTATTTATTTTACGTTGGCTGTTCTACTCCTAATGGCACCGACTGAACAAATCAAAGTTGATTTTACATGCTTGACCAAGATTATCAAGTTACTGGTGTAGATGTGCAGAGTTAGCAAATAAATCTGCAATTCAGTCCATGTATGTCTGTGTTTAAAAATCTGAACATTTTAAGTCATTTCAGTGTTGTTTCTGTATCGGATCGGTGTCGGCTGGTACTAATCCTTACATACCGATGTCGGAAGTGAAAAAAGTAGATCAGTGCGTCCTTACTGAACGTCTTCTGTTGTCTCGCTTTCATAGTGTCTAAATGACAAGAGAAACAGTACAAAATATTTAAATAGCTAAGTGTGTTTGTAAGAATTTATTCCCGTTTGTTGCTATGCAGGGTATTTTTTTTAAGTCCCAAAAATATCTATCTGACAGACAATGGGACTGAAGATGAGCTTTTATAGAAGATAAATATTTGGATTTAAAGTTTTAATCATTCAATTGCCATCCTTAATTATGCGGCATTAATGTTTTAGTGGTTTCTAGGCACATCCAGCCTGAAAAGCCCACAGCAGTTCACAGTCAGCTGAAATGGAACCAAAATGGTCATAATAAATCCAATATTCAACTTTCTTTTATAAATTTGAATAATTTCACCAAAACTTAATTTTATCACTTTAAAATTAGCATCCACGGGGATAACTTTAACAATGCTCAATTCTTAAGCCTCTCTTTAAGAGCTTACTTTTGCTTTTTACGACAGCAGCTCGCAGTTTTTCTAGAAAAAAAAACTGTCACAGGACAATGAGCTTGGACTCATTTTACAAAAATTAAAAAGCAACCAGTGAGAACAAGTCTCAGGGCCAAAACCCCTAAACTCCAGCGACTCTGCAATAACCACACAATATGAAATCACCTCAGTTTCCCACGGCCACAGGGCCTTAAGTGGGATGAATAAGGGCATAAGTAGATGCAAATATGTGTCACTGTAAGTCTGATGCAAGTAATGCGCAACTTGGAGGAATCGAGGATGAATGCGAGACCAGCGCCAGAAGGGACGGCGCTGGAGAGATCAGAACAAACTTGGGAGGCAGAAGGCTTCGACTAAGACACTTGACCTCGAACACGACCGGCTCTCTGTTTGCATCAGTTACGAGAGGATTTTATTCGCTGAATGTGGATTTTTCGTTGTTCCAACAGTGGTTTCCACACAGTGTCATCAGTAGCAGTTTGGAAACAAAGGCGCCAACCAAAACCCGCAAATCAAATCAAAGTGGCTCTTCAGGCCAATTCCAGAGCTGGGAGCAAGGAGAGGATTTTCAAAGTTAAATGAAATAGGGTAAAGTTTACAATTTGCTTAAAAATGTGCTGTAAAGATAGATATAATTTCCACCTTTAAATGTTATTTACATTCAAAATGTCAATAACAGAAGCTGTCAATAAAAGAAGAAGAAATACAGAAAAGCTTACTGAACCTATCTGAACAGACGTTGGCTATTGGTTGTAGTTAGTTCAATCATATACAAGTTAAAAACAAAATTCATGATTACTTTAAATGGGCAGTATTATGGGTTTTCCAAGCACACAGCACAATTTTATAGCACAATCAAGTAACTATGTTAACTTCAGTTGTTATAAAAATTCTGTATACATTAAAGATGACTTTAAAGAAATTTGACTTCATAATTTAACGCCTTGAAATTGGGCCTCTGTCTCTTTAAAGACTGCTGCTCTTGCTGAAGCTCCGCCTTCAGGATGTCATCACAATATGGCTCCTCTATTAAGCCTCCAACAATGTTTTTTACTGAGATGTAGCTCAAATGAACTGAGCAAATGCACAGTTGCACCAGGTGTTTGCCAATTGCTGCTGGCTATTCTGAAGGAGCCGAGTGGGGGTGTGACGAGGGAGGAGCTGCTCAGTGAGGGAGAAACTTGGAAACATCTTTTAGGAGGAGCTTCGTCCTCCAAGGTGGAGCTTGGTCAACCGAGGAGTTTTGCCCAGCTGTTGCTGCGGGAGATTAAAGGATTTCTCAAACATGCACGAAAGAATCAAGTCAACACTCCAGGGGGGAATAACAATATAACATGACGTAAAGCCCCCAAAAAGTCAATTTTATGCAATACTGCACCTTTAGCGGTGGACGCTGCTTGTTTGAATACATTACTGTCTAGCTATAAAATAGAGCAACTGGCTGTAATGAATTGTTACAACAACAAGGTGGCAGTAATACACCAACTAGTTTCCTAAGAAGAAGAAAGATGATATGCATTGTGTTTTGAACTGTGGCCCCAATTGTTCATCACAAAGATAAATCTGCAGCTTTTAAGAAAGCCAACGCTCCAACCACTTGCTCTATTGACAATACCACTACAGCGACGAATGCCATTTTAGACCTCATGGTTTCCATGACAACAGCATTTGTTTTCTGATAAAAGACCTTCGGAAAAGTTTTTTTCCCACTGAATAACTAAACTGGTGCTAGTACCTTGCAACGATCAATTAATGCCATTCTACCACAAACAACCAACCAAAATGTTGAGAGAGCCTCGTTAAAAACTCCCAGAGTTTAAAGCAGGATTAATAAATCAAGATTAGCCGGTCAGGATGGTGATGCATTGAAAAATTTGTTGCTCAAAACGACATTCATTAATTACGATAGTGCAATTAAGGCATCTGCCTGCTTGGGCACAGAGATAAATAATCCAATTTGTGCAGCTAAACCATCTCCACAAAAACTACTGGTTAAAAGTGATAAAAGAAACCTTTGATGGATGAGATATTTATAATAGCACAAAGCCATGGCAGATAGCTGGGTCTAAATATGGGTCTAAATAGTTTTAATACTTATAGAACATGCTATGAAATGACTCTAGCCTCCAGCGCAAGTTAAACCCTGCGACCACCTTGATGGAAAAACACATCAAAAGAGATCTGAGATGTCACACAAATCAAAGTGAATTTCAGAACACTGTGCATCTCTGGAGTGGTGAATTAATACAATACATCCTTCATGGAGCTAAAGGGTAAGAAGTAAAGAATTACATCCTGGTGTGCATCAAGGAACTCATGGTAGACAGAAATGTGATTTCTAGACGGGCTGACGGCCAAAAAAAAGTTATGCCATGCTTGGTTCTGGCATGAAATTCTACTTTGGAGAGGACACTGGCAATCATAGAAACTTTCACTATGCCTCAGCTGTAGCAGAATTATTAAGGCCAATCCACTGGGATGTTGGAAAATGGATCAACCCAAGTATCCATCACCAGCTACATTGAAAAATCTATCAACGGTGATCATGAAGTAGAGAATATGTGTTTTAAAATAATTTATTTCACAATAGTACATGAAACATAGGAGGCAAATATGTGAACAAGAGCAAATGAAGTGTAAGGCAGCAGAACAGTATCTGCTTCCGTCGCCTGCAGATGTAGGTCAATCACAAAGCTCGAAAAAAAGGCAGTTAAATTTTATGACCAAACATTGTTCTTTTTTATGCACAGATAAAAACCCTATTCTTTCTTCACTGCCGTAAGTGGGTGTAGAGCGAAGCGGACGTCGGATGCCAAAAAAAAAAAAAAAAACTTCAGGTGTCCAAGTCCCAATTCGACCAGACATCTGTGACAGAGGGTCTTGTTATGCAACAAATTTTATTTTTTCATTTTATTGCAAATGTAACTGTGCCACCTGTTGTGTCACAGTTACATTTGCAATTCTGATTGGAGGAAGTGACTACATTAATTAACTGCCTTATTTTCTGCTCAGGATTCTTCAGATAAAATACCCACTTCACGGAGGAGACATACGAGTCGGGGCACAATCCGAATGTGATGCAAACACCTTTGTGCAGACTTAATGATCTTCATTTGCCCATGGTGTAATGCTGTTTTGGCTTAGAAATGATAATAATGTTGCAACATTTTATTCAAGAATACTGAATGTTGGTGAGGAAAAAATGTCAGATTATTATAATTTTCATTTTGCTCTGAATGCTGAATTTGAATCCACAGTTGCACCAGTCTTGGACATTGAGTATTTCATTTCAAGACCATAACAGTGGAAATATTACCAAATAGGCAGATTTTTTTTTTATTTATCTGTCAACATCCTTGCTTTGACAGGATGCAAAACGTGCTGATTCAAGTCCAAGCTATAATGTGACTCATTGCTAATTATGTGTTTTTGTCACCGCTGTCAACCATACCCACTCCCTTCACTCGCACTCCAAGCAAGTGAGTGGTGGTTTTCTGGGATTAGCGCTTCAGAAATACATCAGCATAAATTATAAAGGATATACTTGCAAAACAACATCCAGAAGGAAGCATAAAGGCTTTCAGAGATGCTGGGGACTATGTCAAACTTTTGTTGTCATTTAGAAATGAAGCACAAAGAAGATGAGCTATGTTTAAGTTACATCAGCAAAGCTAGCTACCTTATATTAGCAATCTGCCTCTGTGCTAGAATTAACGTCACCTAATATTAGCATGGGGCGCTGTTTTTGGTCTCCACTTGGTGCTCTTGACTACAATAATAATTGAATTCAAAATTTGTTTAAACAAATTGTGTTTTCTTTTTTAAGTTGAATAATACAGGCCCAAACCCAAAGTAAACCCAAATTGTTATAAGATTTCCCTGCTTTTTAGACCATAATTTGCATAAGCTGCTGCCGTTTTTAGCTTTTATTGAACATCTTCCAGTTCCATTGTGTTGCTTGTTGTGACAGTGCAGTCAAGTGCAAATTATCTGTGATGTGTAACTGATGGGAGCGCAACAGGGAGGCTGTGTTCACATTTATTGTGCTGCACTTGTCAGGAGTCTGATGAAATTCTATACCTTACTTTTTTTCGGTCCTCAACGGGTTAAACCATCTACTCCTTTAATGAGACTACAATAAGTAGATTAACACAACTTTATTTTGTGATTTTTTTTCTCTGCAGGCTTATTAAGCGAGCCAGACAAGCACGCAACATTAAGCAAATTATTCTTCCAAATTTTGGGTAAGGTTTGGCACGGGCTCGATCCATAAATATAAACTCTAGGTTACAGCACACAGTAGAAAAATGTTCTGAAATGACTTTTTCTTGATTAATTTTTTCACATGAGAGAAACTGAATTTTTTATAGGCTTTTGTGGACTTTTTAGAAATATATTTATATTTTTAGAAATATATTTATATTTATTTCTCATCTGAGAAAGAAACTTCTCTGATATCGTTTTCCCCTGATAGTGCTTGATAACTCATTCACATGATTATCTCAATTTAGCCAAACAAAAGAAGGACCTTTCAATGAGCGTCATCCTTCACTGGGGATGGAAGCCCACCTCTCACTTGTGAAGAAAATGATCCACGTCCACAGAAAAATGGTCATTGGCTCTTCCACCTTTAAATCATTTTCCCTCAAACTCAGCTTAGAAGTTTTAGAGTAATCATGTTGACAGGCAAACAAATAACACAGTGAAGGACAGTGATTATATCCCACCTGACAACAGCTTGGTATAAAGTTTACATGGTATTAAAGACAACTGGTGACTTCTTTGTTCTTCCATTATATAGTTGAATACTTCAAAACACACATTTTCAATCAGTAGTACAATAAACGCCAATGAAACTCAACCAATCTGTTGGGGGAGTGGAGAGTGTTTATTTGGACCTCTCCTGTCTTTAACAACCAATTCCCTTAAAGTTCCAGAGCCAATTTTGAGTAAAGGTTAGGGCAGTGGAGGGCCCAGCTGGACGACAGCAGGTTTGTGATGGAGTGAGTGTGGAGTGGGTGCGCAGTGGATGTTGCGAGACCTCCAGAGGTGAGGGTGATGACAGCACTTTAGGGCACGGTGACAGCTGAAGGGCACTTCAACGGGGATGGCTTGTGTACCTGCAGAAACTGCCAGACACACACACACACGCGCATACACATTCCCCATATCCCTGTAGTCCCCACAACTCTCCCCACGCACACACAGTCTACCTCCAGGCCAGTCATTCAAAAGGCAGTAATGGCGCTAATGAGAATCTGCTATGACTCTACATGCTGCCATCGTTTAAGGGATTCTTCACCAACGCTAATAATCCGACATTTTAGGGTTTCCACGTCACTTTGGATTAGCTTAGCCAGCAAAGTTTGTAAGACTGGCTGACAGGCCAAGAAAAAAACTCATTTGTTAACGCTCAACTATTCAGATTGGAGCTTTTTGAGCATTGCAGTCCAAGCAGCAAATGTTTAAAAGCTCAGTTAAAGTGAGAAACTAAGTGAGAGGTTTGAGGGTTTCCAAGGAACCGGATGTAGAGTGGCGTTTGCTTTCCTACACAATTCAACTCGATTCTCATCTCCTTTCAGTGCTCAGTCTGGGATTTTTATCATTGAGTTTGATTACTCAATTGAATAAAGGTTTTTAGTTTTTGCACTGGTTTAGAATTATGGTTGTAGTCACAGTGGAATCATTGTTTTTTTGTTGTATTTACCGCTAACCGAGCCTAGCATAGCAGCTTTACATGAATGTCCTACACTCCGTATTTAGTGCCTCTTACAAGACTGATGGTGTTGTGGCTTGTTCTGTGCGTTTTAGTGTGACAAGATTTATTGAAATTCTCCTGCGCAGATGTCTTTTTTATTTTTTAAATGTGTAGTTTTAAATCTAAAAAAACATAGGATATTATGGAAAGAAGAAAAGTAAAACTGCGAAAATTTCAGTTATCAAATGTGTAAAAGTGGCAGCAAAAGCTATCTACTCAAGATAGGTGAATACAAACGTTTACCATGATTTCATTTGTAATAAAATTAAATAAAATCTATTATTTTTCTGGCTGTTCTATCATAAAACTTTGACTAAAGATTGTGGCTTTAATGTGACGCACTGCAAAAAACAAAATCCTACAAAGTGTTTATGATCTAATTTCAAGTGCAAATATCTTAGTGCACTTGAAAACAAAACTAACTCAACTCAAGTAATAAAAAAAGTACTACTTTCACTGGCAGATTATTTAATTTGTAACAGTTTTCCTCCATTTTGTAAGTGAAATAATCTTAAATCTATCAATAGTAAGGAATTATTGACTTATAAAAAGCTCTTATTTCTTGCTGAAAATTCACTTATAAGTTAGTTTTAATTTATTATAAGTACACAAGAAACTAGACCCAAAATACTTTGTAAGTGAACAAGTGCACAATGTGAATGTGTTTCATGAAAAGGTGTGGGAATATTTTAGCAAGTCACTGCAAAGGCGAATGGGTAGTGAGCGATCCCAACATACTGTAACTGTGAATCTGCAATATGTTGTGCTGTGAACCAGAATAGTAGTCATTGTTCCCATCTCTCAAGAGATCACACTGATCAAAACAATTGAAAGCAACTTTACACAAAGTAAAAAAAAAGCTTCAAATCTGAAAGTGCAGCAAATACTTCACAGCTAATCTTCACTGAGCCAGGTGAATTGGACCGACATCTAGAAATTCATAATTTCACTTTCGAGTTTGTTGCCTAAATATAGCTTTTTCTCTGCCATGTACAATTCTTCAAAATGCTTGAAATGCTTAGAAGCCTCATACACCAACACTGTTATTGGAGCTTTTAGCAAAGTTTTTAACCCTCAGGCCAAAAATGTTGCAGTTATTCTGGAAAGACATAATACATCTGCTGGACAAAATCCTTTTCAATGACCACTGCAGCATTTAATGCCTTGAGATTGGTAGTGAAAACATCCAGAGGTCACCTTAACAAGCATTTCATTAACATTTCTAAGCATTGCAGAAATTTTCCGCTCTGAAATTCACAAAATCCCCAAAAAGCTCAAGGATAAATGAGATTGCTTCAAAATCGTGTTTGAAAGATACAACAACTATTTGTTTTCGTTATGAATCCCAAACAGCAATAAAAAGAGCATAAGATACAAAACAAAATGCCTCATTTAAATGTTTTTCTCTCATTAAAACAAACGACAGAAATGCAACGTCTGCTCATCGTTGCGTCAACCTTTGCATGCTAAACAAGTCGCAGTTGGTCTTAACTTGTTAAAGTGCAGAAAAGGAAACTGTTGCAATAATAAAGTTTGCTGGAATAATAAAAACATCCATTTGGCTTTCCTTCACCTGCCTGACAGTAAAATGGCTTTATTTTGATTTAAAAAAAAAAAAAAAACAAAGAAACATTTTTGCTGCAGAAATTAATCATCTCATCTTAGACCGTAAGCGATGTTCAGGCAATCTCTTCATGCTTAAGAAGAAGAAGGAAAGGCTATCATCAGATCAAATCCCTCATTTTCATTCTGGGAGCTTAGATAAGAAAAATGAAATGTTAACTTCCTGTCATAAACTACCCTAGTTTCCATGCAGCTGATGTGACTCATTAACACATCAGCTGTTAGTGTGTAGCACATCAGCTACACAATGGTAGCTGGTATGAGCTACCATTGTGTAAAGAACTTTTATTTTTCCTCTCCAATTGTTTCTGTAAAAAAATTGACAACAAAAGTTGGGGCTTCCTGTATTAGTGCTTTCATCTTAATTTTTGTCATGTTTTTCAATAATTTTTCAGCATGAAAAAAAAGGTTGAAATTATTTTTTTTAAATGTACCGTCAAAGAGTTTCACACATCATCAGACAATAGACGTTAAGAGTTTTAGAACGTGGAGGCAACAAAGAAATTCAAATGACAAATGCAAAACCAGCCTTTTTGGTCACTACTAAATGTTTTCAAAGAAGCACATTTTATTTTCTGATAAAGATAGCTTATCCAACCCTTTATGAAGTTAGTTCTTCACCTATTCAGAGAGTAACCACATGCGTTTGTTTCAATGTTACACCCAGGCTTGATTACTGCTAGATCTGTCAAAGAAAAAAATAAAACCATTCTGTCTGAAATTAAGGTAGGCCGAAAGACTCGAAAAACTAAAACATTATTAGCTAACCTAGAAGCCGATTCTGTAAATGGAGAATTTGGCTAAGGTTGACTGGGGACGAAGCAGTTAAGCCCAAGGAAAAGGACTCACATCCATCAGTATGGAAAACATCACAAACCCCAATGAGAGCCAATATCCACAAAAGGGAGAAATGGTGAAAAAGTAGTGAACTTTCCCAGAAGTTGCCAGCCTTTCAAAATTGCCCCAAAAGCTCACTAGCAACTCATCCAGGAGGTCAAAAAACAACACAGAACAACTTTTGAAACACTGCAGAGACTGGGTAAAGATGGCCTCCAGGAGAGGTACGGGTTAAAAATCTGAAAACCATTGCTGACCAAAAAGAACCCCAAGGTATGTCGAAAGTGAGGATCCCCAAAACAAACACACTACCGCCACTATGTTTAGACTGTCAGTATGACGCCGTCTGTAATGCTGGGCAACTATGTGGGAAATAAATAGCCTTAGTTAAATCCTAATTAAGGGGCTATAGTGTGACTTTACGCAGTCCGTTCAGGGTTGAAATAAAACAGTTCAGAAAGAAGAGCAGGTTACAGATGGCACCTACTCAGCACTATACAGTGTAAGGGTTTTCCACTGGTAATGGTGATGTAGTTACCACATTACTCTGCTGGGGTTCCAACCATGTGCTGTCAGAAGATTGTTGTTTACTGATTGGCTGATTGCGTCAAGAGTGATTCCCTTACAACAGTTTGAACCGCCATTTTGTAAAAACTCATAACAGCGACAGAATTGTTTAGAGTGGCTTCTGCACACATCCTTCAACACCAGCATGAACACAAGATAACAGCTTCTGAATAGCAATCCACTGTAATGATCACAATGCATGACAGGGCTAATATGTAATTATCCATGGTAATAGAGACTTGTTCAAAAGTTGCTCTGGAGTTTGATATCAGTACCAGAGCTTAATCTTCTTACACTGATCAGGCAAATCCAGCTTAACCAAAATTTCACAGATAGAACCACAAATGTATTGCAATGGTTGTTTCCCCCCCCCCCCCCCAAACAGGGGAAGGAGGAAATCTATATTTCCTTAAAAAAAGATTCGGACTTACTTCTCGTCGTCGTGACGCCCAGCAGCTCTGTTTGATTTTCCACACCACGGCGGCCACCAGCAGCAGCGACAGGAAGCAGCTGCGGAAAGGTGGGGAGATGAATAGATGAGCAGGAAATTCGGAGACAGATTGAGGACGGGAGAAAAACTGGGAGGCTGAGGAGTAATTTTGTGTCGTCTATACGTTTATGAAGCAGCATGCAAATTCTGTTCTTATAAAGCAATCGGCTGAATTGAGGCCTGCAGCTAACCACTTCATCCAACTCCAATGAAGAAAATCAGAACCAGAAAAATGTTTTACAATACTGTAAATCAGCTCAAACATACCGCTATTAAATTAGGAGAAGTTTCTCCAAGAGGCTCTTTTTATGACAATCCTAGCACTCAAAAAATGTAACCGTCATAGATTCATAGATTCCACCTGCTTTGTGTAGACAAAAGAACTCCTGCAGGGTTGCGACTAGAAGCGTCTTCACAGGTACAGTGTGTAAAACAACTGTGGATGATGTCACTGCTCCACAACATGTGGTGAAAGTTTAATGTCAAACAGAGGCAGCATCTGTTCAGGACGGTAAAAGAAGGTAGAGGAGGTAGGCAAGGCACAGTAGGGCGTTCGGTTTAAACAACTCCAGGTAAAACAGCTTTAATTGGAATGGAAATCGTTCTGTGTGCTGTTCTCATTCCTGGGTGGTTTTGAGTCGGCGTCTCCCTTTACCTAGATGTAAAGTTACAGGGCAAAAGAGCAACTACAGCATCAGTGTTCACATGACAGCAAAAAACAAAGAGTGGGTGCTGTGTGCTCACACCTACACAAACTAAAGTCCATCAAAATCCTTTTCAGTTCATGCATGTCGGAGCATCTGAAGTTTTTCTGTTACTCTCTTGACATATTGTTGGTATACAGAAATGTTAACAAAATACACAAGCTACAACAGAACTTATTTAGAGAATTTACGCTAAACTTCCTAGCATAACTTCCGATTTAGCATAAATTACATTTTAGCACAAACTCAATTGAGCCTTCTGACATGTTGCCATGCGGGAAGAAATCACACACTTGCAAAGCAGAGTAACACTATCAATCAATGTTCGCCGCAGCCACAATCACTATTCTAACTCCGACTCACCACCAGGTGAGGCTGTGTGTCTGAATAAAACTGTTTCAGACCCAGGCTGTGAGATGCGATTGTACCAAGCTGAACCGCTGTAACCAATCGAAAAAACTACTTAGTTAACTTAGTTCGACCTAAGGAGGCCAGCACTATGACAGCAAAATATTTCAGAACTAAACAAATTCACACAAAAATGTCAAAATTCACACAGCAACATAAAGATAGAACAGTAAGTGGCCTATTTAGAAAGTTCATCAGCAAAAAAACAAAGTTAATTTGCGGTTTAGTTGTACATTAAACATTTCTGCCTTATTCAATCTAGAAAAATGTAGGTATGTCTTCAACAATCTGTGTGCAATGTTCATCTTTTAGTTGCTGCAGGCTTATATTATCTAATGGGTTATTATTCAGCAATAAGTCAGTCAAAAAGTCCTAATGAGCCAAGCATAACTAATTTGACAGCTCAATGTTTCCAGAAGGGGATTTTAAACAAAGAAAAACAGCAGGTACAGTGATGACATTTGTCACTGTAATGAAAATGTACACCATATTGTCATCCAAATTGGCTAATATGCATCAGAAGCACCTCAACATGCTGTTGATACGACATTTCTACAGAAATCTTATGGTACTTCAACTAATGATGGGAAGAATACATTTTATCTATAAGTGCCTTTCAAAACTCAAGTTTTCTTTACATCGAGAACATCATATGAACAAAGCTTAAAAAGTGCTGTGAGGAGAGGAGATTATGTAAGTAAGGGGAGCCGTAAATAGGTTGGTGTCGATGATAACACCCAGACTCTTGACTTATGGGTAACAGAACAGCAGAGATGCCAACAGTCAACAAAAATTTGATCGATTTGGAGATTGTGAATTTTGTGCCAATAGGAAGTATTTCAGTTTTATTTACATTACGTATGAGAAGGTTATGAATCAAGACGTCAAGAAGGGGGGAGTGGGGCGGTGATGTGGTGGGTTTGAAACAGAGCTGAGTGTCATCTGTGTAGGAGTGGAAATTGGTACTGTAATCTCTGAAAAGATTTTGGAGAGGAAGAAGGACGTGAGGATACAGCCCTTGGGCACACCACTGTTAATTGAAGAGAGTTAAGATTGGAAAAATGAGCTTCAATAAATATACTGACATGATTTCAATTCCCTCCCCAACATCTGGAGTCCAGATAGCTGGTGAAGATCAGGGTTTTACTGTGCAGGAGAGATCCCCCTCCAAGTCTGCTGATTTAGATTTTCTAAGTCTTATTATTTCTGCAATTGAATCTAATTGACCATCAAAGTAAAAAAAAACTCTCAGGGTTATTGATGCGGGTAATGGGTTTTATATGTTTTGAACCTCAAAACAGCATTCAAAGAATGTGGTGGTGTTTCAACTTTGATGCAATTGTTATTACTTTTTTGACCTTTGAACTTCTTATGGTGGTACAAAAATTGAACTATTTCAGTAACTGGCAGAATAACTGGGAATAAAAAAGGAGGTTGAAGTTTCAAGCAAATGCACAAAACACTCAATCCACTGGATGAATTTAAGGTAGCCACCAGACTGCTACAAAGATGTGTTGTATTAACCTGTCAAAAAAACCTAACTTTTCTTGTTACTGGCATGTAGTAGAAACAGGCTAATGGGTTGTGATTTTCTTCTTTTCCCTTCAGTGTTTACTGAGCTTTTCTTCTCTGCTCAAATACAATACATGAACAGACTTTCCAGGCTTTCTGAGGTGTATTTAATTAGAAACTCCCACGCTGAAGTGTAACATCTTTTTACTTTTTAGTGAAACAGACTTTTCTCCAAAGATTAACAACCCCAATATAAATGCCTCTCCTGTTTCTGATATTGAAGGTAATGCTAAGATCCTCGTTCATCGCACCCTCACCTGCCCCCCAAACACACACACACACACCCAATTTGAGTGACTCTTTAAAGAGCCATCCATCGAAAATAAAAAAATGACTCCCTTTTTCTCCCTCGGCTGAAGAGAACTCTTCAAGAGACCCATCCGTTCAGTCGTCTTATTGATCTGGTTCTCTGCTCTCTGCTTCAAGAGCGACATTGTGCTGATGAATGATCAACGTGAATGGAAATGAACCTCACATCAAAGATGTGCTTCTCTCGGGGGGGGCGAGAGAAGACAGCAATCGAGAAAAACGGAGAAAGGGTAAAAATTAGGAATAATGATTGTAAAAATAACAGAATCACAGCAGATGAGAGATGAAAACAGAAAATTAATGATGTAAAAAGACAACGAAACAAAAGACAGATCAAAGGACAGAAACATATAGAGGCACACACCGTAAGGATGACACAAACAAACAGAGACAGACCAGGTCGCGCACCTCATTAAATCTCAAGCTCCACAAAGAAAACAAGCCTAGTTTGTGGCGCCTCAGATCTCACCATCCCATTACGCCGACATCTCACACTTCCACATGGAGCAGAGACGGCAGCTATGGGCCTCCGCCGTCTCTGCACAGCCACCTGTGACAATCACACCTTGCTTCTTTGATTCAAATGCACCGACATAAATCACAGAAGTGACAGCCACAGAGAGAGTTCATGGAAAAAAACAGGTTTAAATATAATCTTTGTCTCCATTAAGTACCACAATAAACACGCTGCCGATATTCGCCCACATTCTCGTTTCAAAAACCCCGCTTTATAAGTTGAAAAACATCTTTTGACTTTAAGAATTTCGGTGCCAAAACATCAGATTATAGTGTTCAGATTTCTGTCGGTTCTGCAGAGGGTTGATCTTGCTGCTAGTAGCCCAAAGGCCAGCAACGCCCACCACTCACTGCAGAGATCTGTCTCAAATTTTGTGTTTTCATGCCTTTTCTAAAGCAGCACAGAGGTAGCCTACAAGTAGATTGAAAGCCCTCCAAGGTTCGGTTTGAAGAAAAATACCCACAGTGCCTAAAATAAATCCACTTCCACAAGCAAACTTCCTTAGCTGGAGTGCTAATGACTGTTGATGAATAGCCTCAGACCCTTCACAGTGACAGGTGAATGGAAAGCAGGTTCCTGCTCTTTAATGTGGCAACTACTACAACAGTGATGTTGATAGTACATGAAGGTAATGCAGCATTTGTTTCATCAATCTTGTTGTAAAGCACTTCTATGTCAAGGTAGATCTGATTTTATGGTTGTAGTGACCAACCAAAATAACACAGAAACAGAAACAAAATAAAACTTCAAGAATGAGAAGCGAGTGTCTTTAGGTTGACACCATGTTGTATCTTTGTTTTAGAATCTTAATTTGAAGCAAGAAGGGAAAAAGTTCCCACCTTGATGTCCTTTTGCCTCAAGCTAGGATGCAAGAGCGGCATCCTAACTTGACAGAGTCAGCAAACAAAGAGTGGGTTACAAAAGAAACCTCCATTACTTTTATAATGTTTGTGAGGCAGCATTATGAGTGAAAAGATAAGTAAAGTAACTGATTTCAGCATGGTCAGAAAACTGTGACTGGGTAGTTGGTATCAATGCTATAGTTGGTTTCTGTTTAGCGGCTTCCCATTAGCCCTAAGGGGTTTTTAATAAATAGAGTCTGAGCAAAATACAAAAAAAAGTAGACTCAACCATGAAATGGATAATGATACAGAGATTGTTTAAGCCACTTCTATGGTTTAGTAAAACTTCATTTGATTTATTTGAGATGCAAAAAGGAACTGTTTTCTATACTTTCTTTGGAATTAGACAAGCATAAATGGTTCTAGTCAAAACTGGAATACAATGTCCAAACCTGATTACACATTTATTAAAGCAAACCTTCACTCTACTTTTTGAAAACTA
This sequence comes from Poecilia picta, assembly GCA_033032245.1. Classification (NCBI taxonomy): domain Eukaryota; kingdom Metazoa; phylum Chordata; class Actinopteri; order Cyprinodontiformes; family Poeciliidae; genus Poecilia; species Poecilia picta. The sequence goes on from CM065374.1 coordinate 23,819,610, forward strand.
AAAAAGTAGTCTACCCTAATGAGTCTAATGAGTGGGATGTATAATCACACCTAGCTGGAAATAAAAAGGCACTGACGTTTTTTTGTTCAGATGCATCTGACTCCTGTAAAACTTTTAACTTTCTGAACGCAGCCAGCATTAAAAGGGAAGTATTATGTATTTTCCAGGCACACAGTGCCATTTGTGATTCCAAAAGCAAGTAACTATGCCTTCAGTTGTAATAAAAATGCTGCATATGTCAAATATGACTCAGCTCCTTCAGGTTAGCCAGCAACAGTCTGAAGGGGTAACTAACATAGTTGCTACCCCAATGTTAGCAAACTAGGTATTTGCCAACATTGGGATAGGTGTTTACTAGTTGTTGGTGGCCAGTCTGAAGGAGCTGAGAGGGAGAGTCATGGGGAAGGGCTGCTGTGTAATGCTGAAGTTTGGAAACTGCAGCTCCAAGGAGGAGCTTTAGCTTTTACACCAGAGTTTGGTTACTATGGGAGATCAAAGGCTTTCTCAAATATGCATGACAGAAACAAAGAAACACTCCAGGTGTGTTTTAGATGAGGAAATAACTTTACAACATAATGTAAGCTGAAATAAAGTCAATTCTACATAATTCTGCCTATTTAAATATGCAGCAGTGCTGGTAATGATGTAATTCAAAACTCTGTTCCTTAGATTTTAATACACCAGAATCTCACTACAGCAGTGTTAAAACTGAGTTTATCTTAGCATCATCTTTAAATGGTTGTGAAGTGAAATCTGGTTTAGTTCTTATTAAGCAAAGAAGGAAACAGCTGGCAAACAAAAGGCCATATGTGTAAACCTGTCACAATCAAATATGGTTAAAATTAATGAATACTGACTGTTTCCGAGGCAGACTGGAGAGTGGAAATGGAGCCAGAGGAAGTGCATTATTGCCACAGGCTGCTTAGGCCAGCGAGGTGAGCTTTGACGTGTCATTGGCTAACCTGACAGCAAGACAACAGCCACAGGGCAAACACCGACACACCGGTTGTGTTGTCCGAAGCCAGCTGCATACTAATCCTCCCTGCTGCTGCTGGCGTTCACTCCTGGGGTGGCAAATGAAACCTGCTCACTGGTCAATCGCCGCTTCATTTTCACCGCGGCTAATAAGTTTTGTTCACTGAACCGTGCGCCGGCAGCAGCGGCTGCTCAGAGGTCCTCTTTGGCACCCTGCTCCTGTCATCAACCCTGCAGCACCTGCAGATAGGCGGCACCTCTCATGGAAAGCCTAACTACCTGGAATAGAACAAGGACCGAAGACGTAGCAGAATACAAATGGCCGTGTAATCCGCGCAGCTTCAGTCGCTTTGTTTACCTCCTTCTGCTGTGCTCGCAGGTGGGAAGGCGGATAGGGGATCTTGTTTAGGTTTGGTGAAGGAGACTTAGCGAAACATACACTGGCATGTCCGAACATTTTTTCATTCACGACTAGAGAGGCAGCGATCTGCCACCCAGTGGAGAGCATCTTCTCACTGGACTCATTTCTATTTGATTGCATCAACATTCCTACCCCTGGCTACAAATGATTTGTTGTGAATGAGATTTAAAAAATAAAAACTATTTTGGCTTAAAAACAGCTGCTTAATTGGAACTTATCTTTTTGGCCTGGAACAGATTTTTCAATGTTATTCCCTCATCAAAAACATACTTGGAGTGTTGCATGATTCACGCATGTTTGAGGAATCCTTGAATCTCCCATTGCAACCATTCAGGGGTGACTAAAATCTTGCTCTCACCAAGAGCATAGTAGCATTGTTCTGATGACAGGAAGGAGTAGGAGCTTCTTAAAGAGACAGAGTCCAAATGTAAGGTGTCAAATTATGAAGTCAAACTTCTTTTAAGTTATGTTTGATATATATACACAGTATTTTTATAACAACTTAAGGTAAGATGGCTACTTTACTGTGCTACAAAATCACAATGCGAGTTAGGAAAATATAAAATACAAGCTTATGCATGTGACAGAATGGTCCATTCAAAGTCTAGATCTCAATTACATTGGAAATCTTGAAAACAAATCCTTCCTGATTCCATCTACCCAGTATGGTTGGTACTGAGCAATTCTAGAAACCAGATAGACAGTGGTGAACTGACTGACCCTTACTTTCCAAATGGAGTCTTGCTTAAAAAAATAAAGTTTGGTGACTATAAAGCACTGGCTGCCCAAGATGTCAGATTCTAGGGGACATACTAACATGAGGAACAAAGAAAAAACACTGGAACAGGAATTTTTGCAAAGACAAAAAAAAGCTTCCGAGGGAAAATGAGGATTTTGAAGTGAATTTTTCATACAACGCTTTCCTTAAAGTAAAAAGAAAAAAAGATGAGGTTTTCTGAGCCTTTTCACCTTCTACTCTGAAGAAATAAACAAAGCTGACTAAAAATAAAGTGAAGATGCAGGAGGTCTTTGATATGGGATTCAGTCATTTTTTTCTTGCTGGGGGTGCTGCAGGAGAAGTGCAGTTTAGTCCGAGGATCAAGTTTGATTGTGCAAGCTTTTCTTTTTCTAGTCCCACACTGCCAACATTCATTTCCACAGAGCAAAGGTCTGAAAACACCTGTGCTCAGTGACAAAGAAGGGAATAGGCAAGAGGAAAATACCTTGGCTGTAGGGAAGCGAGAGTCATGGCCAAAAGTTTGGAAAATGAATAATTTTGCTTTGTAACTAACATTTTTATTGTTGTTTTAATGAGTTAACATTTTCTGAAAAACAATTACAAAATGATTCAAACGTTTTCAATCGTCTATACCCTCGTAACTTAGCAGATGCTCATCTCCAGCAGTCATAGTAACTTCTGACTCTCGTTTTCAGCCAACAGTGAGCTCAGTAGGTGACTTTTGTTGTTTGTTTTTTTTTCACAGCTTCATCTGTCTTGATAGTTTGATTGAACTCAAATTAAGTTAACCAAAACACAAAAACTCCTAAAGCTAATAAAGCTTTCTGCATGTACTCGGGCAAAGTTTTAAAAACCGAACAGTTTGCAAAAAAAACTGTATTGGAGATTTACTGAGCAACTGATTTTCAGCACTGCCTGGTGGCTGACATGAAAAAAACTAAAAAAAAAAAACAAATGCTTTTGTAATCAAAAAGTACATTATGAGATCCTAAAGACCACTAAAAAGTTTAACTCAAATTATTTATTTTTTACGGTTTCAAAGATAGTTCAGTGGACCGCTGGTATTCTTAAAGTAACAAGTGAAGAGATGTCCTCCATCTTCACTTTATTATTTTTAGTCAGCTTTGCTTATTTCATCAAGACACAAGGTGAAAAGGCTCAGTAAACAAGAGAATAGAGAATAACTGAAATCTGCAAATGTTTGACCACATCGACAAATGCTTTGAACTGCAGATTCAAATAGTTCAAACTACCTTAATATGCATTATTATGTACACTGGTAACTATCTTGGCTCTACACCAGCAGGTAAAATTCACAGTATTCCTTATCTCAGCCAATCAGCCTTTGCATAGCAATCTTGATTGGTTGCTATGCAAAGGCCAGCCAATAGCATTTCAAGCAGCACTGCATCTAGGTAATTAAGTTTCCCAAGCTGCATTTTCTTCTAAATATATTAAATATGATCTACAATTAACACACATTTTTGGTGGTTTCACTGTGAAGTCACCAAATATTAAAACGCAAATAGATGGGGATCTTTTTCACGGGACAATATAAAAAGCTATAAAAAGCTATAAAAAACCGTTCAAAAATATTTTGAACGGTTTTCCAATATTGTCTTCATTATACTGTTCTTAAGAAAATGGCTGAAATGGGTCAGAGCTTTACCAAATCAGAGAGACTGTGAATCAGTCACAAAGGTGACCTGCCATCACCACCCAAACTTTTGGCCATGGTTGCACATGTTCCCTGTGCTCTACCGTCAACTCCGGTGAGGAGGAGAGAGTGAAAGCTTAAAGTAGAACAAAGTGCTCGTTGATTATTAAACAGCCAAAGACTCACGGACCAATCAGGACAAAGACTGAGCCGTGAGGTACATCTTAGGCTACCTGCAGCCTGAAAATGATGTCAGACACTAAAAAAAAAGCGAGTTGAAGAAAACAGTAAAAAGGGATAAGAATAGAAAATGAGACAGAAAGAGAAGGATAATCTGAGGAGGGTATAAAAACAACAGAGCAAACAGAAAGGGAAAAGTGGCTGAGGTAAGCATACAAGCAGTTTTGCAGCAGCAAATGTGTAGATAAAGATTGAGAGAGAAGAAGTGATTCACAAGAGGAAGAAATAAAAGACTAAGAAGCTGGTAGAGGAGGAGAGCAGAGATTCTGGCACAGCACTGGCAGCAGAGGAAGTCAAGCACCTGGAGAGGCCCCTTAGGACAGACAGGAAGGTTCTGATGCATGTTCAGGGCCTCTCCGTCTCTCTCTCTCTCTCTTTCCCCTCCTCCTCTCTCAGGTGTCCCATGGGGATGAGAGAGCAAGTCTGTCAGTTTGCACCAGAAAGAAGCAGCTTAGAGCAAACAACACATGGTTTGTGTGAGACTTCGTATTTGAAGCAAAAAAGGGAAAGCTTGGCAGCTTGGCTTCCAGAATATTGACAGTTATACAAATAAGATTTGCCCATGTCTCATTTATCAAGTTTGTAGAGTAAAGAGAGAAGCTGCGGCGGAAAGCTGCTAGCTACTTCTGATGCCATAGAAATCAAACTTTAGCGTTAACTTTTCTCTCTTACAGATGAAAACTATCAATCTAAGATCAAAGAAATCACAAGAATCAAAACCTGAGAAGGAATCAACATACAATGAAAATTAGGGAGCTGTCCAGGATTTGTTTTACATTTCTTTCTCTGCCCAGCAACCACAAAATGGTCAAACCTCCTTATGCGATAACCCTCAACTCAAGGCTTCCCCAGAAAACCTGCTAAGCCTGGTGGTTGGGTACTAGGGCAGTCATTCATCTAGCAGCCCATCGTCTTTTTAGGTTAAAAGAGCACCCATTAGATTAATTTCAATCCCTGCTACGGTGGGAGTGAAATTACTGTAATAACCAGATATTGGCTAAAATGTACAACATCTCCCCTTTCAGAAACTTTGGAATTTTTCATATAGCGCAATGTCATGGAATTACGGTACAGCAAATTTGGCTGGATTGTTGCAGATACGTTCAGCCTAGACAGGTTAATCACTTCAATTAAATGAAGTTAATCATTTGATTTCATTTAAATGATTAACTGATCCTTGACTGATCCTTAATATCTTGACTGCTGTGTACCTTTGGGTCTGTCGCCTTTAAGCAACCTTAGGCATTGATTTCTGTATTTCTTTTGATATTTTAGTTCTAGTTTAAACATATTACCTGTGGTCTGTCCAACAAGTGTTTAATTTGTATTTATCAGCTACAAACAGAGACATGGAAAAGAACTGCATGGTGGTGAGATCTAGTGTTTAAGGGTCTACTTAACTCAGGAAATTTGTATTTATCAGGATGCATATTTTCACAAATATGCATCACAAGGCGAACCTCACCAAAATGGTTTGGACGCGGACTGAGACGACCTCAGAAAGTGGTCCGGTTGTTTGGACCACTTGATTGTATTCACACCTGCACAAAAGGTCAGGGCTAAAGGGTGAAATGCACTCCGCTCCATTTAAAGATGTGTTGGGTGTGAAAACACCCTAAAGAACAATGCAGCTGGAAGGAGTACAGATGGTGGAAAAGAGGTCAACATCATAATCCATAACCAGATTCAGTCTTTCCTATGGGGTCTTTGTGTAGAGCTCCTGAAAAGCATGAACAACAATAGTGTGGCAGGCTGATATTGAATCATGGCTTTGATTTATATTCACTCTTTGAGTCTTCTACATTCTATCCCGCTGTCAATCACCCGCCTCCCAGCGGCACTGGTGACACTAATCCTGAACGACGTTTATGTACAAACACCAACACATAGTGTAAGGGATGGGGGATTGGACCCGTCTGTGCACACGTGCGCATGGCGCCGCCGAGTCACAGTCGGGGTCAATGTCACTTCCCTTTGAGCCAATTTCCTGTGACTGATCTCCCTCCAAGTTTGAGGCCAGAAAAGCTTTCAGCTCCATAATGATTCGATGAAAACAAATGCCACGGGAAAATGATATAGAGCGATTCGGCGTTAGCCAACAGGTTATAGTTTAATCTGACATCTGGAATTGATTGCACTGAACCCGCCTCACCTCGCTCATTCATGCAGGTAGCAGTAGAAATATTTAAAGGAAAATCCAGTCAATGTAACGTGTGTGACGGAGGGAGGAACCTTCCTATAGCCTGAAGGTCACACTGCAACCCGAAATATCCATCTGCCTCCTATGTATAGATGACAATTGAGTGCATGTGTCTGTTTCTGTGTGTGTGTAAACCAAATTGAAGGGATACACCTAAGCAACACACACACATCGATGCAGCCCTTTGGCGTTCCAAACTGCCATAACATCGCAGAGTTTTCCTTGATTATATTCAGCAGCAGTAATTTTACGTGTCCGTGGGCGGAAAATGAAATGGTAATTTCTTCTGTTCCACTTCACCGACTTTCAACAGGAAACAATCACGATTTAGTCCCAAGCTGAGCGGCGTTCTTTTTCTTGAGTGAGTCGTCAGAGCACTTCATGGCTGCCCAAACCAGCTGCAGAAGGCCGCTGCCGCGAAACGCGCCTCCGCAGAGAACCGTACCTTTGACTGACTCAACTGTTCTGCAAAATAAAGCATTGCTGCTGCAGATTTATTTATTGTACGTTCATTATAATGAGATCAGCAGGGAAGAGGATTAGGGCTACTGAAAAGAAGGCAAAGAATTTAGACTTTTCCCTCAGAATTTTGATTTTAGTCTTTTGAGATCAAAAGTCAGAATTCAGACTTTTCCCTCAATTCTGAGCAAAAATGTGTTAGTTTTTTTTCAACAGAGGCTCTTACTCTCTTCTGTAGATCAGCCTCATGTGCCTCAACTGTCAACCATCATCAATGTCTGGCTTTACAGCTGTGGAATAAGCAGGAACCAAAGACTAAAACCTAGGAAATAATACGCAGCATCACCACCTATTAATTTAATTTGACAAATCATAAATTAACAAGTAAAATAATAATTAGCTGCAATGTGTGAACAGTTATTTGTTAGTGGTCAACATAACAGACCTATTAAAAGGTAGGTGTTCTGTAAATTGTGTAGCACAATCTAGTACCTATGTTGCCTTCAGTTGTTATGAAAATGCTGTTTATATACTTCAAACATAGCATTAAAGAAATTTGACAATTTGATGCCTTTAAAATGACCTCTGTCTCTTTAAGAAGCTCCTACTCTGCCCAACACTCAGCCTTCAGCATGTCGTCACAACAATGCTATGCTGTTCTCAGGAGCGTGGGACTGAAGTAGCTCAGCAGGTGTGCAGTTCCAAAAGGGGTTTGCTAATTGCTGTTGGCTAGTCTGGGGGAGCTGAGAGGCAGGGTTTGCACAGGAGGGCTGCTCTGTGAGGCTCATCTTTGTGGAAATGGGCAGCGCTCTCTGAGAAGAAGCATTTAGGCATCCCTGAATGGTTCAAGGATTTCTCAAACATGAATGAAAGAATCAAAGCAACACTCCAGGTTTGTTTTTGAAGAGGGAATAACACGACGACATGATATAAAGCTAAAACACAGTTAACTTTACATAAATACCACCACTTTAGAAACAGGCCCAGCAGAAAATGTGTCTAGTGAAGCATCATCCAGTGCATGATGGTTAGCATGAATGATTCATTTCTGGTGACACTTACAGTACCGCACTGAGCACACAGCAAGAAAAAGCAAGCTAGTAAATGCTTTATAGAGCCCACTGAACACTCAGGCTGTTTACATGCACAGCAGTTTTTCATTATTAATCACTTTAAGACATCACTCTGAGGGAGACTCTGCTTGGAAATAAAAACGGCCTTTTCTTTTACACCTGGACATAAACGAGGCTGCATGTGGAGAAAACACTGAGCAGATTGTGCATACTCCAAGATTCTTCTTTTTTTATTTATTTTTTACATCTGATGATACATTACTGTGCAAGAACGCCTGACTTGCACATCAATGTTCCAAGGTCTACATTTTAAATAAATTGAGAAAAGAGGCATGCTTTAGGGCTAAAGAACTGAGTAATGCTTTGCTTTTATTGGCAAATAAATTTATGGATTAATTTAATATTTTGATAGTGTAGTCAGGGGTGCCCAAACTTTTTGAGTAAGTTCTACTTTTTCTCTCACCAGCCACCTGAGATTTACCTCATGACACGAAGACATAAAAATTGCAAATTAAACTCTATTGACTTATTTTATATGCGAATATCCATCAGTTATAGCAGAAATAATAAAGTGACAGAAAATCTAATACAGTTTCTTCCTCAGTGAGATTCTGACACTGGGAGCAGCTTACTGGTTTCTCAATCAGAAGCTGGTTGCAAACCTGATGCCAGCAGGTGTCAGTCTCTCATGGTTGATCTGAAATTTGGTTTGATGACTGAAATATGAGAAACTACAGACTGATAGGAGGAATCAAATTTCACATAATTATCGCGGTAGAATTAGTCAAAACTTAATGAAATACATTTGTCCTATTTGATGTTTGTTGTGACGTATGCTCACAAATAATGAGGTAATTAGTCCAAGTTTGTCGTTTATTGAACGTTCAGAAACTACAGCAGGTGTAATAATGAGCCACAGCAAAGGTAAACAAAGGTAAAACAACCCGAAAAGACGATCAACTGAAAGCCTCTCTCTCTCAAGCACACCCGTTGCCATGGCAACCGCGTGCGCCCCGCAAGCCGAGCAGAGATTACATTAAGATCACACAATTCAAAATTGAGGAAATTACTTTGAATTTTGCCATTTTCACCAATCTTTTCTTAAGCAATACTTCAAAAACAGGAAAGCGAAACTGAAAAAGAGGATTTATGGGGAAGGACCAATGAGAAGTAAGAGAAGGAGGATATATCCAACTCCAATGTCTCTCTAGCCATGTTTCCAGCTAACTGCCATGTGAAGTTTAAGCAAACTTTTAAAATGTCGCAAAAAAAGAAAAAGAAAATGCCAAGTATGAGTTCTTCCTCATCCACTGGTTTGGAGTGAATCAAACCAAATCAAAGTTGAGAGTAATTTTGTCAGATTTTGATGCTACACATGTAATAAAACAAGATGTAGAGATTGTAAACCAGCAAACTGGTCCATGCACCATTAACTCTTTTTCAGGAAAGCAAAAAACAAAAAGTCTCAATCAGGTGTAAAAACCTTCTTTTGCAAAACTGAGGAAATTATTTGGGATTTGGACGTTTCAGTCAATCTTTTCTACTTCAAAATGCGCATAAAAATGTTGAAGGATACTTTCAACATTTAAAGATAGAGATTTAAAGACAGATTTAAAGATGAGCAGCATAAGCAAATTAAATGAGCTAGCAGTGCCTGACAACTGATGGCGTCATCCAGAACTGTGGAATATAGTGCGTCTGTGTTTCCATTCACCATATTATTATGGTGAAATTACACAATTTCACATCCTGATAAAAATTGGTTCATTTCAAAAATCTGCAATGGAAACTTTTGTGTTTTTTCAACATTTGCGGAATCCTGACAAAGTTTAACACACATTTGTAAAGAAAACATGGCTACTGTTGAGCAGGACTTGGATGATTAGCACATCTTCCGTCGGACGGCCTCTTCTCATTTGTTGCATGACAGCCCACAGAATCACCATTCACAACTCTTTGCATGATATGGTTTAAAATATTTATTTTTTCTTTGGGATGGACAAAAAAAAAAAATTTTTTTTAAATTTCATTTAAATTAAATTTACACTGGATGAAGACCGGATTATTTTTTTATGATATCATTCTTAAAAAGAAATCAGAATCAGCTAAAATTAGCACCAAGCAGTTCAAAGCTTTACAAAAACTGAAGATGCGGAAAAAAAATAATTGCTGATCAATTTATTTCTAAAGACATTCAAAAGGATGGAAATGTTGCAAACTGGTGACCTGAAAACTAACGGACCAAATATTCCTGACGCAGAGGGGAAAAAAATTAGCCTGAAGTGGAAGCTTTTCTTCATGGAAATTCAAGTCAAATATCTCCGAGGGCTGAATTTAAATCATCTTGATGGCGAAGGCATGACTCATTAATATCAATGATTCTCAGCCACCCACACATCAACCCCGACTCGGTTATGGGTCGGGCAGTCGACTGGCTGCCTTTCTTAATGCCTCGTCCCGAACCGAAACGACATCTTCCTGCTGTGGAGAAACCAAATGCGCAAGTCGCTCTCTCCACCGCCGCGGTAACGCGCTGCAGTTCGACTAGAGCAGTCAGATTTAAATGTCTGGTGGATCTCAATAATTGATCTGAATGTGCAAGTCGTTTTTCCAGTAACACCGATTCCCACGAGCGGCGAGCCGTTCTGTCGTGTCACTGCAGGTGCAAAAGACATGTCAGTGACCCGATAAGACAAGGATAACAGAAGAACGCTGAAGCTTCTACTTTTTTTTTTCCCTTTTCTTAAATCAAACAAACGGAATGAAAAGATCAAACTGACAGGCTGTAGCAATGATGCATAACAATGAGAGGGATCGCTAAAACCCGAGCGCTGCCATGTCAACTGAAGGGCCTCGCATGTACTTGAGGAGCTGTCATGCACCAAAAAATAAATGAGGGGTGGAAGTGCCCACTGGAAAGCATAAGTTATTTTAATATTAGTCCTACACGCAGCACAGATGTGGCGCTCGGATCTCGTGGGACGGCAAATTTTCTGGGCCATCAGGCTGTGGCGCAGTACCCGCTATTACAAGGTTAAATTCCAGTTTCGGTGAGTAAACACACTGGGCCCCACATGTGGTGATTGTTTGGAACAATAGTTCAGACACTCTTAGCTTCTCTTACCTAGATGCCTCAATCAGAGAGAGAAACAAATCTTAGAACAGAAGTTAGTTATTTTTTTACAAGGTTATGCACCGTTAATCATAGTTTACAATAAAAAAAAAAATACACCGTTAGAAGGGATAGACCCCCTTTTCTGAGCAGGACCCTCAATGCTTTTATGTAATTTTGTTTCAATGCTTATCGGTGGATAAGATCAGTTTCAACTTCAATCAAATTCCAGTCTGTTTGCCTAGGAAGTCCAGTTTGTTTGGGGAGGTGTGAATGTGTCTCAACCTGAAAACTCAGGTCTTTGTTCAACTAAAGTGAACTCCGGTGCAGTTTGAATGCACATGTGAATGCCAAGTGAGCCAGACACCGCTCTAAAGGCTGTAACGCAGGAAATTCTGGGTAAATACAACCAGAACAAACAAGTGTCTCGCGTTAGCTGGAGAAATTGAGTTTGTGGTCTCTTTTGGAGAAATCCAACCAATAAAGACACAACTCCATTTTGGTTTGCATATTGTGACAAAGGAAGTTTTACTCAGTGTTTTCTTCAGAGGTTCTTGGTGCAGTGCTCCCACAGGCGAGGAGGGGAAGAGGTATTTTAATAGTTTGGATTGAAAACAGTTTGAAAACAAACCAGAGAAACTGAAAATGTAACAAATTTTTGGTCTGCATTTGAATTGATTCTAGCAGATGATCAGGTTCTCTTCAAGATAATGATTGTTCTGTCTGATTTAGACTGGACACATTCATGCGTTTATTATTGCCACCTGCAAACAGTTGTTTCTAATATTGCTAATCAAATCTATAAAAGCTATTTTAGTAGCTTAACTTTTTATAAATGGTCACCAGCATTTCTAAACCTAATCTGTATTTATAAATAGTTCTGTGAAAAGTAGTTGCACTAAATGTTTAAGAATTTAGAAAAGCCGGTTGGTTCAATCAAAATAACAAAGGCTAGCAGTAGCTGCTGTTTGAAATAACAGCCACTGTTAATAAAAAGCTTGTTAAATGTTAATATCGATGTGTTTAAAACAACCCTACTCAAAGGATTTATATATGTTATTCAAGAAAATATTTTGGATAAAGCCATTGATGTTAAAAAACCTGACCGGGTTTCAGATTTGCGTCACAAACTGCTTTTATACACCTGCCTGAAAAACGGCGACTCTGAAGCAGCTCCATTGATTGTTCCAATACCAAACTTGTTAAAACTCAAGAGTTTTTACTAGTTTTTGTTTCTAAATTAAGCTGATTAAAAGTGAAACTTGTTCTTCCTCTGGACCACCAATCAGTCGATACTGAAACAGAACCAGGTAAACAGAAATAGGGTTGGTGCATTTGCATTCAATTCTGTTTAATTATCTGGTCTCAAATTGAAACAAATGTTATCTGCATTATCTTCAAATAGATCAGATTTATTTCTCCAGGTATGCATGATCCAGATTGGCTCAAATCAGCTCAGATTAAACATTTTCTTTAAGATCCAGTCACATTAAATATAATTTGATTTTAAAAGTTGCACAGTAAAGTCAAACTTTACTGGCCAAAACAAACGATGTATTAGTACCCCTCTACGTGTCTCTATAATTAGACAAATTGAATTTGCATCTTTAGCAAAATGTCATATCTGTACAAATAAACTATTTAGAAAGCTAAACTTCCTCTTTAAAGTAGCAAAAGTGAAGCTTGAACAACTTCAAAAGCAGGTCAAACGTTTTCATTGTGGGGCTGCATTGTTAAAATGTAGCATTTTGCTCTTGTGGATTCCTCCATCAAGCAGTGTGGAGTTACGCCGCCAAGAAATTCGTCATTCAGGTCACTTATTACTTCAAAGCGTGCTTACGTTAGCAATCATATTTTAAATTTCAGTCTGAGCTGGTGGGAAGAGAGAGAGGAGGGAGGAAAAGCGCAGGAAAACATTTCTACTGCATTTTTTTTTCACAATTCTCCAGGGCTCTTTTTTTTCTGCTTTTTTAGCATCTAGAACGAAAACCGAAATTCATGTTCATTTTGTGAAATATTTCACAAGAAGTTTGCCATACTTCCTGACTCTGGCTCCCCTTTTTTCCCAAAGTGGCATTTCAATTCCAACAACTGCAGAGCTGCAGTATGAAGCTGCTGGACAGCTGGGTGTGAATATGCGAATGCATCTGTGCGCTGTTAACGTGGATGTTTAGTGCATCTGTTTTTGCGGCTGGCGGACGCTTGTGGAGCTGGGAGGGGTGAGGAGAGAGAGAGAGAGAGTTTCTGCTGGTGCTGCAGATAACAGGATGGCACCACCTTCATCTGTCCCCGCGGGGGAGCAGCGGCGCACAGAGAACCAGAGCTCGCGGTGAGAAGGCGAGATTAGGAAACGGAGAACGTCGGAGCAAATGCGAGCAAACAATTTTCACGTTAATTAGCATCCCTCACCGCCCCCGCAACACAAACAACACGGCGCCCAAAGACGCAGAGGCAAACGGGGACGGGGAGTGGGGGGTGGGGCTTACTAACTTTAGGCTCTCTGCTCGTCGGTGCTGAATCAGTGGCAGCCAGCAAAAAAAAAAAAAAAAAAGCAAGTCAGAGAGGGAGTGGCAGGTTGGGAGTACAGAAAACGGGGGCAAAGGGGAAAAAAGTGTGGAGAGAAAAAGGAAGGGGAGGAGAAAAAGAGGAGAGCCAGAGATCAAAAGGAGATGGAGAGGAGCACAGGAAGGAGACACTGCGAAAGAGGAGGAAGTGAAGATGGTTGACATGGAAGGAAAGGCTGAACCTATTTTTTTTTACGTTATCAATTGTCGTCAAGCCGGCTTCCAGCAGCGGGCACAACTTGTTCACAACAACTGCTGACAAAACGATTCGGTGCTGGCAGGTGTGTAAATACGCTGGCATCATCAGCAGCGGCTGAGAACAGCATCAGTACAAAGTGACAGAGACAGACGGAGGTCACCTTAAACACTGATCACTTTCAGAGCTCAAGCTTTTCTTCAGGAGGAATTATAGCTTAAGATAAATGGTTTGGAAAAAGGATTCATATCACTTTCACTTTTTGAGATTTTGTCATGCGACAACCACAGACGGTAATGTTTTATGGCTGTGCTTTATGCCTTTATGCCCATTAGTGCAGCTGAAGAAGAAAGTCACAAAATAAGGACAAAAACTGAAAAGTGTGGCATGCATTTGTCTTAGGGGCACACCGATTGCAGTTTGCTGGCCAATCACTGACTGTCTGGCAAATTTGGCTGATACCATTTCTTTTTTTTTGAAATCTGAAAAGTTGCCAAACATAACATCAAAATTGCTAAGATGGCAATAATGGGCTGACTATTGTACTTGTAGGCAGTCAATCAGCCCTCTCTCTTGAGGAAGACCAAAAAGGGAGAGTGATAAATACATTAAACCATCGGCCAATCAGCGATCCCCCAAAATAAGAAAATCTCTGCCAATTTATCAGCCAACTAATTTGTTGGTCTGCGCTTTTGTCTTCTTTTATACAAGTAAACTTTGAAAACATGAGGAGCAACCTACTTTACAAAACAACATGGTAAAACATGCCATTGTTATTTCAATTTATATAACCAAATACCAGAAAGTACAATATTGGACAGTAACTGTGACATATTAAGAACAGGAATGGCCATTAAATCAGAGTCCCAGGGTTCTCTTCTCTCCCTCTTCGCTTTCCTTCAAAATTAGTCAACATGCTATTTTTTTCCAAAGATTCTATCATTATCATAATGATAGTTACTGTAGGTCAACATCCACTAACTCACTCAATTCAGTCTATTAGGTTTAGTCTTTAAATCAAAATCAACTAAAATCCTAATTTTAGCTAAGATGCTAACATTAGCATGAGGCCTATGGCCAGTATGTTGATCTGCAGTAATACACTCCATTCAGTATGAAAAAACAATGTTAAAGCTAACACTAGCTAAAATGCTAAAGCTAGCTTAAATGCTGTCATTGTGCTTGCTCACTATTTTTTCGACCGAGTCCTTATAACACATGTGCCATTTTAGTTTTACTTTTGTCTCATTTGCCTTCTTCCACACGTTTGCTTTACTTGATTTTATTTAGAGGAACCAGTGTAAAGGGATAAATACAAATATACAACTCATGCAAAATGAAAATCCTGCTAGTTTTAGTCTAACTTCAGTTATTCATCACTTTGTATAAAGTGAGGAATAAAAGGTGAAAGGGATGAATACATAAATGGTTCCACTATGTTTATAGAGCGAACCTCAGCAAAGAGAAAGATTCTTTGTTGTATCCACAGTTTTTTTTTATAAATGGCTGTTCACAAAAAGTAATGTACTAAGTTCAGAAAAACAAGGAGAAAAGAAATTATCCTGTAGTTCACTTGTGGACGGCAGGCACACAAAGGAACACACTTGTGGGACACCAGAGAGAAATCACACACATCCAGTCAACCACAATGCGGACACTGTTGTACTTATGGTCCAGTTCATTTTTAAAATCAATAACACATTACAGCAATTCCTGCAGATGTACAATTCAGGCCGCCCAACAACACACACACATTTTCAGACTTGCTCCAGAACAAGCACATCCATAATTACAAAGCACCTCAGACTTATAATATGTTCAGATTTAGCACACTACATAAAAATCGTGTAAGAAATCTGCTCTAACAACCATTTTTGTGTTGCTAAAAAGCAGCAGTAGGCAGTTCTGAAGATGTCATCTGCAGTGGTGAGGCAAGACTCCTGACTCACGCTCAGTTCCACAGAGGTGCACAACCTTCCTGCTTTCATTTCAATCTTTCCACGCTCATCAGCACAGTTTCCTGCTGCAGCAGGCAGTTGTTTCCAGGAGAAGAAAAAAAAAAAAAAAAGCTGTTATACCCTCTGCATCCTACCTGATGGGAGAACCTCGTGTCTGGCAATGGAGAATGGTTGGTTTTTCAGCGTCTAAATGAGGCTAAAAGCGGCGCAGTTGCAAATTTATTTATAAGTCTTGAAACTTTTCACAATCTGTCACGTTACC
Source organism: Poecilia picta (assembly GCA_033032245.1). Classification (NCBI taxonomy): domain Eukaryota; kingdom Metazoa; phylum Chordata; class Actinopteri; order Cyprinodontiformes; family Poeciliidae; genus Poecilia; species Poecilia picta. Next base: position 23,835,466 of record CM065374.1, read on the forward strand.
ACAACCAACTCGTCCAAACATTTTTAAAGCTGTAAATCTGAAGCAAGTGGCTTTCATTTGTCTGCAGTCCACTGACCCCAGGTCTTTGACACACTTTAGCCCTTTCTCCATCGTCATGTCTCACTCCAGCTGTTCAACATCTGGGAATGTGGAAACCTGAGCACTCCGTGTGCACACAGGAGCTGTGATTGACCTTCTGAAGATTCAGTTTTCCACGTGTGACCTTGGGCAGCCAGCTTCTCCAAAATCTGTCAATTATTTTGATGCAGATTGCCCCATCTGGTTGACATGGCATCCACAAGTACCACCTTCACTCGTTCAGTGAGGCAACTCCACAGGCCAGTCAACGAATGCAGTCTGCTGCCAACTGAATCGCTTGCGTGCAATATCTAGCTTGCACCACCACTTTGGTGGTTTCAAAAAAACAGGGGGAAGAACGGCGCTGGATCCGCAATTGGAGATGAATCTGGCCAAGGTTGACTGCTAAGAACCGATTAAAGCCTGTGGACAAAGGACTTTTGGCATAAACCGTGCCAGTGTTGCTCTGGCTGCATGTCTGGTGTCATTTTTCAGCTGGAAGGTGAAGCTCCATCTAGTCCATCTGCCTATCAACTCTAGGCAAGTAGGCAGTGGATCAATATTGCCACCACCACGTCACCATAAGGATGATAATATTGTATTGGCTAAAAGGCAATCGGTATAAATTTTTTTGGATTGACAATACAGATCAATTTTGTGTTTGTGTGTGACAATGAGTTTGTTTGTGGATGCTGACAGCTAACCAGCAGCTTGAAACCAGTGACTCACATTAGTTTCTCTCAGTAATTTAAAAAGATTTTTTTGCCAACTGGCTCTTACCATATTAAACACACACGGATGCTGAACCCTTAAACACTTAACCACACATTACACATATCAGAAAAGTTAATTTATAGCACGTTAACATTTCTTTAGCATATCAGTCATGTTAAATAATCAAAGCTGTGAGAGTGGGGAGGATTTAAGAGCTCAACAAGTGGTTGTAGAAGGCAGGGGACGGAGTGTCTCGACTCTGGGGTGGATTAAGATCGTCCGAAAAGATTCTGCTTCTTGAAGAGATCTAAAATGGCGCTGACATTTTCCTTCCCAGCCTTTTGAAGCCGGATGGAGTGCGGATAAACTGACCTGTCACCTACAGTCAGTGTGGGGAACGTGTGCTGCGAGGGACTCACGAGTCTCCAAGCTTCATGTGTGTGCATGATGTACTCACCTGAAGAACGTGACAAAGAACTGCACCAGGTCCATAAAGTTGCTGTGCTGGGAAAAAGCAATCTGTTAAAAAAATAGAAAAAGGTGGGGAGAGAGAGAGAGAGAGAGAGAGAGAGAGAGAGGAGAAAAAAAAACACAGTTAGAAATCAGGTGGAACAAGGGAAATGTTACAACAAGAGGTTAGATAACGCACATGCAGAGAGATAGAGACTCAATGCCAGTTATTACAAACACTTGATGGCAGTTGTTGGGGTTGTATAACAAGTCATTAGCTTCTCTTAGGGTTTGAAAAGTCAAATTCCTTTAATAAATTAAATCATTTTAAAATTAAATTTTTTTATTTACTGTGGTTATTTTAGTCTGATGTTAAATTCAAATAATTTAAGTGCCATGCAAAAGCAAAAAGAGAAAGAATATGCAAAGTGGAAACATTTTTTCACACCACTGAATGACAAACTACAAACATAGGTTCTCATAGCCCAGATGTGAAGATTGTTTGTTGTGACTAATTTGTGGTTTATGTTTCCAAGTGGTTGTGATGTGTCAATAACGTTACGCAGTGTTGCTATAAGCCTTTTTTTCCCCTTTTCCTTCAGATTTCTCCACCACAGCCACTGAAGGCTCTGAGTCAGTTGATCTGATGCTCCAAACCAAAGATGTCAACTAGACAACAAGCCGGCAGCGCTGCCTTTCAGCAACCCACAACCTGTCTGCGAAAATAAAAACAGAAAATGAATGAATGAATAAACTTCATTCCTGAATACGTGGGTAGAAATATTCTCCATGTAATCACCACAAGTGCCCCTGCTCCAACGACATCCTGTCTTAATCAAGGTTGCCAGGGGCAACGCACGCAGAGTCGTTCCACCTCCCCACCCCACTTTTCCCTCCTACAACCTCCCACCTTCACCTCAAAGTGCCTCACAGCAAACCGCCAACCTGTGATGACGCAACACTGCCCCTCTCTGGCATCCCAAGGGTACTGCTCCCACTACATGAGAGCCCAGTTCTACACACAAACTTCTGTGAACCAAAATGAAATTGTTAGACCATGCTAGCATCACCACTGCTTACCATTCACCGTAAAGGCTGAATTAACGTACAGATCTGAATGACCAGAGTCTACAATAACCTTAAATAGGTACGAGTGAACAAATGAGAGGTGACAAAACAAGATCAAGATGGCTTTTGTGTTGGTAGGTGCACAAGTGTTTTATTTGCGCGTAATCAGCACTATATGGATCACCAAAGTGCAGTTGGTAGTTGATGATGAGCTTCAAATCCTTAGAGAGACAATTTTCCTCCAGTCTCTTGATCACTGAAAATAACTTCTGAGGTGTTGCTAGGCTCACTGAGAACTTTCAGAAAGATGTCAACATCAAGCAGGAGGCTGGGGAAATGTCAGCCAACTTGTTAGGAGTCTAATTAGAAAAAAAAGTTAAAAAACACTGCAGGCACTCTAGAGTTAATCTTCTGACAGACAAAAAAAGACTAAATGGCACATGGGAAACCACAAAGAGTTCAAAATTTAAGATGTACACTGACTGAGCAAAAAAAATCTGGGTGAAAAGAAAGCAGGAGCAGAACTTATCTGAGAAATATTTCAAGCCTTGGACAGCTCAAAGAATATTATCTTTACAAATAAACCTTCTAATTTATATACAGAACAATGGGAGTCAAATCAATCCATTCACACCAGACTGATGCAAATTAAAAAAGAAATTTGATCTCAAGAAACAGCTGAATGCATCAAGTTCCTGACTTTACAGCAATTGCTCTTCCAGAGCGAGCAAGAGTAGACAGTTGATTGCATGGAGTTAACTTTGAAGAAATCCATCATACTGAGAACGAATGGAGCGACAGTGGAAAGGACAACTCCACTTTAACAGGAAGAAACCTCCAGCCGAGCCTGGGTAATGTGAGCAGCCATCTCAATCAATCAAGCAAACTTTCCAGAGCACAAAGTGATTCACTGAGGGTAAAACCACAAAGTTCCTCAAGAAATGATCAACTTAAGTAAACCGACAAAACAAGTATTCACACATTTTAATGAGGAATTAAAAGTAAGAGTAATTAATTAGGAACTGTGGAAATACTTTTGTCAATTAGAGCAGTAAGAATACTGAAGATACATGTTTATAAACAGAAACAATGTATAATGTTAAAGAGAAAGGTGAAATAAAAAAAAGACATTGATTAGAGAGTAAGCTAAGAGAGACAGGAGAAGTTGCAGAGATCCACAACCAGGGTGGGAGAATTCGTTGACAGGAAAACTATAAAGTCAGCCACTCCATAAATGTGGCTGAAAGGGAGGCAAGAAGAAAGCTTGTTTAGCAAGGCCTACCCAAAGTCCTATTTGCCACAAGTAATATAGGGGACACAACAAACATGTTGGCAAAGTTTATCTCGTCTGATGAGGCAGAAGATAAACTTTCTGACCTATTTTACAAAATGCAATGTTTAGAAGATAAACCTCATCCTTCAGGTCTCAACCATGTATATCTACCAAGTTGAATAGTTGGATCTTGGAGGTCAGTGTCAGCTCTCTGGATGTCCACATGTTCTTGAACTGGATGAAGGGGACTCTTACTTTGTCAATTCTTGCCTCAGCATCTGCATTGGTTCAACCTTACTAGTCAATGATGGTAGGTGAAAGACTATACTTCTTCCAGAGGACTTCCATTTAGGGTGATTGGGTTGATGCTATTGAGTTGATTTTAAGGATTTTAGTTTTCTCCTTATGGATGATAAGTCCTACCAATGCACAATACACCAGTCTCCTCTTGCATTTGCTGCTGGTTGTGGGAGAGAAGTGTGACCGTCTACTGAATTCTATTCCTGTGAAGTCTTCATGACCCAGTCAATGACGATGATGCAGATGAATGGGGGCAATAAGCTTCCTTGTCAAACTCCATTTTTTGGAAGCTATTGGTATGTTGCCATTTGTGGCTCAATCTTATAGGTTATGCCCTCATAGCTGGGATATTGTAGTATTGAAGAAGCTTCCATAGGACCTCTCGATCCACACAGTGAACACTTTCAGGCAGTTGACGAAGTTGATGTACAACATTAAATTTCTCTTTAAGGACTGTTTGACAATAATGTGTAGTGTTAAAATCTCATCTGTGCATGATTACTTCTGACAGAAGCTTAATTGCTTGTCGTAGTTGTATATCAACGTCATCCACTCAAGGAGGATGCAGTGGATGACTCTACAGATGACACTACTATAGTATTTCCAGTCTTCCAGTCAATCTGTAGCTCTTCTTTTTTCCAGAGCTTCTTGAAGAGTGGGTACAGCGTCCCCTCTGATATTTCTGTAGGTATGTCGTCAGGTCTTTCCTAATCTCTTCTAGTCAACTTGTCACAGTTGATGGTGAGAGTTTTGTTGGCTGATAATATGGTGACATGGGTCCATTCAGGAACTACTTAAGGTGTTCAGACCATCAGTTCAATTGCTGTGCTAGTACCTCCTTTTCCTTGCTGGGTCATTCTGGCTTGCTGTACTTTCCAGACTATTTCTTACGCGTGTCATGGAGCCGTTTCATAAAACCGTTGTATGCTGCCTGTTCTTCTCCCCTTGCCTGTGCATCTATGCAGTCTTTGTCTTTCCTAATGCTTGTCTTCACTGCTCTGTGGTTGTTCTTTTTAACCATCTTCTTTCATTCTCAGTCATTGTTCACTCAGCTGTGAACAATGATGTTTCTTAATTCTGGCCACTTTTCCACAGGCTGTTATCCGTGTCTCTTTGCTGGTCTCCCAATTTGTCTGTATATTCCTTTTTTCCTTTTCCAATTTCTTGTGTTGCTCATTTAGCGCCTCAATGTTGCCCTTTAACTGAAATCCAAGCTCCTCCCTGACATTGGTGACCTTTAGGTCGTTTGTCATAATACTTTACTCTACCATGGGTTGTTCTTATCCAATTCTTCTTCAACTATTACTAGGTGGTGGTCAGATGCCACATCCGCTCCTCTTTCAACTCTTATGTCCTGGAGAGGTCTTCTAAACTTCTTGATAATGCAGAAGTGGTCCATCTGTGACATTGTCCAGTCATACACAAGTGTTTTTTTCTAAACACATAGCAATAGTGTGATAAAACTCAGTGTCTGGAAAAGAAAACAGATCAAGGAATACCAGCAGGACTAAGCTGAAATCGAGAGCTACAGGGGAGCGGTTTAGATCACAGCTCCTTGAATGTGACAACCATGTATCATTTCCCCTCAGTCTCTCAATTATGCACCACTTTGTTCTGCTCTCTCACGTAAAATGCCAGCAAAACACAAAGTTTGTGGTCGGAACATGACAAAATGTGAGAAAGGTCGAGCAAGAATAATGAAAATGAGATTCATCCCAAGACTTTATGAATACAGCTAAAGCTTTAAATTATTAAAGAAAACCTTGTTGGCTAAGGACATGGAACTGCTTATTCCTCGTGACAGCCGCCTTAAAGAGCCACAGACTTCTCCGAGTGATTAGATGTACATAATTCTCGCATTCAACAACTATGAATCTCTGAATGAAAAGGCCTTCAAAGGCCATGAACAGCGCCCCTGGGTCATGTCATCACTGCCTGACTCAATTTCAGAAAGTGCAAACAGGCTGCCATGTTGACAACACGTTTGACAACAGCTAATCGAGTGTCAGCCGTGTTCAACAGGTAAGCATGAAGCCCAGGTGATGCTCCTCTTGCGTGCCCGCTACAGAAAGATACCCTGTCGGACGTGCTGCTGTAATGTATCAAGAACGTAAATATTCAATATTCTTTTAATGGTTTCTAGCAGCTATTTCATCTACACTGGAGCTTTGGCAGACAGTGACGTATCGACGGGGAGCGACTCAACAGGTTCTACATTCAAAGAGCGAATGGAATCTCAATTTTAAACGTGACATGACTGTATTGCGTTTTTTAAAAACTAGAATAGATTTGTTATGTGCCAGTGACCATTAATGAATTGTGGCAGTGATTTAAGTGCAAACAATCCTCTCCAAGATTTCCACACCTTTATCATGTAAAATCTTTTCAAGGTTCAACTTTCTAGAGTTCCAACTTGTTTATGTTCAGTTTAAAATGTATAAAAAACAAACTTATTATGAATTTGAAACAGATGTTTCTGCATCAGACAAGACACAAAGAATAGCTGATAGAAAAGGACACACAAAAACAAGGAAAGAGTAAATAATAAAGTGAGATGGGTAAAAAGAAGAGATTAGGAATGAAGGTCACAAGAAAAAGAGAGTAAAGAGGGGAAAAACGGGACACAGGTGAGGAAAATATAGTCAAAATAAAACAAGTAAAGAAGGGGAGACGAAGTAAGAAGTGGAGAATAGGAAGAGATGAAAGAAAGAAGTAAAAGGAAAGGAGACTCAAGAGGAAGACAATAAGGAAGTCAACAGGGCTGCGTTAGCAGAATTAATGTTCATGATTAGAGCTTCAAGTTAGCACAGCTAGGTAGTTAGCGGTGATAGGACATTTAAGAAACTATTTCAAAAGGAAACCACTGAGAGAAAGGAAGTGAGAGAGTTATCCATTTTCCAGAGGTAACAGGAAAGCTAAACAGAGCTCAGCAAAGCGTTCCGCTTCATTTCTTTAAGCATCGAACGTCCATCGAACATGCAGGATCTGAAAGCATCAGAGGCCTTTTTGAAATGAGGAGTGTGCCGTAAAGGCCTACCTTCTGCAAATATACACAGCTACTGGCCTGTTAATGCTAACATGCTAACTGTGCTAATGACTAATGCAATATACCACAGGCGGATATAAAATGACAATTTTAGCATTTTTGCAAAAATCAGACAACACTCTGGTGCATCTCTAAGTTCTGTATTTTAACATTTCTGTTAGTATACACACACACACACACACACACACACTGGAGGGTTTCCTCCAGTTAATTATAAGCCTGGTGGGCCACCGGGATTTACATGCCACCCAACAGGCCAAGTGTCGTTTATTTAGTTTAAATGTGTTTTTTTTATACACTAGTAACAATGACAGTAAAGACAAATTAAGTCAGACTGATGGCGCCAAGAATACCAGGCTTTTCTGGGGGAAACTCTGCATATATGTATATAAATATGCATACATTTATTTTACCAGTGCCATTTTTCTTTCCTCAAATTATGACCTAACTTTACTCGCTCTCTTCTGCACACTGACAAAGCCTCCACTCCTGCTCCTCCTCCTCTCAGATTGCTGTGAAGCACCAGGCGTCCACAGGCAGCCCAGATAAACACTCCACAGCTCCACGGAGTGGAGCCCAGCCAGCCCATCGCTACTGCTGCTCCTCCGCAGCGGGGCATCAAATTAGGAGGCTGTTCTAATCTCCACCATATCATGACATGTTCACCAAGGCACAGAACAGGAGGATCACAGCTCTTTAATGTAATTAGTCTGGGATTTGTGTTTAATTACAAACATCATTAAATTCAGATCTATTCTTCATCAGGGGTAGGGGAAGAGGGAAAAAAAAAACTGAATCAAGGGGTACAGGGAACTCTTGGCTGACTGATTTCACCGCAATTGATTTTGTTTTCATGATCCGATTTGCTCGACACAGACGACGATGACATGAAAGAATTCGATTTCATCTTTTGGCGTCAGGGCGGGCAAAACAAGTAATGTATTTTTTTGTGATAAATGCTGGTGGTTTAATCAAACTGGCAGGTGGTTTGGTTGCAAAACTGGAAAACGCATGAGCTGTTATTCTTCCGACTTCCGATCAAGTGAAGGCGGACAGAGTCGGTGTGTGAGGAAAGTAAGCAGAGAGTTGTGTTAGAAGCCTGCAGAGTGGGGCTCTGGCTTTCCACACACGACCGTCTCTGAATACAGCATGTGTTTCAACTTAACATTCCACTTTGCCCTTCGCTCCTTCTTGGTCCGCCGCTTTTCCGATCTGCGCCGGAGGCACCCGCCACCTACAATCACACGCGCAAAAAGTCCAGCAGCAGGTCAGCGAAGGCGAGAGGAGCAGAGAGGAGGAAATGGAGGGCCGTTAGTAAGCGGTAGAAAGTGGTTTGAGACGAGCGGCGGCACAAGGAGGAGGAGGAGAGGTGAAAAGGTTTACCTCAGCGCTGGGTGAAAAAGTCCTGCGCTCTTTTGGTTTCAGGAACAGGGGGGTGATCTTCTACATGATCCCACCCAGTAAGATAGGACATGAGCTGGATCAGAGCAGGATGAGAGAAGGAAATGCAGCGGGGCGGCAACGTGGACCACCTGAGGTTCTGAAGCTGAGAAAGACCTAAAATCCTCTCACACTGCACAGCTGAGCGTAGAAGATGGAGGCAGGATTGTGGTTTGCGCCCGTGGGCAGGCAGAGGGGGTCTGCACAGTGTGACCAGTCACATCTCTCAGAGCTGTTCCGGGTGGATCGCTGCTGGGACGGACTGCAGAGAGCGCCTCACTCTCCCACCACACCGCACAAGCCTGCTAACGCTAACCGGGTCGACGTTCAGAGCCCAGATCAGAACCACACAGGAACAAAGAGCCGTTTATATTGGCTAAAACTTGTTAAGTCTGAGCTTTTCATATTTACCTTAGATTGATATAAGAAAATATCTTAAACATCAAACCTGCTATGAAAAGCATAAAGCTTCTGGAGTGACCTGAACCTGAATGACCTCTGAACTCAACTCTAGGGAAGAAAGGAAATGAAGTACAGGTACAAGGAAGTAAGTAAAAAGGAAGGAAAGAAAGAAGGAAAGAATGAGAGAAGGTAAGAAAGAGGAATGAAGTACAGGAAGAATAAAGGAAGATGTCTGGATATTTTGGAACAGAGGTTTTGTTTTACTGTGCGACTTCGACAGTACGCTTCTTAAATTTATTCACAGTAAATATTAGCTAAAGTCTTGCAAGAAATAATAAAAAAAAACAAGGAGTCTTTGATTTACTAAACATCACAACAGCTACAGCGCTGATGAAAGACGGTTTTCTCTCCATCATCCGCATCGGAGTGCTTCCCTGAGTTCAGCACTGATTGTAGCAAAGCCACATAAACACACGCTGGCGGCTAGCAGGACAGCAGATGAAGGGTCTCATTCACTGCAGCTGCCAGGAAGCAAACATCAACCAGTCCAGCACACACACTCTGCTCTGAAGGAGCAGCAGCTCCTCCACACTGGACACATTTTCAGGACAGCCTCCAACGTCTCACTTAAACCTAAAACTTTTGATAAACAAGAACAATAACTTTTAGGATTTTGATGTATGTAAAGCTGATTGAGAAAACCTCCCCAGTGGTTATACTTAAGTTGCAAGTTTTCGACTCTGACGGCTGCAGGCAACGAGCCTCGGTTGTATCTGGGCCAAACAGCTTTCCTGCCTACAAGTGAGCGGATGCTGACCCCTACTCTACATGAAAATGACAACAATGCACCTCTAGTTCAGGAAGAAAAATGGTCATGTTATGCCAACTATACGAGGGTTTCACAAACACAAACTTAAAACTTTAAGAACCTTTTAAGACCACTTTGAAAGGAATTTAAGACCTGCATAGCAATAGAAATGCACAAAATAAAATCACAAATAAAGAAATTGTAAGGAATGGCAACAGAAATGAGCCAATGGCTAAGATGAGCATCGTCTAGACAGTCAGCGATAAATTTGCACTCAACCATGATGGATGTAAAAAGGCTAGGTGGCTTTACACTAACTAGTTAGAAAATGTGTTAGCAGCTAGCATGACAAAGTTTTATGTAACAGTAAAGTCCAGTGAGAAACAAGAAAACTACACAAAATATATGAAGTCGCTGTGGGCCGCAGCTGACGTTTCCATCCTGCCATGCGGTATTTGTGTTACCTTTTGTTTGTTTGCTTTTTCATTATCCTGGTGGGACCGGTTGTCCTGGTTTCGATCCGTCTTGTGCATTAGGTGCTTTTTTGCTTTAGTCCTGTACTAATAGGGGCTTCGACGGCCCTGTATAGGGTTGGCCCCCTGCTATACCGTTTTGTTCTGTTTGATCGGCTCACCAGGTCCAACTTTCTGTTAATACTTTTGCGGTTTTGTTTTTTCCTTTTTTTTTTGAGACACGGGAAACTGAGGGCATTTAACTCTCTTTTTCTTCACAGAAAATCAGAAGCAGCTGAACCAAAAAACCAAAGTTCAAGAGAGTTTAAGAATAAAATATTTTGTTGAACCCTCATTCCTGTCTTGTGTCCTCAAGTATGCCCTTGGTGGATGCAACATCCATATAGAGAGGATGAAGTGGGGTGAAAAAGCAGGGCCATCAAGAATAACTAACAGAACGAAAAAATAATCCAAGAAACATTCCTAACCACATTAATAATTATTAGGCATATCAACGTTAACATATGAACGCATGCGATTGATCTAAAAAGCTTAACATGGTAATATTACATAATTCATATTAATGGCGTTACCTACATTGACCTAAAAGCCTCTCTCTTGCAGATGGTTACCTAGTTGAAAGCAGCGTCTTACGCTGTCTTGTACTGCGGTCAGAATTGGAGAGTCTCAAGCACGAGTTAAAAAATGAGCGAGGCGAGTCGGACTGGTGCACTCAGCGGGGGATTTCACTTTTAAAAACAGATGGATGTTTAGATAACACCAAGCTAAAATGTAACCTATTTACTGCAACAATGAGTTATCCTTCCACTGAAGACCAACCAGTAAATAGTTAGAATTTCTAAATTACGTTTGCAACAAAATGACTTCTTTTAAACTGTCCTGAACATGAAAAACTGACCTGACCAGTTTGAGATGACTGAACATTTTCCCCAAATGTTTATTGAAAACATGCATTTTTACATTTCAACCTTACAGTTTTATAGCACAGCGATGAATAACAGTGCTAGAGCGTGACTACATTTTTCAATCAATTCACAGCATTAATAATAACAGTGCTGTAATACAAACCAAATCCCATTCCCCGTTTAGCCTTTGCTGTATTCAACTGAATAACTGAAAAAAAACGTAAAGATTTTCCTAAGGATTGTCTTTCGGTTAAAATTGAGAGAAACTCACTTGGATCTTAATGGGCCACGTGAAGTTGCTGACGTACACGAAGAACGTTATGTTCGGACTGTTGCGGAAATCAAAGTTCTCGTTGGAAAAACTGTCTTTGAATTCCTTGATGTTACACCGCGAGATGATGGGAATCTCCTCTCCGGTCTGGGTGCCTGCTGGAAAACAGAATTAAAGAAAAAAACAAACAAGAGTCATAATGGATGAAGGGAAGAAGGAAGGAAAGGAAGCCATGTTGAGTTGACAATAAAAAAAAGGTATAAAAAGGAGTGAAAGTTGGTGTAGTAGGAAAGAAAAGAGAAAAACAGAACACTAAAGGAATTCTAAAAATATTAATAAAAAGCAGAACAGTTTACCTCAACATAGTAAGAAAATATTGTAGAAACTACAAAAGTACAATTTAAGTAGCAACCTCTTTCTGTCTACTTTTTAAGCCAAAGTTATTCATAACTTAAAGTCAAAAAAGCCAACAGGACAATATTTTAAACTTAATTTTTCGTCCTTGGAAGTAAATGGAAGAAATATTCGCCTTCAGCTGGATGTGTAAAGCAGCTGCTTGTTGCTAGGTGTGTTTCCTGTGGCACAGAAACTTACCTGTGAAGCTGGTCGCCCAGGTAATGTTCAGGTTGAAGTTCTTGGAGGCGTTTATGAACACGTCCAGATCACGGTTTGGCTGTGGGGAGAGCGGAAACACAGCAATTATACCAGCAGCAACAATACTGCTTTTAATTTGTCTCCAAAAAAAAAAACAACAACAAAGAAACTTGTAAGAGAAGGAAAAGCCAGTGAGGAAAGTTTTGATTTCATTAGTTACTGAAAAACACATTTAGTTGCAGGTCAGAAAGTGGAGTAGAAATTTTATTCATGCTGCAGCAGCACAAACACACTTGTGAATAAGAGCAAACGGCACAGGTAACAAGATAAATTCATTCAATAACTGAATTAAACTCTGTATTTTATTGTTTTTGAAGACGATATGACTGGAGATGTGCAGAGAGACTGAGTTCTGCTGATTTACAGCTCAGTTTGAGAAGAAGAAACTTTAAAATGCAGTCAGTGAATGCACTACTATGTCACTCTTCGGTTTGGATGTTGTTACTGAGGAAAGACTGAAAGCTAGCACTTCTCAGCATCAGCTACAAAACGATCCAACCTTTAAAACATGCTGTCACTTTATTGCCACAAACACAAAATTGTTTTTTTGAGGTTTTTTTTTTAATATGTGGAAAATGTTTAAACCTTTGTGTAAGTAGATAAGATTGGATTGATTTCTGATCCAAGTTTTTGAATAAATGTTTTTTTTAATGAGGGCCATCAGTGCACCCCTATAACATACCTTCAGGTCTAACAAACACAATAACAAACACAATATATTGCACATTTATTTGACAGTAGGTCTTACTTGTTTTAGATGCAAAACCTAATTTCTAATCACACTTTATTAAAAGCATGAACAAGCATTTAAATTGGATTCTTTCCTAATCTTACAGATGAAGTTAAGTCAGACAAGCCGTTATCGCTTCCTGTATGAAAGTAATTATCTCTGCTCCTGCTCAGATGACAAATGGATTACATTTCCGCCGTGGCAACACTCTGGTAAAAGCTTCATCAGGGGAGAAAAACCATCTGGAACGTTTCATCAGACGCTTTCATTTCAGTTTCAGTTCCAGATGCTCCAGGCGAATAAACGCAAGTGGACAAGCCTTTGTTTGCTGGGAAAACATCTGTCACTGCGACGAGATAAGACATCACTTCGATTCACAGGTCAATCTGTTCAAGGCAGGTATTTAATAAACCCTCATGTCTTAATAAGAGATGTTAGAAATATTCAGCATGTTTCGTCATCCTAAGGTTCTACTCCTTGGGTTATGAAAAACGGTTCGTACAGGAGGTGATCATGTACGAACATCATGTACATTAGGAAAACAGAGCCAAGGCAGCACTTTGGATTGTAAAGGATGTAAAGGGAAAGTGGGTATCTAAATGTGTAAAGGTTTAAGAGACACACGCAAAAACCCCTGCAGCTGGAGTAGCAGCTAAACTTGGCTTGTAAAGAATTGACTGAAGCCCGGCCAACAAGAGAGCTTGTTTTCCTAGAACACGAAGGTTTTTAATTGTTTGTTCACATGGAAACGGCGTTTTAGGGGATCAAAAAGAATATTTTCTGAAACGGGCTACAGAGTGAAAATTTCACTGTTGTCTATTTGTGTTGACAGCAAAAGCATTTTTTGTGATAAAGCTAACATGTTAGCCTAACTCGTAACTTGACCCATAACCCTAAACGCATCATAGACACAATACATAATAATGGAGGATTACCAGCAGGAGCTGGGGCATCAAGTACTAAAACAAGACTGCCTGCACTTTGTTAGGACTTTGGGTCATTTTTTTATTTTCTGTTTTGTTTATGGCTAACCATAACAACAATGTTTGGAGGCTTTATATACGTGCCATACACCACGTTCGGCACCACTTTCAGGTCTGGAGGAATAAAAAAATATATTACAGGTTGATATTTTTGAAATGACAGAGCTCCTGTGTGGGCGGGCCTTTGAGGGGTTCTGAAAACACATTCACACCACACTTTTTAGATTTCTATTTGCCAAGTCTATGAAAACGGGCATTATTTTCCTTCCACTTTACAAAGTAGTTCATGATAGACCAACTACTTTGTTGCTCTATCATCTACAATCTTGTTAAAGTTATAGAAGCTTCAAGGGCTTTGGTTTGGGTTGTATTTGCAGTCTTTTAAACTAAAAGAGTTGCATCCAAAAAGGTCACACCATGTCTTAAGAAAACATCAGAGACAAAAAACATGGCGATGGAGGACTACATCGTGCTGGAGCTCCTGCTAAAATTTGACAAATGACTCCACCCAAATTTGTTGGTCACCATCTCTGGTTTTTTGTTGCGTTTAAGGCTAACCATGCTAACAACATGCAAAGGCTTTTACACATGGGTTAGGGTTACCCTATTTAATATTTTTTAAACTAAAATACTAAGTACAATCTTACTGTCCTTAGAGAAAGTAAGTGTTGTTGCATGGTGCTGATAAAGGTTAATGTTAATTGATCCTAAGGAGCTTTATAAAAGCAGAAATCTTTGTTCCTTTCCTCTCTTGAGCATTCATTGACTCACTTCAGGTAATGCCAAAGAGGAAACATGTTAGAGGACAGCAGTAGGGGACACAGGACTACTGTAATCAGAAAATAAAGCACCTCAGTCATGTGGTGGTTAACTCGATATATTTATTCTTAGCAAGTGGACAGCTGCCATGACGGCAGGGCGTTTTCTGCCTGACATACCTCCTCAGGTGTGGCCACGAAGTTGATGGCGGTGTAGTAGCGGTCGTCCTCCTGCGACAGGCTGAAGGTGAACTGGTAGTCGATGAGGAGCGTGTCTGGAGAGAGAGGCCAAAACAGGCGAATAAGTCTGGCTTGAAGGTCGCCCGGTAACATGCTTTCAGACAGCGCTCCGGGCGGGAAATGATCCCCATTATTTCTCCATTTTTATTTTTTTCCCCCCACCAGAATGTTTATTTTGTGTGTGTGTTTGTTCTGCGATAAAAGGTCATGAAACCATTACAGCATCAAAACAGCAGAGTCAACGAGTCACCCAAAAAACGCAAAGGTTTCCTTTTTGTTTTACACTTTTCTCTGGACTTTATTTGTCATGATCTAGAAACCGAGAATTCAATTTCCCAGCCTTTCTTCGGCTTTATTGACCGGCACAGGAAAAGCCATTTTCTTTGTCAGTATGTAGCCGCGCCAGCTGCTGTTCTAAAAAAAATATATATATATATATATATATGATGCTTCTCGTCCTGCCCCAACCTTTGAAGAAAAATAACAATTACTACAGAGAAATACATCTATCCTCAGACTGGTAAAACCTCTTTCAGGAGAAATTCTGCTGCTACAACTCAATGTCCAAAGGTTGATCTGGGAAGCAGCAAAAGAAATAAAAAGCTCCTGATGTATGAGCTGTTGTGTCTCTATACTGGTCTATCAGCTGATTGACTTCAGTTCTGATTACTGAGACAGAAAAACAATCATATTTAAAATTTACACCACCAAACAATGTCCCTGGTCTTTGCAATAAGACTTTTAATCTCAACTTGTAACCGTCGCGTTGCTTGTTTTAGTGGGTGAAAAGGTTACAATTTCAACGGCTAACTTCCAAAAGTGTGAAC
The DNA here is from genome assembly GCA_033032245.1 of Poecilia picta. Taxonomy (NCBI): domain Eukaryota; kingdom Metazoa; phylum Chordata; class Actinopteri; order Cyprinodontiformes; family Poeciliidae; genus Poecilia; species Poecilia picta. The sequence goes on from CM065374.1 coordinate 23,850,886, forward strand.
ATATTGACCAGCTGGTGCAACCAGTCTTTATCAGAAAGTGTTCAAGGAGACAGCAGCTGTGTTTCCATTCACCACAGAATTGCTCAAATTGAAATCATGAAAATAAATTTGCTTAGTGAAAACGAGGCAATTTCAAGAGAGAAAAAAACTATTTTGTACAAGGAGAAGGTGGATTTTCACCCGCATCAAAATGGATGCATTTTGTAAAACTGCAATGGAAATACTTTTTTTTGATCCACAGGGGTCATGTGACCAACAGCCCGATGTTACTACTGGTAGAAACTACAAATAAGAAGACAGGGAGTAGAAGGAGGATTTTGATTTTTGTTTTCTTTATAGACAAGGTGCTGCTGGTCCATTAGAGCTCTCACAGCATCACAGTTCCTAAAAACTTACATTCCAGAGTGTTGAATACATACAATTTTCCCAAAATGCTGCATACAAAGCCTCTCCCATATGTATGCATGAATACATTTCATTTAACTGCTTACATTTGTTGCTGCCATGATTTTTAACGATTTATGGCGTGAACAAGCTTATGCGCATGCGACTTTAATGTCTTATTTAATGGAAACATCGCAATTGAGAACTTTAGTTTTTTTCAACATTAGGAGAATACAGACAAAAATTTACATATATTTGTAATGGAAACGTAGCTATAGATGTGTGTAAATATGTTAGCAATGCTAAAAATAGTTACCAAGTTCTCCAACGACCTGAAAAATTTCCCATTTTTTGTTACAGAAAACAAAACATGTGATGAGCATCGTGGAAATGCTCCGGTAAAAGAATTAATTTATCAGAATGGCATAGTCAAAGTCCAGATGTAAATATAATTGAGAATTGGCACTAAATTAAATTTGACAGCATTTGACTTCTTTTGCAATCAAAAAAAGGCAAAAGTTGATTTATAATTGTAGAAAAATATCTTTTTCAAAGTATTAACTCAAGGGGAGTCTGGGAGTAAGGCAATGAATTTTAGGGTGCAACCTAATACTTCTGGTAACATTTGCTTAATATTTGCTGTGAAAATACAAGTCTCTCCCACTACGAGGCAGCACATCTACAGTGTAACCAGGTGCAACCCAACCCGAAGAAAACCCAAAGAACTTCATTTTAAATTAAATCATTAAACCGATCACTAAGCTGGATAATCAAAACGACTGCCGTTTCATTATCTGCTGTTTAACTAACCAATTAATGTCTTCGTTGTTCCTGCTCTGGTGAGTCTAAAAATGGCACACAAAAAAAAGGTGATGAACGTTCACAGCAGGAGAAGGGGGAGATGGGGAATTCAAACTTTTTGTTGGGTGGTTTTCATTGACTTGCCAATCAGTCGGGGGAATTGCTTCAGCATTTAGTTTTAATTCCAGTGATAACAGAAACTCCTGTTCATTAATCTCTGACAGCTTTCTAAATCACATTTCAGTCCTGTCCAAAACCGTGAAATCACCAGATTCTTTTACGACAGGATTGCTGTGGAGGGGGGGGGACAACAAACAATCCTCTTCTGTAAAATCTAATGTGCAAGAGTATGGAACTACCCAAAAAATACAAACTGGTTGCCAAATTAATATTAAAAAAATTAATAAAATTGTCATAGGAAATGCATTCCTATTTTTCTTTTAGAAAAAAATAATTGCACCGATTATGAATGATATTATACATAATAAATTTTAAAATGTCTAATTATGATTTAAATATGTACAATTTACAAAATTTAAAAAAAATCAAAGAATTAAAATGGAAAAATAACCTGAAATAAATATGAACATGAGATAATAAAACAACCTAAACTAAATTAATAATAAAACATCAAGAAACATTTCTTAATGTTTTGTATTAATAAAAATAAATACAAAATATTTAAAGTGGTTAGTAAATAATAATATAAAATTACATGAAATTTTAAAAAAAAAAAGTATGGCGGTGCGTGCTGGAGTTTCTCAAACAAAATCTGAGATTTTTATATATAAAACAGCAGATGGGACAGTGGTCATAGAGGATGAGCTTTTAAACTTTATTGTCATCAAAATGAGGACTGTCACAAGATGAGATTGTTTTGCTTGTGTTAAGCAACTTCTCATCTGAATGGATTGAAGAGTCCAAGCGTTTGTTGTTTGAATTTTGCACAACGTCAGTGCGCTGCATCAGGCATAACAGCCCTCAAAAGGATACCAATAACATTAAAGGCTGCCTGAAGGTGCTCAAAGAATGTGGAGAGAATATTCCCAGGTTTGTCTCACACTACCTGGATGAGCTACCACCTGTCGGATTTGGCAGCATGAATGCGTCAGCCCTTCTTAGCCGAATGGAGCAGCTTAGCAGAGACACATTGAGCCTGAGAGAAGCTATGGAGACCCAAGCAAGCGTGAACAAAAACCTTGCAGCAAGTACAGCAGCTATGGATCGCCGGTTGGCTGCTGTTGAGTCTTTGCAGCTCATCCGAGCGGACGGGCGAAGTGGCGGCCCCGTCGCAGGCACCTGCAGCGGCACTGGCAACAGAGCTATCAGGGAAAAGTGAGGCCGCACTGTCCCAGTCCCAACCATGGAGCACCGTTGTGAGGAGGGCGGCTCGAAAGCAGAAGTGAACCATCAACCACCTGATGTACGCTGACGATCTTGTGATATTCTGTCCATATAGTGCTGGTCTGCAGCAACTGTTAAGGGTTTGCTCTCAGTATGGTTTACAGCATGATATTAAATATAATGCAAAAAAGACCAACATCATGATTGTCAGGAGCAAAGAAGACACTAAATTATCTTTTCCTGACTTCACCCTGTTTGGCAGCATCCTCCAGGTCACTGATGAGGTCAAATATTTGGGACATTACATCACCACTGACCTGTCTGATGATAAAGACATTTACAGGCAGCGTTGTACTCGATATGTACAAGCTAATATTCTCCTTTGGAAGTTCACTATGTGCTCAGTATCTGTCAAAATTGCACTTTTTAAAGCATAATGTACTTCCATGTATACAGCCCACCTGTGGCGGCGTTACAGGAAACGCAGTATGAATAAATTTCAGGTCGCTTATAATGATGGCATGAGGATGCTGCTTAGGGTGCCCCGATGGTGTAGAGCCAGTCAGATGTTTGTGAATGAAAATGTACCAACCTGCGCTGCTGTGCTTCAAAACATTATGCACAGATGTATGTGTAAATTAACAGACTCTGCAAAACAGCATCATTCTGACTTTGACCAATCCTGTTCAAAGCTCAGTGAGGTTCTTCTCCAGTTTGTGGAATCACTGGCTTGATTATTTTATTATATACTTTTTCTTTTTTTATTGTTCTTGTTCCATCTGTTTATGGACCATAATTGTGTCTAAATAAAGAGGATTGAATTGAATTGAATTAATACACATTTACCATACATGGTAAAATAATAGTCTAAAATAAAAATGACAGTAATATATAGTTAAAATGATAAATCATTCAAATTGAATAAATATATAAAATAAATTATTTATTACCATCATATTTATACTCTATCGCTTCTCTCTGCAGTCGCCTCCATCTATCCTCTGTCATTTTCGCTATAAGACTCACTTTGCATTGACTTGAATGAGACAGATTTTTCTTTTTTTTCAGGATTTGGTAATAATAGGAGTTACACTTACAGTAGCATGTCCCTTTGAGGGGGTTGCCTTGGTAACGGCTCTCCACTTCACACCTTAAAAACAAAGGTTGAGAAAAGGTGAGCCGAAATGAGAGGTGGGTGGTTAGCATGGAGTGAATGAAACAAAAGGAGAACAGAAAGGAGGGTTGATTTTTCTGTCTGCTGAATTAACATCACAATGTTGGTGGACGGGGGAACAATGAACCCGAGAGGAAACGAAAGGGAAACATTTTCCCGCAGAAACAGGACAAATACGGCCTCGTTTTCACACTGACGGCCATTCATTTGGTCATTATCTAGAGGTTTTAATGGGTTTCTCCAAAGTCCTATAATCATAAAGGCCAGACGGACGATAAAAGGCAGAAAATGATCAGAAGAATTCAGGACAGACTAAGGAGTCTTTTAGACTCATTAATATTTAGGTGGGATAGTTTAGATCCTAAAGTAATGTCATTCTAAAAGTAATACATGACTTTGAAGGAGTTCAGGAAATAGCAGTAATAACATTTCTCCTGGGAGGAGGAGGTGAAAATCTGCTGCTTTTTAAATGCTGAAGTATTGTTTTAAAATCACATCAAATACTGATTATAATCAGGTAGTGCAGTGCCAGCCTTTTCTTAAAGTCTGAAAAATTACAAATACAATTTCACAAAAAAAAGGCAAACTAAACTTGATTTTTCAGCATTTTGAATCAGGAATAGGAATTTAATTTCTTTAAAAGAATTTTTTTTTTTTCTGCAAATCTACTTTTTATTCCACCTATCAGCTATTTAGTGTCTATAACAGAATCCCAATCGAACACATATGGATTGTTTTTGTGAAAACCTCAAGGAATCGGAATGAATACTCTGACAAATGTCACGTTAACTACAGAGCCTTGTGAAACTCAAATCCTGCTTCCTTAAACAAACACTGCACAGCGCAGAAAGGGTGTTCAAAAAACATGACATCAGACAGAAATATATAAACATAAAGGAAATATGATGTAGTAATACTGTGGTTTTAAGCTATAAAATGACATAAGAAGCAGAAAGTGAAACTCACATGTGGCATCGATCTCCTTTGATGCCTTTGGTGGTGCAGAAGCATTTCCCGTTGCTGGGGTTGCACATGCTGGCATGGCCGTTACACTTACAGGCTGGAGGAAAAACAGGAAGAGTCACGATGAGGGCCGCAGTTCTTCTGAAATAGCATTTACTAACAAAGAGTACGTCTGGTGTGTATTGGGAAACCTTTCACTTCAATACTTCAAACACTCAAAATTAATTCTTCAATGAGTCACAGATCTAAAAATGCATTTTTCATGTTAAAGGTAAAGCTAATTTTCTGTTTAGCTCTGTAGGTTTTCTTGCTAACCTTGAAAACATTTAGCGCACTTAGCTTCCCCCAAATTCTTGGTTGCCAATTGCTTTAACATTAGCAGAACCTATGTTTATGATTAGCACTTTAGGGTTAACACAACAAACTCTTCAGTTAGCAGAAGATAAACTAGAGAAATTAAGGTCTAAAAATTAGTCACTGTCCGTTTTTGCTTGGCCTCGACAAAGGGAGGGAAAAAAATGTAAACTATGGAAAATAAAACTCTTCTGGTTCAGTTAATTTAGCAGCTTTGGACAGCAACACTTTAAGCTTTTCATTTATATTTAAGAGTACTGTCTATTGTAGTTCAAGCATGTATAGTCCATTGTTGTATAATAAAAAAGGATTGGAACACTGACGGTGTGTGATGACCTTAAAACACCCAGCAAGTTATTTAAAAAAAGAAAAAAAAAAATCTGTCAAAATCGGAATGAAAGATTGTGATTGGCCAGAAAACTGCAATCTGTGCACTCCTAGTAACAAAGGAAAAACGGTACATTTTAACAGCCTTATGTACTGATTAAGTGTCACTGATGCAGACCCTTGTGAATGTAAATCAAGTGGGAGACAGAAAGAGAATATACAACATAGAGAGCAGCAGTGATATACCAGAAAGCAAAATTAGGCTGTCCAAACGCTAAACGATTGATTTATAGCCTGATTGAGTGACTGTCGGTATCGCCTGTGGAAGGAGTAAATCTTTAATATCCCAACAGGAGCCACCAGGGCTCAGAGACGCAGCAGACGTAAAAATGAACAGTAAAAAAAGGTGACATGTTGGACGAGGGAGCGTGCAGTGGAAAGCCGACGGGCCGATCTGGCGCAGACCTGAACGGGTACTTACGCTGGCAGCTGCCCCCGTTGGTCGGATCGCCGTAGAAACCAGAGATGCAGCTCTCGCAGTGTCGACCGGTTGTCAGGTCCTCGCACTTTTCGCACACGCTCTCGTTGACACACTGACTGTGGCCATTACACTGACAGGCTGGCAGGGAGTAAACAAAGCGCGTTCTGCATTAATGTCTCTGACACACACAAGCCCTGCAGGAAAATAAATACCTTTTTTTTTTTTATAAAGGTTTAGCAATAAACAGCCCCGGGGCCAAACATGGACGGATCTGTACGCTCATTTGCAAACACAAACAACAATGTTTATGTGAGGGGCTGAACAGGTGTGGAGCCGTCTGTCAAAGCCAAGGCTCTCATGCAGCAAATGATCCAAACATCGTCTTTCAGGTGTCTTACAAAAGCATTCATACCCCTAAACTTTGACTAAGCCTGCCAACCAGAGTAGAGTTTGTCATGCCTCACATTCTTCAAGTTAAACTAAATGTTCTTGCAGCAAAAATTTTTTGTTTTTGACACTATTGTTACAATTAATAATAATATTGATGATAATGTGTTGGCAGAAGTCAAAGGTCAACCACTCCACCCACATATACAAAATCAAATTAAACATGTGTTAATCATATTTGGTTTGATTAACTAAATATGATTAGTTACGCAAACAAAAGATATTGTTTTTTCCCCAAAGTTTCCCTCGGTCACCAGAGATCAAGCTGCTAATCTCTGATGTCTCTAGTCTAATTTTTAGAAATTGAAACATCTTAAAAAATAAAAATAAAAAGAAGAAGGTGCCTTGAAAAGAAATAATTTCTTTGTATAGTTTTGTAAAACTGAAACATGCATGACAAAAAGAATAAATCAATGTAAAAAGGGGCAGCGCATACAGCAGAGAACCTCTTGGTTCGTACCTGGGCAGTGAATGAAGGACCAGTTATACTTGGCTTCGCTGGGGCACATGCTGGAGTTCAGGGAGGGCTGGGGGCTGGCAGGCAGACCGGGCAGGGTGGATGGCGCCGGGACCAACGTCTGGAAGGGCCCTCGGTAGGAACCCTCGATGCACTGGCCTTTCCCCGTATTGTTGGGGTCCGTGCACCAGCCGCAACCGGGCTGGTCCAAACACTGGCCGCATGTTCTGTAGCCGGAGCAGTTTTCAGCTGGAGCAAAACAAGAACAGTACCACTTACAGTTACAACAGAGCTTTTAGGCCACTATGCCACATTTTGATTGGGACCTGCCAGAGCAAAGCATAGAAGAGCACGCCAAAGGCTATGGCTTCCTTTCACTATTAGCGCGGTTCGTAAAAAACAGACACAGTTGGACTCAAAACAGAGATAACATTTTGTCTCCCCCTCTGTGTCTCACTCAAGCAACAGTTTTCAGAGGATTAATTACCATGGCAACAGAACACTGCAGAGGGCAGAGACACAGGAACTACAGAGATGGTGGAACGCTCAGTTCCTACAGAGGAGGTCAGAGCTTCCTGTTAGAACTACAGAGACGCCACATTGGCTCAACACTTCCTACAGACATGTATGATTAATATATTTGCCACCAATGACAAAGAAATAAATAATTTAATTTTCTGAAAATTCACAAACTGCACAATTCTAATTAAGTAGTAAATTGTGTAAAATAAGCAGTATTTCAAAAGAGCAGAAGAAATCTTATGTTTTTTTTAACAATAACAATATTTGTTATTAATCTGTTGCTAAGCGATGAGCGCATTTTCTGGTAACCAAGTGCCATGACATAAACATGTGATTTTTACAAAAGTAATCAGAAGGCTGTGCATTAACATTAGCACAAACATTGCTAATGCAGCTACTGCCCACATTAGTAGCAGCTACTGTCCATATTAGCTTGACCTTTTCCCTAAAATAAACTTTAGTCATTTTGTTCATTTATTAGCCATGTTTAGCACACTGAATGGAGGAAGTCAATGTAAGACCACATGCTATTTATACTCAATATGCCATTGGCAGCATTTAGGCTAATATTAGCATTTTGGCTAATTTTAACTTGTACACTAATTTTAACATACTGAATGAAGTAAGTCCATGTTACTCAATGTGCTTGTGACCCTCCACATGCTATTGAGTACATTGTAACTTACTTTAGTATTGTTGCTCATTATTAGCATCAGAACACTGGGTTTGCTGTGGTAGCGCAGGGGTTAAGCACAACCCACATATGGAGGTCTTAGTTCTTGATGCAGCTGTCGCAAGTTCGATTCCCAGCCTCGGCGACCCTTGCTGCATGTCTTCCCCCTTTTCTCATTACCCGTCTTCCTGTCAATTAACTATCAAATAAAGGCCACAAGACCCAAAAAAAAATCTTTAAAAAAAGGGGGTTTTGTACACCAGTAACAGTGACAGTAAAGATGGATTAAGTAGGTTTGTAGATGACACATTGAACTGGGCAGTGCGTACCACTCTCCACCTGACGTCGGCCTCACACGTCTGCTTGTGAAATGCTGAATTTTTGTAACTTTTAACTTTTTTTTTTTAAGCCTTAGTGCCTTCTACCACCAGGTCTAGAAGGTTTTCTGGAGGAAAGCGTGAAGAAATTTACCCTGCTCTCCACTTTCAGCTGTAAAATCTTTCAGGGTTTCCTGCAAGTTTCTGACACCAAAACTTGAGCTTAATTTTTTATACAGCACGATCCAACTAAGGTGTTTTCGAAACACAGCAACACTTGGATTCAGTTCTTATTCTCACCTCAGCATGTTAACAAATGAACTAAAAACAAACAGGACGATCCATCAAAAAGTGCCAAAAAAAAAAAAAAAAAACATCAGTGAGATCCAGCTCATGTTTTCTGCTGATTCTGAACGAGTAATGTTCAGAGCAGCAGAGGAGATTAGACGGGGATTACCAGCATAAATCACATTGTTGCATTCTATACCACAATGTGATTATGGGAAAATTATTTTGGGACTGAACATTTTCTACTTTGCAACGTGGCTAAGAATTCCAATGGCGTTAGTATTGAAGCCAGAGGAAAGAATCGTCTTACGTGGACAGTTGCTCAGGGTGAACCACTCCATGCACTGGCCGAAAGGGAAGGACGCCACGTAGGCGTTGGAGTCCACGCACTGCTTCATGTTGCTGCACCACATGCACTCCGAGGTGCCGCTGGTGCACTCGCTGCAGGTGGTCCGCATGGCACAGGGGGTCTTGCACTGCTTGGCGCTATGGTTCGCTAAGAGGAGAAAGCATGAAGAGACAGGTTAAGAGCCAATTCTGGAAAAGAGGAACAGGAGACTGAATGAGGATTTGTTTTTTTCTCCCTTAATACAATATTCATTTATTTTAGTAGGTTTTTATGTATGATACTTGTGGAAAGTATTGTTATTACTTCATTTCTATGCCAGACGTTAGAAAATTCTTGGCTGTATTTTTTGACAAAATGGGCAAAAGCTCTTGCACTGTAAATATAAAGAAATAACTATCGCAATAAGCAACTAACCAATTAATCGCAAGATAAATTAAAACGAGCAATTTTAAAACTAAAGTTTTTTTCTGGTGTCTTAAAATGTCTCCCAGTTTCAATGTTAAATGCTCATTAGAATTTAAAGCTTATTAATCTTTGAGAATATGTTCCTGCATTATTCCACCATTACTATCGCATTCATTCTAAATTGTCTTAAAACAACAATATTACTGTTTATTGCAATAACTTCCAAGACAATTTCTTATTCAGCAAAAACTATGCAACCATGACAAGCTGATTTGGTCCATTTCAAATGAGAGGCAATCTACTGATATTTATATGTGAAACCGATCTTATCTACCGTTGCAAAAGTCCGAAAATCAGCTACTGATTTTGTCCGTATTGGGATGGGGAAAAAAGGACATTGGCCAAAATCGGAATCAGTAGATCAGGCTCGTTAAAGATTGGTGGTCAGACAGAAAACTGAAATCAGTGCACTCTTAATATATAGAGACATTTAATGGTCAGACAGTCCGCCTTGGCTTTGTGTCAACGTCGACAGCTTACCGGGTCGCTCACACAGGCTGCCGTTCACTGGGTTGATGCAGGACTGTGCTTTCAGCCCACTGGAGGCCGGTTCGGCCAGATAGCCGCAGAACCCGGCGTCGCTCGGCTCGCCGACCAGCCACTGCAGGGTGGTGTTGGTGAAGGGCGACATGTCCTCCCAGCACCAGTAGGACACGTTGATTTTCCTCAGCCCCACCCAGGGAGTCATTGTTGTCTTGTACTGATGAATCAAGTGGAAAGATTTGATTTTGCGTCCAGTTTTGGCATGTTCTGTTAATTTGATTCCATAAACAAAAAAACTATAGCTATTATAGTGGTGGCTGCTTCCCACCAATGAGATTAACGTAAAGATTGGGAGAAAACAAACAAACAAATGCTATTTGACAAGTATCGTTTGTTTGTTTCAGAAAACAGCTGCACCCTGACTGAAGAAGGAGAGGAGAGAGGAAAACGACAGAGCAGTCATTTATCTGGAATAAGGCAGGTTTATTTCACCTGACTTGAAGGGCTCTCCAACTTAAACCCATGTCTAGTCTGCAGATATGCTGCCATGTCAAAGAAAGAGCGCAGGCTTTCTGAGAGAGACAAATTACAGTAGGGCTGACATGTAATTCCAGAGTTCGGATTGATTGATCCTGGCAGAAAAATCCTTGGAAAAGCCGACGTCAACATCACATAAGAGGAAGTCTTAACCGCCTTTGTGCACGCTTAGAGCTAAAAAATAATAATAATAATGGTAACAACCAAAAATACACACTGCATGTACTTTGTGTTCTTTTCTTGTTTCTTATAAATCCTTCACTTTCCTCTCAAAACGTTTTAACTAACTCTGAAATAAACTCCCAGTTTAGAGACTGGGATTGTAATTCCTTGTTTCCCCTCAAATGTTCAAATTTTGTTGTGTCATGACAACAAATAGAAATGTAAGTGAGTGGAATTTTATGAGACTTTTTTTATTCATTCAAAACAAATGTTTTGAATGAATTTGTTTTGAATTCTGCTTCACTCAAAACAAATGTTTTGAATGAATTTGTTTTGAATTCTGTTTCACTCAAAACAAATGTTTTGAATGAAGCAGAATAGTTTATAAGCCAAACAATGAAAAAACAGCATTTTCCCACTGACAAAGAAGCCAATGCAGCCTGTAAGTGATTAGCGGGTTGCTGGGATAGATTTCTGGGTTTTCACTCTAATAGATCGAGCAAATGGAACGTGTCTGAGCTCTGGAGGGAAAGATCTGTTCATTTGAAACTTATTTCATGCTTATTGGTTCAACAACTAGACAAAAAAAATGTAATCGCAACAGAGCCCAGGGAAAAAAAGAACAAAGATACTTGAAGGAAAATTTTGGGAAGCGCCTCACTAGTCAAGTATGAATGGAACGATTAGACAAGAAAACCCTCGTCATGCCTCTCTTGCCGCCGTTCTGCTGGAATCGGCTCCTCTCTCGCTGCATGTGTGGCATCAGGATCTTTCCCAGCAGGGAAGGGGAATATTCTGTTTTTGCTAATCCGAGGATCATTGCGAGCCTTACCATGACGTTCATGATCTGCAGCTCCTTCAGGACAAAGTCCACCTTCTTCTGCGTGGTGAGGGAGGCCAGGACAGCGTTGTGGTTCCTGCAGGCCAGCTTGGCGTTGTCGTACGACTCGCTGGTCGTGTTGAACTTCAGGCAGGAGTTGCCCACCAGGTGCCAGGTCTCGCCACACACGTTCTCTGGAGCAGAGGGAAAAGACGCTGGATTGAGAAAAATGCAGCGTGAAATCAAGCTGAAGTAAGTTTACAACGGTAAGAAAAAAATAAAAACTGATTCTAGGAGTTTTTGTTGTCAAAAAATTAATTTCTAAGCATCATGAAGACAGTCGTCCTACAGGGAGAAATATTAATCACAGATGGAAAACTTTTCAGGCTAAACAATGCTTGGAGAAACTAAAAAAGAAAAATTCCTGACAATAAGTGTGTTTCCATTAACCATAAAATTGAAAGTGCAAAATCAAATTTGCTTCATAGAAATGTGGCAATTTTGGGGGGGCAAAAAAAAAACCAAACAAATTTTTTTGATCAAAATTTTTGAGGTTTTTTGGAAATAGATGTATTTTGCAAAACTGTAACATAAGCAATTTTATTGTATCACAAGTCACGTGATAAACAGCCGGAAGCTACTACTGATGGAAACCACAAAGAAGATGACAGGAAGTAGCAGGAGGTTTGTTGTGGTTTTTTTAGTTAACGTCAAAGATTACACAGTTTATAAAAAAAAAACTTGCTTGTAATTCAAACGTGTCGAATCCATATCTCTTCTGTAAAATAATTTTCAACAATTTTTCCAAAACTTCACACATGTAGCCACTCCCAAGTAGACAAGCCCCTCTGATTGGCTGATAGATGATGAGCGCTAGCACTATGACTGTAAACGTGTAACGGTTTTATCGTGTGAACAAGTTTAGTCACGCTTGATTTTAACTTAGCTTCTTACTTAATGGAAACTCTGCAGTTGAGAATTTATTTTTTTTCTTTTTTACATCAACAGAAGCTAAACAAAGATTTACTAATGTTTGTAATGTAAACGCAGGCAGACAAATTAGAAAACAGCAACTAAACAAATATGGTGTGGCTTTGGCGGAAAGGGCTGTCAGTATAAAGCTTCAATTTCTAAACAGAGAAAAGAACAAAAATATGTAGGCAATGTGAGCTTGTTCAACAGTTCCAACACAATTTTTGCTAAACCCTGATTCATTGATGACGTCAATATTTCAAACTAAGTGAACATCAGAACTACCTGGCAGTGAGATGCACTCCTGGTTGCGATTGTCCCACTGGCAGTTCTGGTCCACAGAGCAGCTCTTGCAGCTGGTTTTCTTATTGCACACATATGAGGGGTTGTCTTTGGGGCAAATGTCATACTCCGCTATGGATCCCTGAGAGGAACAAAACAAAACGAACAAAAAAAAAGGACAGAAAGACAACATACATCAGGAGTTAGCATCAATTTGTTCTTTAAAAGTGGATGAACATTCATTTTAGACAAACACTGCTCATGGCAGGAGTTTGGAGAGCATTAATAAACCCTTTAAGATCATCATAAAACAGAATAGAAAAGCTGATCCTTATTTATGAAACGTTTAAGAGACGGTAGAGAGCGCCTGGGGGGGAAGATGTATGAGGTGCATCTGTGTGTCTGACAGCATCTAAATGAGGACTGATTTGATCGCGGGGCGACAAATCAGATCCAGCGCCGCGAGCGGCTCGGCGCTCCATCAGTCGTAGCACTAATCGTCGCTCACGCCTGACGCAGCCTGGTTTACAAGGTGAAGTAAATCATGGAGGAAATCAACGAAAGCTCATCAACAGCAACACCTCATCTACGCCAATGGAGGGGGACAAAAACCCAAGTGAGTTCAGTGGCGTTACAGTTGGTAGATGGTGGAGCTAATCAGCATCAGCTAGCTAGATGATGACGTCTTAAAGATCCATTCAGCCGTAAACAGCTGCAGTAGTGTCTGCAGGACAGCCAGCCTCATCACAGATTCACAGAAAAAAAAAAAAAAAAAAAACACAAGCCGTTAGAGAAATCTAGATGATGAACTTTTCAATGGCTCTGAAGGACTTCAGATCTTTGTAATCTGTATCCTTGGCATTCTCATCACGCCTACAGTTCCTTTGTGAGCAGAAGGAAAGTGGACCAATGTCAGTAAAATATGATTTCTCCCTCTTTTCTTTTTTTTCCTTCCCTCGCCAAAGGTGGTGACCAAGTATAAATCACCAAAAATCATCCTCTGACACATTTTTTCAAGTAATTTAACATCAGGCTTTAATGGCTCTAACTTGTTAGAACTGCAGTTTGGACACAACTTGGAACATCTGGTGAAAAACTAAAACAAAACATCCTGAATAGTGGCAGCAGCATGCTGTGGTTGGGGCTTTTCCTCAGTAGTGGAGTATAACATGTATGTAATACATACAGAAAACCACTTTCACCAGTTTTACTAACAAAAGGAAGTCATTTGTGGAAAGTGAGGAGCTCATTTCTTGCAGTTATACTGGAGCTCTACTACTTATGTTTAGGGGTGTAAATTAAGTTTTATATAAGGTTAAGGTTAGGCAGACTATTGCAGCTACCAAAATGAATTTAAGTCAATGAAAAGTCCTTGCATGGATACAAAAGTACAAGAACACGTGTGTATGTGTGCGCGTGTGTGTGCGTAGTTCTCACGAGGAGAAAGGCTGTTTTTGGGTTAGGGGTTAAGTTTAGGACTAAGGTGTGAATTGACATAGGGTTAGAATTATGTATGTGATGGTTAGGATACAAGTTTTGCTGCAGAAAATGAATGGAAGTCAACGTACATCAGGGGTCCCCAAGTCCAGCCCTCAAGGGCCACCATCCTGCGACTTTTAGATGCATCTCTGCTCCAAAATGTCTGAATTACCTCACCAGCATTCATTCAGCTCTGAAATGGGCTGGTAACAAGCAGTTTATTTGATCCTGGTGTGTTTGGGCAGACATGCATCCAAATGTTGCAGGATGGTGGCCTTGAGGACCCCTGATGTAAAGTCCCCACAAGACATGAAAACACGACTGTGTGTGTGTGTGTGTGCGTGTGTGTGTGTCTGTAGGCGTGTGCATGCATGTGTATGTATGCGCGCACAGTCGCATGCGTGTGTTTTCATACCGTAGCAGCAGTACAGTTACTTCCCAGAGACACACACTGGCCCGAACACCACTGGCAGCTGTTTGTGTTGGCCGTGCAGCTGTAGCAGTCTGTGTACTGCTCACACCTCTCATTATCGGCATCTGCAACAGTTAGACACGTCACTGCTTCTGTTGCTATGGAGAGAAGACTTTATTAAAGAAAAGAGAGATATAAAGATAAAGTAAAATGACTATCTTAAAAAAAGAAAAGCTGTTTATTTTTGTTGCAGCTAAAAGCAGATCTAAAGAAATACTTCACTTCCAGTTGAGAGATAACATTTTTCATTTGAACCTTAATTGAAATTTTCTCTAAAATCCAGTTGAATGCAATTAATAGTTTAAGTTTCAAGTGATAAAAGAACACAAGATGGTTCTTTAGTGAGGCGTAAGCAATACATGGCTTGAATGTTTTTTGTAAAGAATCAGAAAAGTGTGGCATTTATGTGTTGTCACAACATGGCTCCTCTACTAGCCTTTTAACAACATTTTTAACAGCATTTCACTGAGACGTAGCTCTTATATGGAACAGCTGATGTGCAGTCCCACCAGGTGTTTGCCAATTGCTGGTTGCTAGTCTGAAGGAGCTGAGTGGGAAAGTGGCGCTCAGAGGAGGAGTTTCATTCATGAAGGCGGAGCTAGGTCCACTCAGGCATTTTGCATAGCTTGCCATGGAAATTAAAGAATTTCTCAAATATTCATGAAGGAATCAAAGTAACACTCCAGGTATGTTTTGGATGAGGGAATAACATTATAACATGACATCTGCTGTTCTGTCTGACGTGTCCAACAAAATAAGGAAGACCTGGTTGCTCCTACATGATCTGGTGTTGCAGGAGGCCGGGAGCTGCTGCTGCTCAGCGCTGGAGCTGTTGCCCTCCCACGGCAGGCACACCCCCAGGCTGCCGTTCCACACGCAGTGGATTCCGGGCCAGGCCTGACTGCAGGACGACGGGCTGGAGAAGGCCGAGCAGCTGGGCGAGGTGTACGTCAGGATGTCGCTCAGCAGCAGGCTGTTGAAGCCCCCGAACACGTACATGACGCTGCGGGACGGAGGGGTCAGAAGACAGAAGGGAACAAGGAGAGGTGAGCCAGGAAAGGTCCAGCTTTAGCGATCCTTCAACTTCCTCCTTATGAGCCCAGATAATAACCAGCTAGTGCCCTCTAGAGGGGGCCCTGACCTGAATGATGACCCTGCTGTTAGTGAACATGTCGGCCTTCTGGTCTTTATTCTGCCTCACTGGTAGAAGAGCAGGAAAATTGGACCAAGTTGTTTTTGTCTAGTTTCTTTGTACACTACATGGTTATGTTATTAATTCCTCTCCAGACATTTTATGCGTCATTAATAACTGTGTATTATGCATGCATTAATCAAGGATGATGAGGAGAAGGCACATACTGAGCCAAATCTGTTCACCTACATATTTTATCTATAGTTGTTGTACTAAACATTTCAGACTTTCTAACAGGCACAATTTGTAAACTTCTTTTTTAGCATACAGTCTCGTACTCACTCCTAATGCATAACAGTTATTAAAGATATATAAAATGTTTATAGATTAACTGATAACATACACGTAAACTACTTATTAACCATCTATAAGGTAAAATGTTACTTACTGTAAAATATTCCAGACAAAAATAACTTTTAAGTAACTTTTCAACAAGATATAGGAGCTGTAAAAGAGTTTAAAGGTTATATAAAACGGTACTTAATTAAAGAATGGTGATGGTCACTTTTTACATTGTTACAAATTTTATTTAAATTTCCATTAATACTTTTTAGTTGCATTTTTATGTGCATTTTATTCTGTCTGACTGAATTTCTCAATTTATGATCAACTGATGGAGGATTGTTCTTGGATTATATTAGTTTTTAGCTAGACAATTTGGATGAAGGTTTTATACAAGTCTACCATGCTTTAGCCCTTTCCTGCACTGTTTATTATTATTTATGCTTTATATATTTAATCTGTATTTTAATTGTGCAAACTAAACTTGAATGAAGTAAATAATTCCTTAATATCATAATTTTTTTCCTTAATGTCTTGAAAATATCTTGTTATAATCAAAACATCTGCCAGTAAAACGTTTTTTATCATATTATAAGTTAAAATGCCTTGTTCCACTAGCAGATTATTTCACTTATAGCTATTACGTTTTGGCCAATAATATTTATTTAAAACAAGCTCCTATATCTTGCTGAAAAACTACTAACAAGTTAGTTTTGCCTTATTTCAAGTGAACTGACTAGAAAGTAGACATAACATCTGGTAAGATCTTGTGTTTTTGCAGTGCACAGCCAATCAGAAAACAAGGAAAATGAATAATTCGCTTGTATGAAACCACCAACCAATATGGTGTTAACTGTTACTGCGATTATTATTGTGATTATACGTCTAGGAAATGACATTGTAAGTGATATCAATTTGTTTGTGTTTCATGCTGTTGTTAATATTGTGGCACTATTGGTGTTTATTTGAAGTGTTTCAGACAGGAAAAGGGCAGAGCCCTGATGTCGGGAATCAAACCCTCAAACATCGCCCGCTCTGCTGCTTCACCGCATAAAAATTCACATGTTTAATCCTTATTGACTCCTTAAACAATAAGTTTCTCCTTTATAACTTTCAGTTGACATTTAATGCATATTTCCTGCGCAGCTGCTTTTAGCTTCAGTTTTTTCAACTTGTTTCCGTTTTCACTTTCTTACTGCGACGATGTGATCAGCTAAAATATTTTACCACCACCTGGAGGTGCAGACGCATTTGAAGGAGTGACTGGAACACAGCTGGGGATTTGTGTTAATATTTGATGCGTTCTCTGCAACAGGATGTATAATTCAATGTGGCTGGTAGTCTCTCAGACAATCCTGGAGTCATTGTTTTAGGACTCTGCACCATGCCGTCACATTCCCACCGCTTCTTCTCACATACCATTTCAAAATAACTCCTCATCGGGATGGCTAATAAATCGAGTTGGAGTTTTCATTTTGGCTCCAAATGATCACAAAGTCGTATTCATTTTGTGATGTGTTCCAAATGACAAGCTCACTTCTGCCTGTTTTCTTGGGTACAAACATGTTTTCTGTTTGAGATACTGCCTTGAATTTATTGAATATTGTTTGTCAAAACAGAGTGCATACATCTTTAAATATGTTGTGCCGGTGGACTTACAAGAGTAAAAATCAACAAAAAGGGATCAGAGCTTTGCCTTATTTCAAGTGAACTGACTAGAAAGTTGCAAATAAACACCAGAGTTAAAGCTGCAGTATGTTACTTTTATATAAAAAATATGATACTGTCACATTATGACAGTATAATGTGAGGCAGTCTGTGAAAAGATCCATCTTCTTCACCTCCTCCCTGCACTGCTATTGACATCTAAAGACATGCACCAAAATCAACCAATCAGAGCCAAGAGGAGAGTCTTAGTGCTATCAATCAACCTAATATACTCGTTGCTAAATGTGCTATTGGCAGAGAAAACACAAAAAAAATGAAATATTACTCGTTATCTGTGACTATGCTGACCAGCCTTGGCATTTACAACAGGCTATGCTAGCTAAATGTGGCAGGAGGCAGCTGGAATCAAACCTACAACCTTCCAATCATAAGACCCACAGAGCCACCGTCGCCCCTGTGTGGCTCTCTGCAGAGACCGACAGCGTCAAGTCCCTCCTCCTGGCTCTGACTGGTTGTTTGCAGTTAGCACTAGCAGAAGGCAGATTAGTTTGATTTGTTTCACAGATTACCCGTTTCTGTCACGACGTGGTGGCAGTTTTAACAAATATGTAACGTTTTAACAAAAATAGATGTTTTATTAAAGTTACGTGCTGCAGCTTTAATAAGTAGTCGTGTTAAATAAAAACACGATTATTTTTCTTTTCTTATTTGTCGTAATGAAGACACACCTGTCACTGAAGATGGCGGAGTGCCCGAAGCGGTTCACGTCATGGTGGAGGTCCGGTCGGGGCAGCACCGTCCACTCGTCGCAGGCTGAAACAAGAAGAGGAAGAAGCAGAGGTCAGAGCGACGGCCCGCTCTCACACGTTCAATCGCACGTTTCCTGAGGCGGGAGGATGAGCCTCGGGTGGTTAGAGAGACCTTTAGCAAGTCTTCTCCTTGAGTCAAAAGGAAATAAAAAATAAAAAAAGAGCAAAGTATCCATGAAGGGAAGTCGAGAGGTTAACGACGGAATAAAGTTAACAGTGCAGGGGGAAAGGACTGAATCTATTCCCAACAACGATGGAGAAATTAGTTCAAGACACAGAGAGGTTTCAGCCAACATCCTGCAAGAACAAGAACAAGTCTATGAAGGTGAGGAAGACGGTTCTTTGAAAATGCATCGTTCAGAAATATCAGCTGAAAAAATAAAAAAATTCAAGGTTTTTTTCAAAAAGTTAATGAAACATTTACGCTGCTAAACGAGTTTCATTTACCTTAACTGAGGGCAAAAACAGCCCTTTGGATTGTAAATGTATCCCAACACTAATTTTCAGGACTTACCAAAACTTCTGCCCTGGATTTAGGTCTGGACTTTGACTGAGCCATCGTGTCTCTTAAAAGGCAGGGACTCTGAGGCTTTGAAATAGCCTTTTTGAAAAGGACTCTTAAGAAACAACTACAGATATTTTTATTCAGACATGTTTTTGCTTAACATTTTTTTTGTCTTGTTTTAATCGTTTTGCTTTTGTGAAGCACTTTGTGATCTACCTTGTGGTCTGTCTGATATTGTGCTACACAAATAAAATTGTACTTCCCTTTTTACTTGCCTCTGAATAAGTTTAGATCTAAACTGATCTCTATAATCTAAAATAAAAAACGCATTCAAATTTGCGGTTGTGACAACAAAATACGAATACGTTCAAGGGTGCAAAGCAATGTAAACAGAGATTTGGTCATTAAGATTTTTGTGGACAGTTTCCACATTTATCCATCAGGCTTTAGGTCCTTTTTAACCCCCAGCAGAATAGTAACAGTAGGTCAGACCAGATTAAATTGAACTCAAATTCAAAACTACTTTATTGATCCCAAAGGGAAATTAAATATTGTTGTAACTCATATGAACTCAAATTCCTCAAAGAGTTATTGTAGATAGTGATGGCTGACGTCTTAAAAAATGACTGCAAAACATGTTTTGCGGGAAAAGAAAATCCTGAAAAAGCTCAAAGACTCCATGTTGTCAGGTTCTCAACAGCTCAGTAGCAACTGGGAACAGCAGCAGAAGACTGGCTCACACACTCACTGCATGTCATCCATCACACTCTGTGAGCACAAGTCATCATGGCCTCCCAGAGGAGAGAGGGCTCCACGTCCACGAAGAGCCAGTGCCACCTGCTGTCGCAACGTGGTACTGCAGACGGGACAGAGCAATGTCCCTCAGAGCTGCGATCCATTACAACAGCAGCATACAATGTCAGGACACGGGGCGGTCTGTAAATTTCAGCCTTTAATTGTGTTCAGCTTGTTAAAAGTGGGGGGAGGTGAGGGGGAATTGGCTCTCTAGACTTGGCCCATCTCAAATGTAATTACCCAACAATTACCAAAGGTGCTGCTGCCAACAACTGTGCAGCTGGTCAAGGTGGGCCAATTTATAGAGTTGACTTTCGTTCTTCTTGTAAAAAAAAATAAATAAAATATGTATATATCAGGCAGAGGTCGGAGAGTGGGAGCAAAAAGTTAAGGGTCATGACAAATATTAAACTCATTACAGATTTGTTAAATGATTTCCCCACCCATAGAGAAGCAGAAGTCACAGTTCCTCTGGGAAGTAAGTTTCAGTGGCGATTGGCGGCCCAGATGAGAGAGAGGACGGTCAGATTCAAACTGCACTGGTTGTCAGTCAAACCTTCTAACGACACAGAAAAAGCCTGGACTTCCCGAGGGTGTGCTGCAGCCTCTGGGGAAATCTGGCCGACGTCCCAGGAGCCTCCGGCCTCCAATTAACGAGCCATTTATGACAGCGTGGCAGAACGAGGCCAACTCAACCTACAACAACGTTTGTAGGCTGATAAAATAATGAGAATCACTTACTGTGGAAAGTTTGGATTACGCTAAACTTTCAACTATTGCTGTAGCAGCCTGTGAAAAGGCTATAAATAAACCCATAGGAAGAGCATTTAGCCATTTTAGCAAGCTTCTTTGGAGCATAATAATATAAACAAGCTATTATTAGGGATGTGTCGATCAGGTTTTTTTCTCCCGATAAGGATCACATAATTATTATCATAAACACTACTGTTACATTATGTAGAAAAAGGAACCATGAATTCACCTTAATTTAGACAAAAACTTGTTTTTAATAACTTTTCCAAGAAGAAAACTAAACAAAACAGGCATTGTGCAAATTGAACTGCTATCAATAATACTATCTTTAACAGACTGATAACATATGAGGCTCTGAAGAGGCTAAATAATGCAAAGGGCCAAAATAAAACCTCTCAACATTGCCAAAAAATTCAAGTATAAAACTTAACATTCAAAGGCAAAAACAGGATCCATTACAATTAACAATCCAGAGTTACTGAATGAAAACTTCCTGTTAGCATAGCGGCTAGCTGCTTACTGCTAGTTCTGATTGGCTGTTTCTGACTGAGTGGAGTAATTATGCAGAACAGGGAGGAGATCGGTTATTTTTTAGAGATTATCTGTCTCATGTTAGGACAGAGAAAGTTTTAATACGTATGTAAAATGTATTTTTTAAGTTAGATGCTGCAGCTTTAAACAGGTTCGGTGTGAGTCTCTACCAGGTGGAGCAGAAGCGGCTCCGTGTCAAATATTAAATATTACTACCTGTAGCATAGCAGCGGTTCAACAGAAGAACCAGCGTCTTGCATCGCAGCTCCAAGACTTAAATCATTTTACAGGTAATTAGTTTAGCTTTCTGACCGTCATGCTAATCCGGGTGAGTGTTTGTAGCTGCGCTGCTTTACCTGCTGTCTGATCCTCCATATCTTTTTACTGCACTGAGCCTCGATGTAGCCAAACTCCGTCATTGTTTTTATGTCCATTAGCTTCGTTGTGTTGATGCATTTTGACCTGCTTCTATTTTCCGCCGCAACACGCAAACATCCTCATTCACTCAGTGTGTTATAGTTGCACATCGCTTAGCATTTGTTGCTGCACGTTTGCGCAGTGAAGGAAAGACGAGACCAGCTGGACAGACAGGCTGGGAAATGAGATGCAGGTGATCGGTATCGGTTCAAGAGCCAATGATCAGCCGATCCCCATCATCACCGATTTCACGGAAATCGGCCGATTATGATCGGTGACAAATCGATCGGCGACCGATCGATCGGCACACCTCTACCTATTATAGTTCATTTATTTAAGCCTGAAGTCAGCGTAGCGTTTAGCAACCTTAACACATTTATGTGTGTGATGGTTGAACAAAATAGAGGTCAAAACAACTGGTTGGTGGGTAGATGGTATGATAGTTGGTATTAGGACTCAAACTAAAAAGTTCATTTCTGCTTTCAGGAGAAGGGTTTTAAAGTCAGGTTAGAATGATTGAGCTATTTGGCAAGAAGTCAAGATGAGGTCTTGTTGAAATGTATGAAATGATTAGAAATTATTCCATTTCGTCTCAACTCGGCAAAATGATTAAAACACAGACAAATGGGTGAACAGAAAATGTGCTAATTTTTTTTTGTTTAGCGTTTCAGCGTTTTTGCCAACTCTGGAAAAAAAATTGGCAAACTTAGCTTCCCCTAAATTATTTTTATTGGATAAATTCTAAATCTACTCAGCGGTTTTGTAAACTTTCAGTAGAATCAAATCTGACATCTGTGCTGACGTTTTGGTCATCGACGGTTAAGAAGGTTTCAAGTAGTTAGTCACATTCTCTTTTCTTTTTTCAAGAATAGTGAAAATCTGAATTGAAGTAAACGCTTTAGCTCTAGCTTCTGCTAATGCTTGTGCTTTAGCATTAGTGGAACCAATCACTATAGTCACAATTAAATTTTTAGTTAATGATACCCACCACTGCTCAAAATGTTATCAAGTATGTTTAACAATGCTAATTACCATCATTTCTGGTCGCCGCTACTTTTTCACACACTTTGAACACAGAAATGTGGCCTATATGAGTTCTTGCAAACATGAAACGATGGACCTCTGGGCAATAAAGAGGACAGCACAAGCTCAAGGGCAAATTTGCGTCAAGACAACAGTGATAGTGAGAGCAACAAAAAGACGACTGAGGAAATGTCAAATATCTCAATTTACAATGTGGATACCTGCAGCTTATAGAAAAGTGTGATCTAGTCATGTATAATTTCCCCTTCTCTTTTTTTTATTATTATTTTCTTTCTTTGTGGACATGGCTTTTATTCAGGTCCTCCCAATAGTCCAGAAATTACAGTACGCAAATATTTAGTTTGTCTAAAAGGCCCAGTTGAGATTCATCTGCAGAGGAGCGCGAGAGATTCATGCATGGCTTTTAAAGCGCAACATCACAATTTCCTAGTAAAGTCTCGTGATATAAATGGAAAGATGACAAATAGTGGTGCCGATACAGCTGTGTGGGTGTCATTTACCCAAACTGTAGGCCAGGAAGTCCGAGGAGAAGCACTTGGCACCGTGGCTCATTGACGTGTCGTTGTGTGTGTTTCCTCCAAACACCAGCATGGCGCCGCTCACTATGACCGCCGTGTGAAGGTAGCGGAAGAAGCCGCTGTCTCTCAGAATGGTCCTGAGCAACAATACAGAGACGCTGGTTTGGACCACAGCTGACTTTTCTATCGACTTCCACAATTAGTCGCATTATTTTTTTTTAAGAGATTAAAAGAAAAGACTGACCATTTCCGTTTGTCCACGTCAAACTTGTACAAGTCTCCCGCCAGCCCGTACTTGTTGGCGCTGAAGGCCTTGTAGCCTCCGTGGATGTAGATGGCTCTGGTGCTGGGGTCAAACACGCTGCTGTGGCCGTAGCCGCCCTGGACCAGCGCTCCGTCTGTACTCACCACGCTCCACGTGTTCTTCACTAGAAGGTCACACAATAGAGTCAGTGAGGAACTGGAAGGAAAGCTGCCTTACATAATGAGATCCCACAGGAAAAGAAGAGCGCAAAAAGAAAAAGAAAAAACAAAACGAGCCAAGACATTTTCTGGTTTAGACTGACGCTTTCTGAACTGCGGGACTCAGCTTAGTTTATGCAGCGTTTCATTAGTCAGACTGGAAGAGACTCAGAAGACGGTTCAAGTTATTATTCAGCTCGCAACAGCGTTTGGTTATCGATCGCTAGGGAAACAGCATTTTAATTACTTCCACTTTATTAGCAATCGGCTGAAGTCAAAGGTTCATTGGTCCCGTTTTCGCAGGGTAATCAGCTCTGAGGAGGCATCAGGATCTCCAACTGAGGTCAAGTTTCCCACCAGCCAAACACTTTAGGTGGCTGCTACTAAATCATTTCTGTAAAATTCTATCGATTAATCAAATAAAAAATTTGCCACATTCTGCACATTCTCATTTAACCACTTAACCTTTTGCTTATTCATAATATTAGCAATATATCACAAGATGTAAATAAGCAAATAATTCAGCTTGAAAAAGAAAAACTTTTATTGCCTAAAATGCAACAACAGTGGCCGTTTGATCATTTGTTGCAAAGGATGCATCTGCAGTTCAGAAAAATACTGTTTACTAATTGGTTGAATATTTTTGAATTACTGCATTGCAAAATGTGCTCAATATATTCGTTTACTTTCACATAATTTGAACCAGAAGAAGCTAAAACTAGGCTGCTAGAAGAGTTCTGGGTAAAACATTTTTACAGACAAAGAACAAATGGCTCTATTTTTAGTAGTTTTATCTTTATTACTGCTCTGAGGTGTGATTCTTTAAGAAATTGGCACATTTTTTAGAGTCTGTATATTCCAGTTAGCAATTAATGAATTACTAAATTAGTTGACTGTTATTTCAATAACTGATTAACTGAGATTCATTTGATTAATTACACTTATGCGTTAGAACATGAAAGCAGCCGGAGCCGCTCACCGATGTTGTACTCCTGCACATTGCTGATGTAACCGTAAAGAGGACAATGTCCGAACAGGACCAGCATGACGGGACTGTCCCACTCCTGCGCGGGCGGCACTATGTGGGCCGAATGTCCCACCACAGCGTACTGGTCCTTGGGCCGCGGGTTGAGGAGGACCCAGGTCTGGTTCTGGATGTGGAAAACCCACAGCTGGCTCGACACATTCCCAGTCGAGTCGATCTTTCCTCCGTACATGTAGATCTTCCCCTGGAAAAAAAGAAGGATTCTTTCAGATTTTCTTTTGAACTAGTAACAAGTAAACTGGCCTTAAATATTCCTTAAATAGAGGGAAAAAAACAAAACAAAACGAAAAAAAAAAAACAAGACCGTGTATTAAGTGAAAAAAAATCTGCCAGTTGAATTAACACTGTTTTAATTAATATTAAGAAATTATGGATTTGCTGAAAAGTTACTTGTATGTTAGTTTTGTCTTATTTCAAGATATCTGCACTAGAAACAAGACCAAACTCTTATTACTTGGTAAGATTTGGTGTTTTTTTAAAGTGAAAGATATAATCAATTCATAAATACCAAATAATATGCTTGTCCTGCACATCAGGACAAAACTATGGTTTATTATTCCATCAGTAGATCCAAACAAGCTGACTTGAGTTGCCTAAGATGCTGCAGAAACATCAAAACCTGAACATTTCAATATTAGACACAGACACACATTAAGCTGCGAGTCCAGAAACAGAACCTTGAGATAACGCTTCTGTTTGTCTCTGGTGTGGATGCCACTGATTCTCTCCTCATTTCATCTTCAAACCTCATGAACGTGAGGCTAATTAACTATGCAAAACATTCATGGAGTTTTATAGGAACACTTAAAGCCACAGGCAGCGATCCCTCACAAACCTCATGCAGAGCTAGCGAGTGGCCGTATCGAGGGGTCACCGTGTTGACGGAGGGGTCAAGGGTCAGCCAGGTCTTGCTGCTGAGATTGTAACTAAAAGAAAAAAAGAAGCGGAAAAATGATTTTGGTTTAGAGTTGAAAACGTCTCCATCTCAAAAGCAACTCATCCGTCTGTGGGGAAACAAAACGGAGGAGAAACAAGCCCTTCGTTTGTTCTGATGAACAAACGAAGCTGCTCAGGTTGATCTGCGGCATCTACAGGAGGATGATCACTTCTACCAGAGGAGAACAGACAGAAAGGGTCGAGCCACAGGCCTCTGGTGGGAGCAGAAACAACAACCAGGGATGTTCAGACTGTCTGCGATGCCCCCTGCTGGTCCATTCTCATAAAAACACTTGAGGCAGGCCGAATGATGCAAAACAAACTTATCAAACCCTGTGGGTACAATGTGAGATATGCAAAAACAGGAAACTAGAAGCAAAGGGGAAAAGGGGAGAGTGGACGAACAAGAAAATGCGAGGTCAGCCACAAAGATGCATCGACGAGGGAAAAGAAAGGACGGAAGGAAGGAAATTTGTTTGATATGAATAAAAAAAGGAGAGAAGAAAGGAAGTTATGGATGGATGGACGCAGCATAAAATGAATGGAGGATTGACCGAAGGCAGGAATACAAGAGACGCAAGGAAAGGGAGGAAAGACAGAAAAAAAGAGGAGAAGCAGAAGGACAAATGAGAGGAAAGAAAGACACAAAGAGCGAAAGAGGAAAGGGTGCAAGAAAGGAAGGAAAAAAGGGAAGCAACATTTAAACAGTGGGACAGGGAATAAACTCTTATTTTCTTTTTCAATCCTTTTTTCAGTCCTGGAAAAATACTGAAACCAATATTCTGATTTCCCTCCCATATTTCTTTGCTGCTTCAGAGTAAGTACAAATAGAAAAAAAATCCAAAACAATCCTGAGTTTTGATCTTTGATTTTAAGGAAATGGTGTGATATTCCAGAGCAGTTTTTAAAATGAAGAACGTTCTCATAAAAATATCTTCATTTTAGCCTTGTGTGAGAAGAAAAACTCACCGTTCTTCATTTTCTCAGTAAAACTTTCAGTGTGTGGATTCCCTGCGACAGTCAAACTCTACCGCTGCACTCAAACACTTTAGAAAAATTGAAGCCCATAAATCACATGTTTTAACCCCTGCAGTCAGACCAGCACGTTCTCATCTACCTGGACCAGAACTGCAGCCTGTGAACCCAGACTGAACAGGTGAACCACTCACGCTTTGACCATGTGGTAGTCGGATGTGTTGAAGACGTAGCCGCCGATGACCCACATGACGCCCTGCTCCACCACGGCCTTGTGGGACGCCCTGGCCAGGCCGGGCTCCAGGTGCTCCTCGCGGCTCCAAAACGAGGAGTTGGCAGGAACCGAGACGGAGCAGTCCGGACCTGAGGAGGGACGGGACTGACGAGTCAGAGAGTTCCTCAGCTCAGCAGGTTTCACAGTCGATGGTGTGTTCAGGTGTTTGGATGTGGGATGCATTTTGGTATCAAGGAACCTTATTAAAGAGATAGCAGTATGTGTTTTCCAGGCACATAGTGCCATTTTATATGACTATTGTTTAAACCAAGTTACCTTCAGTTGTTAGAAAAAATTTCTATATCAAATATGTGATTGATTTATTGCAACAGGCCTAGAGGTGACAACATATTTGTAAGTTTGAAAAGCGGAATATGTTTGTAGTGAATCCGTTTGTACTTAAACAGTCATTTTAGTTTGGATGCGAATTGAACCAGATTTCCTTAACTTTGGGAGATTTTTGATCCAACTGATATTTAGATGAGAAACCAATCTTATCCATTGATCTCAACAACCTTCACAAAGGTCTGGAATCCAGCCACTGTCATCATTTGCTTTGCTTTGAGAGAAGGTTGACTGACCCACCCACCAGCTCACAAGGGGAAATTTTTATTTTTTTGGACCAAAATCAGAATCAGCGGGTCGGCTTTCTTTAAAGAGCTGTTCATCCTTACATTTCAGTTTTGTTTTTTAAACTCATATGCAGAAGAACTGCATTCACTCTGTTGCCTCGTTGGGTTGAGTGCAGCAATCATAGGTGCCTTCCTGTGTTTATGAACCAGAAGAATACGGCCGACATAAACCGGAATCCTCAGAGAATGAGGAGGGGAAAAGAGAAAAAGAGAGAGAGAGAGACAGGGAAAGAGAGAGAGAGAGAGAGAGAGAGAGAGAGAGAGAGAGAGAGAGGGAGAGAGAGAGAGAGAGAGAGAGAGAGGCGGTCTTTCTGCTAAAACAGCTGGCAATAAATCGTAGTCGAGAAACAAAGATTATTTCTCGTCAGCTGCCTGCGGTAGAGTTCATCTCTAATGGCCCAAAACACTGGTGGCATTCGGGCTCTTCAGCTCTTTCAGAAAAACCAAACTGTAGCGTTTGGTCCTTCAAACTGCCGTCGTTTGCCACAGCAAAAAGATCAGACATGAGGTCCGCTCGACTTCACAGACATCTGCCCACGTTTGCACTTGTTGGCGTAGAAAATGAGATGGCTCTGAAGGCGGCAGTAAAAAACGCAAGAGAGGTTGTAGTTCCGCTGTGAAAAGCCCCCCATGACAAAGGTAATAAAGGCTAAAGAAAGTGGCTGTCTGTCGCTAACCTCCCTCAGCTTTTGGTAATGAGATAATAAGCACGCAGAGCTGCTGATATAAGTGCGGTTAAATTGAGCAGTGGTGTCTGTTCGTGCAGAGCAGCGCCGCTGAGCCGATGGAGCAGCTAACAAAGCAGCTGGAAGGGCCAGATGGTCCGAGTTCAGGGACACAATAATGTCACCGAAATAAAATAAAAAAACAAAGCAGCAGATTCGGCAAAAAGTTTAAGTCATTCTGAGTGGAGCAGGTGGATGTTCAGGCCAACAAAAGCTTCGATAATAGCAGAAGCACCAAATTTAGTCACAGAGCAGAAATAATGATGCTGGAGAGATTAAATAAATTATTATATCTTATTGCTATTAATACACACACATAGTTATTCTAGAGTTGTATGAAAATTTAGCCCCGTCACATTTTTCAGGTTGAAGATAACACTTTTTCCAGATTCCCTTAGTTGAAGTTCATTATTCTAGACTCCACATCACAAAACATTCATTTATTTGCACTAGACACAAATCAGGAAGCAGCACAATGGGGAAGTCGGCTTGAGACTCAGTCATGTGCTAATGGGATATTTCACAGGATTTTGGCAACTTGCATCAAATCCATTTCAAATCGAATAATGATTTATTGGACAATTGGTGTAATCTCTCTGTTGAGTTTTTATTTACCCTCTTTTTGCTTTATTTGTGCACACAGTAGACATTAGGGTTTGCTTGGGAGGTGATGGTGTGTGGGGTGTTTCGTAAGAGTTGTCCTAATCTGATATTGGTATCGATACAGTATCGGACTGTATCAGCTTGATTGTAAAAACCGAGATGCTCCAGGATTTAGTCTGGCCCAGAATTTCTATACAGCAGTGCTTGTATGCCGCCACCCATTGGTTATTAAAAAAAAATGGGTCAATTGTTTTCATACCTATTGTTGTTGACCATTGTTCTTTTACCAAATCGCATGACAGCTTCTGCAACACTTTTTTAAAAATGTGAGTGTGAGCCCAAAACATCAAATACAGAATTTATTTATTTATTTTTTTTTAACACTCAGACAGAGCAGAACCAAGCTAGTTAGAAAAGTTTGCAGTTCTTCTGAGCTCTTATCAGCTCTTGGTGTGATCCAACAACTCCACATGAAACAAAATCACTCGTTTCATGTGAAGCTGTCCAGTCTAATTTTTAGCTTTTACTCCGCGGCTGAATGAAAGAGAATCATAAACACCAAAAAGCGGCAGACTGTGCTTCAGTGAACATCTCATATTAATAATTCTGCATGGTGAGTCTTTTGACCACCGTTCAGTTTCACTTCTGAGAACAGAGTGATTTAAAACCCAAAGTGGGAAACGCTGTGGTTCGTCACATTTCGTGTCAGAACGCGGAGCGGCAGAACCAACGCCTACCTTGCCATCCGGCTTTGCAGACGCAGCTCTTTCCCTGGCAGTGGCCCCTTTCAGGGTAACCACAGTCATCCAGGCAGTATGGGATGTCGCAGGCTTCCCCCTTCCAGTTGGCTTCACAGTCGCAGTAAACGGAGGCGGTGGAGTTCCCCACCCGGCACTCGCCGCGGCCGGAGCAGTTGTTGGGACACGTGTTGACCCTACCATGGAGACGCACACGGGGAGAAGGACAGACACAAGGCATCAGCTTAAAGAATGATGAACACATTAATTACAAATGCATTAATTCTTAGAATCTATACACAGGGCTTGGTTAAGCCTGTCACAATAACAAATTTTGCTGGACGATAAATTGTCCCAAAAGTTATTGAGATAAATTATAACATTGTTGCTTTGAATAGTTCTAGTAATATAATGAAGGCATAAGAATTATTTCCATTAAGTGAGAAACTTATTTAAAATCACATCTGAATATGTTTTTTCATTAAATAAGTCATTAGAAAAAACATGCTACACTATGACACTCTACTTTCCGTCATCATCTTCCACATGGTTTGTGCCAAAGGCAACATCTGGTTGTTCATCATGTGACCAGTGCGATGGAAAAAAGTGTTTCCATTGCAGTTTTGTGATATATTTTTATACGACCAAAAAATGTTTTATTAAAATTCACATCATTCTAGTGAAAAAACTTTATTGACAAGCATGTTTCTTTTTTTCAAAATTGGCATATTTCCAATAAGGAAAATTACTCTCAAAATACTACAATTATAAAATTATATCAAGACACAAGATAAGAACTCAAAACAGTCTGGGGATAAAGAAACCTTAGGGTTTCTTTTAATTATGGAGAATTTACAACACTTCTGACAGGAAAAAATGTTTTTGTAAAACTAAGTTGTTTCATATTTTGATCGAAACTGAAGCTTTCAGCCATCAAAGCAGGACACGGCAGTGAGATGTTAATTTCTCTCCTTGAACAGGCATTGGAAGCGAGGCGAAAACACAAAGGGCCTCCCTCCCATCATTCTTTCATGTTCCCTGTTTTGGTTAAAGGTTTGATGTTCCGGCTACTCCGCCTTTCCCAGACACCAAAGATGGGGCGCCTGGGGGCGCACTGCCTTCATCCCGACTGTGCGTTTCTCCGCCAGGGCCGACTCTCATCGCGATAGCAACGGTATCGACGAAGCAGGAAAGAGCCTGGGGAGGGGAGTCGCTGTGCTCTTTAGAGATGTTAACAGCGGACAGTGACTCTGCTTTGGGTTTGAAAGTCTCTTGGATTTTCTAAGGCAAATTTGATGTCTAAAGGATTTGTTTTTCCCATTTGTCGAAACGTACTCTTTTTTTTTTTTTTTTTAAATAAAACATTACCAGAAAACATGCATATCCTTTTTTCATGAGGCTGTAGGACAGGGGTGTCCAAAGTCGGTCCTCGAGGGCCGGCATCTTGCATGTTTTAGTTTCTCCCTAGTGGTAGTAGCAATCTCCTCAGCAAGTCAAGGTTCTCCTTACGCCTTCTAACAAGCCATCATTTGATGCAGGTGTGCATCAAATGATGGCTTCTCCAAGGAGAAAACAAAAAACATGCAGAATGCCGGCCCTCGAGGACCGACTTTGGACACCCCTGGTTTAGAATAACAAATTTAAGACTTTTTAAGACCTTTTTAATACCAAGTGAGCTAGCTTGACAGCTATGTAGCTAGCCTAGCCAAAGGATGGACTGGGTTATGGCAAAGCTTTGCCTGACTGAAACTCCCACAAAGACAAAAAACTAAACAGACAATATGAAATTAAAGAGTTCAACAAAATTTAAGACCCCAAACTTAATAGACTGCACTCATCATTAGACGACCCCACATAATCATTCATTTGTCATCAATCTAGTGTACTATATAAAGTCAAGTGCATATGTAACAATGTATAAACTGTGGTAACCGTGGAGAAGAGCTCACCTGTATGAAATATTGAAGCCTGTCAGGTTGTAGGCTGCGTCACTGAAGAAGTGGAGCAGGGCGTAGCCGGACTGGGACACCACCTCAGGAACCGTCTCATTCCCGTATCGCTCCGGAACAATCAACCCGCTGTAAGAAAAGAACAAAACAAATAAAATGTATAGGTGCGTCTCAAATCTTTCCTCACATGGTAGACCTATGTAAAACCCATCCTGTGTTCGAACACTTCAGCTTAATGTACTGAATTTTTTTATTTGTTCATTTGTACAAAACAGTAAAGTAATTTGTAATTTCTCAGTTTTTTTATTACATATCAAGGGTTCCACAGAAGTTGGCAAATTTCTAAATATCTAAAGTTAAATCTTTAGGGCTGCACCAATTGCAGCTTTCTGACCGATCACAGATCTTTAAAAAGCCTAACCTGTTCATTCTGATTTTGGCAGATCCGGATTTTTTACTGTGAAAAGTCTATGCATATTATGACAGTTTCAAAGTTGACAAGAGAGGGGTCGCTGTTGTGTTTGTGGACGTAGATAAGATTGGTTTCTCACGCCGGTATCGTCCAATTGCCCATAACCAAGAGATCATTTTTAATTGGACTTGTTACTGTGCTTGGAAACTTTCCTACTTCTAAATAGGAGTTGTCTGACCTATTATTACAGAAGGATTATTTTGTTTTCAGATAGCACAGCAGTGCAAACTGAAAACCTGAAAATCTTTATGCTGAAGTTAAATTTAACCTCAGTTAAACTTACCTAAAAGAAAGGATCTACTAACTCACTGACTGATACCAACCTGAAAGCAGCGAGCAGCGGCGCGTAAATGGAGTCACCGTCGTAAACGTAGAGATGGTCCCAGCTGCACTCAGTGGCAAAGTGGTTGAATCGCAATCTCAGAACGGTGTTTGGCCTGCAGAAGAGAACATTTTATTATTATATCTGTGTGACCACTTAGGAAGTGGTCACACATTTTACATAAACGTGGCAAGAATTTGAGATTTGTTTTACATATATAAAAGATCAGTGTGTTAATCATATAGTCCTCTTTAAATTAAAACATTAAGCTTTCGTCATTGTTCATGTTAACACATTTCTGTTCTAGAGCGTTTATTCTTGATCAAGAGTCCAAGCAGAGCTTTAAAAGTGATGGATTCTGCAAACAGGTCGTTTCTAAAACGGCCTTTAACTATTTTTGCAGCTATTGTTCTTTAGCATTAAAAGTGGAAAAATTCTGAAGTGATAAAAAGTACTCAACAAATCACCCACATAAAAAAGATAAATTATATTACACATTTTACAAGCTACATCCATACACTCACACACACACCAACAGGAAGCAGGCCTCCAACGAGAGCGTTGCCAGTTAAAACAATGAAAGGAACAATAAACCCCCCCAAAGTGGTCACTCAATATAGCAGCAAAACATGTTTCATATTTCAATCTTTACCAGAGTATAAAGCTAAGAACAAAAATACATTTTAAAGAAGGCTGAAAAATTAAAACCTCTGAGCTGTTCATGTAAGCTCAAATTAGCAGAAAAGGAACTGGATGTTTATAGTTTAGCTATTAGAGCCTACAGGTGAGAAACTCAATAGTCTGATCTTTTTCCATTCAGCGAACACACATAGGCAACAACATGCTTCAGTGTGGAAGTTGTGACGGAGCAAAGATTACTCAGTTTCCATAAAGTGCTTAAAATCAATTCTAACTTTTCAAAAAGGGGCTTTAATATAGGATAAGATGTTGCGTGTTTCTTAACAACTCATCACATGAACAATCTTATTCACATGTGATTTTAATTGCATTTCTTATTTAATTGAACTATTCCAAAAGTATGGTTTTTTTTTTTTACATCACTGACCAAGTTTTGCACACATTTGTAACGGAAACACAGCTAGTGTCAAAAAAATAAAATGGAGCAGATTCCTTGATGTAGGTAGGAGTTTTGAATCTTTGTAACTCCAACCTTTAACAGGTATTATTCAACTCAAATCAAACCATTTTGTTCATGACTTTACAGACAATAGTGGGTCTTTTCAGTGCCAGTGCTTTTAATGAACGGGGGGGGGGGGGGGGGCGGGGGGGAGTATGTTTTTTGGGGGGTATTTTACATGCCAATCATAACCATTTGATGATGCATCACTAAATTTAAAAACCAGCAGCAGCAGACAGCAGAGCAAACCTGCTTTCTCAGGCTTTTGACAGAAAACACAAGATTCATAAAAATATGTCTCAGCTGTAAATCTAACATCCCAAACGAAATCAACCACAAGAGAATAAAGATCCCTTCTCCGCTTCTTTGGTGGAATACAAGATGTAGGAAATGTTTTATCAATGGTCACATTTTTGTCCTAAAAATGCTTCTTAGATGTAGGAAATGTTTTATCAATGGTCACATTTTTGTCCTAAAAATGCTTCTTCATTCAAGTGGTGATTCATTTGTCCCCTCTCTGAGGGGAAAACTTAAAGTAGGCATGACAGCAGCCCCCGAGCCCCTTCATTACAGGACAAGACTTGTGACCAGTCACACAGACTGGAGACAGGCTAAGGAGGCACAACAAATTTCTATATTAGTAGCAATCAGTAGAGTCCCTATGAGCGTAGGAGCAAAAAAAAAAAAAAAAACCCAGAAAAACACCACATAAATCAGGTCAAAATGTCTTCATGGTTCATGTCACTGCAAGCCATTTAATGAGGAAAATGCGTCCGATGGAACAAAGTGATTCCTTTTACAGTAAAAGGGGTTCTGCAAATTTCATCAACATGAAATTAAGTCTTTTTAACACCATTGTGAATGAAATATATGACCTTATCGCAGCAAATAAATAGCTAGCTTACAAAAAATATCAAGCTTGATCATTTTTGTAAGAATAGAAAACTATTGAAGAAAAATTGGTACTACTTGTGAGATTAACCATTTTTGAGCATATTTTAACTATTTAGTCACATTTTCTTTAGTGGGAGACATTAATTACAGTTCCTTTTGATCTTTTTTCCCCCGTTTGTCATCATCTGTGGCTCTCCATTTTAATTTGGTTCCTCGTTCTCAACTGTTTTTTTCCTCCTTAGTAGCTTTGTTCAAATAAAATTCCTCAATAGGCAATGCTGGTGATTGACCACCGAGTTTAAAATCCACTGAACCTCCAACTTCAGAGTTTGTCGCCCACCAAATGTTGCTTTTAGATCAGCGCTAGCAGTAGCAGCGCAACCATTTTCAGGGGAGCTTTAGCCACGTCAGGGAGATGAAAACTAAGAATGTGTTGGCAACAGAAGTGAACCGGAAGCAAAGACAAACATCGTCCAGACATTAAATAAACTAACAAGTTAGCAGCTAGTTGCCTGTAGTCAAAAAGAATAATGAATGTGTCTGCGTGCAGCTCAAACCTTTGCCTGACAGAAAAGTTCTGCTAGGAAAAAACAAACAAAAGACGACATTTTCAGGACTTCATTTTAGATACATGAATTTCAGACTTTTTAAAGAACCGCAGCTAGCCTGTTTAAAGTTATTAATGAAAAGTAATCAATTCCATACAATTCAATACATCTCGCTCTACCTTCTTTTAAGATTCATACAACATCTGAAGAGAATTGAATGTCACAACAATGAAATTCAACCTTTCTTATTGGGATTTTCTGTGAGGGTGCTGCTGGTGCCATATACCAGTGTTTGTGGTACCAGTGGTACGGCTTTTCTGTGTATTTTTCTTCAACCACCAGGGGGCTCTCTAGCAGAAAGTGAATTATTAGAAGTCAAAATTGTAAATCAAAGAAGAACCTGCTAATTTTCATTTAGAACAACCACATGCTAGCAGCAGGCACGACAGAGAAATGTTTTCAAACTCATATGATGCAGCTTTTAAGTTAAGGGCTGTAGATCTGGCACTACATGAGGGAA
Organism: Poecilia picta; assembly: GCA_033032245.1. Taxonomy (NCBI): domain Eukaryota; kingdom Metazoa; phylum Chordata; class Actinopteri; order Cyprinodontiformes; family Poeciliidae; genus Poecilia; species Poecilia picta. The sequence continues at coordinate 23,886,185 of CM065374.1, forward strand.
ATAGAGCCGCTGCACTTAAGCTCGGTGTGAACAAAACCATGGATCGGCTTTGGAGACAGAGTGCTGCGTCCTTAATATATGAAGCAGATTTATTAGGGCGCAGCCCTCTGCTGGGTCCTTATGGAAAACCAAGAGCCGCTTCAAGTTTTTTTGTTGTTTTTTTTAATTGAAGGTGCTAGTATGGTGCGCTCTATAATCCGAAAAATACGATAATTGGTTTTAAAAGATTTTTGAAAATGAATTCTCTGCAAATAATGCCATCTTCGAGAGTCTGCTGTAGTAGTGACTAGCGGAGTAATTATGTCATTTTCTTACCACTAGATGACATAGGTACAGAGAATTTTACATTAAAACAAGAGAATTGGATATGCATGAATGTTACAGGTAACAGTGGGAGTATCGTATCTAGCAAGACTGTGAGAACAGTGATGGAAAAGAGTGCAGCTCAGCAGTAGTTGGAAAGAGCATGAGTCCATTTCCCACAACATATCTGTGCAAAGTGAGCTTCTCAAGCCTGGCTACTATAAAAACTAAAAATGGAGAGAAACTGAGAGCTTTGTTTTTCTTCAATTTCTGCCAGGAAATCAGCTGTTTTCATCCAAACATGCACAGGTTTCACACTAGATGGGTAAAATATACATATATTAACATTTTGTGCATGCAACTCTTCATATTGTAACAGTGAATATGAAGTAAAATCTTTCCCAAATATTATTGCTTCTTTCAGAATAAGAATTATTTTCTGTATTCCGGCTATAACAATGCTTGTCAAAATGTAAAACACTTTGAAGTTTTCTACAACTTCTTTAAATTTAATATCACATGTGGCACTGTTCAGGTGAATTTTTTAAGTGGACATGTTAAGTGTAATTTGAAATAAGAAATGTAAAATGCGATAAAAATATATTTTTGTGTTTATTTGATTCCTATTCAAGATACTTTGATAAGAATGACTGTAATATAAGCGGCTACAGAGTATCTGTTTACATTTTTGGTTGGTGGTTTGCCTCGGGAATTTTTAAATTAAAACAAAGTACCTTGGCTCAAAAAAGGTTGAAAAACACTGCCATATACAATCTATCACTATTTATTCAGTGTGATGTATGAAAATATGCCACCAAAACAAATATAAATTTGAAAAGAAAAAAAAAAAAAAACAATCCTGGTGTAATGCACTGCATCACCTCCAGTACACTAAATATTCATCGTATATTTATAACATAAGGCAATGCGGAAAGGTTTTGGTGGTGTGAATACTTTAAGACACTACATGCTACTAATGAATGGTGTCACAGTGGGGCATTTAAGATAAAAAAAGACATGTCCTGACTACACAGAATGGATTCTCGTTCACATAATGGAAAGTAAGACATCATGATATTCATCTTATGGATCTCCTTTTGATCAGTGGGAGCTTCTTTAGTGCTTGACACATTTATTGGTGTTGATAAATCTGCAGTCTAAGATTTGTGAGCTTAGCCTGTCCAATCCGTCCTCTGGGAAGCTGATATGCTGACCTAAAACAATAGGCACTATTGGATTTCTTGCAGTTACTTTGTTCCCAATTTTCATCCGTCAGTGTCTGGAAACCATCTCCCTAAACCTCGCTGGATCACAGAGACGGATTCTGCACAAGACAAATTTTCTGAGTTTGCTGCTGTTCCTAGCAAACGTTTCTGATTTTATGAGAAAAAAAAAAGTAATATTAAAAATAATTTCAATAATAATTTTAATTAAGAATTAGCTTTAAAAGGTATAAAAGAGTTTTAAACTGTTCCTATCTTTATGAAGGACTGACAATTTTGGATGCATTCTGTTTTTTACACCAGATATTGTCCATAGATTTGGTCTCCTTCAGGTACCCGGCTTAATAATTACTGAAGAACAGCACAGCTAACATCCAGCATTTTGTTGACAAAATGTGATTGTTCAGCTTCGTCACAGGCTACATTCACATAGTGGGCGAAAGCGACGCAAATCCAAATCGTTTGCCCATATGTGACCTATTGCCAGTACTTTGTCACTGTAGTCCGAGTTGCTATGAAAAATTCTGATCTTTAAAAGAAGAAGAAAAAAAACAAAAAAACGATTTGAGACACTTCCATGTGTGGTACTAGCCCGATTGTTCTCAAAATGTCTTCAGTCTGAATTGGCATATCGCATGTGATTCAACTTTTATGTCATCATCTTTGATTACCTAGCAACAACCTGTTGAGTAACTTGCGCAACAGCAGTTTCATGTTTCACCACCATGCTTCATAGCTGGTTAAAAAAAAACGTGTTTCCAACACCAGTGTGGCAGTATTTACATTTAAGACCAATAAAAACTGATCAATATCGAATGATACAATGTTTTTCAGCCATGTCATTCAGCCCCACTTGACAGCAGCAGATTATACTCCACCCAGGCTTTAAAGTGGAACCGAGCAGTAGAGAGCCCACCTCCACACATTGCAAAGAGATTATGTAACCCAAAAAAAAAACTCCAAACAAGTAAAACTGGAGAAAACAAACTGAGCAAATCATCCACCCATGGAAGTGTCCAGAGCTGTGGGGGAGCAGGTGCTTTTCTCACCCAGTCATTGGTGAGAGGCAGGGTGTACCTCGGATAATTTGCCAATCCATTATAGGGCAAAACAGAGAGAGAGAGGAAGAATGCTCATGAATGTCTCTTATCTGCAAGAAGATGGAATATCCAAATAGAACCCACACATACAGAGAACATGCATGATCTATGTGTTTACTTATTTAGCAATTTAAAAAACAACACATAGTTAACATTGTGGAAGTAAAGTTGGAGTAGAGATGAACCGATCAGATTAATATCTGTATCGACACTGACAATAAAAAAAATTATAGATCAGGTGTAGATGGCTATGTGCGAATCCGTAAGAACAGATCTATTCAGTCTTATTCTATGCTCTGTGATTTCAGCGATGCTGTATTATTGGCTTTATATTAAATCAGTGATTCTTGAGAATAGGGACAAAATGGGTTTCAATTTTCCCACAATTCGTTTTTGTTATTTCTCAACCTTATGTATGCAAATATGACAAATAATGTTTTGGAAATGTAAAGATGCTAAGGTACAGGCTCCCAGTTGCAACATTTTTTTTTTTAAATTACATTTTTAATCAAAAATATATAAAAATTATTTTTAATTCAATTTATTGATACTTTTGATATTTATATGACTACTTATACTTAATTGTCATAATATATAATTTTAGTATTTCTTTGATTGTTTTAAACTATTATAATGTATTGAGTTCTGCTCCTGGACAAGGGCTTTTACAGGCATCATCCACCGACTACAATGTTTAAAATAAAAAAATATTCAGCAAATACCTGGAAAATATACATTGTTGTGCTCACCTGACCCAGGTTAGTTTAGTCATATATTTGAAAAAAATATATTTCGTGTATATTTTATTTAAATTTTGTGCTTTATCCATAGGAACTGTTTTGTCCCTATTTTGAAGAATCATCAATTGCACTTTCTGAACCATTTGACAGAAAGTTTGTTGCAATTTATTTTTGCATGTTTGAACAAGCTAGCCAACATAATGTTTTTGTCATTTTCAGTTTCCTTTTTCATTTTCCATTGGCTGTTCTACTCCGAACTGAATAAATTAAAATTAGCTTTTTGTATTTGACATGAAAAACATGTCAATACGCCTGTCACAATAACAAATTTTGCTTGGTGATTAATTGTCTAAAAAATTATTGCAATAAACGATAATATTGTTTCAAGACGTTCTGCCACTGATTTAATGGAAATGACTATTAATGCATGTGATTTCATGCCATAGATACACTTTATTTTCAAAAGAACACAACACTGGAACTGATAAATTAACAAAACAATTAAAAACCAAAATAAAATGTATCCTCAGTCTCCATTAACAAAAAACGTACATTAATAAAAACTACACAACATAAAACCAAAGTGGAAATAAATACTGCATTCAACCAAAAGAGTGCAGATTTTGAAGTCTGTCTACTTACTATATTGCCCCTCAGTAATCACTAGATTTAAATAGAGAAGATGGGCACATCCAACTACATGATTTTTTGCCCTCATTTTCCCCTTACGACAATCTTAGATTGTTGGCCGATCCAAGATTGTTGCTGGCGATTTCATAACCGATCATCCCATACTGTATGGCGTTTTAAGGTGCATTTTCGTGGCCCCTACTCTAAATCAGGGATTTTCTCCGACTGGGTGCTTAACGCTGAATGTGACAGGCAGCCAATCAGAAAGCGTGGATTCTCCTCAGCGCTTTCTGATGGGAAATTACCTAGGGGAATCCCAAACAGCTGAAACAGCGCATTTCAGCACTTATCGCACTTATCACGATCATTTTAAATTAATTAAAATTATCGCACAATTAATAGATTTATCATTTATCGTGACAGGCCTAATGCCCGATTTTAAAATTAGTTAACTGGACTTGTAGCCATTATTTTGTGCCCATGTGGCTGGACACCACACGGCAAGACAATCCCGATCGAACTGTTATACCTAGGATTTCTGTCGGCTAATGTGTCTCTCAGGTTTTGAAAATGGGCCGACAACTCGTGTAGTGAGTTGGACATTAGACTAAGGAAACGAGGAAGGGAGGGTCAGAGGAGAGCACCGGAGTTGAGCCTTTTTTCATCCAGTGTCATGAACAGAAAGAAAAAAAAGACAGAAAGCAGATAATTAAAATGAGGTCAATAGGTTTTATTTATTGTACGATTAAATGATTTGTCATTTATCGCGATAGGCCTAAATACACCAACCGCGTGTGAAGCGGTTGGTGTATTTAAGTGTGCTGTCCTGGTGCAGAGTTAGCAAAAAATAATTCAGTATATTTATCTAAGCGTTTAAAAAATGTTTAAAGTCAATTCAGCACTATTAATCTGTATTCAATTGGTATAGGCCGATATTAAACTTCAATATTGGTATCGGAAAAGAAAAAAAAATGGATCCCCCCAGGGATTAGTTGACACCGCAAGTCATTAAAAAATATTGATAGCGAGTTTTATTGTTATGTCGTACAAAGCAGAACCACTTCCATGTTTATAGAACTGCCAGAAAGTTTTGGTGACAGTTTCCCTTTAAGTTTCTGCTGGCATTGTCTGTCTGCTAGCAAGTAAGAGGAAAATCTGATTCTCATTCAGCAGCAGCACGACTGCAGTGCAGGAGCATCAACACAGGCAAATAAGGACAACTCCAAATGGATACGTATTGTTGCATTAAAGTCACAGTGTGGTGCATAATTTTACCTACGGCAGTAATTGGCGATAATATTGGTAAAAATTCCAAAGACATTATTGGGTGTGATATGTGGTTTTCATATTTTCTTCTTTCCCTTGGAGCGGGTGTCAACAGCAGGTTCATGCTGTAAGATTATCTCAACAGTAATGTTTAACTTTTAACAGCGAAACTCTGGACAACCTTTGGTTAAGTATATAATCTAAAACACTTATGCTATTCCTTCTCATACTTCCACTATGATGGCATTTTGAATTCAAATATACAGTATATATATATATATATATATATATACTGTATATATATATATATATATATGACAAAAAAAGTTAAAATGATGGGAGTATTTTGTTCAGGCGTTGTGGCTGCTGGTCTAATGATGGTGAGTTTGCACTGTACTTACTGTCCCTCAATAAGCCAGGTGCACTTGGTCTTGTACTGATAGTTTCCTGGGCCATCAGTCAGGTAACCGGACGGTCCTGTGAGCCTAGAGAAATGAGACAGAAAGAATACGTTTAAATCCACCAATAGACTTTTAAAATTAAAAAAGAAAAACATTGAGCTTAAATAAAAACCTGATCAAAGTTTATGTATACAAGTTATTAGACCAACTGCAGGCGTACTAGGTTGTTTGTTTTCTCCACGTATTTTTCCAGTTTTCTCATGCATATATATTTGATTAATAAATTTATTTTCATTAATTTGTGTATGCGTTTAGTTTTATCTATGCTACTTAGAAGTGGGTCAGAAGGTAAAACCTCAATTAAGAAAAATAAAAAATACACCATGAATTAAACTACTTTATAATGTAGTACATAATGCCATGTTGTAGCACAATCGACCACATTACCTAAAGTTGTTATGAATATGCTGTGTATATCAAATATGACTTAAATGGGACTTTGTAATTTAGCGCCTTAAAATTGGGGTTCTGTCTGACCCTCCTGCTCTTTCTGAAACACCACCTTCAAGAAGTCATCACAACATGGTTCCTCTATTAACTCTTAAAACAACATTTTTACTAACGGTGCACTGAGAAGTAGCTCCTATAATGAGCTCAGCAGATGCGCAGTCCCACCAGGTGTTTGCTAATTGCTAGAGGTGTGCCGATCGATCGGCCACCGATCATAATCGGCCGACTTCCGTGAAAAAGTGTATGATCGGTGATGGCCGATCATGGTCTCTTGTTGCCGATCACACAAACCGATCACCTGCTTCAGAAAGCTAAACAAATAACCCGCAAAATTATTTAAGTCTTCAAGCTGCGATGTAAGACGCTGGTTCTGCTCTCGCTGTTGAACCGCTGCGTCTTGAAGGCGGAGTTAGAACCACCCAGGTGTTTTGCAAAGCTGAATGGTTGCCATGAAAATTAAAAAAATTCTCAAACATGGACAAAAGAATCAAGGCATCTTTCAGGTATGTTTTTTAATAAGGGGATAACTTAATATGATGCGAAGCTCAACAATGTCAATTTTATATGATACTAAGAGTAATAAAATTGTATAAGAAAAATATTTAACCAAAGGCTACAAATAGTTCCACATTTCAACAATTGTGCATATTGTGTCACAATACAGCATTAAAAACCCCAAAAATAAACCAAAGAAAAAACAAACTTTGCACTGTTGCACCAGAGTTGGCCAGTAGATCAGTGAGTTCAGGTAAACACCAACTTCTGCTGCCACACGTCACTTCACGCAGTGGATGAGTGAGCAACAGAGTGAGTAAAGATGATTAACCTCACAGCAAATTACAGGAGGGCATGACACAAACGCTGGTAATTGTACAGTACGGCCTGTTGTTGCCAGCAGAGGGAAACTCGCTCACTCTGGGGAGCGAGAGAGCATAATTATTAACGACAGCGAGTCCGCCGACGCGCCCCAGACCGTTGTTTTCCACAACAGTCTCACCTTAAAGTCAGCAGAGACGGCCGAGCCGAGAACACGCATCGACTGCCGAGCGGCACGACTCGGCCCAAAGATTACCCCCTCCAGCCTCAAGAAACCTCAAAAACCAGATGTTATTCTGACAGAGCTCGCAAGATTTAGAGGATATGCTTCTGGAAACCAAAGAAACTTTGATAGTTCTACCCATGTGTTGAGAAAGATTACTTTATTCATATCTAGGCAACAAGTGCGCTGCAACCTCTTGTTTGTGAAAGGTTTCCTAAAGCCACTAAGGGTCAGGTCAACAGTTGCAGGCGGTTGTTTGGGTTGGGAGGCTCAAAGTCCATTGGCAAGGGTGTTTTTAAAAGAATGCCAAACATATGACAGTGCTGCACTAAAAGCTATCATGCTGTATCTTGTGACAAACATTGTAGATGTAAACATAAAAAATAGGAGGAGTTGAATTCCAAGAAACTCAGAAATTTTGAGATTAATCAGAATTTTGGAGGGGGGGGGGGGGTTCTCCGAATTTTCTCCTTTTTTGTGGTTGTAGTATCTGCAGTAGTTATTAAGACCTGTCACCATAATAAACTTAGTCAGGCGATAAATTGTCCCAGAAATTATTGCAATAAACATTAATATTGTCATTTTGAAGTCATATTCAGTTAGTGATTATAATAACGGCTCACTAGTGTAAGTTCACCCAATCAAAGCTAAGAAAGAAAAGCTTTAAAGAACATCCAACACTGGAAAACATCTTAAATATCCAAAATAAAAACAAAACAATTAAAATGGATTATTGAAACTGTATTTATAAAAATAATAATCATTCACCCAGAACAAGGAAAAAAGTGTTTGCCTAATGTTTCTCAAAATTTCGGCTGTTGTCCAAATGGAAATGATCACACATAAGACAATAAATCTGAAATGAAGGCAGAGAGAACAAACCCAACCAACGGCTTGGGTTGGTATCACAGGTTCACAGCTTTCCAACTGCTTTGAGAGAGCAGGTAAAGATGCAAGTATCAGTTGAGCGGTTAGCCGGTAATCACAGCTCTCCCGGGCATTCAGGGACTCCCAGCTCGCAGACAAGCTGAGCTCCTTCAAACGAAAAGCGGCTTCAGACACTCCTGATCCCAACGTGCCACCCAGCAGCAAGCATACAGCTTCTTTAACACCGTTTTTGTCACTTAATTAAAAAAAACACAATCTCTACCGACACAGATTGCGATTCTAGTCTACCTTCTCCACATTTTGATATGTTAAAAGGACTGTATCCAGTAAATATTGTGAAATTTATACAACACTGGATGATGCCATCAGTTGCTAGCAGACACTGCTAATCCACTTCATTTGCTTTTGTCAGATGATTTGAACTTTCAACTTTGCTCTTTTGATCCATGAAGCCTCCTTTTCTACTCTTTAGTCACTTGACGTAAATTTTACATCCATAAAACCAAATTAAAATCATTTTATGTTTATCATGAAAAATAATCGGGGTGCACCAATTGGGGTTTTCAGGCCTGACCTGCCGATTCCAGTCAGAAACCAATTTTTCTTGTCAACAAAAGTGGACCGTGGCTGATTTTCAGACCTGTGCAACAGTAAATGAGACTGGTTTCTCAGACAAGTATCGTCCACTTGGTGATCTCCCAAAGTCAAGGAAATAGGGTAGAATTTATCTGTGCACTTCACGACTGAAAAAAAAAAAAAAAAAAAAAATCTAAAAATGTTCAATGAACATTATGACTTTGGCAAGTACCAACGCAAACCAGAAATAAATATAATGAAATCAGCTTTATCTGCTTCCACTTTACATCCAGAAAAACTCAGATATTGAAGAATTGCATGTTGTGGTGCCTTAAATAAAACAAAACCACAATTGTAGTCAGTACACAAAATCTGATATGACAGCAATTAAACCGTTTGTCGACTCATCAGCTTTGGATGACCCACTTAACTTTAACTGAGTCAGTTAACCAATACATCATGTACTTCTCTGGATGGAACTTGAGAGGCAGACTGCATGGTAAGCTACTAGCTAGTATTGCAATCCAAGGTTAATTATTGGTGAAATGGATTCATTTAGACTTAAGATTCAGTTGTTTTTTTTAGATTAATAAGTTGAGGAAGCACAACTTTCAGACGCCATTATCTCCAACTCAGCATCGGCTTTTTGCAAAATAGCTGAAGCATCTTAATCAAACCAACACAAGAGGTTAAAATCTTAAGACAAATTTAAAATCTCCATATTAAGGCCACGCTGAAATTTCGGTGCCAGATGTTAAATGCAGTTCTTACAAACCATAATTATAAATTATATAATTTATAATTATAAAATTATAAGAATTATAAAAGCCAAACTTCCAAACATTTCTGCTAATTAGAAACATTTTAATGTGACCTTCATTTATTTGGAAACGATCTCGTCTTTTCATATCATTCACAACCAAAATTTAATCAGAGTTTGAAAATTCAATCATTTCATTTGGTTCTGCCTGGAATGTTCAAAATTTCAATTAGTTTGGGACAGCAGATGAAACTCAAGCATTTGATAGAATTATCCGGGACCTAACAGCAACCGATGCCCTGAATGAATGAATGTTCTTCTGTCATTCCAATATGTCCCAGCTTTCGAACGCATCAACACAATCGAAGCACTGTTTATAACATTTTACAACCATGTGGCAGTAAATACTCAATGAAGTGCACCTTTCACATTTTTACAGTGGGTGTGAATGCAACACATGATAAGATAACTTGTGTTACACGGCATGGTGGCAAAATAAGGCTATTCCAAAACCAGCTTCTGATCTGATTAATGATCAGAAGCTGGTTTCTGGTTTGATTCATCATCTGCCGTATCAGAAGTTTCAATCGGAATTCAAGTTCAGCTATAATACATAATGTTTGAGCTTGATATGAAGTTAGATTACAGAAAACTGTCAAAAAATAAATAGACATGTTGGTGCAACTTACAGATATTGTATGTCAACCGCTTTTTCTTGATAATACTTTCTGGAAATAAAATACGAATCGCAAGTGACCAGCCTTAGCATGGTAGTTACCAGTCTAACCAATGCTAATGCTAGCATATCCAAGGCTAATGCTAGCCTATCTGTGCTAACTGACAGCAGAGAACTAGAAAATTCCTGCAGAAATTTTACGGGGCATGCCAAGTGTGCCCGTCGGCTTTGACCCAGCGTTCTGATGCTAAACATTAGCATTAATGCTAAGCTTAGCTAAATTGGAGTCAATAGCCTATGGAGAGTTACAGGTATGTTTACTAACCTGGACTTGTGCCACTCAGTATGTTGAATTAGAGTATAAGCAAAAAATAGCCAAATTATGCCCCTGGTGCCATTCTTGGCATGTTGACTTACATTGATTTCCTCCATCCATCATACTAAATATGACTAATAAATAAGAAAAATAGCTAAAAGCCTAAGGCAATACATTAACCTGAAAGAAATATTGAAGCTTTTATTTTGAAATTTTCAATAAACTGTGTCTTAAAGGGCAACACTAATACCACAAGTAACTGTGGTTTGGTTAAACCTGTCACATGATTGCAGTTTGCATTAAGGATAATGTTAAAGTGTTCTCTTTATATCACAATATTTAATAATCCCCTGATGTTACAATACATTATGATAAGAGTTGCATTTGTCCAAGTTCAAAAAGTTAGTATGCCAACACATCAGTTTCCGTTTGTGTATTAGAAGCCTGGCGGGCCGCAAGGATATACCTGCCAGGCTAAGCATCGTTTATTTATTTTAAATAGATTTATTTTATAAACCTGTAACAGTGACGGTAGGACAAACAGGTTGTGACGGTAGGATTCTAGCTACATGTTCCGTCCATAACAAAGTCACCTATGAAATCCATCGTTAGCATACATATAACAGATTAGAACCTCAACCAGGCTACCTGAAACTTTGTTTCTTTTAAGTGCCTTGAAAAAAAACATTTTCATAAATTCTACAAGCGCAAAACTCTTTCAGCTCATCACGCTGGTACAGTTTCACATTAGTTACGTTAGAAAGCCAAAGAATCAGAGACATTGTCAAAAGATAACACACGTCAGAGGCTTTCACTGGCTCCATGTTGCACAGACAAGGACCTTATTCACAAATCTGTCGGTCTGCGAAAGAATAGCAACTCAAGACCTCAATCCGTCTAAAAAGACTGCTCTTTACAAAACTAACTCGTACTAATAAAATTGCCATTACTAATAAAAATGCCATGGCTTGCCCCTGGGAATGCTTTTTGGCTCCAACCAAGAAGGACAGAGCCTGCATCTGTTGCTACAATTTATAATTTAATTTGCTCAGCCTTTGGGTATCAGCATGACAAGACATAATTATGGCTACAACTTGAAGTAAAACTAATAAAAGTAACACAGGAAGCCATCCAAAGCAGCAAAAATGTATTCTAAGAGTCTGGGATCCTGAGCCTTGTATGGTAGCATTGTCTGTATGCTAAATACAGCCACAGACAGCAGGCTCCCCTCTGAAAAACCACCAGTTTTTAAATCAATGCCACTGATAAAGCACATGGTGGGAAAAAAACCAACAAAAAAAACCCAAGAGTTTACCCTTCCAATTGGAGATAATTAGCCTAGCTAAAATAGGTACATAATGAACATAGACTGCAAATGTGGCTTTTATCAAATGACTTGGCAGGCTTAATCTGAGACTTTCCTTTGGGGAGTCTGTGCCGTGCATTTCTAGGTTCTTATTGGGAATTCAGTCACAATAAACACTTTAGTGGCTAGGAAGAACTAAAAGTTTCTGAACATGAGTGAAGGGGAATTTTCCATTGATTTCTCCCTACGAAGCACACAACAAAGATTTTAGAAACAGAAAGTTCAAAATCTGATTTCAGAGCCATGGAGCATCAAGTTCAGATTTTCATAAAGTCACTCAGTCCCATTATTTTTATTGGCAAACTGGGCCGTTTGAGAGGCCTTGGAAAAATGACCTGATGATTGGAACTGACCAATCCTTATCGGTGACTGGCTGTTCAGGAGATTGGGGGGAAAAAAGGGAATCTTTTTTCAGATCAGTGAATGCCTGTACCTAAACTAAGAGGTGCTAGTAACAACACTCTTCAGTGCAGATGATTAAACTGAGTGATAAAGCTACTGAATTTAATCGAGGTCTTTAAAAATTAAGCGAGGAAGCACAGAAATATAAGAATTATTCGACAATCAAAGGTCAGCTTTTTTTTTTTTTTAAGAGTGCCAACTTTAAAGCAAGAGAAAGACCTTAGCATCATTGCTCTGTTTAATCTTTTAAACAGCGTTTATGACGAATTAGGAACATTTGTGGAAAACACTGCAGATGTAGAGGAACAAGTTTAAAAAGAGAGGATGTACAAGTTGTAGGTAACCCTCTAGTTTAGCATTGACACAAACCACCAGAAGTGCTATTAAACCATACGTGGAACTCAGGGAGATAACAGTGAAATTATTTAACTGCAGAGCTGCGTAATACCAACTGCTCTCTCCAAACACTAATGTAACCACTGGTGCTAATTTACATGAAATTTATGATAGACCGTTACAGGAAAGCAATATTAGACTGCTGTATAAACTTTGTATCTATAAATTTTAAAAATAGATTTTATAGCTTCATCCAATTTTTGGTCCCATCTCCAAGTTAGTTTTTTTCCCCTCAAACTTCACTTAATTTTAATGCATTGTTCTCTCTTAATTAAACCAAAATTTGCCATTGTACAACTCACAGAAGGGATGACTGAGACAAAAGACAATTTTAAAAATATTTTTCCATCTCTTGTAAATAGGAAATCAGACCTAGAATGAAAAAAAATTGAGATTTTATTTTTAACCCATATGAACCAGCCCTGCTTGTAGGTAAACAAAGGGAATTATGCTGCAATTTTTTCCCACTGGGTTTGTTACTACAGATTAAAAAATAAGGTTATGTTTGGTTCGTAACCTGTGGAATTTTATCACAGCTTTCAATGACGCAGTAAGAGACAACTTTATTTCTTTAGTTTGCTTCAAATCATTGATTTGTTTGACTGTCAACCTTTGATTGTTATGACAAATACCAATGTCTTTTTGGGTTGTAAATTTTAATTAACACGCAAAATAAGACATCAAAGCTATTCTGTTGCCTTTTAGAGTTCAGAGAGACAAACCTGAATGGGTTTTTGGCAGGCCAGCACTTCACGAATACCAGAGATGAGAAACTGGTAAATAGAATTATGCAGTCAGATGATAAATGAGAAAATTCTACTAAAAAAGGGCCACAAATTTAAGATTGTGGTTTACCAAACCCCTTGTGCTGGTGGTCTTGAGCATGTAGAGTTTCAGCCATGTTTCTTTTTTTATTAGTATTATTTTTCTTTGTGTAAGCACGACCAAAGGCAAACCGCTCCGTCCAGTCAGCACTGACCCTCAGCAACTGGCTGGGCTTCCTTTTCGCCGTCCAACTGCTGAGCCAGACACAGCACAACATGGCATGGCTTGCACGGGTTCAACTTTACAGCCTAACAGGCTGGCAATGTGCTGAGGCAGCATGACACGAGGTAACAAATTAAACCTGAGGAAAGATGGCGCCCACGCTGAAGCCCCGCTTAGCAGGTGAAGACATGCTAACTCGCTGCAAAATCAGGAAGACTGGCTTCCACAGTCGACTCAATTCAGGGTCTGGAGAAAGTAAACGAGGGGAAGAGCTGATCTCTTACTCTGCTGCTCGTTTGTGTCAAATCGGTGGGATGATGTTCAGAGAGGTGCAATGCTGTCCAAAGCAGTCAGTAATATGATCAGCACTCGATTAGGCTAAGTGAAGCTGTCATCAAGTGATGCAGATTGGTTTTTGTTTTCCGTCTCAGTGAAATCATAATGCATTTTTTACTGCTCTTAATTTTTTTTAATCAATGTGTTTACATCCTTGATGGTATTTGCACAATCATTTGCACTGTTTTATATTTTTACTAGTATTTTTTAGAAATTGATTTAATATCAAAGTAGAAATACACGGTGTGTTACATTACAATTTTACTCAATGAAATTTTCACTTCTGTTTTTCTGCACTGGTATATACGGTATTGTAAATAAGACTTTTTTTTAATGTTCAATACATACGAATATCATGCAATTTTTGGGGGGGAAAGTGAACCGACATTCCTTGGATCATGAGTCTGATTTTTTTTCTGAGAACTGCTCAGTATTTTCTCTTATAGCCCTGTACAAGAGAGTATATTATATTTTGTTATTTTTAATATGGGTTTTTACATAAATTGTTTTTAATATTTTTAAAACTTTTTTGTGTAAACTATTATATCTGATGCTGCCTTTACACCTGATTCTGAATTTACCCCTTTTTTGGACAATAAAAGGTTGTTTTTAATTTTAAAAACCTTTAGAGATCCCAAAGGGAAGTTAACTCTGCTCTGCTCTACCACGACGACATGAGAGGACGTCAAGATGGAGCCGCTGTATTCCACATCCTACACTGGGGACAATTTGTGAGCGTTTCCTGCATTTACCACCACATTATGAACTCGCAGCTGTTTCCACACAGTTCAAAGGCTTTATCGTCAAGTAAATATTGTCCAACCTTGACTTATGCTCGCGGGAAATAGAACGCGTATAAGCCTGACGCAATAAATCAATTAATCGCATGATGACGTCAGAACAAGCGAGGTCGTTTCCATTTGTGACATTGTTTTTCTTTCTACCAAAAAACTGGATGACAAAAGGCTCCAGTCTGGTGTTTTGGTCTCAACTTGCTGGTTTTTTTTAAAGGACAATTTTGTTTACAGAAACTCCAGGATAGACTTATTCATTTAGGATATTTAACATGTCTTAAATATCCAAATGTTAGTCAGAAATTTAAGTTTATTGATCTTCGAGAGGGTGTACTTGCATTATTATACCATTACCGTTATATGACTTCAACAATATCATCATTTATTGCAACAACTTCAATTTATCATCCATCTGTTACCATGACAGGCCTAAATGCTCACACACTTTAATGTCAAGCTGTTTAAGTATCATGATGGTGTCTGGAGGTATTTTCAGCATACTTATTTCTTCCTTCAACTTTCTTCCCATGGAAATTGGAAGAAGTCACATCAATGCCTGGAAAAAGTTTCTCAACATTTTTTTTACATGTTACAAAGACAAACGTCAACATCTATTTAGAATATAAGGCAACAGACCGAATAATAAACTGACTTAATCGAATCATTTTAAAGAACAAAGGCAAATCGTTTAAAAAGTTTTTTTGCGTATAGATTTAGTCTTAATCAGGTTCTTTCTACACTCATCTTTCTCTGCTGTTACAGCTGCCCATCTCTTAGGGAAGATCTCCATCAGCTTTGCACAACTAATAAAAATTTAAAATTTTGCCTTTTGCAAAAGAAGCACTTTAATCAGCGCAGCAGTGCAACTTGGAGATGAAAGCATCATGCTATGAGTTGGGAGTTGATGGAAAGTCAAATGAAGCCAAATAAAGAGCAAACCTGGGGGGTTAAAATAGTCTTATAGAAAGTAAGAGACTTCAGACATATAGCCAGACTTGTAAAGAGTTTAGATGCTTGAAAACTGACGTTCAGACTTTCTTCCATCCAGACTGAGCTCGAGCTGCTGTGCAAAGAACTGGACAGACACGTTAGCATTACTTCACCCACAATATGTGCAGCTGCAACTCCAGTGAAAGAGACCGTACAGATGTACAGATGTCACGTTTATACCCCTGATTTTTATGTGCAAAAAATAAAATGTTCTTACAGTTTCTTTGCACTTCATAGGTTTGTCTCGTTCTGTCACATAAAAGCCTAAAATCATACTCTTGACGTTTGTGGTTGTGATATTTTAACGTTTTGCTACTTTGAGTACGTTGAATTAACAAATACTTATCAAAGAAATTTCGATTTAGACTTAAAGAGGACAATATTCAGAGCGGAGCCTTGTTGGTGTGTCAAACTGTGTCCAGACGAAGTTACTTTTAAACTAACTTCTGCATTACCGTTGACATGTCGCACTAGTCCCTGTGTTGTGGCGTCGTAGTGACCGTAGTAGTATAGCGGAGCGCTAACCGCCTGAACCGGCCCCAGTCATAGAACTAGCCGTGTTCGGTGCTCGGCTGTACCTGAATCGCCCTCCGCAGTGCTGGCATTGGTCCCCAACCCAGCCGGGGAAACACACGCAGCCGCCCGTAGCCGTGTTACACTGTCCGTTCATACACGGTTTGTCGCATTCCTTCGCCTCGGTGAAACCCGGCAGCCCGGAGAGCAGCACGACGGCCGAGAGCAGCAGCGCGGTTGTGAGCATCAACAAGCTCCGGCCGGAGCCGGAGCCGAGCGAGCCGAGCCCGAGCCCGAGGCAGGCCCACCGCGTCGCCCCGTACATTCTCTCACAAAAGATGGCTGCTTGAGGCAGGCGGCCCGCCGCTTCGGGGGACAACCACCCAGGGAGCCGTCAGGCTGCGGGGCTCCGTCGGAGTCGACGAGGTTGTCGCGTTTCCCTGGAGGAAACGGCGGAGGCTCTTCGCTGAAGAAAAGGCTTCGCTGGTTACTTAGTTCCCATCATTTCAGCGACTGTTTCCCAGCGCCGCACCGAGCCGCATATTGACGTCCAGAAGTGACGTGATGGCGACGGAAATGCGCAACGCAGCGTCCGCGGCCCGAAACCTTTATTTTGAAAACAGGTAATTAATCCCGCCTCCTCAGGTCGGTAACTCCGCTATGAATCTCGGTGTCATTTCTCGCATAATTTTAATTCATTTATTTGAAAGAAAAATTACTTATACAGTTTTACTTTGTACTCCTTTGTGCTCCTGCATTGCTCGTTCATATAAACATCATTCACTCTTTCAAACTCATAAGATACAAAGTCAAACGTATGAGATAAAGTCATAATTGATAAGTCTTCAAGACTGTGGAATCATTGTCATCATTTATTTGTGACTCGGTGAATAATATGTCATGTTTATTTTTTATTTTTCTCATTTTGTTTGTTTTTTACCTTTTTTTACTATGGATATTTTTGTGTCTGGAATATAGATTGATTGATTGATTGATCATAATTATGAGATACAAAGTCATAATTTCGACATTCAATTTAGTAGTTTTGAGATTTAAAAAATATGAAACACATTAAGATGCTGCTGTTGATGTTCAATTAAAAAATCGTAGTTGACGTGAATGAGAATTGCATTTTAAATGTTTCAGTGAGTCTTCAAACTAAAATATTTAATGGCTTACAGTTTCATGTAAACACTGAAGTTTCAAGTACAAATAATGTATACTTAGGCTACATATTATAATGCTATATTATTTTAGGTATTGTTTGTAACTGTCACGTGTTGGAGGGAGATCTGATTTCTCTGATTTCATTGATATTTCAGAGGAAGTCATTTAAAAACTGGGAAAGGAATAAGTAGCTATTGGACTGCGGAATCAATATAATTTAACAATTATACGTTATTATACAGACATAAAAACGCAAAACATCTGGTGAACCCACATGTTTTATCTCTTGCCATTTTGTGCTGCCTTTTTATTTTCAATTATTTGTCACACACCAAAAAAACTGTTTCAACAATTACATTTTTCTTTCTTGAAAGTTTATTGATTGATTCCAGCTTATGACTGGTGAGCAGTTTCAATTGTATCTCCCATCCTACAGTGACTGACCGGCACTTCTTGGACTTTGCAAACGGCAGAAAAAACATACTTAACTTCTTGACTGACTAAGTCAAACTATCAAGAAACAAATGCAATGATTAGAATCAGGTCTCAGAAAAATGAAACCGTCAGAAAATGATTCGCAGTATTTGTAAAGTTGAGAGAGTATGACTGAGTCACCAAACAAAATGTAAAGTTTTTTTCAAATTGGAACAAAGAAAGTTGGTGAAGAATAATTGTGAGTTCATCTGAAAGGCAGTGGGTTTGTTTTTAGCTGATAAAAACAAACAAGGCTTAATCAGATTTAGAGTCTGATGTAACAGTCTCACTTGATGAACA
Source organism: Poecilia picta (assembly GCA_033032245.1). Classification (NCBI taxonomy): domain Eukaryota; kingdom Metazoa; phylum Chordata; class Actinopteri; order Cyprinodontiformes; family Poeciliidae; genus Poecilia; species Poecilia picta. The sequence goes on from CM065374.1 coordinate 23,904,338, forward strand.
GAATGCTGCAGATAAAACTTCCTCTCCTGTAGTTTTTCCCAAACAACCTATCAGAAGAACGATAGCAGTGACGCAGACAACCCCAGTGGAAATGCCAAACAAGCTTCGACACATTTCCCTCGTCCCTCTCAGCTTCGCTCTCCGCTGACAGAATCCAAAGCACCAGACAGGCTTGGTGTCAGATACATTTGGGACCAGCAGTGTCCATGTGTACAGTCGCAAACTGAAATCTGCCATTTTTAATATTTCTTGTGAAGTAATTGCCTTCCTCCTCCTCCCTGAGTGGTTAGGGTACAATACATACCAGCTGCAGCACCGTTTGCATATTTCAGACCAAAACTTGTTCATGTTGAACCTGCTGTTTGGTGGTCAGACATTCCCATCATGTCTACACTTACATATAACTGTTCGAACAGATCAATGTGGCGCCATCAGGAATCTGGAAGTTGATCCCAACGATGACCCAGACTCCTGCAGCTCCGTTATTCTCTTCAAGACATCGTGGCTGATTTTCTTTTGACTTTCCCATAATTACAAAAAAAGCAGTGTGTTCCAGGTGTGGAATTAAAACACATACACAGGTGTGACTCCAGCTAACTCAAATGTGTTGATTAACCTATCAGAAGTTTCCAAAGCCACATCATCATCATCTGGAGTTTCCCTTATTTTTTAAAGAGATAGAAGAACAGAATAAAATATTTCATTGTCTCACACTGGGGAAAATTCAGGTCCAACAGCAGCAAAGTGACACGCAATTGAGTCATGTAGCTTCACACAAAGATAAAAGTATAAAAATACCAAGTAATATGTATGTATAATTTGAATAAATGGTCATGGGTTGCATTATTTTGAGACTTAAGGGGAAGAAAGCAAACAATCTGTCATGTTTGAGGTTTTGTGAAGGACCTTTGTATAAAGATCACACCTGATAAGATAAAGTACATTAATTGTCCCTCACAGTGATTAAACTGCAAACGAGCAGAGAGAGAATGGGAGGGGAAAGACATAGCAAAGAGGTCAAAGGTCAGGATTTGAACCGCCGATGGCTCAGTCTAAACTAATACTTCTGTATATGAGGCACCAGCGTATCCCCAGGCAACAGCCCCACTGGCACAAACAAATCCTGGTTTTTAAAGTAATGGTCGTTGTGCGTTTAGACAGTTGGTGAGCTGAACTGAATGTTCACTTTGTGTCCTTAATGCGTCCTCGATTAACCTCCAGTTTAACTTCTGCCTCCAGCCAGCCGGTCTTATCTAATGCCAGAAAATTATGTACCTCTGAAACTGTAACCACAAGTGTTCAAAACAGTAACAGAGGACATGTGTTTGTGGTACATAGGTCAGAAAAAATGTGAAAAAAAAATCTGACCTGGTGACATCATATTTTTGCAACTTATGTGCTGATCAGTATTGAGTTAGTGCAAGTAGAGACAGACAGATAGTGAGCCCAACCAAATAAATCAAACATGGATCAACAAGAAATGTTGATGGTCAGTGGAGTGTTTTGGTATTGATGTAAAATAAAACAAAAAAACCCAATAGTAAATATATTGATGATCGTAATAATAATGAAATAAAACAGAAAACCTAAGAAAAAGAAGTTAACAGGATAAAAGAAATCGTCACTAAATAATATCTGAGGAAATTGTAGCCAAAAGTGTGAAAATGATCAGTGTCGCCATGACGTGTCGTTGTGAGGATTGGACTCAAATGCAGGTGGGGGTGGGGAACAGATGGTGGATATTTAATTAAAAAAATAACAAAACAATGAGTTACAAAGCAACAGGGAGGACAAGGGGAGCGAGAGCAGAAACAAACGGGAGCCAGGCACAAGGAGGTAACAGAAGAATCCAGCCAGGAATGAAGCAGACTGGAACTGTCAGTGCTGGAATTATGACCTGGGACTGAACGATAACTGGGTACAGCTGTGAGGGCAGAGAAGGCAGGCTGAGGGAGAGAGAGGGGAAGATGGCACAGTGGAGGCAGAAGATACAAAACATGAATAACTATAACCAATAATAACTAAACACCAAGAAAGGCTGAGCAAAAGAAAAGACTGAAACTAAGGCTAAACATGGATGAACAACACAGGTGGACAAGCAAACAGAACTCATGCTTCAAATATACTTACCAGGTTTGGTTCAGAATCTTCACTCTGTAAACCCAAAGTCAAGGTTAGACTACAGTTAAACTCTCCTGTGGTCCGGAGCCCAAAGAGTTAACTGCTCTGGATTAAGAAGAAAAATCCCAGGTCAACCTCAGAGACCAGTCTGGCCAGACAGAAGACACCTGGACTCCACTGCCCACTGCTGACTGGGAAAAAACTTAGCGTCAGTCAGGGTTTGGCCCAGAGATGAGTTTATCCAACATGACAGAATGAACTGTGGAGGTTAACACGAAGGTCAACATTTCACACTGTAGAGTCATTGCATAAATGTTGCTTGATAAGAAAATACAAAATAATTACCTATGCACAGTCATGAGTCTACGTATTCATACATTTTGACTTATTTCAGTTTTACTGATCAAGCTTTTTGTCCCACTGTGCACCTTGTCAGAAGTTTGAATGAATGTCAGCCTTGCATGAATGGCAGCAGTAGGTGACCAGACCCTCACAGTGTATGTAAATAGGGCTGCCGTAGCATCAGTAATAATAATAAAAAAAACATTTTCATTTAACTCAGAAGCTTGTTGACAACCGTACCTCAGTGTGCAAAGCCAAACAGTCTGCAGGGGTTTGACCCCAACCACATGGTTTGTCTGCTAGCTTGTGGAAAGTCGGCTATCGCTGCTGTGAAGAAGCAACACTTTTACACTGATTTGGAAAGTAGCAGCAAAGCTTCATAAAACAGTGGTAGCAATACTTTACACCACGGCAGCTAAGAAGTCATTGGTTTGCAGAAGTTTTTCCAAGTCCAACTCCACCACAGTGGTAATTAACGCCGTGCACACAGGTGCACACAGCTTCACACAGGTATGAAGCTGTGGGGTTCATACCTGTGTGGCTAACTTTAAATGCACATGAGCCAGAGAACTATCAACCACATCTCTGCATGAGCACAAGCTGAAAGTGTTTGAAAGCTGGTGTGCAGACTCTCGCACAACCTCCCATTGTTGGTTGATGGGGTTGACCTAATAGGACCTTATTGATAAAGGCAATAAAACAATTTCACACAGAGAAGATACATATTTGCCACTGTTTCAGCCTTTCATACCGGCTTCAGGGCTGAAAAACAGCAGGTCAACATCCATTGGTGAGTCATTACATGAAAAACTCACAGCAAAATTACCCAGTGGCTCCACCATGTAGCCTTCCCACTGGTTTAGAAGCCATTTCTTGTTCTCATTTTGAATGTGTGAAAGAAGTTAAATACTAGCTCATCTGGCCAAAGAATTTGCCTATTTGACATTTCGAACATAAATAAATTTAATGGAAACACGCCAATTTAGAAAAAAAAAATCATTTTTCAATAAATAGCTTTGGCGCGAGGATAAGGTGGTTTTTCTAGCAACATTGATGTTGGTTTATGTTGTGCCACACGAGTCACAGCACCGACAACCGGAGGTTGCCACTGGCGGAAACCATGACGAAAACGACAGGAAGTAATCGGAGGATTATGGTGCAGGTGTGCTTTTTAAATGACTTGGGCGCGTGAACAAAATTATTCATATTTGATTTGAATTGTGTTTCTCATTTAATGGAACCACAGCAATTGCGGATTTCTTTTTTTTTTTTCTTGACATTAGCGGAATATTGACAAAGTTTCCCACACATTTGTAATGGATAGTCTTGCTAATCAGGAGAGTGGTGTTAGTTTCTCTTAAGTGATTGGCTAACAGAAAGTGGTGCATAATGGTGAAGTGGAAAGAATGTGATCTGTGGGTAATAATCTGATTTTAGTTGAATTCATTGGTTGCAAATGTTTCAGCTTGAAGTCTTTTTGCAGTCCACCAGCTCTGACGTCTAAAGACTGAATGTTTTTATTTTGTCCATTTTGTTCTTGCAGGTCAGCAATGAACATCACTTTTTAAGTATAATATTATCAGTTGGATTCAGGACACCATCAAGGTCATTTCTGTACCGCTAATTTCATTAGACAGACATGGTAACAATGGCTCTTGTGCCAAAGGTAAGCAAACAGCATGGTTGATATTGAGAAGAAAGTACTTTGTCAGAACCTTAACTGGCCAACAAAACTGATGACACACACAACTGTGAAAATTGTATAGAACAGTTTATTAAATTCAGACTTATAAGAAGTCGTATTCCAATGCGCTCCATGGCATGAAGCGCTCAGTGTAACGCCAACCCACAAAGGATTGATCACACCCACGAAACATAAATAAACCAAATTGACATATTTACAGTTCAACACGGACAGACAGAGAAATGGGATTGGTGCACAGAGACCAAAGAGTCTGCGTGTGCAGGCAGAGGCTCGACACGCACAATGGAATCGGTTTCCATTCGAACAATTTATCAGCAAAAACTACTCGGGTTTCCGGAAAACAAACTAGGACGGAATCCTAGGATGGGATCACATTTTCTTGGTTTGACTGTTGATACACCAGTCAGCAATGATTCAGTCAGTATACAGACATGATGCAGTATCTTACTAATGTGGTCGAATAAAGTTGTGAAGGTTTGTCCCATTATCAAACATGTACTTGGAACAAAATCCAAAAACTCATGATGAATGATTATTCCAAACCCTCCTGTGAAATATAAACCAGTAATCAAAGAGAAAAATTACAACAATATTTGTACAAAAAAAAGTCAGAAAAAGATTAAAGTAACATAAAAAACAACGCCTGGAGGGTTTGGTTTTGACGAGGCGAAATCACTTAAAAAACCATCCAGCTTCCACTTTAAATAGGGTGGACCCTGTTTAAATTTGGAAACAGTGGGAATTTTAAAACTCTGAATCATATTTTTTGAGCTGACAGGATGAAGAAACAAAAAACAAACAAAAAAATCCATCACTTTGACTTCCTCTGTCTCGCATAGTCAAGACTAACATGATCTAAAAACCCTGCAGAGTAATGAAAACAAAGAAACTGCACTCATTGTGAAAAAAGAGAAGGTCTTTAGAAAAGTACAATCATAGAAAGCACAACCTGCAGCTACCAGTTTGTGTGTGTAGTTCCAAAAAGCAGGTCATGTGGCTCTTCAAGCGCATTAAAACAAAGGCCATGTGGATCACACACCCGTCATCAGGTCCAGGTTCCCCACAGACACAGCAGAGGGGACAAAACAGTACCAACCAACTCCTTTTATGGAAATGCTGTATTGCTGCGACACAGGAGAGCTACCTTTATTTATTCTACCTTTATTTCTTTGTAGCGATGCACCGATCTGACCACAGATTTCTTCAGGTTACTTTTTACAGAATTTATTAAATGCATCAAAACTACAAAAATTACTACTACTTTAATTTTGCAAATGCATCAACATTTATCCTCAATTTTGAAGTTTAATGTGAAAAAATCCATATACCCTTTTAGCCCATATACACTAATATGTATTTTTCTGTTAGACTTAAAACACCCACCTCCATTGTTTTCTTGTGTATGTTATATCTAATCATTGCTCAGTATATATTGAAAGTAAAAAAAGATCAGATTTAGGAAAGATGTTGAAGCTAAGTGTGACATGTGCAACTACAGATACCTGCACATGCTAACTGCAGTTAGCTGTAAGTGCTAATGTATTTTTTCTCCATTTGATGCACTTAAACAGTACAGATACATGTTTACAAGTTGTTAAAATGTGTAGTAAATAAGCTTAAGATTAAAAAATTCATCTGGTCTGGATTAAAAAGAAAGTCTGGTTTGATTTGGATTTTAGGCTCAGTTATTGTTGTATTCTTGAAAGAGAACTCGGAAAATCTGACTTTGGAATAGAAAGCGTACCTATTAGCAGCTCCTACACATCAGACCCTTTTCAAAATGGGGATTTAAGAGGTGGGTACATGATGACGTCATTTTGGCAGGCCGCCATTTTCATAGCTGAAAACGTTCGTTAGGAAACGGGTAAAACAAAAGTTGGCGCGCAACGACCAGAACTCATTCAAGTCTAGCTTTGTTGTAGCAGCCGAACCTTGAAACGCTTCCACCGATACTGAAAATGACAAACTTTAGGTCTTCTTCACACAGTAACAACATCCACACCGAGAACTGTTTTCACTGCTTGTATATGGTGTGTTCAAACTTCGGAAGAATACCAGATTTTTGAGTCTTGGATTTGCCCGTCGAGCTGAAAATTCTCGGTGCATCTCTACAAAAAACGCCTCAAACAAACAGTTATTGTAACCATAAAAAAGTTTTCGTTTTGTGCGTTTCAGGGGGGAAATCGCCAGCAGAAGGTTGTGTTATCGGTTGCAGAAAAGTACACTTAGCCGTCTTTCCAAATGGCACTCCGGGTCCTGCAAGCTCCACTCTGGTGGTTTTTTTCTTTCCAAAGCAAGGCAATGCTCTCCACTTGGTTCCCCAAAAACATGTGAAAACAAACACTGAGAATAATTTCTAAGAGGTGACCACCGTGGTCTCGTCTCCAGGCGGGGGTCACACTGTAACATTCAGCTATCATTAACGGCAAAGAGCGAACCTCCTCTTTGTTTTCGTCTCTCACAGTATATCACACTATCTTACAGGTCAATATGAAAAAAAAAGCCTTTTACAAGCAATGGCGCCTTACAATATATACAACATTGGTCAAACTTATCTTAACCAAAGGGGGAAGGGAAAAAAGGCTATAAACAAAGTTTTGCCTTCATCTATGTACAGATAGTAAAGAAGATGTGCTAGAAAAGGATTGAGCACCTCAGGAGCTAATCTGGAAAATTTACAGAGAAAAAAGTACTGGCTTTAAGATAAAAAACAAAAAACAACCTCACATTCATTCCTTCATGTTCCCGTCTGATACATGCAAAATGACACAAGGGCTAGCGCTAACATTCAGCCTGAGGGGGCAGACGGCCCCTTTCTAAAGGCAAGTCACATCAGGCGGGCGGGACTCAAACGCCTCTCTATGCAATACATAACCTCATATAAAAAAAAAATGATTATGAAAAAAAGATGGTCATCTTCTTTTTTATGTGTTCCTTTTTTTTTTGGTCTTCCAAATCAGGCAGATTGTGTGTGTGGGAACACCACTCAGTGTTCGCACGAGCATCGAAGGCCCCTTGGGACTGAGGAGTGTCCCCTTGGTTCTTCATACCTGAGGCGTAGCCGTGTGGGATTGAACACTGGCTCAACAGTTGGGAGCGAGCAGCACGTCTTGACCGATCCGTTTTGCTTTTTTTTGCGCGTCAGAGTCGAGGGTGATTTTGTTAAGAATGAGAAAAGAGGCAGTTTCTGAGAGAGATCAGAGGCAAACGCTGCAGGGAAATCACTGGGCAGGTTTACACACAGCTGGCTGACAGAAAGATTAAAAAAACAAAACAAAACAAAAACTGCCCTTTTTTCTTTTGTTTTGTAGAAATACCCCACAAGAAAAATGCTTTTGAAAGAGCCTTTTCCTTCTTATAAAGGGTGAGAGTTGGTAGTGTAACGCTGGATGAACGATATGCCTCAGTGTTTTTCTAGAGTTAACTGTGCGGGATACAGTCTACGTTTAAAAAGTTTTTTGTCGCTATTCTCTGGCGGTGAAGTGACCGAGTGGGGCGGGGCGGGGGCTTCTCGTGTCGGACGGTATCCGAACGCAGCGTTTTCAGCTGGAGGGCGCCTGGCGGGCCGGCCGGCCCATGGACGACGAGCTGTAGGTGCGGGAGCGCTGCCTGACGGCGAGTCGCCACGGCAGCTCCAGCTCCTGGAACAGGGACATGGCGGTGATGTCGGCCGCCTCTGGACGCTCGCCAGGGCTCGGAGACAGCATGCTGCGGACCATGGTCAGCTGGTAACAGAGAGGCGGACATGTTTGGTTTATGAGACATCAGTGCAGTCGAGGATACAGTTTGGAAACACAGAGTGGAGGCATTTTAAAGAGCCTGAGAGTCACAGGTTGCGCTCCAGGATTATGTTAAATCTCGTTACAAAGTGAACAGCTCTGCTAAGCAGCAGCTGTAACACTCACTGGATGAGTCAGTGTTTGATTTAACAAGAAAAACAACTTAGGCTCAAATGATTGATCACCATTAATCGATTATTTAAACAATCGTCAACTAATTCAGCAATCAATCGTTAAAATTCCTACTAAGCATCTTCTGTTATACAATTGTTAAAACATAATCAAATGATCAGCCCTACACTGCACTGATGTTAAGTCAAGCAAAAAGAACTGAATTTTTCTCAAGTTGAGTTTTGTTCTTATCTGCAGATTCATCCTTTGCTACAAATGACCAAGTGTCACCAATGGAAAGCTGTCACTGAATTTTAGGGAATAAAATTTGTTTTTTTCTTATTTCAAAACAAAAATAATCCAAATAATAGAAATGCCTGTGTTTTTTAATGTATTTATAATATTAGTATGAAACAACCTTAAGTGTTTAAATTTAAAATCCAATTAATCGATTAATAGTTTGACTAATCGATCAAAAACCTTTGGCTGCAGCCCTTCAAACAACATGTGGAGTTTTTATTAACACATTAAAGTTATGAATTTCACTTCATATTGAATGAAAGCATCAAATTTGAAAGATTTTTTTTTCTAATTCAGAGCTTTAGGCAATAAATTAATCCAAAACCACATCATAGTTGTAATAGTAATTTACATCTACTCTCTGATAATACAGGAAAAAAAAATAATGATTGCATTCAAAGCTTCCACAGAAATCGACAAATACAGATGTTAGTTGTATTCGTAGCCACTAGGTGGCAGCAGAGGACCACTCACCTCCTCAGCGTTGTTTCTGGAGAAAAGCTCCGGGAAGCGCAGAGCTCTGACCTCGGTGAGCGTCTGAAAGGAGGAAGGAAAACAGGGTGAGTGAGGAGGTCCTGAAGGCTCATCACAGACAAAGGCTTCACCACGGAAATACTGTACAGGACCTGACTCAGCATTTCAGAGCAGAGCCAAGAGCAAGAAAAATAACCAAACCAAACTCCTACCACTCAAACTGTTTCTACTGAGAAAATATTTTACATTTTGACGTTTAGCAAAGAGTTCATTCTCTGAACTTTTCTCCATTCCATCGTGTTTGAATCACAAGCTTTTATTTGTGATTCAAACCATAGTAGCTAAGTAGGAAGAAATCATCTGAAAGGTGGTGAAAAGTTGCAATTGTTAACTCGATATCTAGAGATTGAAATGTTTGCCTCCCTTTTTTGTAAAATATTTTATTGAGCTTATTGATCGGCTAATGTTTAATTGATAAGCGGCCATTTAGTTACAAGTTTTTTTCTCATATCGAGACCGTTTTACCCTAAGCACATGATTATATTTTAACATTTTTTGTGTGAGTTGCATTAAATGCTAATTGAATAAACAGAAGATTATCACATTATTAAACTTATTTAGACAGATTACTGATAAAAACCCTGAAGTTTATAACTGAGACATGGTAAAATGCAAAAAAGTTTAAAGGGGCGGTATTATGTGTTTTACAGCCACATAGTGACATTTTCTGGCACAATCAAGTAACAATGTTAACTTAATTTTTTTTTAAATGATGTAGATATCAAATAAGACTTAAAAGAGACTTGACTTTGTAATTTAATGCCTTGAAATTGGGCCTCTGTCTCTTTAAGAAACTGCTGCTCTTTCTGAAGCTCCGCCTTCAGGAAGTCATCACAACATGGCTCCTCTATTTAACAATGCTTTTACCAGCGTTACTCTGAGACGTAGCTCCTATAATGAGCTCCACAGATGTGTAGGTTCACCAGGTGTTTGCTAATTGCTGCTGGCTAGTCTGAAGGAGCTGAGTGAGCGAGAGCTGCTCTATGAGGTGGAAGCTTGAAAGCTTCATGAAGAGGAGCTGTGCTTCAATGGCGGTGCTAGGTCCAACCAGGTGTCTTGCTCAGCTGATGGTTGCCATGGAGACTAAAGGATTTCTATCAATCCTTTAAAATTTGCCTTAAAAGAATAAAGATAACACTCCAAGTATGTTTTTAATGAGGAAATAACATTATAATCTGATGTAAAGCTCAAAAAAGTTGATTTTACATGATACTTTAATAGGTATGAATATTTCTTCACGGCTCAAAATCAGGAGATAATTAGACATCTGTGAGTTTGCCGACTCACCCTCACTCTCTCCATCTGGGTCCTGAAGGGGTACAGCAGCTCAAACAGGATCAGCCCCAGAGAGTAGATGTCCACCTTGTGAGAGTACGAGTTACCGAGGAGCTGCGGGGCAGAGCAGACACGGCGGAGTCAGTCTCGTGTTTGCGTTCTGTAACAGAGTCACTTCTGCAGCAGTGTTCGTTTCCTTCACCTGCTCAGGGCTCATGTAGAGCTTGGTGCCGACCTGGCCCGTGTGCCGGGTGAGGAGCGGGGCGGGGGTCAACACGCTGGGCTCGTCCTCGTCGTCCTCCTGGTCCATGGCGGTCACCAGGCCGAAGTCCCCCACCTTCACCACGTCGTCCATGGTGAAGAAGATGTTGGAAGGCTGGAGGGAGCAGAGAACAAGTCAGGTTGATTTGTGCAGCAAATATCAGCCACCAGGCAGTTCAGAGTGATTTAAATAATGAAAACATCAGCCAATTATAAAACATTCCATTGTGTCAAATGCATGAAAATCATCAAGCAAGAAAACATCAAATATGTTGATCAATGTTCCAGTTATTATTAATCTACAGCAGCTCTAAACAGGTGGGTGTTTAGCTCTGATTTAAATGAACTCAGTGTTTTTACAGTTATCTGGAAGTTTGTTCTAGATGTGTGGTTCAAAGGAGCTGAATGCTGCTTCTCCATGTCTGGTTCTGGTTCTGGGGATGCAGAGCAGAACCAGAACCAGAAGACCTGAGTGGCATGTTTCAAGTAAGCAAATTCATTTCCGAAATGTCAAATTGGCAACGACGTGGTCCATGGAAACACAGCTAATGAACGACCAGGGCAGTGTCAGTACTGTGGTGGGCATGGCAACCAGACAGAAACATGTCAAAGCGGTTGGTTATCATAAAGAAGGTATTGATTCGTTTTCAATAGGTTGGTTGATGAATGAATGATTGAAGATGGCCTGTATTTATCCAGTTGTGATTTATCCAGATTGTTCTCTTTTTGTCTGTGCTTCACAGGGTTTCCTGCGGGAAACTTGCTAAACCCGGTGGTTGGAGTGCTAGCGCAGTCATCCCACCATGTTTTTGAGTTAAAAACTATTTAAATTTCACAGGAAATCTGAAAATATGTTATTGGAAAATATGACTGTGTTATTGGAAGATACTGTATTATTAGAACTACCTAAACACCAAATCTAAAGTCTTAAAAAAGGTGAACAAAAAAAAGTTGCTTCAGTCGTTTCATTCTAATTAATGTACCGTATTTTCCGCACTATAAGCCTCCCCTAAATTACCTCAAAAGCCGATAGTGCGCCTTATAATCCGATGCTCTTTAGATATGGACCAATATTGAGCCACAACAGGTCTAGCAACTACAGTAAGCAGCCGCTGACTTCATTTCACCCGTAGAAGAAGCGCGCGGTGCATGCTGGGATAGTTGTCAGATCGCTGGTTTGTAATTTATTAATTAAGTTTGACTGAACTATCTACCTACTGATCGTCTAGAATCATGTCGTCTGCAGGTCATCTAGCACCACGTTCTTCACCAACATGATGTGTACAAACGGAGAAGGGTGACCATCGTCCGGCCACGCCCCGAGTCGCGTAAGGCTATCCTCACCGACTGGAGTCAGACTGTTTGGTTGACATTCCCTTTAGTGTAGCTTCATCTAGTGGATGCATAATGTAACTCCAGCCTCTACTGTAGCGTCTATTCTATGTGCTTTATAATTCTGGTGGTAAGTAAAGCCTAGAGGCCCGCCAGGCTTAAAAAACCCTGGGGGAAATCCTGGGTTTAGTAACTGCAGACACAAGGGATGCATACCATTTCTTCCTTTCCCCAGCGCAAGTTTTGCGTGCCTTTACCTTCAGGTCTCTGTGCATCAGGCCCTTGCTGTGCAGGAAGTCAACGGCCTCTGCGATCTGCAGGAAGATGTCCAAACACTGGTTGAGCTCCCTCTGGTCCGGCAGGCACCGCTGAGCCATCCAGTCCTTCAGGTTCTCCTTCCGACAGAGCTGCATCTGGATGTACAGGTACACCTGCAGGAAGGACGCCGTGTTCAAGGGCAGTCTGACAACAGGACGGCCGAGCGTCTGAGCTGGACGCGTGGTAATAACCTTTGGGGAAGGCTGGCAGCGCTGGACCGGCTGGGTGGCTGGGAGAGCCAGGGTGAGCGAGGTCGGTCGAGGAGGACTGGAGGAGGCCGGCGGCGCAGCCTCCTCCTGCCTGCTGTGAGAAGAAGAAGAACTCTTCTTCTCCGTCAGCGTTCCAGGACCGGCGGCGCTCGTGCCCGAGTCCGTGTCGGCGTCGGCATCCCGATCGCAGCCGGAGTCCTCGAAGACGATGTCGAAGGAGGAGGAGGTGCACTCGCTGGGGCCGCGGGGCGGGCACAGCTCGAAGGAGTTGGGGGTGTCGGAGGCGTCGGGGTCGGCCTGGCTGTCCCGCTCGGACATCAGGCTGTCGTGGCCCGGCAGCGGCTGGAAGGACAGGTCGCCGTCTCCGCCGTCGGCGCTGAAGCCGGCGTTGCTGTTGGAGAGGAGAGCCTGAGCGCTGACAGATGTGTCTCCGTCTGGACCGGAGTGGGGGACACTGAGCTGGACACGGGGACTTTGACCGATAGCACCTCCATGTGATCAGGGATGCTCATCGGCCAATCAGTGGTACTGGAAGAGGAAGAGTTATTATTACTACACTCAGTCCACACAGGAAGACTGGATTTCATTCTGAGGGATTATCAATCCGTCTGCTAAGCTGCAGGACAGGATGATTTAAAACCAGCTGGAAATACAATGTTTACTAGGAATTTACAGATAAATATGCAACGGGATAAAACTTTATTAAAGAGTGGAAAACATACAGGAAGGAAACTAAAAGGAAGGAAAGAAGGGCAGATAGAAGGAAACAAAAATTATAAAGGAAGAATAGAAAGACTACAAGGATGGACACAAGGAATGAAGAAAAGAAGAAAGAAAAGAATTACAAAAACAAAGATTAAAGGACAAACTGAAAGGAAAGCAGGAAACAGAAAGGAAATGAGGAATTAAAAGCTAAACAAAAGGAGAGAAGGAATGAAGAAGAGACAAAAATAAAGGAAGGAATGAAGGAAGAAAGGAAAGGAAGAAAAGTTTTGCTGGACAGAAAGCGGGAAAAAAGGAGGAGAGAAATGTGGGAAGCAAGGGAGCAAGAAAAATAAATTAGGAAAATGAAATAGAAACAAAGTTAAAAAAATGAGCAAAGGAAAGAAAATAGAAAGGAAAGACAAGTCGGAGAGATGGACATAAAATAACAAACAAAGCTCAAAACAGAAATATTTTCCATACTCTTTTTTTCTATGCTAAACCCGTCTACCCGGACAGGATGTGGCCCCAGCGGCCCCTGACCCGGCCCTCTAACCTGGCGTCCTTGTGCCACCTCTGGTCCATCTCCTCCTGCCAGCCCTCGGGGGGGCTCTCCTGCCAGGCGTTGAAGTAGCGGATGATCCCTGGGTGCTCCAGCTTAGCCAAGGCCTTCACCTCTCGCATCACCTTCTCCCGAGCCAGCTCCCTGGAAAACACACACACACACACACACACACACACACACACACACACACACACACACACACACACACACACACACACACACACACACACACACACACACACACACACACACACACACACACACACACACCACACACACACACAAAACACCACACACACACACACACACACAAGGCTGAAAAACATCCAGCTTTCACACTGATTTCAACTACTGCACTAAAAACTATTTTTGACGTTGTAATAAAACGGTAAAACTGGAAGTAAAGCTAAATTTTATACTGTGTGACTAAAAACACCTTAGTTTTGCTATGGATATGAGATGAAAATACATAATCCTCCAAAAGCATGAGAACTGTAAGAGTATTTTCTTTACATTAGTCGCAGATCGTAAATATTTAGATTTGACATCAACAGTTGGACATGAGACAAAGGTCAACTTTTCATGCCACATTTTTATGTTAATTACGGAACCGAAAAAATGGCAAAACCTTTATTCTTAATCCTTAATCTTGGGAGACTCTTGTGGAAACATTGACCAACTTTATCCACTGATCTCATCTACCTCTGGCAATCAGAAGCAGCTACATTCAGCGACTTTTCAGACAAAAAAAAAGGTTGGAATCAGCAGGTCAGGATTTCTTAAGGCGTCGTCTATGAGCCGATCTTCTCTTTCTATGAACATGAACCATTCTGTGTCTTTGGTAACGCTCCATCTTTGTCTCATCAGTCCATCAAACTTTGTCCTAGAAGCTTTGGACTGTTCTCTGCGTCTTGGTATTAGTCGTTTTACTATGGATTTCCAAGTGACCTCTGGTGTTTGTTATCTTCAAACAGTAGACTCTGTGACTAATACCTGTTCTGCAGTGGTTTCCATCATCTGCCACTGATGTTTTAATTGGTCTATCTGTTCTTTTCTCTTCCATACATTCCTAACAATGTGGGGCTATTGCCAGTTTTTGTGCAATATCTCTAATTTTTCATCTTCTCTTCTGTTTAGAATTGCTATCGGCTGTTTATCCCTCAAACACAATCTGGTTTTCTTTTTGGATGCAACTCTACACCATAAATGCGGTCTACAAGCGCAAAACCAAAATCAGAATAAGACTTTCAGCTATATTTTTTGTTTAAATGATCAAGGCAAGAGGCCCAAACGGACAACAACAAACTATTATCAGTCACACATCTCATTATTAATATTTGCAACCAAAGCCAGAAGTAGAGAAATTGCCTTCACGGCTGCAATACTTTTTTGTAGGAAGCCGTGCCGATCGGTCCGCAAGTGTTAAGAGAAGCAACATTAAATATCCATGCTTGCGCGTATAAATAATAAATGCACCATTAATATTGGTTTCAAAGCGCCAGTTAAATGTTTGTGTGGTTTTCTGTGTTTAACAAGTAGGCCACAGCTTACATAACTGGCTTTAAAGGAAACAGAGCTGGTCGCCCCCAGCAAGGAAGCGTGCTGCAGCTGGGCGAGAGGCGCTACCTGTTGGGCAGGCGGATCCTTTTGATGGCGTAGTTGCAGTCGTCCACCTTGTTGCGAGCTTCAAAGACGACGCCGAAGCCCCCACGGCCGAGGCACTGCACAGGCTCGAAGTCTGTTAGGTACCTGGGAGGCAGGAGGGGGGGGGAGAGACACGCTGGTTATCCCTAGGCAAGGAAGACTTCACAGTGTTCAAGAGAACTTCGGAGAATTCAAGGTAAAACACAGAAAATATTCACTTGCTAGAATTTGATTACTGAGGTTTTCATCATCCATTCAAAATTAGAGAGGCTGCATAACGTTGCAGGGTCTCTACAGGCTTCAGAGACAAATTTAAGACTTTTTAAGACATTTGTAATGGAAGGATGAATGAAATTTCAGACTGAAAAAAATATATATAAATATAGGGAATGATTTCAGGATTGGGCTGGCAACAGAAGACAGACAACGGTAGCCAGAAAAAATGCCGTCTGGCCAACTGGCGATACATTTGCACTTCCCCATGCTAGAGAAAAGAAAGAGCAGGTTAAGCAAGGGTGTGTTAGCAGATAGTTACAAACCACCTCAATGTATTGAAGATGGCTGCATGTGACTCAAACTTTTGCCTGACAGAAAAGTCCCGCAAGAAAAAGAAAAGAACTACAAACAACATTGAATAATTGAATAATCCTGCGACAACAAAATTCAAGACCTGTGATTAGCATATTTAGGACGGTGAAGAGTTCTTCTTGAAAATTCATTTATGACTTTTTAAGGATGTGCTGCCATCCTCAGTTATGTCACTGCAGGAGCCTGAATAACATTAGAAACTCAAGCAGAAAATAATTTATTAGTGAAAATTGCTTGACCACTTTTTAGACAAGATTTGGAATAATTGAAAAAGTAAAATCTTGAAGTTGGGAAATCCTTTTGACCCGTTCAGATCTGCACTAAACAGATGGACAGTACCTTAATTTGTCATTAATTCTCTTTTGTGGGGTTTTAAAAAAAACGTTAGAGAAAAGTGTCTTTTTTTTAAACAATCTTCCTTTCATCCATGTCTCAAATTCAGGGGATTGAACCTATGAGTAAACACCAGGATAATTCACTGTAGAATTAGCTTGAGCACAGCCTCATGAATCATTACCACAATTACTACTGCAGTCAAATCTAAAGGAGTTTTTGATAAATGAGGAGCAGCACGGTGTGCTTACCGCTTGGGAAGACACATTCAGACCTGGCTGCACCCTGGAAAAGCATCTCAGCTCTGGCTCAACACGGAGCTCGAAGGCAAAAGTGTGAGAGCAGCAGCTGTCACTTTTAGCTCAGAAAAGTTCTGGAGCTAAATTAATCTATCAACCAGCTTTAAGGGACAGTTGCAGGTTTTAGGGTGGATTTATCTCCACCAACATCAAATCAGCATGAAGAAGTGAGAAACTTCTGAAAGTGTTCAGACAGTGATGAAATGTGACCCCGTGACCCCACAGCAGATGGACGCTAGGCGGAGCCGGCGCCGCGAGGAGAGGTGCAAAGGTCACTCTGATTTGACGGCAAACAGCCGAGACACCCAATCGCACATTACGACTCCCATCTCCCCATCTCTGCCTTGTCCTATCAAGGCAGGCTGGAAGACCAGTGGTCACCATGGTAACAGCGCTCAATCTGTAGCTACACCTTAAACGAGTGAGGCTCTGGAAATGCGAGGATAATAAGTCGTGGAACAGCAGCGGGAGCCGGGAGAAGTTCAGACAGAAAAGACAAATGGGTCGGGCGCTCCTCTGTGGGGCAGTTAGTGGAGTACCTGGACACATATTCGCTGAAGCGGCTCTCCACGGCAACCGGCTCTTTGGATTCGACGACTTCAAGGTCAAACTTGCTGTCGGTCTGGCACTGCGTCTCGGACTCTTTCCGTTGCTGCGTCGGACACACAGATGATGGCAAAAGCATGTCAAACACACACATACACACACACTTAGGGAAAAAAACACCCACTTTCAACCACTTTTTAAAGGTGCAGTATGTAAATATTTTTCACACATTTGTTGAAATGGTCATCGTGTCATGACACTGTGTTATGAGACAGATAATCTGTGGAACAGACACAATCTCCTCTCCTTTCCCCAAGCACCATCCAAGAACAACCAATCAGGAGGCGGGCCTTAGTGCTGTCAATCACCCCTGCTCCGCTCTCTGCTAAGTTGCAGATACCACAGCCTGTTGTGAATGCTAAAGCTAGTCAGGGCGTGAACTCTTACCCTGACGTAGGCCACGGGGGCAGGCGGGTGGAAGAACCTGCGGACGACGTAGGTGGTGGCAGCGATGCAGAAGAGGATGGTGCCGAGGATTTCCTTCCACCAGGGCAGCAGCAGCACAGGGTCCTTTCTCCTGCGGATGTCGGAGCCCGCCTCATTTCTCTTTATCAGACTGATGGCACTTTCACGTTTCTCCCGGTAATTCTTGCTGTAGGGGAAGTAGTAACCGTTGTCTGCGGCGACAAGACGGAGACGGAAATCAGATAGATATCAATTCGACCCATCCGCACCTGGCACATGCAGCCTCTCGCAAATGAGTTAGTGCATAATTGTGAAACTCAGGGACGATAACAGAAGTCTGAAAACCTTTCACATTGCTTGTGTTGGCATTCTACTAAAACATAAGTGGTTGTAGCAAAACTAAGCAAGAAAAGATTGAAAGGGTTTGAACATTTGTGCTGAAGCAACATGCAGGGGGAGTAACATGGCCTTTACCGTATGGATACTGAAGAACGGACAAGGCGCCGTTGCTGTATTCGTCGTGGGAATACTTGTCGTTACTCAGACACTTGTCAAATTCATCAGAGCCCACCAGCGCCGGAGTCCGAGACGGGGACTCTGCAAGGACAAGATGAAGAAACTCCTTGGAAATCAATTTGGAAAAAAAAAAGAACAAAAAAAACCATTGTCCAAAGAGTAAAAGCTTAGAGCCTGAGGGAATGAACAGATAGAGAACATCTGTGTCTTCAAAAGATTCTTTGAACAGTGACTACTTGGTTTTAAATAATAGATAGGAACCATCTTCGGTCACTTTGTCCTATTTACCGTCAAAGTCAGGCTCCTTTGGTGTTTAGCTTTTAACACAGAAACACTTACGTATAAGCGGCTTCCATTTGACGGTGGGGAGAGAAATGATGTCTTTTTCAGATTCAATAGCTTTAGAGGGAAACTTTTCAGAGATTCTCACTGATGACTGAAGGTAGAGCTGCCCCTGAAACATCCCTGAAAGCACATCCACAAACTCAATGACAGCAATTTTTAAAGACACCCAAAACAAAAACATCAAACAAGTTGAGTGAATGCACATGTCAGACAAACTCACCGAGGTAGACACTGGACTCTGCAGCACTCTGGGCTTTATCGGACTCCTCCTCATCGTCCTCTTTAGGTTCTGACCGGCTGCTGTAGGTGGTGTCGTCAAACAGGCTGATCGGTGTGACTTTACCCCCACCCACCAGCCAGGCGGAGGCGATGGGTGTACAGAACTACGCAGCAAATAGTGACACAGAATGAGCTACGATACAGTCCTCTCTGTACGGAGCTAATGCTGACAGGCAAAGACGTCTCACCTGATGTTCCCAGACCAGCTGCTCGTTGGGCTCGGTGCTGAAGGCCATGACCTTCCAATCAGGAACAGACACTTTAATGACGAGGTCCAAATGTTGGTTTTGGTTCTGCTTGTTGTCCATGTACTCCCTCTCCTTTGGTTCGTCGATGATGACTCGCTGGCTTTCCTTCCAGGAGTCATCGTTCGCCAAGTCTCCCTCCAGAAAGTTCATTCCAGACTGTTTCTCAGGGACTAGTTTGAGCTCAAAGCTCCCAACACTGAAGTTCCACCTGAGGTCACAGAAAGAAACAAAAAGGGGCAAAAAGAAAAAGTATGAAAGAGAAGCACCCTTTTATTTTGGATTATGTACTTAAGAACGTTTGGCAACTTCATACTCTTCACAGGATTCCAGAGTGACTGCAGTTCTCAAAGTATTCAGATAGCGTGTTCTTCTTCAGTGTGATATATAACTGCAACTTCTTGAGGAGTTTATCCACTCGCTAACTTTACTGACACGC
The DNA here is from genome assembly GCA_033032245.1 of Poecilia picta. NCBI lineage: Eukaryota > Metazoa > Chordata > Actinopteri > Cyprinodontiformes > Poeciliidae > Poecilia > Poecilia picta. The sequence goes on from CM065374.1 coordinate 23,923,591, forward strand.
AGTACAGCAGGTGGATCCAGTGGCGACCAGGTCAGAACTTACTTCTCCATTCCTGATCGAGGCCTGATGGCTCGTACTGTCTTCTGAGTCCTCTGCAGCAGGAGAACGTCCTCCGTCTCCATCTCTTCGTCCCCCCACCGACTGCAGCCTCCCGCAGAGCAAATGTACCTGATCTGAAGCAAAGACAAAAACCAAAACACAAAACAAAGATGGTTACAGTCAGAAAATGTGACCATGTGGCAAACTTTTAAAGCTGTTACCGTGATAGTATCACCTTGCCACTGTAGGCCCCCAGACCGTAAGTAGTGAGGGACTTGCCCCCGACCAGAACGGTGTCCTCTCCGATGCGGTACGATGACTCGAGCAGCGACTCAACACTGAAAGGCACAGCCTCCATACTCTCTCTGTCCCGGTTCCACTGGAACAAGGCACCGTCAAGCGAAGGTATGACCATCTTATTGCCAAATACCTGTGTGGCCAAAATACAAATGGGATACAGATGAGTCTTTTTATTGTCTTTTACTCGTTTACTGTCAAGCTGATGAAAGAAAAAAATTTGTATCATAAATTGTGATTGTCGGAAGGGGGAAACAAAATGGGCATAAAAATCTTGCCGTGTGAACGAGGCATTAACAACACCTTGATTACATAAAGACAAATTCAACTGTTCAGATACATTCCTGACCTCAAGAACAAATACAGTCATGCTGTTGGAACTGCCACCAGTCTTGTTACACTAATTTTGTTTTAAAAACAAGCCTTAGCAAACTAGAAGTGGTAATGACAAGCTAACAGCAGCTAGATTGGTGGTATATTTATGTAGAAATACAGTGCTATGGTGTAACCATGATAATATTTACTTGTGGTTTTGTACCATGATAACTTGTACCCAGTGGCGCAACTACACATTATTCAGGAGGATGCAAAAAGATAAATTGGCGCCCCGGACGGGGTTTTGGCGCCCCCTCTGGTGCTGCGCCCCTATGCGTTGCATACGCTGCATACCCACTTTTTGTGCCACTCCTTGTACCAACAGATTCTTAATTCTTATCAGGGCTGGACAATATGGCTGAAAAACATATCACAATATCTCAGCTGATATTGATAATAATAATAATAATTATTTTTTAAGCATTTATGAGGCAACCTGAAAGTGCAGCTGCTCTAGTTACTCAACAGGTTGTTGCCAGGTAACCAAAGAATGAGTGAGTTAGTTGATGCCATCCGCTCCTCTCATGGCCAGCTAAGCCATGAGAGGAGCGGATGCCTACATTCCCCAGAGTGCTGTGTGGTTCTGGATCAGACGTCAGTGAAATTATGGAATATTTATTATCTCTTGATACTGACAGTGTCTATTGCAATATATAATGCTATTAATTTATTGTCTATCCCTAGCTCTTAGGTATACGTCAGTGGTATGAATCGTTAGGGATGCAAATATTTTCTTCCAACAGTAATGCATAATCCACTGTAATAATAACTGTACTGTAAAAAAATTGCAAGTTTTTTATATATTTCCACAAACGTAAATTATTAGCTACATTTTAAAATAGCAATTGATATTTTTTTCCATGTTACATTTTCTTCAAATACAAATAAAAAAGAATGTTTATACAACATTCAAAAAGCTGTGATAATGTTACCCTATAAACAGAAAGTAACTTCTTAAATATTTCCACATCATCATCTGCAAACAAACTTAATTGTGTATTAATTTTATCCTTTAACTTTCACAGATTTTGAACATGTATGCTGTGGTGTATTATAATTTTGTACTGAAAAAACTATTCCTTACGTCATCCAGTGAAACGCTGGCCCACTGGGCGGCTGTGTGTGCAGCCGACACACACAGCCGCCCACGCGGCCGTCTCACCGGCCCACACACACTTGGACTCAATCCACAGATCTGGAACCATTACACAACTATGAGATTAGGTAATTAGGTTGGATCTGTACAAAACAGAGCGAGACTCGAGTGTTTGCATGAGGTGTTCATTGTAAGGGAGGAGGAGGGTGGCTGAGGATGACATCATTGAAAAACCCCTGACCCTAATCCTGATTAAAACTCTTCAGATCAGCTCAGACAAAAGGACAGCAACTCAACAATCACTTTCTCTGGAGGACTAGCTTTGTACAGTCTTGAACATTTGGTGCCGTATACGAGTCACACTATTGCTTTTAAGATTGAAAAAGTGTCATTTTTGAACACAGAGTGACGTCATCCTTGCACACACGCTGGGTGGTTTAGGTTAGCAGCCTGAGCCGATTCCCTTTGTGTGTGTATGGCTACCAGGCAGGAAAAAAGGGAAACTCTCAGAGCAGTGGGTGAGTCATGCTGCTCCTGATGCCTTAATCCACCCGTCTGATCTGGCCCGGCGTTCTGACACCCGTTAGCCTGGCCTCAGCCGCGTAATCTCCTGAAGGGAAACGCTCTGCTCAGCGGAGTTCTGCGCTGGCTGTTCGACTGGATCGTCCCGCATATAAAGTCTGGATCAGCAAGTCGCTAAGCCGAGAGAGTCATCTGATGGAATGCATTGGAAGTTAGCTCTTTATGTCTTGCAATGTCCATTTTCAATTAAAAAAGAAAGTATGGAAGTGTTGCTGCATAAAAAATAAAAAAGGAATACTTTAAATGGGTTAAAAAAAGAAATACCATCATATTATATAACAGCCGTCAGCGGCTCTGTCTGTCGTTTCAAGCTAATAAAAAGGAATTCTTTATGGTTAATAATTCATCTGTGATCAGCCACACCACAGTCTGCTTGTCTTCATGTCTGTACACATAATATTTGGGAAGTATTAAGCTTCCTGTCACGTTCTAAAAACGATACTCAGCCGTGCCTACAGCTGAGGTTTTCATTTGAAGAAGAATAAAATATTAAAAACAGATAAAAAGAATAATTTAAAAGATTAAGCCCCCCCTACCCAGACTTCTCAGCATCAGCACTCCCTCCTTCTCCCTGTGGATTTTAATGGTCCTATTAATCTTTAAAGAGCTCTGAATGTGTAGTGTGTGTTATTAATCTGAGATCTGACCCGTGTGTGTGTGTGTGACTGCACCAATCAGAGCTTCACAACGTTCCCAGTCAAACAATGTGCTGGAGCAACTTCTAGACGCACTGACTTACACTGACGAGTTAAGTTTAAAATAGGGGTGGAGATTTATCATATTGTTTATCTTTTATCGTGATAAATGTCTTATAACAATTCTGATGCATTGTTGTCATGATAAATTACGATTAATGATGTTTAAAACTGTCTGTGTAGTTGGGATTGTTAGTTTTGAGAGGATCAATAAATACAAATAAATTTGAAATTATGATTAAATGCAGTTACTGTGTGCAATCTACTGATACAAACAACACTTATTTATGTGAGTGGTGTCCTAAAGAAGCATATTACACATTTTCAAGAGCAGTATTTGTGGTAGTGGGGCTATGAGAAAGTTTTTGCTGATGTTTTATGGTTTTACTTTATACTAAACATTTTGCTATGCTATTATTATGTCAATAATAAATCTGCTTTAGACAGAAAGTGGGAAAATATATGCTAAAAGCTTTGAATTGTACACTAATACTGAATAAGTATGAATAATAATGAAAACTCAATTTAGTCCAGTAACTCAGTTTTCTAAGTAACACTTATGATATAGATCAATTTATGATTCCAAGCCTTCGTTTCCACTTCTTATAATTTTCTGCTCACAGCTTGGTGAAAAACACAAACATTTAAAATTAGAATATTACCTCAGACCAATAAAAGTTATTTATTTATTTTCTGACAAACAAGCCTCGTCAGAATCTAGATTCTAATTTAGGACCGCTTTTCCTCAAGAGAAATCTTGGCGGGCAAAAAAAAAAAAGAGATAAAAATCAGAGCGTGATTTTTATCATGCCAGAAAGTCTGACTGACATTTCTTGCACTGTGAGAAAAAATATTTTATTCGCACAAACAATTTGCTATGGAAGTATTCCTCGAAATGAGATGGATAATTATTTAATGTAACACGTCGTGTAGTTATGTCCCACCCCTGGGGGGGAACATGAGAGTGGGGAGCCATTAGAGAGGGGGTGGGGGGGATGAGGGGGCTAAAGGGGCATAACTACTGTTTGTGTTGCTGCTGACGCTCCAGCGATCCTGTCAAACAGTTTCACCTCAACATGCAGCTCCGACTCTACTTCTGGGACCAAGCGGCCGGTTTTCTAACAAAAACAAATAAATATCAATATTGCTGAGGCAGCAGTTTGCATCTCCCTCACTGAGTTGGGAGAATTATTACTTTTCCCATTAAGAGCAGAGAGCTGGTCAGGCGTTGATCAGTGTGTGGCGATCAATCAGGTTCATTCCGTCTCACTGCATGCCAGCAGATGTACAGAAAGCAAGCGTGTGCTGTCTATTATTTGATGACATCATCTCTGGTAGAAAGGCATTACCTCACCTCCCCTCAACAAAACACACACCGAGTCCGTCCTCTTAGCCCCGCCCATACAGGATGAGTCACTCCCCTCCGAACACATACACGGGCACTTCAACCCCCCCCCCCCCCCCCAACGCCCCGGAGCTTCTCCTTTTTTTGCTCCAGTGATGGCTTGTTTTGTGTTTTTTGGGGGTGTTTTCTGCAGACAATGCGGTTTGTGCTTCTGTTGTCCCACGTTTTACTGCAAGAAATGATGAAAAAAAAAGAAAAGAGAAAAAGAAGAAGTGACACACAATGCGGGACGGAGCAGGCAACTGGCTGCTTCCGCCCCGGCGTGTCGAGGCGAGCCAATAGCGCGGCGGCGGACCCCCCTCCAGCCTCCCATCACTGAGCAGACTGGTGTCTCGGGATCCTGTGAGGACCAATCAAACTGTTGCTAAGCTCCCAGCAGGAAGCAGGTGGAGAGGGAGATGATGGGAGGGAGAGGAAAGAGCCAGAGGCAAAGTTACCTCCACCCCCCCACACACACACATCCCACCACCAACACACACACATTAAAGGGAGCCAAGCACACGGAGCAGACAGGCATCCCAGGTTACAGAGGCCATAGAGGGCAAGACAGGTTTTAAACTTACATAAAGCACAATACACACACACACACACTGAAACACACACACACACACCACACACACACAGCTCGGATCATAACAAGTGACGTCACAACAAGTCAACGGGTTCAGAACTAGAAGGGCATCTCTGTTCAGCCGGCCTGCCAACAGCCAGGGCCGGATTCACAGGGATCTGGGCCCCTGGGCTGGAGCCGGTTTTGGTGCCCAGTTCACTAAGGGAAAATTATCTTATTGATGTAAATGACTACAGTGTATTAATAAGTAATTCTATACATCAGGAGGTAATAACATGGTAATAACATGGTAATAGCATGGTGGCTAACTAATAACTAACCAGCCCATTTAAAAAGAAAAAGAACTATAACTTCTTCCAATGCTTGAATATTGTTTACATTCATAAAATAATAAAAAATATAACAGTGTATCTTTTCAATATGGGTTTTATATAAAGAGCAATGTTAGCAAAACACAAATTCATTTAAAAATAATGGGCATTAAATTTGAAGCCATATTCATACTTTTTTGGGAACCTTTTGAAATTTTAGGGGCGAGTTTTAAACAGAAAGATCAAAGATGTCTCCATCTTTCAGGTCAGATAGGATAAAAGGTGAAAAGTAATAGATATTAGGTCAAACTTAGTTCAGTGACTCATAATCAATACTTTCATTGCAATTTTTCATTGCAATGTTTACATCACAATTAAACATTGTGATGCAAAAAAACAGATGGAAAAATGTAGAAAGAAAGAGAAAGAAAAACTAAAAGTAAAACAGAAACAAAAAAACAAAAATGAAAAAGAGAAACCAAGAAGAAAGAAAGAAAGAAAGAAAGAAAGAAAGACAGAAAGGCAGGAAGAAAAACAGAGAAAAAGAGAAAAGGAAAGAAAATTATAGAAAGCAAAACAGAAACAAAGAGGAAGGAATAAATAAAAACAGAAAAAGGAAGAAATAGAGAACTAGAAATAAAGAAAAATAAAGAATGAAAGAAAGAAGCAAACAAAGAAAAAGTTGAGACAGAAACTGAGGATAGTAGGAAACAACTAAAAAACAAAAAGGTTTTAAGAAAGGAAAAATATAAAAAAGAGAGGAGAAAACTAAGACAATGGGAAAAAAGTGTGAAAAAAAAACAAATATTGTTCTATAATTTGATTTTTTTTTCCTGTACCATATTTTTCCAATCTGGCTTCTCAGTCTAAACATTATCAGAATCAGTCAGACCTTTTGAAAAAAAACCCAAAACAAACAGCAGCAGTTAAACACGGAGAACTTGATCGATAAGCTGGAGCTGGATGGTGCTGCTGCACTAATGAGACCCAAACACTCCCACCCAGCAGCGGCAGGCCGGCGCTCAGACCCGACCCTGGTTAATATTAGAGGCCTTTTCCCCTGGAGCTACAGCGCAGAGACGGAGCGGGTCCACATCAAAGCGTGTCTCTCTGCGTGCAGCCGCGTTGTCTCGCTCCGAGGCGTTCCGCGTGTCAGAGTGGGAGGTTTAAGCTTCTGTACACATGTAGAGGCGAGAGGTTTGCCACGCTCGTACGCGCAAGAACCCGCTGCAGTCAACAAAACAGGCGCATCCTCCGGGCAAATCAGCTGCTCTGCGATTCAAGTGCATGTCTGGGGTTTGTGCAATGAGGTCTACATGATAACAGCAGCTCCCCCCTGGCTGGATGCTCAAAGTGCACCGAGTTCAAATATTGGTCTAAATGTCTACAGACAGCGAGAGGGAAAGAAAGCAGGCAGAATGCTCCTTTAACTCCCACGTAGCATGTATCAGTGTAACAACATACTGCCTCTTTGAGAAAGTTGTTCTTTTACAACTGGATAAGAAGCGCAAAAGATTCTGTATGCACTTTTCAACATTTATCACATTACTTAATCCCTAATCATCAATTTGGATTAAAAATTATTTTATTTGTTTTCTAAATAAAAAATTGAAAGATGTGCTGTCTTTATTAAATAAATGACTTATTTTCTGTCTCTACCGGCTTTGAACATTATTTCCCCCTACATCAATGAAAATATTTCAGCCAATCAGAGCTTGATATATAAACAAAGGTTCTTAATTGAAAGGCCGTCCCCCGCAGCATGATGCTGCCACTTCTTGAACTGTGCAATTAATCAAATTCCTGGTTACATTTTCAATACGCATTGATTTTTTTTTTTACAATGTTACTTCAGCATATTCTGCTTTGCACACATTCCCTTATCTTGTAATTAGGGATGTGCCGATCAGGTTTTTTTCTCCCGATACCGATCACCCCCTTAGGGCCGATTGCCGATTCCGATCCCCGATACCGATCACATAATTACCATTTATTTATTTTTTATCATAAACACTACTGTTACATTATGTAGAAAAAGGAACCATGAATTCACCTTAATTTAGACAAAAACTTGTTTTTAATAACTTTTCCAAGAAGAAAACTAAACAAAACAGGCATTGTGCAAATTGAACTGCTATCAATAACACTATCTTTAACAGACTGAAACATATGAGGCTCTTAAGAGGCTAAATAATGCAAAGGGCCAAAATAAAACCTCTCAACATTGCAGTAAAAAACTTAAAAGGCAAAAACAGGATCCATTGCAATAAACAATCCTGAGTTACTGAATGAAAACTTCCTGTTAGCATAGCGGCTAGCTGGTTACTGCTAGTTCTGATTGGCTGACTGAGCGGAGTAACAGGGAGGAGATCGATTATTTTTTAAAGATTATCTGTCTCATGTTAGGACAGAGAAATTTTAATACTATGTAAAATGTATTTTTTAAGTTAGATGCTGCAGCTTTAAACAAGTTCGGTGAGAGTCGCTACCGGGTGGAGCAGAAGCGGCTCCGTGTCAAATATTACTAGATATTAAATATTACTACCTGTAGCGGAGCAGCGGTTCAACAGCAGAACCAGCGTCTTACATTGCAGCTCCAAAATTTAAATCATTTTACAGGTTATTAGTTTATCTTTCTGACCGTCATGCTAATCCGGTGTTTGTAGTTGTGCTGCTTTACCTGCTGTCTGATCCTCCATGTCTTTTTACTCCACTGAGCCTCGATGTAGCCAAACTCCTTCATTGTTTTTATGTCTATTAGCTTCGTGGTGTTGATGCATTCTGACCTGCTTCTATTTTCCGCCGCAACACGCAAACGTCCTCATTCACTCAGTGTGTTATAGTCACACATGCTTAACATTTGTTGCTGCGTGTTTGCGCAGTGAAGGAAAGACGAGACCAGCTGGACAGACAGGCTGGGAAATGAGATGCAGGTGATCTGTATCGGTAACAGAGCCAATGATCGCCGATCCCGATCATCACCGATTTCACGGAAATCGGCCGATTATGATCGGTGACCGATCGATCGGCACACATCTACTTGTAATGTTTCCAGATTGATGTGGCCTTTCACCTCCCTTAGAGGATGATCCAGTTTTCCAGAACACTGAGTGACATTTTAAAAAAAGAGGAAAAAAGGAAGTAATAATTATTGTAGCATTACTAAGAAAAATGTTGTAAAACTCAAAAGAATGGATCATATTTACTCTTCAGCTGGGGCTGCCCGAATCAATGAAAATAAAATTTCACCCAATTTATTTCAGTGAAAATAAATCACTGAAAGATGGTCTATTATTGTTTATTCAGGTTAAGATATTTAATTATTTTTAAGCTTTTTTGTGTAAAAGTTAAAAATAATTACTTTTTAAATTTCCATACAAAACAAATTTGCTGCTTTAAATTATTGATTTTAATATTGACCCAAAATATTTGCACTGCAAATTTTGTCAAAAATCAAGCCACCCTCATTTTTCCAACTGGACGAAACATTCATAAATCAATTTCAATATGGCTGGGAAAAAAATCACCTAATCATAGTGCCAACATTTTTTAAATGAAAAATGAGTTTTTTCAAAATGGTTCCCATTAAGCAAATTTATCTTGGAAATTCAACTTGGCAAATTATAAGGTCAACAGAAACGCAGCTACTGAACCCTTTGTGATTGATATAAATGATGGGAATCCACACTTGAAGCTGGTTTCTGGTTTCAACGAAGGGCCATCAGGCTGATTGTACCTCAGGTTTGCTGAGGCTGGAGGACACCAGGCACCCTGAGCCCACGTCCAGGTCCCACTGCTTCCTGCCCTGGTTGTGAGGGTCCAGCGCCGAGATCCGCCCGTCCAGGGTGCTGATGATCACGAGTGACCTACGGACACAACACGCAGACGTCAAAATAAAGTTTAGTGAATTCCAAACACATGAGGCGACACCGTTAGAAGCAGATCTGTCCTCTAGGGTTTGCCCCGGTTGGGTTTAACCAATGAATGACGAGGAGCGCTGCAGCAGCGCTGCAGATGTCTCCTTCCCTCTTGAGTCCTGTTTTTGTTTAAAAATCAGAGTGACCTTCATCAGAAGCTCCGACCGCAACACCTGTGCCAAGAACCCCCCCGCTGCGTCAGGTGGTTAGGGTGGCATATTGATGAAAGAGGATTATTAAAACATGACACACAGTCACCTGATGGCAGCCAGGAGAGATCAGGACCACAGATGTGCTCGGAGAATGGAAACATGGCTGATTCTCTCCGTGAGGAGAAGAGCTGAACTTAACAAAGCAAAGTAGAACAATAACATCCTTGTTATTTACTTCTTGATACTGTTTGCATATTGTTTCCTTGCTCTGTAATAAAGTGTTTTACATGGTTTCTTCATGTATTTAGAGTTAGAATTTCTAACTTTTTCAGAACTTTCTCAAACTTCTCATTTCTATTTATCAATTTTTTTCAATGTATAATGTCCAGTGGTCAAGTTTTAAGTATGGAACCTCAGAGTGTAAGAGGGAACAAAAGAGAGCCAAATGGATAGATGGACGGAGGAACAGACATATGAATTGTACCTCTTTGTCGGAGGATGGAAGGATTAAAACGAATTCCATGTTCCCCTCATTCATGAACAAGATCCCAAGATACAAATTAAAATTCAAAAATACTTTATTGATTTATTGATATTTATTGATGCTCAGACCAGCCCTGTTTAGTCCGTTTTAATTGAACTCCAGTTCACTCGACTGGACATTCCGGTTCCCTTTGAGTGAATGTGAATGCACAATTGAACTCTTGTTTGGTCTAAAAACCTTGAAATGAATTCTGGTGCGGTCTGAATACAAATATATTCAAAAGCAGGAAGCGGACTATAGTGCAAACCAAGATACAACCAAAACAAACGTGTAGGTCTAGCGCTATAAGGAGAAGGTCTTTGGTCTACAACTTTAAACCACTAAACTGTGACGCTGCTCTATTTTTGTTTACATTTCATAAAGAAGGAAGTTGCGTTCAGTGTCTTCTTCAGAGGTTTTTGTGTCATTTCCTTCAGGGGTACTTGGTGCAGCGCCACCACAGGTGAGGAGGTGAACAAGTTTTTCAAATAGTTTGGGTCAGGGCAGATGAAAACCAACCGCAGCACCTGAAAATACAGCAAATGTTACAACTCTGGTCTCCAGTGACCCGAGTCTACTAGACTATTACGTGTGAAAACATCCTTAAACTCCACTTGGACCAGTACCTTGTCCCTGACTTGAAGAAGGCATTATTTTACGGCTCAAAAATATGGTCGTGGATTAGAAGGTGATGAGTTTCATCATGGCCGCCTCACACTCGGATAGTATGCGTTAGCTTCGGAGAGGCTAACAACCAGCATGCCTAGACTGGCAGTAACCAGGCACTAAAGAAAAATTTATCAAGAAAAATTGCAGACAAAAATTTGGATCCATTGGAAATTCTGTTCTTTTGACAGAATTTCCTGTAATCCAACGTGATTTCAAGTATTAAAAAAATAACCCAAACCTAAAATTAACATAACCAAAAAAGAAATGATTAAACACGGGAAGTGGTGGTCCAATCACTACAAACAGGATCCAGGTGAGTTACCAGCCATGAGCTGGTGCTGAAACCAAACTGCGTGAAGAATAGAAAGTGAAACCTCAGTGGCGTTAAATATATAACTACAGCCTCCAGAACCTAAAATAATTCTTGTTGTTGGTTGGTTGATGGAGAGCACAAAAGCCCTCCTAACACTCAATGAATTCATTTTTCATTCAGAGGCAGTGCTGGCTGACAGCGAGCAGCCACAACTGAGAATTGGGGGAAATAGGACACAGGGGGTGGAAGTATTTACTTTGCATGATACACAGTCCAGTCACATTAATGTGACCACCACGTACTTTCCACTTCAGAGTTAAATAACCAATCACAGAAGGCAGGTGGCAGCACAGTGCAGTTGAGCGTATATAAAGGGTGTGTGTGGGCTTCGGAAAACATTTCAATCGTTGGCGTAATGCAGAAACGAAGCGATTTATCCGACGTCCAAAAGGGCATGATCATTGGCTTTCGGGCCAAGGGTGGAAGCATTTCCGAAACGGCTGAGTTTGTGAACTGTTCGCGTGCCGCCGTGGTAAAAGTGTACCGTGCATGGCAAAATGGGACTGTCCAAAATCAACGACGTGGCAAATGTGGTGCACCACGGGCCATAGATGACAGAGGCGAACGACGGTTGCGGAGATGCGTTCGGGCAGATAGACGGGCTACCGTTGAGCAACTGACCACTAAAATGAACCAAGGGGCTACCACAAGTGTCTCCCAAACCACTATTCAGCGAACATTGCTGCGTCTGGGCCTCCGAAGCAGACGCCTGGTTCGTGCACCTATGCTGACTGGTGTTCATCGACGACGAAGGCTAGAATTTGCACGCCAGTACAGCAGCTGGACGTCCACTGAGTGGCGACAGGTAGCGTTTTCAGATGAATCGCGTTTTATGCTCCATCGGACAGATGGACGTTGGCGTATAAGGCGTGAAACCTCTGAAAGGAACCACCCTGCAACCATTGCAGGAACGGTCCAAGCTGGAGGCGGGAGCATTATGGTCTGGGGAATGTTTTCCTGGCATTCTCTGGGTTCACTGATTATTGTGGAAGGCACGATGGATCAATACAAGTACGCATCTGTCCTTGCGGACCATGTCCACCCCTACATGCGCATTGTTTTTCCTCAGGATGATGGCATCTTCCAGCAGGACAATGCGAGGTGCCATACAGCTGCCAGTGTACGTGCGTGGTTCGAAGAGCACCAGGATGAGTTTACCGTCCTCCCCTGGCCAGCAAACTCACCTGACTTAAACCCAATCGAGCATCTGTGGGACCATCTCGATCGAGTTGTTCGCGCCATGGATCCTCAACCGCGTAATCTAGCGCAGCTGGCCACGGCAATAGAGTCGGCATGGCTCAACATCCCAGAGAAGACCTTCAGGGACCTAAGTGACTCTCTTCCTGCACGTCTCGTAGCAGTTCGCTCTGCGAAAGGTGGTTATTCTGGCTTTTGACAGATGGTCACATTAATGTGACTGGACTGTGTATATGGGCTGAGAATTTCCAACAGCACGAGATCCCCTCACCCTTGAGGAAAGATTTTAAGAAGTAATGAGGTGATGGATTTTTTCCTTTTTTTCCCCCCTCATCCAATTAATTCCCTGCTCTACCTAATAGTTATACAGATGAAGGCTTTTAGTACCAAGTGCAAATTCTACTAATGGCTTTCATTGCTGTTTATGTGCTCACACAGCAATATCTGCTAACGGCGCTTCCTTTTCTTTTCCCCTCTCGTAGCAGGAAGACTTGGATGAATTGAGACATCCAACCCCACCCCTCACCAAACTGTTGGGGTTTCTGCCGCATTGCTTGTCAGTCATGTCCAGAGTGTTGCCCGTGGCCACTTCCTGCTTATTGATTTTATCTGTTGAAGAAGGGGATGCCGTCGATGGGCTCTTAGCTTTATTTAACCAGGGAGGCCACAGCGAGTGCTGCTGAGGCTTCACCTTCTGTTGAGGTAGCTTACCAATGTTGTGGTCACACCTGTTCCCCTTGGATACTAAGCCTTTAAAGGGAAAGGTTAAGCTTCCATGAGATGAAGTTCTGTGAAGTGTTTACAGTAGATGACACTCTTTGAGTCTTCATTAAGCTTACATCTGGATTAGCTGGTCTTAGATGCTAACACTAGTCCAAAAGGCACCAAGAGCAAAGTAAACTTTTACAATTCCCATCTCAAAAACGTATATGCTCATGAGAACATTATTACATGAACTTGAACACCGTCGATACATTTGCAAACAGGTGTGATTATTTTCACAGAAACCAGTTATTATTTACACAGGAAATTGAGGTTGGAGAAAGTGTGACACTGATAACCTTCCTGAGTGAAACTATGGGGCGGATTTGGGGCCAAAATTTGAACTACTGCACACAGAGTGGTGGCTCCATCCTTTCTGTAGCAAGACTCTGGCCTGTTTAATGACAGGATGGCACTGGCAATGGAGGAGACTACTCACCTGATTTAGCTTCAGAGAGGCTAACGAGTAGCATACCAAGGCTGGTCGTACATTGTCTACTTCCTCTACTCTCCATTAGACCAGATAGGCTGGTGATAGGATTGAAAAAGCTAACAATTAACAAAACAGAGCTGGTCACCCATGGGGAATCTAATTTTTGAGAGTTTGAACCACCAAAAATAAATCCCAGCTGATCGAGAAAAATCGGCCAATTCCAACCTCCAGCAGATAGATTGATGCATCTCTGATTATTACAGTTTAATAAAATTACCTATTCCCTCAGACAAAAGTAATGTGGATTCTAATAGGAACAGACTGCTTTTACTCACACAACAGGCCATTACAGCTCAAGTGGAGCTACAAGTGCATACAGAGATGCAAATTGTATCACTAAACAATAATGGATTATGTGTTTAGTAACGCCTTCTAAAAATGAGATTATCTCTCAGAGTCTGCTGTGAGCATCACTAGCCTCACTGCCAGCACTCAAGTGTAGAGCGCTAAGAAAAACATTGTTTTTCCTCGCAGCCACCAATAAAAACACAGCTCTAAAGTCTGCTCTCGCCCTCTCAATTGGCTGCGATACCCTGCCAAAAATATTAGGCTGATTGGTTGTTGCTAAGCAGTCGGCTCGCTGAGAGGGTGGAAGCTTTCTGCGGCCTTCGCTCGGCCAGCCCCCCCCCCCCCCTCCCGCCCTTCCTGGCAAGTTGCACTATGAATGTTAAAGTGATCTAAAAGTCACTGAGATCACCGAGTTCATCTCCAGAGATAAAAAGATTTCATTCTCAGGGTGCGATCAAAGGCTTTTCTGACCTCTTAGTACGTCAAATAAAGGATGAAGGGGTTGTGTGTGTGCGTGTGTGTGTGCGCTCTAGTATAACTTATGTATCTGCACAGAGAGAAGAAGTGAAGTCAAAATAGTACTAAAAGAAAACAAGGAGCCCCGCTGCATCATTTAGCACTGGAGGCGATTTTATTTACCACATTGGGGCCCCGAGACGCCGCAGCTCTGCTCGGCTCCAAAGGGACAACATGCAGCCTGTGGGGCTGCTGCTGCCGCCCGTGACAGATAGAGACACTGAAGAAGACTGGATGGAAAAGAAAGACTGGGAAAGTGGGAGGCTGCCAACAGACTGAGGGCTGCGCGCGTGCTCGTCTGTAATGCTGTCAAAATGTCATAAATGGTGCAGGGCGCTTCAAAGAAAGAAAGAAAGAAAGAAAGAAAGAAATCACAAAGCGCACGGCGGAGCGGAGAGCCAATTAGCCTCGCTCTCACCAGACTCCGCTCCTCAGAGACGCTCAGCCTCAGTCTGCACACACCGGCAAAACTCGGCGGCTGGTAAACACTCTCTCCATTGACAGAAACGAAGCAGGATGTTTACAGAGCCAGTCTCCAAGGAGCGCGAGCTTCCGATCCGGGCCAATCCCGAAAGCCTGCGCGCTCTTCTCGGCGGCCAATGGAAACACGGTTTTCCCTTCTCGGCTGTCCAATGAACGAGCGCCTCTGCGGCGTGCGAGCCAACAGCAGAGCAGGATTGCCTGTAACCATGCAACGGGAAGCAGCCCGCGCGCGGAGCTGCGGCTCAGCCTAGCATGCAGTCGCGGAGAGGCAGGATGAAAACACGAGCGCGTGGGGAGCACGTGGAGAGGAAGCTGTGGAAGCAGCTCAGAGCTGGCCGCACCCAGCGCCGCCAACATCGCCAGTTGCTGCGGCAAAAAGTGTGCACTTGTCATCAGGGCGAGCCAAAACGGCTTAACGAACGCCATGAGAGCTAAATTGATTTATAAAACTGTAATACTTTGATTAGACATAGGCTAACTAGTGGAAGATTGTTACAGTGAGGTACTGCCGTACCACCCTTTCTTCTCACTACATTACTCTCTGTTGTTCTCAACATAAAATATCCCAAAGCACCCAACTGAGCTGAAGTAGCAGTATTTTTATCCACAAAGCAATGGGAAACTTTGAAAGTATGAAGATGCAACTTTTTTAAAACCTTGGTGCACCTTGTTACCGTTAGGTCACTCATGCTGTAGAAAATTACAGTATAGCCATGTTTAAATTAATGCTTTTTTAACGTGCGATTTGAAGTATCGCACTAAAAAAAGTTGATGGAAATGGCAAAATTAAAAATAATTTCTTCAAATTCACAGAAAAAAGCTTTTACAATCGCTTGAGGTGACTCTTGACTTTTACAAAAAAGACTCAAAATGCTGAGTACTGACAAAGTCAACGGGTCCAGCCACTGAAAAACATCCTAAGCCTAAACCTCCAGGGTTAGGGGGGAGGACTCTCTACATTTTCTGTTAGGTGTGGAACATGCAAGTTTGCAACCTCTACATCTTGTTTATTTATTGCGTAGAGTGAACATCTAAAAACAATTTCCAGGCTATCTAAACAGGCAGGCTATCTGGCAATGGCCGCATAGCTGGCCATTAGCTGGAAACACGCTCAACTCCCATTTTAAATTTAAACGTTCGCTCAAGCTTTGCCTGACAATTAAATGGAAACATAGCTATTGTTAAAAAAGCCAACATTTTTTCCAATTCAATTTGTATGGTTTAAAGACTTATTGATAAGAGGAATAATAGTCCTAATATATAAAAGTAACACAGCTTTGCCCCTCCTACACCTGTTGCTAAAAGAGGAATTCATTCTCCTGTTCCTTACCACAAAAAGTTTGGCTGTTTGGACAGATTTCAGGTCATGGTGGGAAAACTAAAGATTGACACCTATCACTAATTAAAATACCACCAGAATAGAGGTAAACTGCAACTCAATTTAGTGCCGTTTGTTTAAATTAATCTCAGATAACATTAATATTACTGTATTACATTGCAAAAATCAACATGCTGTACATAAACAATAAAAAACAACATTTTCTCTCACAAAAAAAGCAATCATGTCATGATTACTGTCTTTATTTAAAAATCTTGAATGAGTACATGAAATAAATAACTTTCCTCAAGGTTAGCACTTGTCAGTAGTGGGGGAAATGTGGGATTCTCATACCGGTCCATGCAAAGGCAAAACCTCCATTTTACTGCTCCCTAAACCTAAACAAAACGGATCAGTATCTAGTATTCATGGTGTTGACTTGAGCAGTAGAATAACTGACAGCGATCTGCTTAGAAACGTCGACCTTGTATCCATCGGTGGCAGTGCAGCAGAGAGCAAAGGGTGTGGTTTGAAGAAAAAGTTGCTGCACTTCTAGCCTGAAAAAAAAATCTCTCTTCCTACACACACACACACCACACCACACACACACACACACACACAACACACACACACACACACAACATGTGAAAGTGTTGCCATCACTCTCTCTCCTCCTGTCGCACGTGGTAAAATCCAAACTCTGTGGCGCCACGCTCCCGCCTGCTGATTGGCCACGGGTTCGCTCCGAGCCGTGGATATGACTGGTTGTTGCTAAGCAGTGATGAGACGGTGAGAGTGAAAACAAGACAGCGTGGTCCTACTAACCCTCAGCCCACTGTGTTTTTAAACGCTCCCTTCTCTCTCTCCTTTCTCTCACACCTTTCTGCCTCTGCCCCACCCATACTGCAGTGCTGCGAGAGACAGGTCCTGCCGACGTACCAAAATAACCACTGACCTAATAAATTCCCTTCCATCTGATAATCGTGTTTAAAACCGGCAAGATGAGAAAGTGCTAACCAACTCGAGAGACGTCCTTAAATGCTTGATAAAGGGGAAAATAAATGAATATTCTGTTCTTATTGCCACACAAAATCTGCATGAATAAACCAACAAACCCTAACCGTGAAGAACCCAGTTCAGATGACTCTATCAAGTCTTGATAGGTAGATCAATCATCCACAGTGTGACCTGTTATTTTAGGGACAGTGTCTATTAATAAACCACACAATATCTCCCCCAGCTTCGGAAAGCAGAGCACCGTAAAGTTTAAAAATAGAACGTCTTCACTCCATCTTTTACCTTATTGTAACCAGACCCATGTGGCCAACTCGAATTCTGAGCACTGACCCAATCTTTCCCTTCCAATTGGCTAACAAGTTGCCCGGCTTGGCTGATTGGCTGTTGCTAAGCAGTGAGGGCTGTTGGAAGCCGGCTCCTGGGCAAGGCGGCCCAGAAGAGCTGTTGCAGCTACAGAGCCCTGGGGGTGTGTGTGTGTGTGTGTGTGTGGAGATGAATGTGTGAGAGAGGGGGGGGTTGAAAGGTTGGCGGTGGGGGTAGTTGGTTCACACACAGCGACCGTCCTCTCTAGTCTCACCTGGAAAAGCTCCCTGAGGCGCGCCGTCGCCCCAGCGGAGGGCCCCGAGAGCCGGAGGCGCCCGAGAGCCGGAGGGCCCCAGGAGCTGGAGCATCAAAGCTGGGAAGAACCGTCGCATGTAGACACGAAAACGGGTTCAAAACACGCATGCGAACACGCAGACAGCTGAAACGGGGAGCTTCTGGAGCGCGAGGTTCCGACGCAAAGACGGTGGAGGAAAGGTGGGGTGACAGCTGACAAGGCGACACAAGAGCGCCGCGCGTCACCGTCTCAAAGCCGGATCAAAGCAGACATCTAGAATATTTATAGATTACAGGTACAGTGATGGATGGTGGAGGGGATGAAAAAGACAACAACTGCATATATCAAACTTTGAGAAAAAGATGTTGACACCTGGATGTGAGAAAGTGTTTGAAGTGATTGTGTTTGGAATAAGGCAAATTCATCTGGGTGGTTTAAGTTGTGATTCTGTCAGCAAACATGAAACCATAGTGGATGAAGAGGTACGGCATGCTTAAGCAAATTCAACAGTGGAACTGAATTATGATTTAATAAGAGATGTAACAGGATTGGGTCTGTTTGGATTGGAAAGGCGGTGGCTGAAGGTGAAGTACTGAAAGGAACGGTGGGAGAAAGCAGGCTGACCTCATTCATACTGAGGAGAAATCCTACAACAGCTTAGCTTCCTCTGCTTCAAGTTACTTTTATTGTTTTTACAGTTTTGTCCGAGTCTCCTTAAGTTTGGAGCAACAAAGCTGTCAGAAAACAACTTCCTTTAAAAGTGAAGTTATTTTCAGATTCTCATCACAAAAACAACAAAAAACTCTTTAAAAAGACAAAGTAGTTATATGGGGGGAAAATGTTTTTTTTTTGGTTGCTGGTTGTTGAGTTAACTCCTGCCATGACTCTCTGGGGTCCTCTGTAGCAGAATGTGAAAAAAATATATATGTGCAGATCAGTATTTACCTTGCAAAGGGAGCTGAGATCAAATCCATATGACTGGGCATTTTGAGAGCCTGCATTCATAAAATCTCCCAGCAGAAGAACCAGATCCAGCAGGCGGCCGGTACGCGCTGCTTCACGTACTGTTAAGACAAGTTGCTTTCAAAACTTTGCTCACCTAATGAGGCAATGCCATTCGAATAGCAACAACAGCCTGAATCTCTCATCATGTCGAGACATTGCAATACAATGAATCTTATCCTGACAAAACAAGTGGGATCACTCTCCATATCCACAAAAACAATCCTGAAATCCTGTTTTCTTCACATACTGAACCCGTTGCAACAAAATTCGTTTAAATCTAATTCTGATTTGTGAGAAAGCAGATATACTGTATTAACATCGCAAAAACAGCTTTGACATTTTTTCCTTTTTTGTCTTGATATTAAATGAGAGCCCCGTTCAGATCATAGTTCTGCAGTGAACTGATGTTTTTACATCATTTAAGACGATCCATGGACATTAGTAGCCCGGTGCTTTCAGAGCACGAAGTTGAGATTGTGGAACCAAAGGGGCGTGGCATTCAACTCACAGCTCTCACGTGAGCAATGTAAAAGGCTACGTTTACACAACAGGTAAATGTGACCCATGTCCGACGTTTTCACAGTCCCAACTGACTAAACTGTCAGCTCCAGATGTTAAATAATTTCAAAATGTATCCATAGACGGCGTCGTCCATTATTACGTCCGTAAACGGCAAGCTGCTATCTGACATCTACGTTCTTCTTCTGCGTACGTGGGTCACCATTGGGGCTGTGGATTGTTCACACAGATGTCTGATTGTGGTGGCATTTAATTAGTATGAACGACCACATGAAAAAAAATTTATTTCAGCAAAAAATAAATAAATTTACAAAAAACAAATTGGAATAAAGACCTGCTGTATGGATGTAGCCTAAGTTATGTTGTACGATCTTCATTCAGTTCATTCAAAGATTGAAATACAAGCAAAGCTGCTGTGCACCATCCTCAACATGCTGCCTGCATCAGACTCTGCTGAGCAACACATTTGTCAGATCAAATGGACTCTGGAAGGTCATGTGGAACTTCTGTCTGCACTGTACACTCCTGCTGCTTCTGCAGCTGTCTTCACGTTCCACCCAGTATCACCCTTTACATGTCTGGAGCTTTTATTTATTTATTTTTTTAGTGGAGCGTGAGGTAAAAGGAACATGTGTAGATCAGGCAGCAAAACGATGGTCTGAAATGGAGTTAGTGAAATTTTAATCCCAACAAAAACTCAATGAAGATAACACACTGAAACTTGTGAAGATAACACACTTTGTTGAAAGTTTGGATAGAGAATCAATCGCCACTACAATGACCTTTACATATAATAATAAACATTTCCACATATCATCTCCGATATCCACCGGACTCTCAGTTGCGTGACATGTCAGCTGTTTGGGATTCCCCTCTGTTCTCACTGTGCTTTCTGATTGGCTACCTGCCACATTTAACAGGTTGTATTCTTGTTCCCAGTCAAGGAAAACCCCATAGGCGGCAGAGATATCTGAGGCTTATATGTGTATGTTTACTGGTTTAAAAAAAAAAACTTTGGGGTTGTGGCTTATAGTCCAGTGTGGCTCATAGTTTGGAAAATACAGACTATAATCCTTCCTGGATTTTTTCTGTGAAGACCCAGATAATGTTATTTAATTGTGCTTTCTGGAAAACAATATATTTTTACCTGCAATCGTCACACTTTTTTTGTTACAAACTGACTCCGGCCCCCCACCAGAGAAGGAAAAGGTTATGTGGCCCTCACAGGAAAAAGTTTGGGGACCCCTGACTTAAAATCTTGCTGTCCATCACATGAAATAGTAAAACTTAGCATGATAATAAACAAGTGGAAAATTGCATAATTTCGATATAATGAGGCTGAAAAAAAAAGCTCAATCTTCTGTTGTGATAATGTGATGAAAACGTTAAAAATATTAATAAAAAGGTTAATACATAGAAATAAGTTTGAGGTATTCTTTTTACAAGATATCCAGTAAACAAATTTATGGCAACAGGATGAGATTAAAACCATTCTTTCTGACCTAAGGGGACAGTAAAACTTATGATAAAAATCAAATTTATGATCTCAATTATCATGCTCAGGTAAGGTAACAAGTTCTTTACAGTTTTAAAAGCTTTTAATTCTTAGATAACAATTTTAATGAACCGCAAAAACTATTCTGAAAAATGACACAAACTCACAATCATTTTTTGAACTAAGAAATCAAAATAGTTTGAAAATTATGAGACGCCTGAAATTTTAATTCTTATTTGTGTAACAAAATTTATGTCCAACATCCCTTAGAAAATTAATGTATAACCACAGCAGTTTTTTTTTTTTAACTCAACTCAAAGTTGTAATTTGCCTCCAAACAAGACGAGCTTCCAAAAACCAACAATCTAATTCTGGTGCCAAGAAGAAAAGCCAGCGGAGAGCGAGCGCTGCCGTTCCCAGACAGGTGGAAAGACTGCATGTTGTATGCAGCAGACTATATACCCGAGGGTGACATTAAAAAGCAATGTGTATGTATGAGAGCGTCGGGTGAAGAAGCAAAGGGTAAGATGTGAGCGAGACTAAACTCAAAAGAAGGAGAGACAAAGAGAATCATTTCAAGGGGAGACACAATCCAACAGAGACATGCAGAGGGATGAGTGCAGACGCTCTCTCCATGTTTTTTTTTCTTTTCTAAGTTTTTAACAAAAACATCATACATTCTACTGGTTTGTGTTCTGGTAAGAAAACTCTGTTCCTAAACTTGTGGAGAAATTTATCGAAGCATTTAAGGTAAAGTGGAAATTGAAGTCATTTCTAAACGCTAACAGCTAATATTTGGAAAAAATATGTTAAGAATGTGATGCGGAAAGTGACATGGTGAGAGGGGGAAGAAAGGGAGGAGGAGGTACACAGGAGGAGATGAAGGTGCAGGGAGGGAGCAGGGTGTGACCACCACCAGGATGAACGTTCAGGAGTTTTTCCTGCGGCTGGTGAGGTGACAGACGGGAATATTCTGCTTCTTTCCAAGCAAACTGCAGCCTTTATCTCCAGCTACAGCAGAGTGCTGCAACTCTTCAGTTTATAGCTTCATATAACAAGACATGGGCTTTAGTAGAAAATGACTTGTCCTGTAGGAAAACATGGAGTAAAAAGGAGGAAAAAAAGATCTTTGCTTACTTGTCTTTTCCAAGGTTAAATACGTATTAAAATTGAAATCCTCCATTCTGTCAGACAGGAGCTTCCATTGACTAACAGTGTAGCATCTCAGTGGCTCCTAGCTGGGAGAAAGAAGGACTCAGATGGTTTTACAAGAGTACGCATGTAATACCAGGTTTGTTGTTTTAAATCAGGGTTTATCAGGTTTTTAAAAGTTTTAAAACATTATCTTTTACCAGTATTTTTAAGATCAATTCAATGAAATATCATAGAAATGGCTGAAGTGTCCAGACTGTTTGTGTTTTTTTTTTTTAGATTTAGGTTTTACTTGAGTCCATCTGTGAGGATGTCACTGCATTCAAAATTGTCTGAAAAATAATTCAATAAAACCAAATAGCTTTTTAAAGCCAGCTTGTATTAGCATGTTACATTTATGTTAGGTTGTATTAGCATGTCATACATATTTTAACTTCTACCTGCATGTTTTATGTTCGCAAGCTAGATATAGCATGTCATACCTATGTGAGCCTGCATTAGTTTGTTACACTTATGTTAGCTTAGATTAGCCTGTTAAATTAGTTTATTTTATTTATGTTTGTTTGTATACTTATACAAACTTGTTATGTTATCTTAACATAAGCTTGTTGTGCTTATGTTAGCTTGATTTAGCTTGTCATGTTAGCTTATATTAGTTTGCTACACTTATGTTATCTTGCATTAGCTTGTTATACTTAGAGTAATATACTTAGTAGTTTGTATTAGCTTGGGAAGCTGACATACCTTTGTGTAATGCTACTTGACATGCTATTTATTGGCTGGTGTTTGCAAAGCACCCAATCCAGAAGCTCTATTTATTTTCCTTAAAGCTGATTGACTATACCCCCAAGAGTGAATATAAGTAAGTGTTAGCTTCTGCAGTAGTGCCAAGATGGTTTCCACTCTGAGTATTAATGCATATTAATGTGTATTTGAACTGTTAAGTGTCTTAGAGGTGGCCTCAAATATTCACAGATTTTAGCTAATCACTAACCCCCATAGATACCAGGACAGCACTATATATTATTTTACAGACAGAAGATGCAAGTGTTCACCTTTATTTTTAAAAACAAAAGCAATTAGCTGTGTAATCATGTTATGCACTCACTTAAACTTTTTCTGCTACCGTAACACTATGTTAATCTTACTTGAGGTTATCACATAATTGGAATTTCCTATCAGGCCGAGTCTAGTCGGGTGTCATCATGGAGCTTTAATATGAGGGAAAGGTTAAATGGACGGACTTTGATAAAAGCACTGGAGTTTATAAGCGCTTTTCTAGACATACTGACCACTCAAATCATTTTACACTAGAGCCACATTCACCCGATCACACACCCATACACTCATACACCCAGGACTGCGTTTTGAACCGCCAAAGTGAATCCAGTCGCAATAAATTTGAACATAAAGTTCAGAAAGGGTGCTGGAAATCTTCAAAAGGTTCAACCAACTCTCCAACAAGGTCTCCACTTTGATAACTTCAGTCAAGCTCCCGAATAAAAGATTAACAGAATGTTTGGAATATCACACAGAGAATAATTTAGTATAGGACATTTTACACTTCCAGCACCAAAGAAAAAAAAAAAGACCACTGGAATAATCAGGGTCCACTAGGCTGTGTCTCAGCCTAACCCAACATAGCTGCAATGGTCTGTGGAAAATACATAAATACCATAATAGGAACACACTGCAGCAAACACCTACAGTGGGCGTTGAACCTCCTGTTTACCAAGGAAGACAGTGTGCCCAGCGCTGCAGCTCACGTCAGGCAGCAGCTGCTGTGTGGTTGAGGTGAGACAATCAACTCTTGACTAGCAGCTTTATGGTGGATTTTCACAGATGATATAGTAAGAACAGCGCAAGTACAACTATCCTGATAGATTAAAGTCACACTGAAAACAGCTTTTATGTTGTTCTTCTATATCCTTCAATCCACAGTCATTATCTTCTCTGAAACTCCACGTGAACTGATTGTTAATACCGTAAACAGACCGATTTACCTAAGCAGCTGACAGGAGGCTACACACAGCTCAGCATGAGATGTTTCCTCTGTTGTCAAGTGAGGAGGAAGGCTTCCACTGAATTGGAAATGTAACGAGGTCTTTATAGACCAACGGGACCAGAGGAATAACAGTGATAGTTGAAGCAAAATAAGGCAATGAGAGAGATGATAACAAAAGGTTTGCAGGCATTAGACTATTAATGTAAACCTGAGAAACTATTTAATCTGTTTTTGAGACATCAAAACGGTTAAAGTTCTTTTTATTGCAAAAGGACAGCAATAAAAAGAAATCAAAACAGCCTTAAAACACTGTAATTACAAGTCAGTTCAGGACCCTGGTCCAAAAGCAACAACATTTGCTAAATAATTAAACCATTACCTAGTGAAATCATGAATAAAATAGTAAACAAGGACCTAACATAAGTAGTGATGATCTGGTCAGGATTTAAATTAGATGATACTGGTTAACTAGGCTGAAAATGATTGAAATATATTCAACAAAAGAAAATATACTATATTCACAAAAAGCAAAATTATGTCACTATTTATTTCTATAAATAATCTATGAATCTGTGAACAATATCGAACAATATCTGGTAATCTCTGTGAGCACAGCTAACATTACACTTGTCAAAGTATTTGGTCTGAATTTTACTTGTTTTGCATGTTAACTGGTCAGATCTGACTGGCCATTTAACTTTTTTCTTGGAATAATTACGCACAGACATCACATGTTAGATATCTTGCATATCTAACATATGCATTTATTTCAGGTTTAATTTTTGTTCGTGGAAATAAAATTATTTACATGCAACATTGCGGCACCATTGGCGCTCTATACACACTTTCCAGTTCACTGTTGCAAACACGCCTTCGGCAGATGCAGAAGAACTTTCCGTTTCATGTTTCTGATCGAAAGGATGAAGCGTGTTCTGTCCTGACACGCCAAACTTAAAATCAAAACTTATATTATTTGTGAATATATATATAAAGAATAACGACAAGCTAACCCCAAACGAATGGCAACCCAAACCGTGCAGTTATATTTACGCAATTTTATCCAAAGTCTCCCCAAACCCATTTTCGGACACACTTGTCAACATCGCGATATCTCAGTTTTCATCTCTGACAGTCTGCTGGCATATTTCATCAGTCTTTAGTCGTTTGGTTCCCAACACATTTTCAAAATGACTGATAAATTATACAGTAAAACCTGAAATTAAAAATCAATGAAGCATTACCAGATAAATAAACAGTAACTTTTGTGCAGCACTATGGCGGAAGGATACTCCAAAAGTGTGTCAAACACAATAAATGGTTCTTTTAGCTTTTTTATTTCAACACTTTATCTTTGTTTAGCTTTAAATATGAACAGGCTTTATGTGTCACACTGGAAACAGTTTGTTACCAAGTCTTAAACGACAGTGTCCGATAATGGGTTTCACGCCACTAGCTGTGTCGCTCTCTATGCTGTCGTACTGTAATTACCTCGTAGGTCGAACATTTCCGTCTCTTTCTCCCGGGATTCTTCGGCCTCCCCTCCAGACCAGTTCTCGTCGTCCTCCACCGTAACGTCAGCTCCGGTGACGGCGCTGCCCGTGTTCTCCATGCAGAGCTCCTCCACGGCCGCGGTGGCACCATGTTCTCCCGAGGTCGCCGCCGAGCCCCGGCTGTCGGACCCCGGCTCCAGTCCGGTGGCGGAGCCCTGAGCTTCCGAAGTCCCGAAACCCGAAACCTTGAGCAGCAGCAGCAGCAGCAGGAGCACCAGGGTTATGCTCGCGCTTCCAAAGTGAAGCCCCCTTTCCATTTGTAAGACTGGCACATTAGTAAAGTAGCTGGTTTACATGCCACGAAGCAAGTAAACCTGAACATGAAAATAAAGAAGGTGTAAACAACTGAAACGATATAAAAAATATTCGCTGTGACTGGAAATACGCCCCAGTTGAACGTGTTCTTTAAGTAAACATAAACAGCCTCTGGGACTCCATGTTATTCCCTTTATACTAGACAGAGTCTTGCCTTGGTTACCCTAAATCCCGCCTTGTTTCTACACTAGGATTGGACACTAAAAATCATTCTTGCCTTCACATTTAAAGTACTATTCTCTCATTGCGCAATTTACTGACAATCACTCGTCCTCGCACACTAAGCAGAATCTGATTGGATTAGGTATTGGTCAGTCAAAGGGGCGGGCTCACAGCGTACCAGCCCCCCCAAACAGTGACCGACATTGGCTGATTCGTGTCTGTTACGTAGATACAGGCGTCCTGTCAGAGCTGACGCAAAAATGTCCCTGATGGCAGTTCCTGATGAGGGTCGCCGGTTGGTCGGATGTGTGGCTTTCCGTCCAATAGAGAGGTCGTTTCGAGAAGCAACGACACCATTGGTTGATTCGGACGTCTTGGATGAGCTGGATTGGTTCATTAGGACATCACTCAGCGTGGTTGTCAGGACCAGTCAACATGAAATCTTCAACGTGGCTTAAGGTTAAAGCGGTACAGTTCCTGTTCCTGGTCACGAGTTGTTTCTCTAAACAAATGTAGTGACATAATACCTGCATTACTTAATGTCTCTGCCGCCACTTTACACTAATTTAATCAGAAAAGCTTTTTTTGTTTTTTGAGTGACTGCAGCGAGTCGCTGTTTAAAAATGTGAGCTGTTCGCTGCCAACTGTGAAGTTTGTTTCTAGCACCACCTCCTGGCCACAGAGCGATATTCAATCTAAACTCTGCCAGCCAGACTTAAGTAGATCTACGGAGCCGGAGCAGTAAGTTGTTCTGTTTTGCTATGAATCATAATTTAATCAAGGTCAAATCTACACTTATTGCACTTTTTAAATACATTTTAATCTGCAACTCCGTTATTTTTGGTTAAAAGACAAGTAGTGAACTTTACAATACGCTGTAAATGCCTGTCTGACGTAACATTTTATTCATCTCAATCAGCTCATTTTCACAATAAACTTCAACAAACATGAATAACCCTAATAATTATTTGGATCATGAAACATTTTTTCACACTCAACTTTTATTGGAGCAAGTTGTGTTCAAACAGTTTGGACATAAAACAAAGCAAGAGTTATAATTTGGTCCTATATGGGTTACAAGGAATAGGAAAAAAAAATCACAGTCAACTGGTTAAAAAAAAAGTTGCTGGTGCAAAAGTATTCATGCACAGTGTAGGTTTTGTTCATTATGTTTTTAGAACATAGCTTTTGACTTTAGAAACTTTATTGATGCACTGCAGAGTCACAGAGACAACTTTCACGGTTTCAATTCAACAGTGGCTTTTAGGAAACTGAAAAACGTCTTATTGGCATCACATTAGCCAGGATGTGACGTTTTCAGTCTCCCACAGTTAGAAAGACACATATTCAAGCATCAAATTACAGTAACAGGCACTGTATCACCAGTTTACAACAGATGCAACCTGACAGCAATCTAGTATGTAGAAAATTCTACTGTACCATTTATTTCTTTTTTAAAAAGCCTATAAAGGAGAAAAAAAAACAGAACTTTTAAGAGGCAACCTGATTTATTTGAAAGATCAAAGCAGCAACACAAATCTCAGTTTTTGAGATTTGCCCACTATATTTGTGTTGGAAGGTTGTTGTTGTTTTTCATTAATCACCATCATCACTGGGTTTGGTTTTAAAATGAGCTTATGGCGCAAGACTTCCTGCTTCCAGACGCCTGGTGTGAGGAGAAACAGGAACGCATGTTTGTCACAGGCACAAAAGAAAGAAACAGAGTTTATGTGCAAACTTGTCTTCTGACTCGTCTAACCAGCTGCAAGAGGAGCTGATGCAACCCAGGAGGAAACCACCAGCATTTTCTAAACCTTTGCAACTTCCACTACCAGCTCTCTCTCTTTTCCTTTTGACAAGGAAACGGAAAATGAGCCACAAAACGATGAATGCCACAAAGTGTTCCTGCTGAGCGTTGAGCTTCTCAGAAGGACGTTTTACGGCTCACCTTTGCTCTTTACGGTACGTCAGCTTGTTTTGACAGATTCAACACAGCTGAATCTAAAAGTTCAAACCTGACTGCTTTAATCCTTGAACTCTGATCTGTGTTATATGTGTATTTTTTATAATCACACTAACGCGACACATGCAGTTGAGCTTTTTAAATGTCATTTTAAAATCAAAAGGCACAGCTCTGCTTTATTCAGCTTTAAAGCCCAGGTCTGCAGCCATTCAGTCAAACTCCTAACAGTAAAATCTGCCAGCTGGCTTTTCATCATCAGGCACTTAAAAAAAAAACAACAAAATCAGAAGCAGCACATCCTGAATGTGAAAGTAACTTATCCCGTGAGGTAAGTGAGCTTCCCTGTAGCTGGGTCGGGTTGTGAGCGTGGCACTTTGTGGGCGGAGCCAGCCATTCAGTTGACGGGAGCCTTCCGGACCTTCACGCTTCCGTCCTCCATCCCAAAGTACGCCCGGTCGGCCATGCCGACGAAGAGCCCCGTCTCCACCACACCTACCACACCAAAACCTTTTCAGTGCCATCAGAGATCGAAGTGGTTTCAACGCTCGCTCTGTGCACAAAGCTACTTTTCTCACCGGGAATCATCTTGATGGCAGTGTTGACCTCCCTCCAGTTCTGGACGTGCTCAAACTTCCAGTCCAGGATGAAGTTGCTGTTGTCGGTGACGACGGGACCCTGCAAGTCAGAAAGCACAGGGCCTGGTTCTGTTCAGAGCGAAAGGAGCTGCGAAAGCCTGACTGGTCTCTGGGCGGGTCTGACCTCGACCGCATGAATGTTATGATGTAAACAAAGCAGCTGGAAACCCTCTGAAATGTTACGGTCATCACTGAGGACAGTGACATCCGTTTACCACCGCTTCTCATTTTTAGAGTTTAAGTAAAAAAATAAAGAAAGAAAACCGCAATTGCTTTTGTTCCCCCCTTTTCTTCCTCAAAACAAAATGCAAGTGACAAAAAAACATTTTCTAAATTTGCTTTCATTTCAACCATTCCTTCTGGAAGTTGATCTGAAGTCCACATAAATACACACTGTGAAACAAGATGGTGGACATCACTCCAAACTACACAAACCCAAGGAGTGAAAAAAAAAAAAGATTTTCCAGAAGTTAAATCTTTCTAAGCAGAAAATTTGATTAATGGATAAAAGCCATTAATAGCCCAGCTTTAGATACTTTACATTTTATTGTCCCAATGAATGTTTCCACTTTAAGATAAACAAGTTTTGTTTTTATATCAAGACATCTGAATATAAACACTGTTCACTGTTTTATTCACCATAGAGTTTCCCCACTTTTTCTAAGACTATTATTCCCATTTGCTAAAAGTAAACCTGTCACCTAAAATGGACTCAGTTGTTCATGTGTCCAGGTTCAGGATCAGGCCGTTTTGTGCTACGGTTCATAAAACCATAAATCACATCATCTGAATATTTGGATGTGTAGAATCCTTAATGATTCCACATCAGATAAACTAAGACAGACCAGCTTCCAGAGGAATTTATCATGTTTAATAATATAAAAAGAAAATGCTAGTGATGCTCAGATTAGCATAAGTTTTAGCTCATATCCTGCAGAAATGTCAGAAGCTCATTAAAAATCTGCCGTCCATTTCTTTAAATGTAAAATTAGACAGTAAGCTGTCTATGCCAATACAAATATTCTAGATTTAAATTAGAGTAATTCTGAATTTCCTGTCAGCTTCCTGTTCTGAAACCTGCCTGGTCATAATCTGTCCTTACCTCAGAAGACTCTCCATCATCATCATCGTTCCTGCTGCTGGCCTCTGATCTAATGTCTCCTCCCTGACTTTGCTCTTTCTATTGTGACAAAGATTTCTTTTAAATAATGTTAAAAACAATAGTGAACACAGAAATGAAAGAGGCTCAGGTTTAAGGAGGAAGTTAAACATCCAGCCAGGGATGGAGCAGGAAACATAAGACAATAATACATAAAAAGACATATTCCAATCAACCATTTGTGTTCTACCTACGACGAAACCTAACTAAATACTGAATCAGATTCGAATCAAATTGTGACTCCAAACTGAACTGAGGTTTTAACAGAACCTCGTCCTAATCTCCAGATCTGACCTGAAACTGGAAAGAGATAACAGAACTGAAAGAAGTCATGTGAAGACAAGAAAAGTGAGAGAAACAGATTGATTCTACTTACTGCTTTACTGACCGCCATCCTTAAATTGACCTCCCCTCCGAAGCGCTTAGCTATCACCCTGGAGACGGGAACGTACGCCATGGGGATGACCTCGATGGGAACGCCCTTCTTCCACTGCTCCCCCAGAACTCTGGAATCCTTTCTGGGACGCAACATTTTTTTTTCCATGAGCAATGCTTTCAAAAACTGCTTTTTCAAAAACTTTTCAAAAACTGGGGAAAAAAAAAAACAAAACAAAAAAAAAAACATTCCCACCCCTCTCACTAGCCGATGCTGACCTGTAGTCGGCAATGACGACGAAGCATTTCGAGTTGCCGGCGACGATCTTCTCCTGCGTGAGACAGCCGCTGCGAAACGGAGAGAGGACGGGTCAGAAAGGTCGGCGGGGCGCCGAGCCGAGCCGTCCGCGGCAGAACACGCTCACCCGCCGCCTTTAATCAGCGTGAGCTCGGCGTCCACTTCGTCTGCGCCGTCGATCGCCACGTCCAGCTGAGCGCAGGAAAACACACCGTTACTGCCACGTCTGGCTTCCACAGGCATAATGCCAACACTCACCGCACCTCTGGGTGTCTTTCCAGGTCCGACAGCGCCAGGCCGTGCTGCAGGATCAGCTGTCGAGCCTGAGGGAGGAGAGAGTTCACTGAGCTGCTGAACTCGCACACAATGGGTAGAGATGAACACACAGCGGCTGTTTCATCAACGATGGAGAAGAAAGTAATGTCCTCATGGGTTTTTCATCCTGCTTTAATTAAAGATGGGATTTTTTTTGTCCACACATATTTGACTGAAGATAAAATTGGTCCAGTGCCGATGAGGATGGGCTGGCCAGCTTTTTTAAATATCAGTGATCGGCCAGAAAGTTGCAATCGGTGCAGCTTTACTATAAACAATTTAAAAAATGATTAGATTACACCATGTCACCCACTGTGGAAGATTAATACCAGGAAATAATGACAGTCTAAACCTGGCACAGTGGGGAGTTAATCACATGATGAATTCAAATGAGCTCAATCATTTTCATTGTGATGATTCATATTTTTTGAAGGACAATTTTGTTTTCAGAGAGGTCATAATCGATTTTATTTACAGGTTCTGTTGTGTGTGGGCTTCATGTCTTTTTCATTTATTGTTTCTGGTTGCTGTGTTTTATTCTGGATATTTAAAACGTCTTGCGGTTACAGCGTGGAGTGTTTTCTACAAAATTAAAGTTTATCTAGAACAGTTTTTGAGAGGGACAACTTGCATTATTATGCCATGATCAATATATTACTTAAAATTGGTCTCAAAACAACAACATTTTAATCATTTCTGGGATCATTTATCACCCTGCAACATCTGTTATTGTAGCAGGTTTAACTCTAAACCTCACTGCTCTGTGGAAACGTTTGAGCAACACATGGTTATCGTGTGGCAACTTCTTCAGAACATTTGTGAACACATGAGCGTTCACTCTGTCGAGTGTTTTGGGTGCCTTGACTGACCTGGAAGGAGGTGGGCACACACACGATGTTGAGCTTCTCCTGCCGAACTCTCTCGGCTGTGTCGGACGACGCAGACGGAGAGGGAGAGACAATTCAAGAGGCAAAGTTAAAAACTGAACCGAATCCAGTTCAGACACTCAGTTCTGTTGTGAACAAGGAAGAATATGCAGAAGTAACAGTTTCTTAACTAAAATAAGCATCGTTATCAGCTCCACTCTAATCTATTGCATTCCACTGCATAAATGCATTCACAGTAATCTAATCATCAATCGGATGAAACTTGGACTAGACGGAATTTCAGGGATTGAATTTTCCATGTTAGACATTAAAGCTGGAGGCTTTACTCACCTAACCGGTCCACAGCATACACGATGGTCGACCCACTGCCCACTCCCACCACCTGATTGTTCTGGAAAACAAACGACCCATTCAACCATTTTACACATTTAAAGATCAGCAAAAAATGTACATGCATATAAAATTACCTTTGCATATAGTTTTCACCCCCCTTTATGTGTTCAACACTTTGTAATGTAATCATACTGTGAACCTAATCTAATCTAACTGTACTGTTGTGAACAGAGTGTAGCTCACCAGCTGGGAACAAGTCCGCATAACACTCAGCTAAGTCGCTTTAAAATCCTCCATGTTAGATATCATCAATACAGCAACATGGCATAATGTGCATTTATCTGGGAGTTAGGCTAACTATGCTAACAGGCTGCGCCTAGCGGCTGCACTTCACACACAATTCAGACAAAGATATGAACGTCTGCTTGTTAGCTAATGGCGACACGGAGGTCCGCTGTACCTGGACGTTGTTGTCCACCGCAGAGTACGCGGCTAGTTTCTTGGCCTCCTCTGCCATGTTGGCGGCTGCAGACTGACCGAACCCGAACACGTGTGTGCAGCAGCTCAGGGAGGATGGAAGAGAGAGGCGAGGAGGAGGAGAAGCAGCAGCAGCTGTGAGCCTACAGAGGAACACCCACCTCTGGAGCGTCATGACCCGCCGCCCCACACACGCGCCAGCGCGCGCGGACGGACTCAGGCGGACAGAAGCGAAGAGCCCCCATTGGTTCAGGTGGTCACGAGTCAAATGAGACACTCTGGTCACGTGACGGTTTTCATGTTTGTTTCTTTGGAGCGGTTCGTAGGCGCAAGTTAGGTGAAACAGCGACGCCACGTGGACGGTGCAAGACAAACATGTGTCGCTGTTGCATTTTATTTGATTGTATAGTGAGACACAACACAGGAACACAAGAGAGAACAAAATCACACATTTTAAACAGTGCTAAAGGTTGAATATCAAAAATGGACCCCAAAACGGACGGAAAATATGAATTAGGAGCCTCTTTCCCTGTTAATGACGATGATGCATCGAATTATGATGATGGCATTTGTGAGAGGTGGGCAAGTTTAATTAGCCGAGCTTAAAATGATCAGTGATAATTGGCATTTATTTGCTCAAACACAAAGATTAAAGTCATAGCATCACCTTGTTGCCATGGTAAAACAATAAACCATGATGACTATTCTGTGTGACAGAGTAAACCATTTCTTTCAAACCTAAATCTGATTAAAATAATTTTTTAATATGCTGAAAGTATTTGATAAATGTTAATAGTGTTTTTATTATCAATGTGAATGACCTGGAGTCCTCAATGCGCCTGGCCAGAGGTCGACTTCCTTCCTCGGTTCCTTTGCCGCACGTCTTCCCCCCTTTTCTCTGCTTCCTTCCTCTCGAATTACTGTCAAATAAAACCAGCTATATTCTTTTTTTTTTAATTATTGTTTTTCTTAAAACTTTTTAAAAAGGCAAATTAAACAAATGTAGTCTTAAGACTCACACACTTGACAAAGCATTTTACTACAAAACTAAATGCATCATTTTTAGTGAATTTGCCTAAAATATTTCAAATATTTTATTGATCCTCAGTCGAGGTAAATGAAGAACCAACTGTGGTAACACCCTCCATCATAGTAAGCAAAATCATGCAGGTGAAGATGAAAAATTATATGAGTAACTCTATTCAGCTGAAGTTCACTGGAGAGGCAAATTACATTTCTAAGAAAATATAATTCACTGCATCTTGTCCTTTCAGCACACTTCCAAGGGTAATTGCAGAATTGCGAACAGATACCGCGGTGATAATTACAGACTAGCTTTCTAAAGTCTGTGACAAGAACTTTGTGCAAAAACTATTTTTTAAAAAAAAGTTGCATGAGAAACACCATGGAGGCGGAGCTGCATCCTTATATTTTATGAAAAAGTAGAAGCAGAAACAGAAAAGGTGATGGATCCTGGGTTTGTTTTTGCATCAAAACAAAGATGACAGTTCACTACGATACACACTGAAGGATTATGGTTGCCATTTTGTAAAGCTTCATTATAAAATAGATATTTTATTAATGTGGAGTCTCACAGGATCTGATGTTCAGACCTCAAATTTTAACTTACACAGTGGTGATAAAAAGCATCTTTCCCCCCTATATGAGTGTTTATTACTTTCCATGTTTGTCATAAAATGTTTCAAATCATCAAACTACTTTTAAGTGTTATGAACAGAATTCATAACACTTAAAAGTGTTATGAACAGAAAAAAAATCCAACCCTACAGCCTTGTTTCAAAAAGTGGTTGGGTCAACCTTAGCGACAACTGTAATCAAATGTTTGCGATGATTCTTTGCAAAATTGTTGTAATTCAGCCACACAGCGGAGTTTTTAAGCATGAAACCCCTTTTTGAAAGCCATGCCACAGTATTTCTATTGGATACAGATCAGGACTTTAACTAGGCCACTTGATGTTCTCCTTAACACCTGTTCAGACCTGAACCTGCTGGTGTGTTTTGGATCGTCTTGCTGCAGAACCCAGGTTGGTTTCACCAACAGACGGCCAGATGGACAGGCTCCTTCAGGACGTTTGGGTGGATGGAAGGATTCATGGTTCTTTCTGGTCCTGAAGCAGCAAAAAGGCCCCTGAGCATCACACTGCCACCACCATGTTTTACCATTTGTTTGATGCTTCCTTTTCCTTCAGAAATAGTGGTCTTTTTATGAGAGGGAGGAATGAAGGAAGGACACAGAACAAAAGGATGGAATAAGGAAAGAAGAGAAAAAGATGGGAGAATATAAATAAAAAGGAAGGGAAAAAACATGGAAGGACAGAGAAAACAGAAGGAAGGAAATAAAGAAAGGAGAAAAAGAGTAAGGAAAATGAGTAAAGACAGAAGGAATGAGAGTGAAAAAGGGAAAAAATTAAAAAGAATGAAAGAGAAAAGGAAGTGAAACAGAAGGAGGGAAGGACAGAAAAATCAGGAAAGGAGGAGGAAGGAATGAAGAAAGGAAGGAAAGAAAAAGAGAAAAGGAAGAAACTGCTAATAACTATGTAGCAGTTTTAATGTTACCAAAAGGTTCTGAGAAGAGTGACGACATCCATGGGAATATTAACATCACTACTACTTTTATTTGGCAAACAGCTTGAGTTTCTCTTTTTCGGTATACAGTTTATATATATTTATATATATATACTATAATAAACCAACACATTCTGTTTGATAATCATTTTTTCTCAGTTCTATACATATTACAGCTTACAAATATAGCTGATCTTTTTGACAAAATTACAGATTCTGTTTCCGACACCTAAATTAGTATGCTATTATAAAAAATCACACGTCATACATTCATGATTAGAAAAGGTAGGGCTATATGAAATCAGGAAAAGAATGAACGAAAACGAAAAACAACCACAGGTTACGCCAAATTGTTTCCATCGGGACGACCGGGGCAGTCCAAGGTTTCCCACGAGTAGAATGTCTTTCACTCCGAATTGGACCGGCGAGTCCTCTGAGAGGAGTCTGCTGCTACTCCGAAGAAAATCACCGGCACAGTGAGGATATCGAGGAACCACAACAATACCGCCACGTAGGGAGAAGAATCAGTAAATCTCTGCTCTCCGTCCAAACTTAGAAATTAACTAGGATGAACGTTTGATTAAAAACTAAACTTTGCATCGCAGTGTTCCTTTCCAGCCGGCATCTCCTTTTATTTCTCGCTCTGTCCATCGGCGCAGTCTTAAGGCTTAGTCCGAGACTCTTTCACGCCTCGCAATCTGCAGCGCGAGACGTCTGCTGAAGTTGGACATCTTTCTTACGTTTTGTAGGACAAAGTTGAAGAGAACTGCATGAAGGGAGCTGCCGTTTAAAACCAATAAAACCAGAATAAAACCCAAAACTGTCACCACTGACAGGCAAAAATTTTTTTTTTCTTTTTTGCTCCTCGACGTGTGAAATCACTGGATCAGCTGGGTGGGTCGTACTGAAAAGGTGCTGCTTTTGTTAAAAAATTACAGCTGGCCTGTCATCGCTTCAATCCCAAAATTGTCCCCTCACCCCCAACTTCAATGAACTTCCTGGGTTTTTGTTATACAAAGTATTGCTGAATATCAAGCGTTGCATTTATATTCGTGTGTAGTTACCGTTTGTTCGATTTGCTACTTGTTTTTCTTACGCAGAAAGATTTTTAAAAACCCCAAAATGAGACATGCTTTAAGCAAACCAGTGCTCAGATTTTTTTGTATATATATATTTTTTATCATTTAATAACATATAGCTCTCTGTATTCCTGCATTACTATATGAGAACATTTGCAAGCACTGATCTACAAAAATAAAAACAAAAAAAAAAACAGGAGCAAGTTGTTCCAAATCTCGTATTTGAACACTTGCTAAAAAACAAAAGTAGAATAAAAAGATAGACTAGCTTAATCTGGATCTTTTATAGCCGTTTTGTCACAAACCTTTTAACCATAATCTCCTCCACTAGCTTTGACGCTGATAACATGAAGCTGGACTGGACTTTGATATGTAAACACTGTGGCAGAGCTAAATGTACACTGCAAAAACACTAACGCTGAACTATATCTGGTCTAGTTTCATGAGCCAATATCTCAGTACACTTGAAATAATACAAAATATATAAAGGCTGTTTTACTCAGTAATTCCTCAATATTGATGAAAAATCACTAGTTCCAATTGACAGATTATTCCATTTATCACATAGGGAAAATGTTTTAAGTGAAATAATCTGCCACTTTTCCATCAATATTAAATAATTATTGACTCAAACGTTTCTAGATCTTGCTGAAAAGTTAGTTGTAAGTCAGTTTTGTCTTATTTCAACTGGACTAAGAAATTTGCCCTAGAAAAAATACTTGGTGAGGTTTGGTGTTTTTGCAGTGCAAGACACACAGACAGTGGAATGAAAAGAAGCAAACAGGGTAACACACTACTCTCAGTTCAGGGTAAACACACATCATATTCATTTTTAAAAGATAAACTATCAGTATGATAAATAAATATTCTATTTAAAATTGACCGATAATATTTCAATATATTGCCGTCATATATTCAGATTTTTTTCCCCTTCTCATTAAGATAAAGATATCACTATATGTTTTTGGTTTGTGCTGTCATTCTAAATTATTACAAATAATTATATATACCCGTGGAATTTTATTTTTTTAATTATTATTATTTGTCTAAAGATGGATTCCACCTTTAAAAATAAATTTTCTAAAGCGCTGGCAGACAACTAGATGGAGGACGGAGAGGTACTGTGTGTATGACCCAAATGCGCACACCACACACACACACACACACACACACACACACACACACACACACACATATATACCCTCTGTGATCTCCTCCTGGTACAAATGCTGACACTTGTTGGAATGACTCTGAAAACATAACATGTATGTGCACAAGTGTCATCCGTAGCAACCGCTAAAAGGTGCAGAATATAAAAGGCTGGAACGCTGCACAATGACGAGGAAAAGGCGGACTTTACAGTGGCCAAAATGCAGTGCTCTAAACTGACCCGTTCAAAGTCTTTAGGTACTTTTAAACACAGTGTCTGTGGGTAAAACATTTACCCATACATAGGTGCATCTCGGTAAATCACAACATAATCAGAAAGTTGTATTATTTTGGTAATCCAATTCAATTCAATACCCACTCGAGATTTTTTTTTTCCTTCCACTCAACTTTCCATTGACTGCAACACTCCTATACAGCCAGTTTCTGCTGGAAACCATTAAATCAGCAAGATTCCTCATGCCTCAAAACATTTCTGTATTAAAAATATACTTTTTAATTGGTCTCATGTAAAAATTTTAACTTCTGAGAGGCTGAATTATAGGTTTCCATAACAACTAAAAGAAAATAAAGATACTCACTTTTCATACATTTTAAACAGATTTACCAAAACAAAGGAACCTTTTCATGATCTCCGACGTATCGAGACGCACCTGTAACTGTGTAAAAACAACATAAGTGCAAAATGTCAAAAAGCGATCAGGTTCATACTTACATTGTGCCATTAGCCCCTTTCTTGGTACAATCTAATGTACCCTTGCAGCATTTCTTTTATTTTCTTTTTTATTATTATTACTACCACAGCATCAGAGCACCTGCCCCCACACACTGCAAAAAGGATATTGTAAAGTGTAACTATAAAAAGGTTGAAGCTGTGAAACGAGAACATAGACTTGTTATGGCACCGCACGATCCGACGTGGTCAAACAGAGGCGAGACGGGAACAGTCACCTTTCTTGGAGAACGTTTGTTTCACAGAGAAATTTTCTGTTTGCTTTTTTGGAAAATGTCGGACCCAAACTCTCGGCTCTCTTCCTCTCTCAGCTTCCCCGCGTTTCCAGTGCTTCAAAGGACTTCTCGGATACAAAAAAATCTAAACAGTCCGTGTTTTTTTTCTTCTTTTATTCCCCCCATTTGCGCCCATATAGTTTTGCATCAAAAAATATGTTTTTGTTGATCCTTTTTCCATTTTTTTTTCTTTCACGTTCGCTCCCATGGACTCTGTGAGGATCCAGAGCTTGAATCCTGGTGAAGCTACATGTGTTGGGCATCCATGATGTCCAGGTATTTGGCCTCAATGATATGAGGAAGCACGTTGTTCCTGGAAGCAGGACAGAGAATATTTGTGTCAGCTCTTATTTGTTACACCAGAACGAAGACTCAATGACACTAAAAACCAGAGTATGGCATAAAGACTGGTTAGTTTGGGGCTAAATAAACAAAATAAACTGACCAGATTCAATTACTGTCAAAGAAAGGTAACCCAAACCACTGCTGCCCGAGCTTATCTTAAATCATTGTTTGTAAAGGAAGACAGTCTGAAATTTGATTATTGGTCTTATGTACAAGGTTTCTATGTACACTGGGGGAAAAAAATACGATGATTTTTTTTATTTTCTTGATATCTGGAAAAAATCTAATAATAAAAAATAAAAATCTAATAATACTTAAACAGTGATTTATCCCAAATCTGTAAAATTACTCTGTAACACACTGAATATTGAAAGTTAGTTTCAGTGTTTTGTTAGTGATTTAGTAAAACTACACACAGAACTGCTATTCAAGCAGTGCAAGGTCAATGTTTGCACCCAAAATGTTCAAAATAAAAAAAATCTAGAAATTTTAGCCTGCAAAAAAAACAGAATTTTAAAATGAAAAAGCAATCATCAGTTGCTAAAAATGCAGACATAGCTTATGAATTAATGCTGATGACATTTTTATGCACATAATTTGATCAACACATTAAATACAGTGATTTAATTTGTAACGAAGCATTTAATCAGGAATGTGTGCTACATTGTATACAGGCAGTAACACTGTGACTAAACACATTTAGCAGATCACACAGTAACATTTTATCATGTGCTAGCCAGAGGAATTAAAACCCCTTAGCAAACACAGATAAGTTTCTGTCTCTGCAGTGCACACTCCAAGATTGAGCTTCCATTTCAAGTGAGTGGAAAACATTTTTAATGATGAGAAGAAATACAACTTTCAGAGCAAATGTTTTAAATAATGCACCGTTTACTCCTCTGCTAAAAACTCACCCAGCAAGAATACTGAATCAATACTTTACCAGGGCTTTCACAGAGCTGTTTTTCTGTATTTATCTTATCAGCTCCAGATCTGGTTTCTGATCTGCTCACAATTTGGCAACAGTAAAATAATGTGGAAAAGTTTGGGCACTTTCTTCATTTCATCAATCCAAATTATGTTAAGGGATTACGGAGTTCCTAGGGTGAAAATACATCATCAAATGTTCCAGATATTTAGTCTAATTAACTAATAGTAATCAAAATAAAAATATATTTCACTAAACTGATACATTTCTTTCCTATAAATTGATTCCTATTGACACTATTGCATACATACATTTTATCTCCATATTGCAGCTTTTACTAAATAACGCTCCAGCACCAGCCTTCTTCACTTCTAATACTTTAAGCTTCTTAAACTGATCACCAACTATAACCCGTTACCGTGGATTTATGGACATGTCAAGAAATTCTGCCGTGTAAACATCAGTATTCTGAGACACGATGTAGATCACTCCAATGAACCAGAGTAAACAAATTAAGAGAACTTAGATGTTGCCACAGTGGCTCAACACTGACATTAATTAATCTCATGTTCTGATTCAACAGCAGAACCTGTTTTCATTTGATTTCACCAAATCATTTTCGGGTCACTCAGTTTAGTCACATAAAGTTTGATCTGTGCGAATGGTCGCCTGCTCAATAATGAATGCTACCGTCTACGGATCGATTTAAAGTTTCACAAATCTGAAACAATTGTAAAACAGCCGAAACACTGAGTTCCTTTAAATCTCGACTTAAAACCCACCTGTTTATTTGCTTTTGTGTCATAATAAATGAAACGCTAAGCAACATTTCTGATGCAAAATGTAATGTTTCCATTGCTGAGTTTTGTGTTTTTATGATGTCAAACACTTTAAACTGCCTTGTTTCTAATAAGAGCTGTAAAGATAAACTTGATTGATTGACAAAATCATAAGATTAATAAAGAGAAAACAAGACTAATAGAAATATTGTTTAGTGAATAATAGATTACAGCTTCTGTAGAGAAGTCTGTTTGGATGGATAGTCTGAGATAACAGCTCTGCGATCGTGACACAGACTTCTTCCTTAAGTTCTTAATTGTAATTTCCAGCCATTTTTACATCTTGATTCACTGCATCTTGTGACACACGTCCCAGGTCCATGATGTAAAATTCGGATATAAATGTGACATGAGGGTTCAGACTGCAGATCTTTGAAAACAGTCAGATACGCAACTGATCTAGCTTCACTTATGGAAATAGCTCAAATCGGATTTTTCTTGCTGGTGTGAAAAGATCAGCTCAGACTGCGGTGAAAGGTTGTGTATGGACAACATTCACCTGGTGTGTGAATGTAGCCTTAGAATCTCTGAACACGCAATTTTAGATCTACCAAAGTACGGGGCAAGGTAAGCAGCATGACTTCAGTTTGAGGAGTTCGTGTCCTCAGAGGAATCAGAGATAACATTTCTTGGTTTAAAATTCAAATCTTAAAAAAAAAAAAAAAATTATACAGTTAGAGAGATGAGAGATTTCGCTTTACACCACAAAGATATCGTACAAGTTCGCCACAAAGGTTACATTTCCACCAAGATGCAGAATTGCTGATGAACTGAAATGGTGTGAACGTCTTCACACACAAACACCTGAATGTCAAAATGGAGAAAATGGATTTTCAAGCTTCCCCATACGTACCTGATTGGGATTAGGAGGATCATGACCAGAGGGAAGATCATTTTCATGTACGGTATTGGATACATGCCGAATGTGCACAGCACCAGCAGCTGCATCATCTGCAGGAAGGTGAAGTAGTGGATCTTCCTCTGGGGCACTTTGCGGATGTAGTGGGTAGGTGGGTAAGACGTCTGCGGGGAGTGAGAGGATAAAAGCTGATTAAAATACAATCTCCCCCTGTGGCTGTGTTTCTACTGCAGTCTTAAGGAAATGATTACAGGCAGTGGACAGCCTACGCACCTCTGAGATTTGCACGTTTTAAGTTCCAGTTTCAGATGACAACTTCTGTTTGCTTTCAGTAGCGTGAACTTGACTAAGTTATGTTTGCAAACTTGGTTGCTACTATGAAACATTTTGGAAATTCCTATCACAAAACATAACCATGGATTATGAGTATTAACAGCTTGTACTTAAAAATCAGTTTCAATGTCTGGATTTTTCGGTTTTCGGGCGTTTTAGGCTGTTTTCATGCCTGACAGCCCTGTAAACTCTGGTTGGGGAGCAAAATCGCAACATTTGTTACATTTTCAGCTGCTGTTTATTTTTCTGCCATTGTCAGTATTGCTGAGATTTTTAAAATTAAGTCTGAAGAAAAAAGGACATGTAAGGTGCTGGGTTTTTTTCTAGAAAACAGCATGAAATGTGTGCTTTTTCTGGCTGCAAGACAGCGAGAGAGAGCAAGACGAGAGAGACTTAATATCAGAAAGACTGGGTGGAGTACAGCAAAGTTGCTCAGATGCATCTTTTTCAGTTTTCAACATCTGCTACATAGAAATGTCTTGAATATCTCACAGTTAAAGGAGAAGATCTTTTAAAGAAATACCCTCTCATCGCTCAGAAAGAGAAATCAGAAAAAGCAAAATTGGTATCAACTGGTCACAATTTGATGGCTGCATCTGGAATTAAAATATCCTGGTGTATTAAGTAATAAGAATGAATAATACAGGAAATACACATCTAATGAACAGATTTTTCATTACACACACCATCTTTACATCAGTGAGTATTTTTAAAATGTAACTTTAACTCTGGTGTTTTTTAAGTTCCAGATTTTTCTTCCAGGAGCATGTAGTTCCTGGTGCTACCATTTGGGGGCAGCAGCATGTAAAGCATGGACTGAAATCTCCTCACTGTTGAAGAGGCAAGGTTAAACCGGACACTGGGGATAAGAGACACACGGAAAATAAAGGAGATTCCTGCAGGTTTCTTTTGACAAAACTATTTAGTGGATATAAAATGCAATATTTTTAACTGATTGTCCAGGATCTTTACTGCATTTTAATGAAGCCGATATCAAACCAAAACATTAGTTTGGTTCCTTTTTAAA
The DNA here is from genome assembly GCA_033032245.1 of Poecilia picta. NCBI lineage: Eukaryota > Metazoa > Chordata > Actinopteri > Cyprinodontiformes > Poeciliidae > Poecilia > Poecilia picta. The sequence continues at coordinate 23,966,084 of CM065374.1, forward strand.
TTTTATTTTGTAATTCCTTAAACCAAACCCTCAAAAACATCGCAAACAACAAATAAATAAAGATGTTAGTGGATGAGAGGTGACTCTTGTGCTGGGCATCTAGTCAACTGTTTGATCTGCTGAGTTCCACAGCCAACATATGGGCGCAGACACCAACACACACACGCGCATACACACTCTCGCCCAGCACCCTGGCTCACCTGCTCCTTCAGGAGGAGAGCCATGCGGTCACACATCTGGTTTCCGTCGATGGAGGTGAGGGCGATGTAGAGGAAGAGGCCGTACAGGACGGGTTTGGGGATCCACTGCAGCGGAACGGGCAGCAGCAGCAGAGACACACCGATGAAGATGTTGGCAGCCAGAGACGTCAGCCGGGTCTCCTTCACCTGGACGATGCTGAGGAGAAACAAGACGACACACTATGAAAGAACGAAGTGTTTCTGAAAAAACATCTCTGGCAAAATGACAGAATTTGTTTTCACGATCAGTTTTATTGCAGGTTTTGCAGCGGTACAATTCAGACTTTCCTAAACATCAGGATTTAATAAGCAGAGAGAGGATATGAATGATACTTTTTTGCTTTTGTTTGAAAAAGTAGATTTTGTTATGATGACAAAACAGGATCTTATACAGTAATTGATTAGAGCTGCGTTTCTGTTGACCACAATTGCGCAATTTGACATGTTGGAAATAAAATTTCTTCATAGAAACCCAGAAAAAAAAACTTGTTTTTTGGATAAAACGTTTTGACACTAGGATGAGTTTTTTTCCCCATCTGAATCAAAATTGATTTATTTTGCAAAACTGCAGTGGAAACACTTTTTATTGCATAATGAGCCTCATGATCAACAGCTGGATGCTGCCGCAATCCAAGAAGAAGAAAACGACAGGAAGTCGTTGGACGATAATGATGGGGTCACGTGTTTTTAGTGACTCATTGCGTGAACAAACTTATTCAAACGTGATTTTGTTTTGCACACATTTGTAAATGCAGTCAAGCGATTCGATTCAATTCAAATTTTTAGGGTCAAATTCAAAACCAATTTTTCTGTCTTGAGATTCGGTTTAAATAAAATGACTGAAAAAGAAAAACACTGTATAACTAATAGGACATTTATTTAAAGCAATTCTATAAGGTTCCACACTGTATCAAAGTTGTATTTAAACCAGAAAATTGGTTAATGCACAAAATTCTGTAACACCATTAATTGGTTAGCATAGCTGCCTGGCTTATTCTTAAATAAAAAAAAATACAAAACAATTATTTGAAATAATAAACAGTGGATGTGTAATATGATATGTAGTTTACTTGCAAATAGAAGCTGCAATGATGTAGAACTACAGTGGATTTTAAAATTGATTTTTGAGCATTTTGAATCAATTCCCTGTTCCCAGAACTAGGAAATGTGATCAAATGTTTTTCTGTTCCATAAATAATGAACTGATGTGCTACTTTAAGTGATAGCATCTGTTCTATATCATTGCAAACAGGTATCATGTCTAATTTAAACGCATGCCAAAAATGATTGAAAATGGAAAAGCTATGTGAGGAAAAACTCATAGTTTAAAAGTACTTAGATTCAGTAAAATGTGAAACATTTGTTTTCATTGGATGATATTTTTATTCTTATCTCATATTCTTGGAGGAATTTCTGTCTCTGGACCAATGCGATTACATTTTGGAAACCTGCAACATGCTGCCATTTTCTCTTTGTTTTTGCTGAGAACAGGTTTCCAATTCAAAACACCATTTCAATGCCATACCAATGAGAGCCTGGAGGAGGGGCTTAGTGCTGTCAATCATTCTCATGTACTTGCTGCTAAATGTACTAATGGGAAAAATCATTTACGTGCCTACATCAGCGGCCATGCTAACTAACATTAGCATTCATTATAGACTATGCTAACTGCAGGGGAGAAGCAGCGCCACATGGAAGGTGATTGACAGTGCTAAGGCCCGCCTCCTGGCTCTGATTGGTTGTTTCTAGACAGCAGAGGAGATCAATTTTTCACAGATTATTCGTTTCATTCCATACTTGACATGGTGACAGTTCCAACAAATACGTAAAAAACATATTTTTTAAAATAAAATTACACACTGCCACTTTAAATTATGCTAAAAACAACTGTGTCTTTAGCTTTTCCTAACATGTTTTCATTTTTTGTAAATTTGACAGATTGTTATTTTTCTTAGAATTGAAGATTATATAATTTCCATCCACCATGATAACGTAAATGAACTCTTCTAAACGGACTAAAAGCGACTTAACACATCCTCATAAATAGGGAGATTGGAGAATTTAAAGTATTCATTTTACACACAGACATGCCATCAAAAATACCAAATTGCATACTTTGTACACAAAATAAACAAACAAAAACCCTTGATTACATCTTCTGTCCTCACACAAGAAGTCTTCATTTATCACACTCTACTGCTTTATTAATCCTGATATGCAAAGTATAATCTCGCCTGGCTGTGGATGAAATGCTCAACTTAATCCTCTCATCTTTTAGAAACTCCCTCTCAGCTCATCCGTCCTCAAAGGAAAACTGTTAGTTCCATGCTAATCAAGCAATCAAGAGAGAGCCTGCGATTAAAAAAAAAAATCCCTGTCAGCACACGCTCTGAAGATGAACTTTCAACGTCTCCATTTGATCGCGGTCGGTGGCGAGAGGGCGGGCAAACTCACGTCTCGTAGAGGTGCCCCCCCTCCACGCGCTGCTCCACGAAAGCCAGCTGGCGCACGTGGAGGGTGGAGTGGGGGAAGGCGGCGTGCATCCAGGGCAACCCCAGCACTGACATCAGGATGTTAATGAGGCCAGAGAGCATCAGGTCCCAGTGATACGCCGTGCCCTTCAGCAACCTGGGGTTAAGGAGAGAGAGAAAGGCGACATGTCACATTCAAACAGGAAACAAAGGAAACAGTGTGAACGCAGACAAAGAGGATATGTAATTAAAAGCAAAGAAAAACACACACAAACGGAGCGAGCGTACTTCTCCGTCTCATTCGTCATGCAAGCAAAAATACAAATCCATTATTTATATTCTTTCATACTGTCGTGGAAAGCAGCAAAGTAAATCAATAACGTTGACACACTATAGGAAAGAGTGAGGCTGCGTGGAACATTGTGTACTCATGTCAGAGCCGCAACATTTAAGTAAGTCTGTGTGTTTTGGGGGGAACAGCAGCAGGCTGAGCTGTATGAGGGAAGCCCTGTGAATGATGAACACTGCAGACCAGATCCATACGTCCTGTTGACGTGTCCTTCAGTAGGACCCAGTGGATGGAGTGAATGAAGGAAGATGGGAATTTCAGAGGACAGTGAGGAGCCTCACTTGGTGAATGAAAGCTTTATGACCAATGAGAAAATGAATATGCATAATTCTGGACCCAATCTTCCTATCTGAATTGGTGAAGTTAAGTTTACTGGCAGAGACTGGTCTTCTAGTTAAATTCCTTAAATGATCAATATGTTTGAGGTCACGACTGCTCCAAAAGCTGACTGATTTCTCTAAATCAAATTAGAATAAGAACCTGACCTGGTTGAGGAAAATAGATGTCACTTTTGGATTCAGTGGCTCAAAATAGTGCTAATTTATTTGAAAAAAAAAAAAAAAAAAAGACAACTTCCAAAACATATTTTTTCGTAACTCAGGGTTATTATTATCAAAATTAATGTGCTACTGATCCACATGAAGATATATACCCTTCATATGGATAAGAACTAGAGGTTCTTATGAAGAGAACTAGAGGTTCTTCCGTCAAGCGTGTTGGCACCCACCTGTTCTCTGGAGCATTGGTAAGCGAAACAACAATGTTCTGGTCGATGAAGATGAGGAGAGCCAGGAGGAAGCCGAGTCCCATGGCACTGACGACGTTCATGGCTGACAGCCGCTCGAATGGAGCCACGTTGAAAATCGGCCGATTGTGAACCTTAAACACTGGAACTGAACGAATCAGAAGGAGAAAAATGGCAGCAGATGAGATTGGAAATGATTCTCCATCCTCATATGAAGTGTTATCCAAACATCATACGTATCTCATAAAAAGCTTCCTTAATTTGCCAATATTGTGGATTTGCTTTGTTTTACTGACGTGATAATCCACATTTTCAATCATTTTTAATTCTTTGAAGAGTTTCTGGATTTCATTTTTTAAATGCCTCATATCTAATTTGGTACACCACTCCGTCAAATACTGCTGGATTAAATGTAGCTGGTTAAATTTAGAAAATGACAAGACAATAATTGGTCTATTTTGCTATGCCTTATTGTCTCTGGAGGTACAGAACAGAAAATTGTCCGGGCACTTAAATTTAAATTCATTCGGGGTTTGGCAGTCATCTTTGTTCTGACCCCCAGAGAACAGCTGCTGCCTTGGCAACAATAGAGGCTAAAAATGATGCCAAACAACAGCGGATAAAAAAAAAGAAAAAAAAAAAAAACAACTGAAAATGACCAATGTGTTTTGCCCGGTGCCTTTATTAAAGAGCATAAAGCGATAATAAGGGCAGCAAATAAAAGGGTTCCGTCGCAAACAAGGCCGTTTCAGATTTATACAGGTTTTAGTTTTCAGCAGCTTTAGCTGAACTGGAATAAAAATAAAAATGATCCCCGGTAACATTTTATTTGAAGGGGTGTGCAACAGACTGATTTGACACTGTCATAAACATGACACAAGGCCTGTCATGGACATAAAGAAGTCTTTTATGAATGTTTATGACAGTTGCTATGAAGTGTCATTCGGTAAATAATGACACTTTTAATGCAAAGTTGCTTTAAAAGTTGCATTAAAAGTCCAATAAAAGTGCCAACTTTGAATGATTTTGTAAATTATAATTTAATGCAAAGTTGGCATTTTTAATGGACTTTCATTGCAACTTTTAGAGCAACTTTGCATTAAAAGTATCATTATCTACTGAATGACACTTCATGACAACTGTCAAACATTCATAAAGACTAGTTCATGTTCATGACAGGTCATGTCAGTCTTATGCAAAACCCTTCAAATAAAGTGTCCCCTGATCCCCAAATTCATATCAAAACGAGGTCACAATTTACTCCATCCATCAGAAGTAAGGAGGATCACAGGATGTCAGCTGTATTTTAATAGTACAAGGTTTAAAAAACAATTAATTAATAAAAATGAAGAAATTAAAAATAAAAATAAATTAAAATTAAAATTGAAATTTTAATTTTAATAAATTTGTTAGCCAGATTTGTTAGTCAGTGGTGGGGATGAAAGTCTTCCTGTTGCGGCAGGTGAAGAACCGTATCGTCCGTTAGCCATAAATCGCAGGGATGACGGTTGACAGTGTTGATGGTAAAGTCCCTGACTGCGCCTGTCGGAACATCCTTGACCACGATGATGAACTCTGCTCAATGGAGGTCAACACCTTGGAAAGAGTCTTTCTAGTAACAATGTATTGATGTGTGTAACAGGGTGTGTGTGTCGCATATTAGTAACACACTTTTTAAATGATGAAAACTTTACACTGCAGCCAGCGTTCTGCCATTTACTGCAGATTCCACAGGATTTGGATTTGTCAGAGTAGGTAGCAGCCAGGTGTTGCCAATTAAAGCTCTTGATTAACTGAACACAGCAAGTGGGAGCGCCGCTATACAAGCAGCAGATTTGGCAGTTTTCTGGTCTTGAGGAGAGGAACTTTTTTATGGCAAGAACCACTGTGGGTAAGCCTTTAAAACAGAATCTTGATGTGTTGGTCGGATGATTATGATTGGCAGAGGTGCATGTTTCTATTTACTGCATGTTCTTTAGCTGGAGTTTCCTGAGGGCCAATAGAAACAAATGATATGGGGAAAATAGTCAATGACGCTTTCTTGCGTTGAGTGTGTTGTTCATGCTTCATATTCTGACTTGTTTTGAACAAGGAGCTCCAAAACACAGCAACTTTTTTTTAACTTTCCAAACAGCTTTTCTGATTTCAAAATCCATACGTTCAGAGCTAAAGAGCTAACTCCTCAACTTTTATCCACGTGAATTACTTGGATGGCAAATGTACAATCAGAAAACTGATTACCTACAAGAAAGAAATTGTTTCCTTTTTGTATTTGAAATGTTTAAGGTCCTCTGCAACACTTCTGATGTTGTCAACACTTCTAACCCTAACCCTAACCCTAAAGCCTGAGGAACCACAATAACAATACTGCAGTTGATAAGGGAATGTTTAGGTACTTACTGGATTTTTTTTAAAAAAGGATTATTTTCTACCAGACCACAAAGATCAGAAATCTATAGACCTACCAACTAAGGTCAGTGGACACAGTGCATTGATTTTCTGTTGGCAGTGATGAAGTGGCAGCTGGGGTTAGGTTATCTAAAGTATCGGAATACCTTCCTCCACTGCAGGTGTGCTCACATTGAGTCACTGATCAATCAAACACCAAATCTGGGTTTCTACAGGTTTAACCAATTCAGATGGAAAACTTTTGGAGGTGAAATTTAAGACCCGTATGATGTCAGAAATGTACAAAACAAACAGCCTTTACCGCCATAGTGCCAAGTTATTTCTCACAGAAATGAAGGTAGCATTGTACAGGTTTGCAACAGAAATGATCCAATGGCAAAGATGAACGTCATCCAGCTAACTGCTGATAAATTTGCACTTAAACCATAATAAACGCAAAAAAAAAAAAAAAAAAAAAAAACTTGCTAGGCTAGTTTGCATTTTTTTAAGCTAGCTTTCTTGTTTTTATTATTCCTCCATTTCCACTGCAGAAACCAGAACCAATGCTTCCTACCAATATATCTGCTAACATAGGCCTTTCCAGCTAGCAAGAGTATATTAGCAGCTAGTTACCAGTAGCTTTACTTCCCTCATATTACGCAATGATAAAGCGACTTAAAGGCAGCTCAAATGTTTGCCTGACACAAAAATACCACATAAAAAAAAACTACAAAGGATATACAAGATTAAATAGTCCTGCCACAAAATGCATGTCTTCTAAAGAACACATTTAAGGCCAACTTATATTTTTTAAATGGAATCAAGACATTTTAAAGCTTTAATTTTACATACATGAATTTAAATCTTTTTAGGGATGCACAGATACTCTGTAGATACTTTTTAATCTAAACTTTGATCGTTTATCAGGGGTGCCCAAACTTTTTGAGAGCAAGATCTACTTTTTCTAATAATAAAGTGAGAGAAAACCTAATCCAGTTTCTTCCTCAGTGAGATTCTGACACTGAGAGCAGCTTACTGGTTTCTCAGTCAGAAGCTGGTTGCAAACCTGACACCTGCAGGTGTCAGTCAGTCATGGTAGATCTGAAATTTGGTTTGATGACTGAAATATGAGAAACTACAGACTGATAGGAGAAATCAAAGAGCCCAGTAAAGTTAAAGGAAAATCTTCTAAAGTCGGAATATAATTAATTTAATTTCACATAATTATCGCGGTAGAATTAGTTAAAATTTAATTAGATATTTGTCCTATTTGATGTTTGTTGAACGTTCAGAAACTACAGCTCTCTCTCTCTCTCTCTCCCTCCCTCCAACCGCCTGTGCCCCGCAAGCTGAGCAAAGATTACATTAAAATCACATCATTCAGTCCATTACGATATCAGGTGTCCAGGCTTGATATTTATTTCTCTATTATTAATAAGTGAACACAGTGGTGGTTGAGTAGCTAATTTAAACTCCTGATCATCAGTCGGTCTTTGAGTCGCTACAAACGTTTAGGATCTTAGTGAATATCTTTGATAAGCCTATCAGAAGAGGAAGTGCTGGCCTCAGTGTCCTAGCGGCGTTCAGTTTGTCACCTGCTGAGATCAACTCAACCGATCGCGATTGTCGTATTGGGCAGCCCTGGCTTATATCTTTGTAGGTGTCTTTCCAATTTTCTGAAACCAGAAAAACCTAGATCTAGTTCTGCTTTAATGGAAACTACAAACAAACTTGCTGTGGTTGTTCTTTGTTCAAATTGCACCCAAAAGGCTATAGCTTCATCCAGCCATTTGGAGCAAAACAAGAGGTAAGTAAAATGATACTAACGCTCGATGTCGCTAAAAATGTAGGAGCCGATGAAAGAGAACAGCAGCACTGAGATGGGCAGGGCGCAATCCGACAGCACTTCCCTCACTTTGGCATGCAGGAACGGACTGGGAGACGGAGACAGAGAGAGAAAGGACAGTGGAGTGAGCAAGGAGAGACAAATAATGGAGGAATACAATTACTGTGGACAAGACAAGGACAATGGCTGCAATCCTGACACCGCTTAAGTACCTTACTCCGCCTCTTGCTTACACAATTGAATCCAGCTTTGAGGTTGATTTGATTACAGAGAGCAATCAGTAGTAGAATATTAATGCTTATTAAATCACAGGCTGGAACTGAAGTTCTGACAGAAAAGTGAGTTTAGCAAGTTCTGTCTGGAAAGTTACAATCCTTAGAGGCAAGGTCCTGCTCTGCAACATCCATCCCAGCAAGGCAGCGGTCCCAGCCAAACGTGATTTAAAGTTCTCCAGTGATTAATCTTTCAGGTGCCTCGGAATATTAATGCAGAATGTACCTTCTTTTGAACTGGTAGAGGGTATAGCCCATCCATAATGTCCCGAGCATCAGCAGGAGGCAAAGGACGGGCCTCTCTCGAGTACACTGGATGAAAGATTCAGGCAGAGCATTGAACACCGACCCGACCATCACCTCACTCCTGTTTCCTCCCTGCAGGTCTCCAACCTGAGGAAGCTCCGCTATGCTCCCGTTTTCCAGACCTGGAGCGTGGTAGTACCTCTGAAAGACTGAAACCAGAATCACAGTGGTCAAAACAAACCAACAAAAACTAAAACACAAATTGTTGTACGTTTTTCTTTTTCTTAGGTAAATAAAAAAGCCTTCAGACTCCGTTGAACCCTTTCCATTTTTATTATTGTACAACTAAAGTTTTGGTTTATTTTATTGTGATGTTATGTGACAGACTGGATGGACAGCTTTGAGCATTTGAAATCCCAAATTTTGGGCTTTGCCTAACTTCTTTTTAACTCCATTGCGTTTTCCTGCTGCCACAAGTTTCACCAAAGTGATGGTGAGTTCAGGGTCCAAGAAGAATGTCGTCCAGCCACCTGCCGATAAACTTACACTGACTCATGATATAAGCAACAAACTAGCAATTAAGGATATCTTAGCATCTTGTTATTCGGTAGCCTCAAACATGTAGCAGAAAGCAAGATGCCAATGTGTGAATCAAACTTTTGGCTGACAGAAAAGTCATGTGAAAAAAACAAATCAAATAAAAACCTTTTTAAGTTTATTTAAGGCCAACTTTATTATATATATATATATATAAATTTAACACATTAACAGCCTGACTTTAGATACATGAATTTGAGACTTTAAAGATGTAGAGACATCCTGCTCTGTAGTTTCAGTCTGAAAAACAGAAGGCAGCACAAAACTATAGTTATATACTATAATTAGAGAGCTGATTTTATTCATGCTCTTTTGTCTGAATTATCCATAAATAGCAACTGAATATAAATGTTTTTGCATTAAATAGAAAAAAATGCTAAGTAATACGTAGCAGATTTGTAAAGATCCATCTGCAGATGGCTGAAACAAAGAACAATGTCACTAGGAAAAAGGACTGGACAGGTTTTAATTAAAATGACTAATTGATTAGCAGGAGAGATCTTGGCACTCTTGGTCAACGAAGGATTCCTCAGGCATAATTAGAAAGTAGCTCCAGCAAATAATATTATTAAAAAGACACCAGTAACACAGTATGGAGAATATGTCAGTTATCTTTTTACGACTCCATTTGCGTTAGAAAACTTTTGCCTGCTTTAAATTGGAAATTTGCTTGTGATAATGGTAAAAGCTGAGATGGGTGGAGAGTCTTAATTAACACAAATAATAAAATATAATAATAATAATAATAATAATAATAATATCAAAACATGGAAGAAGTATAAGCAGTAACAGATAGCAGTGTTGCAGAAAAACAAAAAAAATTGACTGCTTGCGTTACTTACTTTTGACTGTTCCTTTGACAGCATCAACTACAAATGCAATGGAGATAAAGAGGGCAATGACTTCTTCTGTTGACCTGTAAAAGACATAGGATGTTGTTGCTTAGCTACAAGTAAAATGCTAAAACGCAGAAAAAAGTAGCATTTTTGTCATTCCATTTCAAACTATACAAGGAAGTTGTATTTGTAACTTAATAAAATATTTCAATGAACTTTTAATGCAGTGTTTTAGTTTTAAAATCATAAAAGCTCTAGATCTAGCCATTGCCGTTCTGCCTTTTATTTTATTTCATTTTATTTCATACATGCAAACAAACTATTTTTTGCCTATGATCATAATGACAGGCACAACAGGATGATGTGGTCCTGTTGGCTTCATCAGATTGTGATCTGCAGCTCTCGCGGTTCACTCGGTTCGTGGCCGAGTGTGAAGCGGCCGGGATAAGGCTCAGTGCCTCCAAATCCGAGGCCATGGTCTTGAGCTGGAGAAGGGTAGAGTGCCTTCGACAGGCGGATTGGGGCAGCGTCTGCCGTGAAGCGGGCGCTGTACTGGTCCGTCGTGGTGAAGAGAGAGCCGAGTCAAAAAGCGAAGCTCTCGATTTACCGGTCGATCTACGTTCCCACCCTCATCTATGGTCATGAGCTTTGGGTCATGACCGAAAGAACGAGATCATGAATACAAGCGGCTGAAATGGGTTTCCTCCGCAGGGTGGCCGGGCTCTCCCTTAGAGATAGGGTGAGAAGCTCGGTCATCCGGGAGGGACTCAAAGTAGAGCCGCTGCTCCTCCATGTCGAGAGGAGTCAGTTGACGTGGGTCGGGCATCTAGTCAGGATGCCTCCTGGTGAGGTGTTCCGGGCTCGTCCCACCGGGAGGAGGCCTAGGGGAAAACCCAGGACACACTGGAGAGACTATGTCTCTCGGCTGGCCTGGGAACGCCTTGGGGTTCTCCCGGAAGAGCTGGAAGAAGTGGCTGGGGAGAGGGAAGTCTGGGCCTCCCTTCTGAAACTGCTGCCCCTGTGACCCGACCCCGGATAAGTGGAAGAAAATGGATGGATGGATCATAAAACATGGCACTTTATTTTTGCTCTACCTGATATGATTTTCTAATTACATTTTTGGTTTGAAATTATGACTGCATCTGGAATCAAAGCAGAAAGACCACATTAGTGAAATAGGGAGCTGTGTTTATATGACCTTCAGTTATTTGGATTATTTCTATGTCAGTGTGGGTGGGTGGATGTGTGTGTGTGTTAGTGTGTGTGTAGAGTGGTTGCCTATGTGTGGAATAGTTATGAGTGAGAATTTGTCACCTAAAGATTGTGAAGCTGGTAGAAGGGTGGGATGGGGAAAAACTGTGGTCAAGAGCAGCAGAGGATAGGTAACCTCAGACGTATGGCATAGACTCCACCTTATCTTGCCGGCTACCGTGTCTTCCAGTGCTGGTCAACACAAGACTATCAGGCTCCCACACAAGACACAAAGTGTTTCCAGTGTTGAAGAGGAAAATCCACCAGTTATGGTGGCTAGGGGTCTCTTGACCACTTATCACTGCCTAGTTCAGACTCCACAAGCCAGTCACCCTGACGCATCCCTGAGGGTCTTTGGGCTTCATCACAACTCAAATCCAATTGACAAGTTCCAACCATCTCAATTACCAGACCAGCCTCTAAGCCCGACATATCTTCCACCTAATAAATGGGCGCCTTGTCACCAGGAGCCAGCCTGTTAAATACCAGACACTAGTCCTTCACACAGAAGGTCTGGGCTCTTGACTATTGAGAAAGGATTGGAAGCCAGCTAGTGAGGCTAGCAATTGTTTCACAATAGTTTTGCTAGCCTCCAACTGATTGGAAAAGGTTTTAATCTTTACCCAATCACTAACGTTTCCCCATGATGTATATACTGTACCAGTTTGGTGCTATGAAGCTTACCAGAAATTGCCTGTGCTACAAACATCCATCCTCCACTGTGAAGAGGGAAGTGTTGATCTGAAAAAGGCAGCTGTTAATATTAATTCAATATTTAGAAGCATGGCCAACACGGTCTGAATGGTTTTATTTACTTCCTCTTCTGCCATTTCTAGACAGACTACAATTCTAAAACAGAGCAGAAAATTGATTTCATTGCTCACAACTTCTTCCTCTCTTCGCTGATTGAGTCGATAGAAATGCTACAGGAGGGAATCCAAGTGAAGAGGAGAAAACCCAACCTGTGCTGTAAGAGAGATTTTATTAGAGTAGCGCAGGAAGTCAAGAGCCAGATAAGCCAAAAACCAAAACAAACCCCAAGCTGCCCAGAGCCGTCCTACAGCAGGAGGGTACAAGAACCAGAACTTCCCAGTCTCTTCCACTCCCAGTGACTGAGATCTGAAAACTTTGTGTTGTACTTTGTTCCCTTTTGTTTTGGTTGTGATCCCCATTTGAGCTTAAAAAACAACAGTAAAAATAGGAAAAGTCATCCAGTAATAACCAAGTGACCTCCTGCTGAGATACTGTTCAGTAGAGTCAGATAATTATATTTTCTAACAAGAATCTTCCTGCAGGGTGTGAATGGTGCAAAACAGCACATGGTACTTTTTTGTTGTCGGATCGCAGAGGCAGCAGCCAAAGCAGAGAGACCCAGACTTCCCTCTCCCTAGCCACTTAGGCCAGCTCCTGTGGGGGAATCCCCAGGCATTCCCAGGCCAGCCAAGAAACACAGTCCCTCCAGCGTGTCCTGGGTTTTCCTCTGGATGTCCTCCCAGTGGGATGTGCCAAGAACACCTCACCAGGGAGAGCTCTACCCCTGAGTCCTTCCCGGATGACCAAACCTCTCACCCCGTCTCTAAGGAAGAGTCCGGACACCTTGCGGAGGAAACTCATTTCGGCTGCTTGTTTCCATGATCTCATTCTGTCTGTCGTTACCCAGACAGAGCTCGAGACCATAGATGAGAACAGAAACTTAGAACGACTGGCAAATCAAAAGCTATGTTTTTAGTAACCAAAATAAGAATCTAATAGGAAACAATCAAAACTGTAAAGGTAAAAAATGGCAAGGGAGCAACATAGCCATCAAAGTTGTATGTTTTTGGTTGCAACTCAAACATCTGGGAAATTCCAACAGAAACATTAGAATTTGCATTTCTTTTACTCACAAATAAAAACTTATGAGCCATTCCTGCTCATAGCATCCACATTTTTTGGCAAAATGCTAATAGGTCTTTGAATTTGTAAAACCTAATACTGACAATAATAATAATAAAACAATACCAAAAACAAGAACAAACTAGTTAGCAAGATCTGCCATGCTGTCGGCTTTTAATATAGATTTTGACAGCAGCAGTTACAAGTCAGTGGAGTTGGAACCAATGTGACCCATTAGGAAAACGCAAATATAAGTGGTACCTTTTAAAGAGCTTCATCAGCAGACTGACATTGAAGATCCCTCCCAAGATGAGGAAGAGGCAGTTCCACAAACCGATGCAGGCATAGAAAGCAGGGAAATCCAAGTTGTAGTCATCACAGATTCCTCGGATCACTACAGTCCACAAGACAAAAACATATATGCTGTATATAAATATAAAACATTTGAATGATGCAATGGGAAATATTTAAGAGGGCAGTATTGTGTTGTCCAGTCACAGAGCCATTTTATAGTGCAGTCAAATAACTATGTTAACTTCAATTGGTATAAAAATGCTGCATATGTCAAATATGACATAAAACAAACTTTACTTTGTAACTGAAATTGGGTCTCTGTCTCTTTGAAAACGAAAAACGAAAAGAAAGAGCAGGAGCAAAGTAAAAAGGAGTTTTTAAAAAGCCTCTGTCTTTTTAAAAACTCCTGCTCTTTCTGAAACTCCGCCTTCAGAAAGTTATTACAACATGACTCCTCTATTAATCCTTTAGGAACATCTTTGCCAGTGTAGCATTGAGAATTAGTGGGGGAGAGCTGGTCTGTGAGCCAGAAGCTTGGAAACTGCAGCTCAGAGGAGGAGCTTTGTCTCGAAGGCGGGACTAGGTCCAGCCAGGCATTTTTGAATGGTTGAATGGTTGCCATGGAGATTCAAGGATTTCTCAAACATGCATGAAAGAATCCAAGCAACACTCTAGGTATGTTTTATAAGAGGGAATAACATTATAAAATAATGCAAGACTCAAAAATATCAATTTACACAATATTGACCCTTTAATGTGTGCGTATAAGGAATATATAATATATACAGTATAATGCTTACAGTGTCTTGCAAAAGTATCAATATCTCGAACCGTTTTACATGTTTTCATATTACAAACAAACATTTTGTTTTGTTGTACAAAGTAGTGTAAAGTGAAAGGAACAAAATAAAGATCGTCTCGTGTTCACACACGTCTAGTGGGAAACTTTATACAAGACTCCTAGAGCCTTTCTCTAAATGATGCCGTTTCTTCTTGATTTTCTATATAAGCAATCAGATCAAACCTGTCGGTCTGACAAAAAAAAAAAAAAAAAAAAAGACATCGACGCCCGATCGGAATATTCGGATCGGATTTGTCTCCATCAGAATTAATTTGTAATCGCGTCAGACTGTCATTTCCCAAAACCACTGCAGGAAGAAAAAAAAAGGCCATAAAAGTGCACATGGGGTCAGTCCAAGCCCTCAGAGACAGCAGGAGGCATAATTAGGGAATGCAGTAATTCCTGGAGCTTTATTAGAACCTGGTGCTGGTCCGTTCAGGAACCAACACACTACTGTTTGTTCGGTTTTACGTTCGGCAGAAACTGAGGAACAGCTTCTTCTTCTGTGTTTTTTTAGGGAAACTTTACAACTTTGCGCACGTCAGTACTTCTATCCTGAACAAAACTTGGTGCACAATCATATTCAAAAATTCAGTATCCATATAAACCATACATTCGGATTATTTAATCCCATCAGATCAAGGTATTTCATATTTCCTACGTGGTTTTTCTTATTAATGTTATGCTTGTTTGTTTTGGTGGATGGCCGGGTCTCTGCAGCTCTGCCGTACTCTGTTGATCTTCAAATGTTGCATCGAACAATGATCCTTAGCATGTCTTAAATTGGGTGACATCATAATTGCACCTTGCCTTAAACTTCTGCCCAGCTTTCTGCCTGAGCTGTCTGCGGTGTTCCTTGGTCTTCATTATGTTGTTTGTTTTCTAATGTTCTCTAACAAACCTCTGAGGCCTTCGCAGCACAGCTGGCTCCATACCGAGAATAAATGAAAAACAAGTGAACTCAATTTACTAATTAGGCGACTTTTGAAGAGAAAATGAAAAAAAAAAAACAATAAAAAAAGAGGGGGTGAGGTACAAATGCACAAAGTACTTTTTACTCGTAGAAAATTTGCAAATATTTCTTCTACTTTGGTTGGTTTGACGTTGAATCTCAGTTAAAACCATTCAAATTTGTATCATTACAAAATGTGGAAGATGCGGTGTGTATATTTTTGCAAGACACCGTATGGAAGGGTGTGCAAAAGTTTTTTTTGGGGATTTTTTTTGTCTCCCTTAAAAAAGCAACTTTATTTAAAAACTGCGGTTTTAAATACGTGTGGTGTTTTTGACTAATATTTAAATTGGTTTAACAGTCTCAAATGCTTTCGTATACATGTGACAAACATGCAAAAAAAAGGGACATCAGGAGAGGAGCAAACTCTTTTTTCAATTCAAAAACAATTTGAAAGAAAAAATCCAGATTCAATTGGCTAGAAGCGATTCCATCTCAGAGATTTTTCCAGACTCCAATAATGAGAGCATTGATTACAGAAGCTCTCGGTGGCTTCATTGATCTCAGACATGGACGCACAAAGAGTTAAAGAGAAACATGCATTTTAATTTACCTTGAAAAGGGGGGGAAAAAAAGAACTGTAATTAGTTTGTTAAAAACCATAATAATTTAGTTATCTTGAGTCACAACTTTACAAACAAGCCTTTGTTCCGTTCAGAAAGCTGCTGGAAATACACTACAATTATCCCCATGAGAATGTTCCCTGCACAGTTCCAACCCATTTACTTCAAAGATCATCCCACCGCAAACCCGCCAAACAGCTTCGGTATTAAAACTAAATCTTGGCATCAAAGTCGCTGCTTTTCTTCATCTCTGCTCTTTTTCGGAGTTTCCAACCATTCAAGTTCATTTACATTCCTCCCAACAAAACAATGCTGTTGGGCAAAAAAACGTCCAGCGGTTTATGTGCTGCATTTTGTCTGAACTGAATAAAAGCTTTACTTGTTCCTTTTTTTTTCCTGAGCAAATCTGCGGACCTGCAGGCACCTGAAACCAGCTGTTACGTAACATGGGTAAAAAGAAAAAACAAAAACACGCATTCTGGTCCATCTGCCCCCCTCTGTGGCGACTATTCAACGTTTGGACTTTTTTTTCAGGGGGAAATACATTCTAAATATTTCTTTTGACATCAAATTCAAACCAGATGTGAGCAACAGCCACCAGTAATCTATACATACAAAACAAATGAGTCCAGAGATGGAATTAAACAACAAAACAAACACTTGAAGAAATGGGTGTGCAAAAAGACACAGAACACCAAGAAATCAGCTAAAACCGGTCAGTATTCAGAAAGCACTCTGTGCACAGAGTAATTTAATTAAGAAACAAGAAGTTCACAAAAAACTTGTTTTTAGAGTTAATAATACTGATAGGAGTCGTTACAGCTGCATTTAAACTTTAAAATGTTCCAGTGAGTGAAATAGGCAACATAATCCAGATTCAGAAAGGATACCGGTCCATCATATGGTACAGAATGTCTTAAGCTTTCTGATAGAGGAGTCAAGAGTATTCATCTGAAAAGACTAAATATCAGTGGCTTTTCTAACTTTCACTGCACAAGACTCCACTGCTGAAGGTATTCTGAAGCTTTATTAAAGTTTGCTGCAGAAGATTTAGACAAGTCAGTGAAATATTTGAGAGAGTACTCTGGTCAGATGCTGAACTCTTTGGATGTCATTACTCCCAGGGTTCTAACTGTTCTGGGTTTTTCTTTGTAGTTTAGTTTTATTTTGTCGTCATTTTTTGTTTGTCTAATTCAGTTTTACTTGGCTTGCAGAATGCGTTTGCTAGTTTTTAGTAATTATTACTGGTTAAATATTTAGTTTAGTTGTTGGTTTTGGAGCAGTTTTATTTTTTTCATACTTTGATTAATTTTTAGGTGTAGCTTTCAGAAAGGACAAAGTATTGTATTGTGATCATCAATTAGGTAATAAATACTCAATAGAAGATGCATTTTCAGAAAAAAATGATTCAATTATTGTAGAGCATCAACTGACTAATATTTTCTCCCAGCTTTTGCTGTGGCCATGGAGTGCCGTGATTTATGGCACTCCATGGATAAACTGATTGTTTACTTCAGCTGTTTAAAAATTTATTTCACATCAGTCTGAACCACTTTTAAATGGATCCATAAACATAAAACAAAGAATATTATATAATTTTGGTATGTTTTATTGTTTAATAAGTTAGTTTCATAAATGCACAACATTGTTCCTGTTGGTGATAGTTTTTCCCTATTACAGTTGCTATTTAATTCAGTTAAAAATGTTTTCAGCTTTTGAAAAGTTGTACATTAATCAGCCTATTTGTGCTTTACTTTGCATGTGTGGTGTTTCTGTTTTATTTTCTCTCTCCCTCCCTGTATTAAATAACAAACATGTATATGCTGCTATGCTGTGCACAGGTGCTTTTTTTTCTTCTTTTTTGTCTCCCAAACTGGAAGGGAAAGTTTGTCCCTTCTCTTCCAGTCTTCTTCTTCTTTTAGAAAGACAAAAAAGGATAGCAAATGATCAGCGGACATTTCTGCTTTTTAAGTTGTAATTCTGACTTAAAAAATAAAGAATTAAAAAAAAATATTCCATACAAGAGACATCTTGAAGTTGACATTACAAAAAAAGTGTCTACTGAGGTTCTTTAAGTGAACTTATTCCATTTCCCCCCATGACTATTTATGGACTTCATTGTGAGTGTGGATTACTTGGGTTATTGTCAAAATCGGATATGAATTTAATGCAAGTAATAAAGACAAGACTATCTTTGAAGCAAACCGATGACTTATTTTACAACCTGTCTGCTTTAGACCCTCATTAACACCAACAGTTTGAACATTGTTTTTCTGATTCTTTAGTTAAAGAGGAGATGAGTGTGATAGTTTTTATCTCTGCCATTAGTTTTCTTCCACTTTTGATGCCATCATTTTAGCGATTTGCCCACGTCTAAGACTCATCTGGTGTGTAAAACTGAGAGACGACTGCCTTGTTTTTGAGGCGGGCTGAATGAAACTAAAGGAGGGCTTACCGCTGATGAAGATGGCGAGAGGAGCAGTGGTGAGAGGGATAACTAAAGGGGAGCCAGCAAACAACGAGTAGATGACTCCACCGATGCTCTGTCCAATGATAGTCTTCCGAACATCTGGGCAGAGAACACACACACACACACACACACACACACACACACACACACACACACACACACACACACACACACACACACACACACACACACACACACACACACACACACACACACACACACACACACACACACCACACACACACACCACAGGAAAAGGTTCTGATGAATAAACATGAATGGCCTTAAGGTTCTGCTGCACAGCTGAGCAGAAGCAGAAGGAAACTCATAATTCACTTTCTGCACCAGGAATGTTATTAGGTGAATTATCTGTTATTTTTACCCACAAATTAACTTGAGAACTTGCTTCATGTTCTTCCTGCTACAATAATAATAATAATTAAAAAAAAACTCTTTAAAAAACACAATTCAATTTTAGGGGGATGATTAATGCACGTTTTAGGTTTTTATGGTTAGAATACATCAAACAACAATATGTTCTCAACCAACAATATTATGAAATGTGAAAAAGAAACAAAAAGCAAAAAAACAAACAAATTTTTCATTGACAGCACTTAAAACCACTACATACAAGTAATTAGCAAGTTATGACACGTCATAAAACTCTTTGACCTCTTTAGCTTCTGATTCTGCTCCTGTATCAATCAATCAAATCAATTAATCAATAAAATTTTATTTGTATAGCACATTTCAGCAGCAAGGCATTTCAAAGTGCTTTACATCTGCTTTACTGTAAAACATATTTGTCTACTGAAGTTATGAACCATGTGTTAAACATTGTTTAAGGTTTTTGTTTTGGAAGGTTGGTTCAGAATCTAGAATAATAAACAAAAAATAACAAAACAAACAAGTAAAACTCTTTATGTAAAAGTCTAAAATTAATAAGTATGGCTCAAGAATAAAGCTTCCCATTTGAGATTTTTGATTTGGGAAAAATGACAAACCAAAAAACCAAAAACCAAAAAAAAACAAAACAAAGCCAGTTATTGGAGGTTGTTATGGGACCAGTTATTGGAGGTTGTTATGGGATCATATATATGGCAGGGATGTGACTACTGATCCATTTATCAATCTGTGGTATGAACAAAAGTGTTTAATGTACATTGAAGGGGCAGAATTATGTAAAACCTTGAGCTTTACATCATGTTGTAATGATATTCCCTCATCAAAATCATATTACAAGTGTGTAAGTCTTGCCTTTATTATTATTATTACTAGTTTAATTTAGCTTTCCATCTACCTCAGAGCCTATCGGATGTTGAAATGTCAGAATTTTGGTAAAAATATTTACAATGTTAAAATTTCACAGAAAGGTTCGTTAGCTAAAAACAGCTGAAAAATGTCACAGTCTCGTGTTTTTGGCCTCGTTTGACTAAAATAGGAAACTACTGTTATGTTCTGACGTCCTCTGTACACCTATCCAGCACAGCTGCCAGTGCCTGTTATTTCATTATTCTTTAACACCTGCACAAAAGAAGAAGACTAGATGTCATCCGTGTCAAGCAAATGAGCTAAAGTCGGTATTTGATTTGTTATTTCAGTTTTTTTTTTAATGGAATCAAGATTTTTTTATTGCAAAATTTAAAATAAAAAAATTGATATGTCAAAGCTTTACTCTATTTGTGAGTCCAAAAATATTTTAAAGATATATTTTGTCATTAAAACTGTCTTAGATCAATATTGACCTGTTTATACACTACATAAATGTTAGCTGTGTTATAACCAGCTGGCCCTCAGTGGGAACTTTACTTTGTGGACCTGTGTTTGATAGAACATTAGAGTGTCTGCATGCTGGCTGCGCTCCTACCAATTTCGCCGCGGGTGCTCTCATCGTTGAGGGAGCCGAAAGCAATCGCGGGGAGGAGGATGGCGATGTAGAGGAAGATGGCTGTGGTCATGTACTTTAGCAGGGTTTTATTACTTCCAACTATACCTGAAGGGAGACAAACACAAACACATGAGTCATATGCATCTCATAATGAAGCGGAGGAGGCTCAGCACTTTAATTTAAAAACGACAGAAACGCTAGCAGAATCCATCGTTTAGATCCCCTGCAATAAGGAACCTCCAGAGAGTGTGTGTATGTGTGTGTGTGTGTGTATGTCAGAATATTCTACTGTGGCTTACACAACCGACTGGCCCTTTGAAAACCGGAGTGATGCGTTTTGCGTTTATGTAATCCATCTCGTTTTAGGAGTGGCCATATGAATGATGGATAACTCATGTTGGAATCAAACATTTTAATTGGCCTCTAATGTGATCGCTGCTTTCCGTGACCTTAGCAGGATGAACATTTGATCAAACTCACATGTCAGGAACGTGTTGCTTCTGTTGCAGCTTAAATAAAACAGAAATGTGTTGAGGAAGTAAAGGGCTGAGCTGCTTGTTGTGACTAACATATTATTTAGCGTGTGTGTGTGACCTGGACCGGAGCTGCTTTCACACACATTGGGTAAAGAGTCTGAGTTGATGACTCAGTGAAAGTACCTGCCTTCAGCGACTGCATCAGTAAGGTATAGGGAGATGCTGTGGTTGATGACCTGGGATATTATAATAATGTTGAACATAAAGAGGCATGTGGGAGACTTGAGTTATTTATACAAGATGCAAAACCCTGGATGAAACCCAAGGATAGCAAAGACATAACTAAAAAAAAGAGCACATGTTGTTCTAGAGCTAACATTTTCTAATAGACACCACAGATTACTCTAGTGTTTAAACTTACTCAAATATAATGCTGATAGTGTAACAGATAATTGGATGTTTCAGCAAAAATCTTTCACATGTGGATTCTAATTTGGCACAGATGTTCCCAGGGCTTTCCTTTTTTAAAAAATAAATAAATAAAATTAAATAATATGAAAAAAAAAAAAGACATTAGCCACTGAAAAATTCATGATGACCACCATGATCACATAAGAAATTTATTGTGGCTCTAAAACTGTCAATACTGATCAATGATGAATACTATTGGTATGAACTAATTAATAATTGGACCCAGAATAAACATTTTAATTATTGATAATTATTTTGTGTTTAACTTATTTTTGTTGAAGGACAACATGAGTGTGTGTGGTGTCAAAAACAATGCATAATTATATTTTGAACCTTAGAAATAATGTACATCACCTTCCTAAAAGAATATTCTAAATCCCTTTTTGCCCTTTATTTTTCTCCCCAAAATCTTGTTTTGACTTTGTAAAATCATAAAATAACTTTGGCCATTATTTTGGGAAGGATCTTTTTTCCTTTTTTCCTGGTGGCCATTTTTGAAATGGCTGCCAGGGTTGTAATGGAGCATATACATTTGCACTAATAATTAGCCATTTATATTTCTAGTGGTGGGCACGCTAAACGGTTAAACACATCAAAAAATGTGCAGAAGCTAATGCTAACCATGAAGAGGGCTGTTGCTCAGCCTGTAAAATGGGCATATTACTGTATAACCTTAAGGTTGTATGAATATGAAGACCAAAGGCGAAAACATATGATGTGACAGAGTTTCTGAAAGTTGTGAAAAATAATAATAATAATCAATTTAATTTATAATGCACTTTTCATTAATAAAAATCTCAAAGTGCTAGTAACATAAAATAAGTAACATTTAGTTAGGTTTAAAAGGCTCACAGAGAGCAGCCATTTTGAAACATAGGCGTCATCCTGAAATTTAAGTCTCTAATGTGAAAAACATACAGTCTGAAGGTTGCGCATGCAAACCTTTATGCTCGTTTCCACATTTGACCGATTTATATAGTAATATGCTGCACTATGCATAAGACACCTGAAACCCCAAGAGATGTACCAAATATGCAAAACATTTCAGTACTCTTTCTGTGAGGCAAAGGGTGAAAGATAAATGAGGCGCTGCCAAAGGCACCCCAGTGGGGCAAAGCAACACAAATGACTCACTTTCACTACAACTCCAGGTCCAGCTTACCATCTGTGAAGTCAGAAGGGTAGAAAGGCAGTCTGCGACGCAAGTCCTCATAAATCCCTCGGCCGGCTTTGAAGAAATCTTTACACTGTGGAGAGAAAGGAAAGGTTAGGTTTTCCTCAAGGAAATGTCTCTTGGTGAGGAAAAGCCAGTATTGTGTCTTCAATGTTAAAATGAAAAACAGTAATGCAAGTTACAGTACCTCGCAAACATCATGCCCGTTAGAGTTTTTCACGTTTTATTATGCTATAACTACAAACATGTTTGTGTTTTATTAGAATTGATGTTGTAGGTCAGCATGGTAATTCATCATTGCCAAGAGGAAGTAAAAAATATAAATAAATCAAAACAAGCTTTCCAGCAGATGAAAATTTCAGCATTTCTGTTAAGCCCACTTTATACTAATACCCCCAAATAAATTCCAGCGCAAAAAAAAAAAATCCTTTGGAAGTTATCTAATTAATACATCAAGTCTGAGAGAGTGTTTATGTAGGGCCATTCTGTGAAGGCCTCAGAGGTTTGCTAGAGAACATTAGAGACCAAGAGCAGCACAAAGACTGAATGTAGCATACAGGAATACAGGTGTGACGCTGTTAATGACGGACTATGTTAGAAAATATCCTGAACTTAGAACGTCTCAGGGAACACTGGGAAATCTATCATACATATTCAAAGACTAAATTCACTATGGAAACCTACAAATACTTTCTACTAGCCATTTGGCTAGTTGGACAATAACAATAGCTATTGCTAACAACTTCTTATCAACAAAAATATGTGACAAAATGTTTATAATTTCACTGAACTCTGACTCAGAAAAACATGGCATTCTGGGGGTTGTAGGTAGAAGAAAGGCTTTAGCCGCTCAACCATTCATAGCTCAACCTCCCAGCTATGAATGGTTGGCGGCATGGTTAGTTAGCATGGTTGGTTGGTTAGCTAGCAACAACCTTTTGAGTAACATTCAGTAGCAGTCTCATGTTGCCCCCCAACGTACTCAGGTGTGCTTCTCTCCTCGTAGGTCCACATGTACGTACATGACGAGTATTTGAGGTGGACTCAATGCGGATGTTTGTTGTCCTTGGTGACGCACAGATTCACGTGGTAAACTGCTAGACATGAAACGGTGTTCACATTGAAGTGTTGTGTTTGTGCGACACAGAGATGATAATATTGGGAGTCGGTGCCACCAGTTGCAAGAACGCCTAGCATGACTGCCTGTGTGCAGCACTGACAGTTGTATGGTGGAGAAAAAAACACTAGGCTAGCCATCCAACTAGCTCATCACTTCATTCAGATTGTGAGAAATGAAGGAACATGCCACAAGGAATGTAGGCAATCTGTAGACTTGACTATGAAATCTCCATAGTCCATGGACAGAATATGTGCAGTGTATGTGACTATTTGGGAGGAGTTTCATGTCAAACGAACAGGGAGGAGTGAAAGGAGGAAATGAGTTCAGCAGCTCCAGATGAAATTTCAGATAAAAGATGAAAGATCAAGTCACCAGTTTGGAAGGATTGTAAATACTTAAAACAAAAAACAAATCAATAATTAGTTATTAGAGGCTGCAAAAGAAAGAGATGGGTTTCATACAACTGGCTTCAAATTCATATTTATGATGAATAACTGAAGTTAAAAAGTTGCAGTTAAAATTTGTCAAGTAAAATTCCAATAACATACACTGAGGTGATGTAAAAATCTAATTATGCTCCAATGTTGGCTTCCTTTAAGCATTTACTATTTATTTAAGTGATGATGTTGCTCATAGATCTATAACTTTGTTCCACCATCGTCGTAATTCATTTAAAGGCATTTCTTAACCAAGTTATTTGAAATCTCAAGATATCTTTAAGACATTTAGTGTTAGCTAAAATTACAGGAACTTTAAAATGTTTTCAAAGGGCAGTTATAAAAAAAAAAAAATCATCAAACACTGTGATAAAATGTGTCTCACGAGGAGCGCCCCAGGAGACAAAGTTTCTTCTACTGCAGAGGAGTAGTTCATTAGAGTTACAAGCCTCAGAAATGACCAATTAACAGCACCTCAGATTAGAGCCTTTAGGCACTTGACATGTCATAACATTAGTTTGAAGAAAACTCTTATTAATTAAGTTACATGGTGGGAAAAAAGCAAAGAGGGAGACTTGGAAGAAAACTAAAAAGTTCTGGTGTGTTTTGACATCCACTCAACATCTTTTTTTTTCTTTCTTGCTAAATGGAGGGTATCTAGTTGTCCTTAACCAGGATAGAGCTTTAACAAGGTAGTGACGTAAACATGTGCATTTGTTTACATGGGTTTGTCTGTGTGTGGTGTACTATATATGTGTATTCAACTTGGCTTCTCTAAGTATTTTGGCAACATTAAAAACAACCATGAAATTAAGTGCATTTTGTTGAACATTTCATCATGTCGTTTAAAAGTGCGTGCCACTTTGTATCCCCTCTTTTTCTAAGCAATTTAAGCGTTTTGGAATGATGGGAGTCAAACTCACATAATTTTATTGCCTCAAGATGGGCTGTGTTAGGGTGACGTGTTTTGTTTATTTATTTGTTTCCCCCCAAACTTTATGATTTGAATTTTGGGAAACTTCAGATCATCTATAGCTGATGGCCCTTAAATAATTTAAGCTACGAAATTTGACATTTCAAAAATGAATTTTCTTAACGTAAACACTCATGTTAAAAAAAAAATCTTGTTTTTCGATAAAATGTTTTGGCACTAGGATGAGGTGGGTTTTTTGCCCTATCAAAATTGGTTTAGTTTCCAGAACTGAAGTGGAAATACATTTTTGACCTCACACTAGTCACAAGAGCAACAACCGGATCTTGCCACCAGTGAAAACCACAAAGAAGACGACAACAGCTTATTAAGCAAATTATCCAATCAGCCAGTGTTCAATTTCCCTGTTAAGCCTGACTTTACACAGTTAACTGAAAGGAGGAGTGGAGAAGGGAATTTTTTGTTATTTTTAAAAAATATATTTAATCAAATTATGTCATTGATATGACTTAGATGTGCATGAAACTGAAAGGCACTACTTTAGTATATCAGATGTACAGATTATTATCAAACATAAAGATGAAAACTAACATAGTTGGACCAGGACTTTATGTTTGCTGCTTGTTTTGGGGGGGGTTGTGTTTCAAAAGACAGAAAAGAAGATTAAAAATACATTTCCCCTAAATGTTTTGCTGAAATGTTGTGGTTTAGTTGAGCATCCTTGGTTCAATAGACATTGAAAATCACAAATTCTGAGAAGGTGTCATAACAGGTAGTTTGTGATGCATGTCAAACTACATGCTAGTTTATGACACCTGTAGCCAATATGGCTGTTGTGTGTTTCAAAAGTTGTGAAAGCTCCAAAATATTTGACTTTTTGACTGACATCTCATTAAATCTTTCAGGCGCCAGATTGTACTAACTTTGTTTGTGAATATGTTCCTGGAGTATTTTAGAGAATGTTATTTTCCTCCTGCGTTCACACCTCACAGTCAAATGGTAACGCAGCAGAAGCCCATCGTCTTCCAATCCACAGGATTTCAGCCCAATCTCTTTGAAAATCAATACAACGTGACTCTCCCATGTGATGCTGTGTGGAACTGTTTGTGATTTGCCACTAGATAGTATACCAATCCCCCGTTTCGGAAAAGGAGGGACATCTCTTTGTACTGCTATATGTGCTGTAATTCCTTAGAATAAATGACAAGTCTTTTGTGTGGTCTCTCCTTCTGCAGAGATTTTTTATAAAACAGTAAATCGGCTTGGGGTCAAAATTTCATGATCTAGGAGCAGACCTTTTTTTTTGTTATTTTTAATATTGGACCCTCTTGGATTTGAAAACATACAATGGAAATACACTAGCTTAGCTAAAGATAGTTAGCTAAAGTTAGTTAGTTTGTCATTATGAAGAGAGGTGACATGAGTGCTGTCAGCACTTTTGAAGACATGCATCCATTTTCTTCACCTCTGAGTTGTCTCCAACAGGGACAAAGTGTCAGAGAAGTCAGTATCAGGTCAGATAAGAACCCTTTCCTGTTTTTGTACTCGCCAAACAATGCATCAAAGAACGATGCTGGAAATGCTTATGATATGAGGTTTTTACAAGTTTTAGGGGATGGGGGAAGAGAAATTCACATATTTATTTCAACTGACTAAAATATTTTAGTCAGTTTCTTTGTGACTTACATGGGCAGAATTATGTATTCATAAAATGGATGCCATTTTAAAGCACAATCAAGTACAACCTTCATTTGTTATAAAAATGCTTTATATGTCAAATATGACTTAAAAGAAATTTGACTTTGTGATGTAATGCCTTGAAATTTTGCCTCTGTTTCTTTAAGAAACTTCTGCTTGTTTATTAACCCTTTAACAATGTTTTTTACCAGTGTTTTACTGAGATGTAGCACTGAGCTCAGCAGATGTGTAGTTCCACTAGCTGTTGCCAATTGCTGCTGGTTAGTCTGCAGGAGCAGAGTGCAGGAGCTGCTCTGTGAGGCAGAAGCTTGGAAGCGTGGAGACCTTAGCTCTGGGGAGGACCTTCATCCTTGAAGGCGGAGCTAGGTCCATCCAGGTGTTTTGTGCAGCTTAATGGTTGCCACAGGAGATGAAAAAATTACTCAAGCATGCACAAAAGAGTCAAGGCAACAATCCAGGTTTGTTTGTGATGAAAGAATGACATTATAAGATTATGTAAAGCTCAAAAAAGTTGATTTTACATATCACTGCCCGCATAAAACAATTGTAAGAACACTGAAGGCCAGAGGCTGAATCTAACTCTGGATGTTTTTAGCATTCTGTGTCCTAAATGTGGACTGTGATGGATTTTGATTGAAACTACCTATTTGATGACACAGAAAAGACACTAGTAACTCCAAACAAGGCTCTCTCAGAGATGAGTTAAGCCCCCAATCTGAGTCATCTGCTGTAATGAGGTAGCCCTCAAAAGTTCTGCAATCCACAACAAGGTGAGTGAAGCGGCATAGTCACATTAAGACGCGCGCTCACCAGAAAGATCTCTGTCCCCAGAATGATAAAGGATGACAGAGCGATGATGGCGGAAGTCCAGAATGGAGGACTTGGTGAATTTTAGAGCGGTCAGAAAGGGAATTAGCTCGATGACAGCCACGTGATTTGACGGAGAGAGAGCTCCTTGAAAATATGAGCTTTCAGGTTGCACCAGCCACGGAGCAAATGTGAAGTCCTGATTGAGCTTATTAAGGAAATTATCCAATTACCCAGTGTTTAATTTCCCTGTTAAGCATGACTTTACACAGTTAAGTGAAAGGAGGGGCGGAATTATGGGAGCAGGATAATCATTCCTGCCTCATTTGTCATCGTAAAAAGTTTTGATGGCATTTTGCAGAACGAAGCAATTTAGCTCGACGTGAAGAACATAAAAACAAACAGCATCAGCATTTTGCTCCCCTTTGTGTTTGCTGGTTTTATAAGGCCACGCATACTTACACGTGTGAGTGTGTGTCTCCGTGTGGGGCGGGGGCGGGGGATGATCACCGGCTTTTGGCTCATGTGTGATAAACATAAAGTCTCAGAGAGGGAATTACTGTCCACCTGTTTACCATTCGCTCCGAACGGTCAAAAGTGTGAGGCAATGGAAAGGAAAAGCATCAACAATTTGGCATTTATTTATTTTTTAAGTATGAGGAAGTGGTTTGCTGTGGGTGGTCTGATGTGAAGGAATGAGAAGGCAGTTTTCTGCTGACTTATTTTTTAACTATCGCTTTGCTGTTGATTGTACCTGCTCCAACTACTGCCATGGCTCAAATTTCCTCTCCCCGCCCAAACCTTTTTCTATCTTTATTTATTTAAAAAATCTCAGTGCCAATCTTTTTCTCTGAGTGGCACTGAGCCCTTTTAGACCTGGGATAAATACCTAGCAAAATCCTGAGTTACTAAAAAAACAAGGAAGGACAAAAAACAAAAAAATGAGGGAAATGTCTAGGAGCCATGGCCTGTCAAGGTAACATTAGGAGGTGGTGTTGGTCCGTGGAATTGAATAAAGCCCCTCTGGCGTGCATGTGTGCGCGCGTGTGTGTGTGTATGGGCGTTTGTGTAGCTAAGGGGTGGAGTGGATTGTGACAGGACAGAGATGTAAGGTCATTTACCCACTGAGGAAACCTGACAGAAGTTGATGCTGATTGATTAAGAGGAGAGAAAAGACGAATGAGTAAAGCCAGTTGAGTGAACAGGACAGGGTGACAGGTGGTATGAGAGGATGAGGCGCCACTGGAAGAGCTTAAGGAAAAGTTGGAGCTGCAGTGGCTTGTAAAAGTGTTTACAGTGTTGCAGGCAGTGAACACTGGCTGCACTCATCTGTTCAGTCCGCTTTAATCCAACTCTGTCTAAAACATCCAGTTCATTTGAGGAGCTTTGGTCTGCCTAAATATCTAGGTCTCAGTTCGATTAAAGTGAACTCTGGAACAGTTTGAATGCCTTTGTGAACGGTAAACACTCCAAAAGCAGGAAGAGGACTGTAGCGCAAAAAGAACGAGCGAGTCTAGGGCTAGCGGAAGAAATGACTCAAGAGAAATCCTTTTTCTGAAAATGGAAGTTGTGCTCAGTGTCTTCAGAGATTTCCCTGTTGTTTCCTTTTGCGGTTATGGTGCAGAAAGTGAGAGGTATGAACAGCTTTGGCTTGTTTGACTTGGTGCGGTGTGAAAGCAAACCACAGCAGCTGAAAATTTAAAATGTTACAACTTTGGTCCCAATTGAACTGAGTCTACTGGGCTATCAGGTGTGAAAAAACCCTCAGAAGTCGCCTCTACTTATTAGTTAGGTGACTTCTGAAGTTAAAGAAAGGCTTGGGACCTCAGTGAGCACTGCTCAATCCATCATCTGAAATGAAATGTGTGTGGCAAACCTACCAAGGCATGGCAGTCTACCTGAAACTGACAAGTAGGGCAAGGAAAACATTAATCAGGGAAGCAGCCAGGAGGAAGGTGGTAAGACTGAAGGAACTGCAGAGATCCACAGCACAAGCGGGAGCATCCGCTGACAGGACGAGAATTACTAATGGACTCCACAAATCTGGTCTTTTTGTAAAAGTGTCCAATCACACTGAGGAGAAAAATATAAAGTATGCTGCACACAGTTTGGCACAAATGATGAAGGAAACAGCAAACATGGAAGAATGTGCTCTGATCAGATGAACTTAAACTTTTTGACCTGAGAGCAAAATCACAAACTTCTACCAAGTATTTTTTGTCTAGTTTCTAGTTCAAATCTCTTTTGTGTAAATTTAAGTGTACCAACTTAAAATGAAATTTTCTGGAAGATATTTGAGCTTTTTACAAGTCAATAATTCCTTAATATAAATAAAAAGTACAAGTTCCATTGGCAAATTATTTCACTTAACACTGGAAAAATGTCTTGTTATAAGTGAAATCATTTTCCAATGGAACTAGTACTTTATATTAATATTAAGGACTTATTGGCTTGAAACAAGCTCACATAACTTGCTAAAAAGTTATTTATGAATTATTTCAAGTGATCCAAGATATTTGCACTAGAAGCCAGACAAAAAATAATTGGTAACATTTTCTGCTTTTGCAGTGTAAAAGCAAAAAATGTATGTCAGCAAAAAATGTATGTCTGATGAAAAACGCCAACACTGATCCACACAAAACCGTCCCTGTGACAATGTTAGTAGCTCTCAGGACGACCCAAAACAGACATGGAGGACATACGTTAAATAAGTGAACACAAACTTGAAAAGAAAGTGCCCGCAGACAAAAGGCTAGAGAAAAATACACAAACAGAACACTACTGAACACAGTAATAACTCAAATACAAAGTCAGATGGGCAGAAAGAAATAAACTGATGAAAACAAGACATAAGGACACAGAGTAGACGGTACCAAAATAAAACAGGATACTGCAAAATGAGAATCAAGAGTCAAAGTCAAGATACACCAGACACTCTGCATCCAAACTGTGAGTTTGAAAAAGAAATATTCAGTCCCCAGATGCATAAAGCACTGAATGTTGTTTCTATAAGTGTTCACTTTGCTCTGGACTCACCTGAACATACTATTAACTGTCATTAATAATAGAAAATCAGAGGCGTCCATCACTTTGAGATGATGCATCATCCCAACAAAATACAATGAAGACTGTGGTTGTTGTGTGACAAAATGCTAAATAGTTTGTGGTGTCTAAACACTTTAGCTAAACATGCCTTAGGGATTCAAGTTGTTGAAGAGGAAGTTAAAAAATAATAAACATTCAAGCAAAGAAGCAAACTAAATGTAGATGTTCATTTTCCTTGAAATAATTAATAATGTTAGAATAAAATCTCACTACAAAATGTGTAAATTCTACCCAAAATCCTATTTTCCCTCAATAGTCATCTGCAAAAACCACCAGAACAAGACATAGTGGCCACAGCATTACATATGATTAGTTACATTTTACATGCATTTCAGAATCTCTTCAAAATCCAAAGGAATCCAGCTGGATTTGTAAAAAGCATGCTAATAGAAATGATATCTGTAGTTTCAAGAAATTCAGTGTCAAGTAACATTTTCTTTACTTGAAAATATTTTTCTTAAAATAAGATAATATATCTTACTTGTACAAGTAAAATTGGCTTGTTTTAAGTAAAAATACACTAATTTAAAAATATTTGCAGTTTCATAACTGTTAGATATTTTTTTCTTGTTTTGGAAATTCTTGACAAGATACATTTTCTTGTTCTGTTGGCAAATAATTTTTCTTATTTTAAGAAAATCATATCCTATTTTTGAATTTTTTTTCCTTGTTTTTGAAAGGGGACTTTTTGCACCTTGAGAGGTTTGTGGCTGCGGGGGACCGTCTCCTTCTTCCCCAGAGCGATGGGCTGCTGGTTGGCCGCTGTGAGCTGGTGCCTCTGGAACACCAAAGCCTCCTTAAACTCCTCCTGCGTCTTTGTCTCTAACAGCTTCTGCCTGAAGGAGATGTCAGAGAAAAGGGTGCCAAAAGTCCTGCCCAGCTCCATCGCTGTCTTGGTGCTTTTCTACAAGAGACAAAAAAAATGACAAAAAAACTGATTGTGTCACACAGGCTATCATAGTGTTTTAAAGTCTGCTTCAATTATTATCAGAAATTGGATGTTTTTACGACAGAGCCAGACTAAGAGAAATTTTTTAAAATTATGTCATAATATTAGTACAAAGACACAATATTGCTATTAGAAAATCATGGAATTAATAGAAAAAATTGTTTTAATGAGAACAATGTTTTCATAGTTATGACCAGTCTAGTCCGTGATTCTTTCTTCAAAATACTCAGTAGTTTGTGAAACTGTATCAAAGTCCTACTACTGATCACAATTTGATGCTGATGCGTTAAAATATTAAGTACACCATATTTATGAAACTGATAAAATACAACTTTCACGAAAGGTTCAACATTTCCCTTTTATTAAATCAACTTTTTAGTGCAGGAGTTATAAAATTACTACTTCATTCTCTTAGTGTTGCCACTTTATTCTGGTATTGTGAGTTTATTCCTGCATCATTGAGACTTTATTCTCATATTATTACAACTTTAATCTCAAAGTTAATATTTTTTGTTAGTCTGGCACACTATTTTTGCCGTACATTTTGTCTTTGATCTCGGAAAGCTCCAGTTAAACAATTTCACTGAAACATAAAACTCCAAATGTTTTGGTTATGTTTCAGCGCTTCATAAAATACTACTTTTTGTCAAACCATAAAAAAATGTATTTAAATAGAAAAAAATAACGTGACTTGTTAGGTACTTAGTTGACAGGTCATCTCGCTAATTTGAGTAAATCGATTAAATTGATATTACAAATAAAAGAAATATATTTCATCTGATTCTTTAAAAGCTAAATAAGAAAATGTATCTCCATCTTAAAAGCCACATGATGCCTTTAGCTATGTTGCTCTAAATACATGTTTCACACAGGAAGAAGGCTGGTGGCTTCCATTTTCTGTGTCGGTAATGGCCGACGTCTGTTCCAACGCAATGACATTTTAAGCATTACTCAAACATCGTTCGAAATAAACACCGATGTTTCTAGATTGGATCTCCTCCAATTAGTTAGCAAGTTTAGCCAAACGTAACTGAGTGCAGCGACTGAGGGAAACCAAAAAAAGAGAGCTGGCTGCGCAGCTCCAGCTTTTCCTTTATCCCTTCTTGAGGATAATGGGTCATGGGAGAATGAGGGAGGACTTGAGAGGCATCAACAGGAAACCAGAGACCATTTGTGCCCACATTTGTGCAGTGACCTGACTCCATCACAACTTGATGTGTGTGCCATGTTCCACACTGACAGGATACCAATGATGAACGGAGGACTCTGCATCAGTGATGCCTCATGCTCAGATGAGTCAAGGTGGACAGACGGCATTTGCCAGATGTCGACTTCTGTTTGATACTGGAGTTCTGAGACATTCTTTTTTGTCATACCATTAGGAATGCCTTTCTTGAGACTATTTTTGATTCGTTTGGATTCAACAAATAGAACGGACCGTCTGAATGAGAGCCTTCAGCAGTCACATCTTACTTAATTTATGCTATGGCAATTTAAGATCAGATGAGAAACAAAGTGACGGGAAAGGGATAAAAATCCTTTTGAATGTTTTGGCGCTTCATGTGAGATCAAATATCCAACAAAAGTGAAAATATGGAGCCATAGTGAGCCTCCCTGTGTGACCTTAAGTTCAACCTTGGTTGGATTATGCAGCAGAGCAATGATAAAAACCCAACTTGAAATGCTGTGTCGTGACCTTAGTCTGCTCTTGTTTCAAAACTCACAGTATGGCTGATATAAAATAATTCTGCAATTCCATCAACACAAATGTTTGATGGCAGGTTTTGCTCCCTGCAGTAAAGAAAATCAACATTTATGTTATATTGTACTACATTTTGTATCTGAATATGACAAAAAGAAAAATCAAAAACAGAAGGAACCTGTATGGGGCAAACAGTTTCATTAAACTGTACCAGTAATTTTGATCCTTTGGGCCATTTAACATCTACTGAACCTTTTAATCTTAGGGCCTTTTGAGGCAATCCCTGTGCCAATTTTGGTTTTGCATACAGTGAAAATCTCACATTTTGATAGAAAACTCTGTTACAGCACAAATCCCAGAACCTGTTTCCAAATTTAAATCTACATGTTGAATTTTGAAGTGAGCTAAAGGTAAGCTCAAATGAAACATTACTGGCATCCCTATTTGTGCAGTTTTTGCTGAACAGCAGGAGAATAAACTGAGACTTCAAAGTCTGCAAAACCTTTCTGAAGGCTTTTGTGCATGTGTGTGCGTATATGTGTGTGCGCTTTCAGATGATTTTTTGGTTTCATGTTTTTTGCTTCCTTAATAATCCCTCAAAGTATTTCCAGAAGCTCTTGTTGTTTTGAAACCCAGCTTCACCAATACAAACTGTTTTAGATGCATTCTCTTAAAGAAATCATGAACAAGGGAGTAACTCTCCTTTATAGGCACAACTCCCTTTGAAAAACCTGAGCTGCATACTTGGGCCGGTAGTGTGGGGAAATTGGGAGATCCTATGAAAAGAGATTTTGGAGGAAAGGAAGCAACTCCTGCTGCACTGCATGTGTGTGGTTTTGTTCTGTAACAACCCCAGTCATTTTTATGTAAAGTTCAGCTCAAGACAAGTGTGTGTGGTCATTATTATGAAACTACAGCTAACAGGGACAGATTGTTTGTAAGTCATATAGAACAATTATACAAATCTAATCTGCCATTTCACAGGGGGGTTAATGTATCATGTGTTGGCCTGTGGCTTACACCCCAACTTGATGTAATCTCTTGAGGTTAAAGATTGGATTGCTCTTTGCCAACCATGTGGAGAGGACATCAGTGCCATGACTGGGCATGTGACCGAGTACATAAACTTCTGTGTGGACAACACAGTCCCCACCAGAACAGTGAAATTATTTCTTACTAACAACCACTGTGTCACCAGTGAACTAAAGGAAGTGTTGAAAAAGAAAAAAACGAGACTTCAGGGATTAGGGGAAAACAGAAGCAGACCAAAGTCAAAATTAGAGACACTTAATTTCACTTTGTGATCGATAATCTGAATAAAAATGAGATTTAGGACTTTTTTCATTGTCTGTTACTTTTAGACCATGTGTAAAAAGAAAATGTGTGTGTGTAAGTGTTGTTTCAACCTGACCTGTATGTTGCAGTTGAGTGATTTTGATGAGCATAAAAAACCAGTCATTGAGGAGACATTCTCACAAAACATGGATTTCTACAACATATTTTATCGCGTCTTGTTCTGCCTCTTGTGCTCTCTAGACAAAAGTAACCCTGCAAACCCTGTCACAGCTCTGACTGCGAGAGTGAATCCCCGGCACCGAGTCTCCCACTGTGAAGAAAAACACAACAGCCTTATCGAAAAGCAACAGTGGAAAAGGTCCAGAAAAACTGTCACCATATTGTTGTGGGAATGTTCAGCAGTTGTGTGGTAAATGGCTTAAGACGACGCTGTATAAGAGAGGCTGGAACTAAATGTTTTGAGGGGTCGATTTTTAAGCTTCTCTGTGTATTTACCAATGCTTCACAGACATGTGACTGTACCATTTATTTTTATCCCTTCAAAACTGATTGACTAAATTGTAATTGAAGCTGCCTTCCTGAATCAAATCCTTACAAATTACCTTTGAGTTAGTAAGCCAAACTATCTACAAATTTCGACACATTTTTAAAATATTAGCACACAAAGATTAATAAAAATGTGGGAGAGTGGAGAAAAAGCAACACTATTGTCATCAGAACAAAAGCTTAAAAATATTTTATGAAAACAGTTCAAATCAGACATTTACATACATTCAATAAAAAGACACAAATGCCTTTTTTCTCACTGTGCGGTTAAATTACACTAAACTTCTCTTGTTTAAGGTAATTTAAAAAGTCATTATTTTCTATTCACTAAATATCACATTAATAAGTGGATATAAAAACAGTTTTTAAATTGATATTCCTTTAGTACTGTTTTATCTTTTGACAGATGTCAATCTCATTTCCTGCAGTGCGGGTTTTAATGTCTTATCTTTATTATTTATTTATTAACTTTTATTTTTTATTGTTATTTTTTAAATCTCTTTCTCTTTCTTAATGTTTATTCAATGTTACATGACTCTGTTTCTGTTTTTAATTATGTAAAGCACTTTGAAATGTCTTGCTGCTGAAATTTGATTTGATTTGATTCTTGACAAACTTCTGAGTTGAATTCTAAAAACTGAAAGTTGAATATAAATACTTGTCCTTAACTGTTGATGCAAAGCTGTAATTGGGATGAAGGTGATTCTGCAGAGTATCGACTCAGGGGTAAATCAATACAATTACATGCCACACTTTTCAGTTTTTATTTGCACCATAATTAATTTTGAAAACCCTGCATCTTTTTCCTTGAGTTTCACTATTATGATGGCCCCAAGATGCTATAAAATCATTAGATTTTACCCTAGAAAATACATTGGTAACACCTCAAAACGTTGACAATTTTATAGGATATTCACACTGTTGTGAAACCATACATGAAACCAAGTAATGAAATAATAATTTTAAAAAAATCTAAAAGTTCTTGCATGCTAAATATATTTACCGTGGGCAATTAGGCAAAAAGAAACAAACAAAAATGAAAAAATTTCTCTGAGGCTTGTTGACTGACTAGTGATGGAAAATGCTCCGCCAAGACGGATACAGATTAACATACTGTACATTCGCCAAGCAGAGGAATTCCCATTATTATTATCATCGTGCCCCTTCAAAGATGTTCTCTTGCAGAGGAAGTCACCATAAAGCATAATTGAGGCATAATAGGTCTTCGTGTTTACTTGGGGCTCAGAATAATGTCTCTCAGAATGCCATTAGTGGCTTTGATTGCTGCCTCTAAGACTGGCGAGGAGAGTGCTGCAGGAACTACAAAAAGGAACAAAAATAAATAAGGGTTGGTGTGGGAAAATGAGATGGAGACTAGAGACGCAAACAAACTGAAAATATATTACAGTTAGCCGAGGCATCTCTGATTGCAGGCTAGCTCCTTCCCCCTCCCCTCCAGGTATGACCATACTGGTGAAACTGGTGTTCTTGTTGGTTTGGGCAAATAAAATACTCGAGGAAAGAATGAGACAAAAATATCTTGTTTTTCTAGCAATAAAAGGCAGATATTGGGAGGTGGCTTTCTTGCTGGAATGGGGCAACACTCAGCCTTCTGACAACAGGGGAGTGCATGTGTAACTGTGAATGCATTTATCCAGGTATGCATTTGTGCTAAAAGCTCGAGATGGAGCAGAAAGGAACAGAAAGGTTGAGCTGTTTTATGGCTGCCAGAAATACATCACGTTTTGATGGAACAAAAGGAGATTCTACAATAATAAAATATATAAAAATGCAAGAAACAATCGTTAACCCCCCCAAATAAAAATTTAGATAAAAATTTTAATCATAATATCAAAATAAACTGACATGTAATAAGCTGGTGATGGGACTTAGATTTTCTTTCACTAATAGCTTTCTTTCTACCACCCACATTTGTCGAGAGGTAGATAACCATGTCAGAACAGGTTTTGCGGTTTTGTCATAGAATTTAAGTTTATGAATGACAGTGATTATGTTTAAATGTTGAGATATTGTTTTAAATACTATCACTGCTTTTAACTTCTCCAAAGCTTTCTCCCAGAACCTTCCGGCATATTCCTTGGTCTCCAGGACGCTGTTTGAGCAAATATTGATAACGGCACTCACTTAAAGTGCATTCCTACTAGCCCCGTTTAGTTTGCTTCGACTGAACTCTCGTTTGCTTGCCTAGAAAATCTGATTTGTTTGGTGAGGTGTGAAGTGAACTCTGGTCTGCCTAAAAACTTAGGTCTGGTTTGGTTGAACTGTGGAGCACTTCGAAAGTATGTTTGAATGCCAAACGGACCAACGACCACTCCAAATAGGAAGTGAGCTAAGGCACAGGGTATTCTGGGTAAATGCAACCCAACAAAACGTGTGAGTCTAGCACTAGCGGGAGAAATTGCTTGCGATCTTTTACCAAAGACAAAGGAGAAATCCTAAGACTGCTAAAGTCTGACGCCACTCCATTTTTGTTTACATTTCATGAGGAATGAAGTTGCACTCAGTGTCTTCTTCAGAGGTTTTCATGTCATTTCCTTCAGTAGTTGTTGGTGCAACGCCACCACAGGCGAGGAGGGGAATAATTTTGCAATTTAGTCTACCAAACTGTCAGGGGTTAAAACATCTCTAAACTTTAATGTGAGAAATTAAATGATCCAAAAATGTTGAGGACGGTTGAAATAGCCCAACCAAGAAATATGACAAACTACTAACTTGCTTATTGGCAGAAATAGGAAGACTTCTAAAGCTGTGACCTGTGGTCTGGTTACTGGATAAAAAATTTTTTAGGTAATGGAGGGAAAGGAAAAGTAGTAGCCAATACAATGTTTGAGTTCTTGTTAGATAAACCAGGCTTGTTTAGGGGCTAACATCTAACATATTAGGTAATCACTCTTACTTTCGAAATTGATTATCCAAATCTTTAGCTTGTTTTAGATGTTTCCTTTTGGCTAATCTGTCACTGATAGGCTGAGCTATTTTCTGGTGTATACATTTAGTTCTCCAGTTGTAACATGTTCCTCTTTCCCACATTAAGAATAAACAAAGATACAAAGTGAGAGTTGTGTATTATATATTCTTGAATGTTCTCCTGAACCATCTTGTTGGTTGGACTCTGGGGTTTTGCAGACTGACTTTCCTCTTTGAGATACATTCACATGTAGGTTGGATCTTTTTACTAATGAAATATTTTTGAGAAGCAATTGGTGGTGCTGTGTTTGTTAAGTTTGTCCAAATCAAGGCAGATGAATATATTTACATGTAATAATTTTTTTCCTTTAGATTTTTTTGTTTTGTTTTTGTAGAAAAGCATTTTGCTTTCTCTTCACTATTATGTTTGAATTTGTGTTGCTCGATGATATAAAATCCCAGTGAACTTAAGTGCCATGAATATTTTTGCAAGTCACAGTAAATATTGACTACCTGATGCTGGCATTTTTAATTATTAATTAAAAAATTAGTGATCAAAATGGTTGGCATTACAAAACTGGGAAATCTTACACACAAATCACAATCATTAAATGTAAAGAACAGGTAAAAAAAATAGATAAAGACAATTGGGAATCACAAAGGATAATATTTAAATCTTGCTGCAGATGTTACCATTTTGGACGGGGCGAGGATCAGGATGACATAGCGAACCTCACAGCAGTTCTCCCCCAGTTTTGCGGCCTTTCCAGACGAGAGATACACACATGACGCCTCTGGAGATGTTTGACGTTGCAGCTGTAGAGAGTGGAAGAAGGAGGTTTTTTTTTTTTACAAATGTCAGTGCCTCATCCCACCAGCAGTGCCCTTCATTTCCATAGATTAACCTCTTTCTGTGGAGCAACAGTTAGACAGCATTCAAATTTGCTGGCTAGACTTGTGTTTTCTCACATGCAACCTCACAAACGGAGGGAAGTAAAAAAAGTATTCATCTGTCCCTTTTCTCAGAAACCACAATAAAAACCAGCATAATAAACACAGAAAGTAGGATAATAAAAGGTAAAACAGCAAATATTTAACATTGTAGAGCACAGAACTGGTTACCAGCCTGTCGGGACGAATTTTCTTCAGCTTCTTTCTAAAAGAATCAACAGAATGAAGACATCAAAAAGATGAAGGCAGTAGGTTCCACCATCTGGGGGCCACCGCTCTAAAAGATTTCTCCCCTCTGGTCTTAAAATGTGTTTTGAGGAATCATTAGCAGCCCAAGACGGGACGATATCAGACGGCCAGAAAAGCTGTAAGACTCCAGATAGTCAGAGATGAAGGCTGCAGCTCAACCACATGGGGCTCTGCGAGTAAGGATGGAAATTTAAAATGAATTCTAAAATGTATTGGTTAAAACCCAACTGGAGATGGTAAACATGTGAAAAGGCTGTTCTGATAATCAAGAGGAGGTGAAATAGATTAATAGTCTCCGATTCGGCTTTTAAACACCACAGTTTGTAGTTTAGAAATATTTCTCAGAAGAAGAAAGCTTTACTAGCAACTCCAGTGGGATTGCAGAATAAAAAAATGATAAAAA
Organism: Poecilia picta; assembly: GCA_033032245.1. Taxonomy (NCBI): domain Eukaryota; kingdom Metazoa; phylum Chordata; class Actinopteri; order Cyprinodontiformes; family Poeciliidae; genus Poecilia; species Poecilia picta. The sequence goes on from CM065374.1 coordinate 24,005,510, forward strand.
TGATATCAAATGTTACCAAAGTTCCTGGGGTTTGGTTTGGTTGCACAACTCTGACTACACCTTGGAGCCTATAGTTACAGAATACTGTGATCAATAGTGTGAAAGACAGATGTAAACTCCAAGAGAAACATTACAGAGGATGCTTCAGAGTCAGCCAACATGAAATTATTAGAAACTTTTAATAAATCAGTTTATGTGGAATAAAGTTTATAAAAATCTGACTGAATTTCACAAGTGTTTCCATAAAAAAAATGAGCTTTTCTGACACCATTTTCTAGAAGTTTTAAGATAAAGGAGAAATTGTAGAAAGGTCTGCAATGTTTATGCTGTGTTAGCTCCAATTAGCCCTTCTTTGAAAAGGGCTCAAAAGCATGTTTGAAAGAACTGTGGACCAGTTCAAAATGAATATTGTGAATTCCTGTAGTACGTTATTAGAGCTAATTGCAGGAAACACATTTTTTAAACAACGTAACAAGCAGGTTGTCGTTTGGACAGGTAGATATTTTTATGTCATCCTGTAATGATGAAATGTCAGAGAGCCAGAAACAACATTATTCAGCTTAATTCAATAAAACTTGATCTATCCCCGGGAGGGTGATTAAACAGGTGTAGAGGGCAGGAGCAGAACATATGAACACACACATATAACCACATAAAAAAAGTAGGTTGCGACACATTGATGGACATTATTCCCCTGACGTTATTGACTTTCATAAAAAAGAAAGAGAGAAAGTCATCACTGTCAGTTTTAGAGGACACGGATAACGCAGGGTAACTGGGGGAGCAAGAGAGCTTTTTGTTTCAAACAGGACCTTAGAAGTTTTATTATGCAATTCTATTCAGTAAATTTTTATACATTTATAAGAGAATCAAAGTTTCTTAAGGTGGAGCCTGTGCTGTTCCACCTTAACCCTTCCAGACTGAACAGTGACAATCCAGCCAAATTTGCAGTGCCATAGTTCTGCTGAACTTTGCGCTATCTGAGAAATTCCACTGGTTTCTGAAAGGGGAAACGTTGTGCTTTCCAGACAATACAGTAATTTCACCCCCCACCGAAGCAGGGAGTGAAATTAATCTGAAGAGCTCTCTTTTAATAGATGATAAATTGCACAAATAACTTGCTAGATAGGGCAAATATATATTTACTCACAGGACATTTAAAGAACTTCGTACAATTAAAATAAGCAAGCATATCCAGCTGGACATTTGAAACTTATGTCTTATAGGGTTAAGACAGTTTCTTTGGGATTTCTCAATTGATTCATTTATCCATGAAGAAGCTTTTTTTTTAAAAGGGATTTCCAAAACGCCAATGCAACATCAACATTAAAGCAATCCATCAGTAAAGACAAATAATCAAATCACAGAACATCTGAGCAAAATCCTGAATATTGAATACAATACCTGAATATACAATACAGAACAAAAATGTAGGATTTTAAAAAATATATATACATCACAGCTTTTCTTTATGCTTTTCCAGTTAACGAGATACATGAATTATTAGATTTGGATTGAAAAAAATCTTCCTGAATTCAACAAATGATTTGCGTTCCTGCTTTAAAAAAAATAGAGGCATGACCGTTAGCTGGAAACAGCCAACAAAAAGCGGCAGACATTAAAATCTGATGCTATGCTGATTCTCTCCCCCGTGTTGACCCTCTCCTGTGGTGGACTTTAACACTATCAGCGTCGGCTAACTTCCTCCTTTGCTCTTATAATTACACAGGAAGAGAGAAAGCCCTGTGAGTTGAATATCAATGTGCTGTTTTGAGACACTTGTACAAATGACTGATGCTGTCCTACCAAGCATGAGACTCTTTATAGAGTACATTATCATTTCATAGATACTTTCCGGTCTATAAAAAGGATTTTTTTAAAAAAGAAAAGAAGTGACACACACAAGGTAAATAAATAAAATCTGGTGCAACAGACTCCCTAAAGAAGTCACCTTATTAGCAGATAGAATCCAACTGCCAGCTTATTCAAAGCAACATAAGCATATTAAGCCATTTCACTGAGTTTGGTTTAATTCACCAGAACATTCCAATCCACCTAAAAAACCCAGAGAGCTAATCAGAGGAGCAGCCAAGCTGACCGTCATCACTCTGAAGAACCTGCAAAGATCCACCACCTGGATGGGACAGTTTAAGAAGTAAACTATTAATTAAGCAAGCATGTTCTTTATGCAAGAGCAACAGGACTGAGCAGGGCAGAAGTTTCAGGTCAGAAAAGCTGATGGAAACATAAGTCTGAATTGTTGAAAGGTTGTTGCTCAGTGTCTCAGAGGAGCTAAACACAAATGCACACCACATATTTCAGATTTGAATAATTTCCCCCTAAAATAGTTATTACTGTAATGTTTCAGCATGTTTGAAAGCTCCAATAGCTTTGATGATTTTGCTCAGATGCTCTCTGTTTTTGCAGTGGTTATTTAGTCAGAAATCCAAAATAAAAAAATCTGTTACAGATGCAAAATGTTAATTTTTCTTAAAAAATGTGTTTTTTTCTTTTTTTTTTTTTTTTTTTTTTTTTTTTACAAATGAATTAAAGCTGAGACAAAAGTGTGAAAAAACCTCCAGTCTTCTCCCTATTATACTGCCATCTGCAGAAATGCCAGTCAGAAACAACCAATCAGAGCAAAGGGGAGGGTCTTAGTGCTGTCAGTGAACCTCAACCTGCTGTGAATGTGCAAGCCAGTTAGCATGACCAGTAATGGTGGCAGATAAAGAGTTTTCTGGTAACTAAGTTGTTTCTCCACCATTAGCACAGCTGTTCCGCACACACAAGCATGATTGACAGCGCTAAGACCCTACTCCTGGCTCTTATTGGTTGTTTTTTGGTTGGGAACGGTGCGTTTCTTCAGACAATAGTAGATCAAGGAGGAAGAGGAGGAGCTTGATTTTTTGATAGATTATCTGACTTTTGCTATACTGTCAGAAAATAATGAAAGTTTTCAGAAATGTATAAAATTTGCATACTGCAGGTTCAGATGTATGTAATTTCAGGTGCAATAAAAAGCAAAAGCTTAAGAAACATGGCTTGTTTATCTTTTTTTATTATAAAATTGTGTCAAAATTAAAGTATTTCTTTCATACTAATGTTTGAAAACAAACAACAAAAAAGCTCTGGCATTACGTATGAAAATACCCAGACCGAGGAACAGATGCTTACAGGATGCAGAGCCAGGACTGCTGGTACTGGACCCCGGTGGCTGTTGCCGTCACGCCTTGGATTGTCTCAGACAGCAGATGAACTGTAGGTCAAATGTCAGACACAAGTTAGCTAAAGATAACATTCATTCTCATCGCCACACATTTTTCAAAATATAATTTTTCCAGTGCAACACATACAGCTGCTTCATGGCAACTTAAGGTTTACTTGGCAGAGTTGAAATATAAGTAACTATATTTCTAGTTGACTTAGAGCATTAATGACTTTGTAAAACGTCTAATTTCATCATACCCTGGTTTAAAACAGAGTGTTGGATAGGAAGGTATTGCCTAACATTCTGTGCTCAGACTCTCCATATAATGTCTACATCAGACGTATCTAATGAGCTTCTGCTTTAGACAGTGACGCCTGGCTGCACCGAGGAAACATCAGACCATGACAAGCTAATAAGGATGTCCATCCAACCTAAGGGAAACACCAGCACTCATTTTGAAAAACACATTTTAATATGCTGACATATTTGTGCTGCAGAATGATTAAACGGGGAGCGCTGCTGAAGGCAGCACGTTGCTGTCGGATAACAGGAATCTCCAGGAAGACTTCACATACGCTAAAAAATGATGAATTGCTGGGTTTTGAGGGATATTCTTTCGCGGGGACTGAATATACCGAGAACATTTGTCTTTTTCTTTTTTGTCTCGTGGCATCCTCTTTAGCTAATCAGCAATAGGAAAATGACAGGCTGGAAATGTTTTGTATCATAAGCAGCGGGGATGATCATTTCCATATCATTCTGATTTTCCCTGCCAGTGATTTCTTTCTTTCTGCACATCTTTGTCTTTCTCTCCATCACTCTTCTTTTCTCTCTCTCTGCCATGCCATCTCATCAATAAAGTATCCTCCATTCATGCCAGAAAATGATGGGCGTCACCATGACAACAGTATCACTGTGCTCAAGGAGCAAGAGCGCAGAGGATAATAAAGAGGTGTGTGTGTGTGTGCGCGCATGTGTGCGTGTAGCCAAAAATTAAGAAAGTAGAGTATAAAAGAGACGAGAAGGACAAGAGAAAAGAAGCGGTTGTGTGGCGTGAAAGAGAGAGAGAGAGGAAATAGAGAAAGAAATAAATAGAAAAGGAAACAGGAAGGAAAGGAGAACAAGAGGTAGTGCACATGGGGAGAGGAAAAAATTGAAGCAGGGCCGATATGAGTAAAAGCACACAAAGAGGGGGGGGGGAAGCATGAAAGTCAAAAAGGAAAAAAAAAAACAAAAACAAAAAAACCCTCCCAAAAAAAAAAAACAGACAAGATGAATAGCAAAGGAAGAAAAGGAAAGAGGGCAGAGAAATATAGGAGATGGACAGGGATTCAATTCAATTAATAGCAGTAAGCCTGACAGCCAAGTAGTAATCAAAAACCATCCAATTTCCCATTGACGTCAGGGACGAGATGAGGGGAGAGCGGGAAATGGAGACGGACAAAACGGCAGAGGAAGAAAAGATTAAAAGGAAAAGAGAAGGGGGATTAAGGATAAAAAAGAAAGTAGCAGAGGTTACAAGAGAGTGGAGGGAAATCACAGAGTGAGAGCAGCAAATGTGGTCACCAAGGTCACATGGTTCTCTAAGCCAACAAACTATCAGGCTAATGTCACACAAACAGAGAAGCTAACGACTAATACAGTTAGCAGTAATAAACATGTCACTCGACATTTTTGCTATAATTGCTTTATATAATTTTCATGTCTATGTGTTGTACACATAAGTGACACAATCAGTGCACAACATGAACAAAGAACATCTACAAGGTTTACTCTCAACTCATGAAAAAAGAAAAATTATTTTTCAAGCTAGCATATTTTTAAATTCAAGCTAGCTGCACTTACTGACTTACTAAAATACTTCTAATGCCTTTATCTGTGTGACTGTTGAGATTTATTTTAATGTAACAACAGTTTTAATAAAAAAATAAATGATACTGAATAAATGTGAGGGTCTGACTAATGATTTTCATGCCTAGAGTTGGTTTCCTTTGGTTCAAATCAGCTGAAGAGTTTAACTTGCAACTTTGTTCCCCCAGTGGTTTGGTTTCTTTTCAAAGAGAGTAAACTCCAAGCAATTAAAAACCTAAACAAACCAGGCCAGAACGTTTAGTTAGTTTATTAGTCAGATGGGTCCAAGGCATGCAGAAGAATCAAATGTTCCAACATCTGTTACTTACAACAGCTAAAGCGCTGCAGACCTCTTGTGCAACAGTTAAGGATCTGTGTTTGTGATTCAATTATAGGAATGTTGCAAAAAATAAAATAAAAAATTGCATCTCTTGGAGAAAACCACGACTGACCAAAAACCTGCTCCTTTTTTTAACCCCCCAAAAAATCTCTCAATCTCTATGATTTCGAACTCCTCCGCAAATAATGAAACAAATCTGGGACATTTTGGACAATGTGCACCACATCGATTTATTAGCACAAAATTAGCACAACATTTCAGAAGAACACACATTGTACCAACAGTCATGTGGTAGTGATACTGTGATGGGGCTGGTTAGAGGTTTTCAGACCGACAAGTTTTAGTATTGCAATGATCCAAAGCACAAGACGACACAAACCTGAGATGAAATGGGATTACTGGAGAACAAACGAGCTGTTTGGACGTAACGTTCATTCAGCTAAAAGTGGTTTTAGCTCAAAGAAAAGGTAAATAAAGAGAGTGTCTTTTATGAGTAATCAAAGGCAACAGAAGCCAACGCTAACAGGCCAGCGTTTCAAACCGCGAAAAAGAGATGCTCAGCAAATCCATCACAGTGATACAAAAAGACTCAATAGAAGAGTAAATTTTATATTTTCTCAAGTAGTCTTTGATATTTAGATATTTTGAATCGGAAATATCAAAGCGCGGAAATAGAGCAAAACAGTTGGAATCTGTATTTGGGAAAACGCAACGAAAACTTAGCAACAACATTTTGTTAGCAAAAGGTGGTTTTGCAGCTTTTCTCAAATCCAAACGTTTACATACAAGTAGTCAGGGTCAGAGATTACTATCTTTTAAACTTCATGATTTGGGTTAAATGCTAAGTTTTCTGGCATTTAGCAAATAGAAATAATTTTGGTGATCTAAGCTAAAATAATAAACGTTTGGTCTGATTTAACTTCAGACAGGGAGAAAAAATGTTTTGTTTTTTGCTTCGTTTTCAGCAGCAGATATGTACGGTTCAGAAACCATATATATCTGTGTATTTTACGACTACTTATTTTATTAAAAGTGGAAAAAACCAACTTGATGTTTTCATGTAATATCTCATGTTAGACCTGTGGCTTTTAGACGACAACAAAATTTGTAAGTTAGAGTGTTCGGCTCATGTCCATGTATGGTTAGTAGTCTGGAAATTACATTACTTGTGCTCCATATGGCTGATTAAAAACAAAAATCGAATTAAAAGTAGGATTTTATGGCTAAAACTATCTCGAGTGTGTATGGATTGACTGCTAGTGTGATCGTCTAGGTGACTAATTGAGATTTCTTCAAATCTCGTCATTGAAGTGAAGATTTCCGCATGGTTTCGTCAGTATTTGCCATACAAACACTGTTGTTTCTACACAGACACACACCACACACACACACACACACACACACACACACACACACACACACACACAAGATCACATATGCTTTCACACAGCATATCAAACGTGACAAACTTCAATGGAAAGTAATGAATAAATGTGAAGGAGGCAAGAATGGATGGCTGGATAACCCACTTTGATCTCTGGGTTCTTGGTGGAATCATTTATTGTGTTATCCATGCAGTTTGGTTGTAGGGTAAAAAAACCCAGATTGCTGTTTCCCCCCCCAGATTCCGTAAGGTAGTAAATAATTTGTGACTGACAGCGACAAATAAGCGCGAGATGAATTTATAAACCCGCTAAACCAGGCCAATAATTCAAATGTTAATATTTTGTTTGGTCTGTATGCCAGTTCAACATCAAAGAAAAGGAGAACGTCTACAGAGATGAGCTGCTACAAAAGAACACAGAGGTTATCAGTGTTTCTTTAAATGTATATAAAAAATGTAAAAAAAAGGAAGAGAAAAGCCCCCCCGGCCCTCCCATATAAAAACCTTTTCTATTATGCCCTGAGGTGTTCTTAATAAAGATCATGTGCTGCAAAAAAAAAGGAAAGATCGACTGTGGCCTCGACCATTGTTCGACCTGTCAGTAAACACATGCACACACTCACAAACACACACCACAGAGGAGGGGAAGAAAAAAATCATTGGCTCCTTGTGAATGTGGGGAGCTTTGAAGACTGATTAAACCAGGGGAGTGTTCCCTACTGAAGAAGCAGGTGAAACGTTTACAGTAATAATCCATCATAGCCAATCACCTTGCAGCGCACAAAGGCTATGATGTCAAATGGTGATGAGAGGGGCCACTGGGACTGGGTCAGAGGTCACACTTTACTATCCCTGAGAGGCTTTGATGAAATTTAAATCATGCACTGTTTCGTCATGTTACATCCACAAACATCAATCTGTTTTTATTAGAAGCTGAGACGACAGACCAACGCAGTTTGTCTGTATTTGTGAAGTGGCAAGAGAAGGATGTCGGGTTTGCAAAAATAAATTAAAACTAGTTGTTTCTACTTTTTTAGGCAACAGTATGACTGAGTGCATGTCACAGCGTCTCAAAAAACATTTGGAATAGCCTTCTTTGGGACAGTAGTCACATAAACAAGTGTGATTTGAACAACTAAACCACTCGCAGCAACTGCATTCAATCCTATTTTTAAATTTGTAGATATGTAATGATGGTCTCATTGAATAAACAATGGAGAAAACTGACAGTCCCCACAGCAGGGACAGTTTGGAGGGCTTTTAAACATCACCAATTGGAATTTATCATAGTGATTATTCTGTAAGAAATTTATCACGATAAGTGATAAGCGATGCAATAAATGCCCAACGGTCATCTCAGAAAGAGAATCTTGTATGCTATGTAGAATCATCACACAGAGTAGCATATTCCAAGCCTTTCTGTCTTGTAATTTTGATTCAGTGTCTCAGAAAACTAGAATGTAATGAAAAAGGTGTTAAGTTGAAACTCTTTGCGTCATCAGCTAATTCACTTAAAACACCTGCAAAGGTTTCCTGACCCTGTAAAGAGTCACCTGTCACAAAGTGGGGAAACCAGAAGGTCATTGCTTTAGAAGCTGGTTGTTCACAGAGTTTTGTATCCAACTATATTCACAGAAAATTCAGTGGAAGGACAAATTGTGGCAGTAAAACATGGAACAGCAACAGGAAGAATGACTTGGTCCTTTAATTTGACAAAACACAATGTCGTTTCTTATTTCATAATTGATGACAGTTACATTCTAGTGCCTCGTTCCTGAAATATGCCCTGAAAATAAATGTGACTTTGACTGTAAAACGTGTGTCAGAGTGATCTAATGTGATTTCAGACTTTCTGAGACACTGAATTGTGGCTCTTCTTTACCTGTAAGCCATAGTCATTAAAAATTTAAAACTAAAGTCATGAAATATTTTACTCTGTGTAATGAATCCCTATAAAATGACTGTTTCACTTTGCGGTAACTGGCAAAAATATGTAAATATGTGTACACCAAACAAGCCGGATTTCTTTCAGCTATGTTTTTAAAAACCATGTATCCTGTTCCTTCCACTTCATAATTATGTGCTGCTTTGTAATGACTGCAGTTGTAACGTGACCAAAATTTAAAGCGTTTAATGAGTAGGAACCTGAGGGCTAAACAAGTAGCAGTCTTTTTTTTTTTTTCCTTTTTCTTGTTGCACAAGAAAAGAACCAAAGTAACGGACTCTGCTGGATGGACCTGCGGCAGATTTAAGGGGCAGGTGAAGAGCCATATCTGTGACACTGAAATTTCCCTGGTGTCTGTAATCATTTCATGACTAGATAGATCAACCCAGTCCTGAGTGTGGAAGGAAAAAAAAAAAAAAACACAAATGGCATACTGATGGTGATTGGTAGAGAAGTGAACGACTGATTGCAGCCTCACAGGGGCTGATGCTGACATTTTCATCCAATTAACACAGCTTACCGTCATCAAAGAAAACGAAACTTTGAGACTTCTCTGCATGTGCAGCAGGTGGGAGAAAAAAAACCAAGAGAAAAAAACAGTCAGTACAATCACTAGTAAGCAGTTTCTTAGGTTTTATACATTTAAAAAACACCCACACGCGCACACACCGCTGAATCAATTTTGTCGCACGTACACACATTTTCTGGTTAACAGACACGTACATAAATATTCTGCTGAACAGAAGCTTCATTTCCTGCCCTCCTTTACCTCATGCATATTAAATATCCTTTTCTAAAGAAGATCCCTCAATGTCATATCGTTGTTGGCGGGACTGAGATCTCATCTTCATTACTATCTAAAGGCTATTACCAAAAATTGGATTTTATCACTGATAGCAGTTCTGCATTTCCTTGGTTCAAAGAAACCCCAAAGATGTCAAAGAAGAGATCAGGATGAAGAAGAAAATGACCAGCATTTGAGCTGGAGCAGAGCTGGAATGAATGGTTTCAATTCAACGTTCTGATAACACCAGCGGAAGGAAAAATAAATAAATCTCACATCGCTGGACATAAGTTAATATTCTTAATGTCTGACGGCGAGGAGCTGCTGGTATTCAGAAAACATTTCTTTCAATATTCAATCTAAAATTAATTTTTCTTTTGTCAATTTTTAAAACCAAATATAACCAAATAAAACAAGAAAATACTGAAAAGGTTCAACACATTAATTTGATTTGTATTATAGCTCCTGTTGCAAAAACATCATTAGGAAAAGATAAATACAAAAAGAATGAAAAACACAGGACAAGTTAAGTTTCTAAAAAAAAATATGCGTGGGTCACTACAATAATATCACCTTTAGTTAAATTAAAGAATCTCAAGCAAATTACAATTAATTTTAATCAAAGGAAAACAGAAAAGAAACATTCTTACTGCTGCAAAAACAAACGTGTTGATATTGACAATAATTGTATCCATCATACTCAATTATTGTTACTTTGACGTAAATACTAAGACAAAACTGAACCGTCAGAACTGATCTGTAATTTCTATTGTATAATAATATTACAGGGATATTTTCAAGCAGTTAAACTGAGGTGAAGTAACCATCATTCAGTCAGCTGATTGGCAGAGAGCAGCAACAGTGGGGGAGGTGGCAACCACAGCATCCTTGTTTTTTGGTCAGTTCTGATTTTGATGCATCTATTCATACTTGGGTCTCTTCTGTTAACTTTTAAAGCCTCTGGTTCAATCCTGACTATCATTTGAGACTTGTTGCTGTATCAGCTCATCCAGAACTGGAAATGATATTTCATTGCTTCCGTTTCACCAAACAAAGCCCAGTTGCAAGTTGTTCAGAAAGTCGCTACCAGGCTTCTGAAATCAACATCCAGCCTCACATGTGCCTCCACTGCTGCAGCAGCTACATCATGTTTATTCCGGAGCGCATTTCAAAATTCCTGTTCCGACTTGGTTAGATTTTCCTGTCCAGGCAGCGAGTTATATCAGAGGACTCCCGAGCATCAGACTGGTGGAGGAAAGCCTCTGAGGTCATGTGATAAGGACCTGCAGATAGTTCACCACACTAAGCTGGAAACAAAAGGAGACGGAGCTTTGCTTTAAGTGACTAAGACAACTCTGAAACTCTCCTTGCTCTAAGTAAAAAGGCTTAAAACTGCAGTATGTAACTTTTATATAAAAAAAATCTTTTTTACATATTTAATGAAACTGTCACTATATTGTGACAGTAATACGAGACAGATAAACTGTGAAAAAAGTCTCCTCCAAATCCTCCCTGTGCTGCCATTACTGTCTGAAGAAATGTACCAAAAACAACCAATCAGAGGCTGGAGGAGGAGTTTAGTGCTGTCAATCAACCTGTGAATTTGCTAAAGGTGGAGAAACAAGTTAGCATTACATCAAAACTTGTTCATCTGCCATTATTGGTGGCGATGCTAACTAGCCTTAACATTCACAAAGCTGTATTGCAGCATAGACCAATAGGATGTGCATGATTGACAGCGCTAAGATGTCAATCATGCTGGTTGGTTTTTGTTAGCACAGAAAAGGTAAAGCAGCTTTCAACAGATTAACGATCTCACACCATACTGTCAGGACATGGTGGGTTTCAACAAATATCTATATATATTTATAAAAGTCACATCCTCTAGTTTTAAATGTGTAGGAACGTTAGAACAGAAAATCTGATCAGTTTTAAACATAACACTTTTTGAAAACTTCAATATCAGTAATTGGCCTGAGGCGAGAACCCATAAACTCCCCCTACTGTTTTTTTTCCCTATTTCTTCATAAAAGCTCCACTTATGAAACCTCATTTTAACTTATATGGCCTCTTTTTGATTTGGCACAACAGACCTGAGGAGCTGCATGTCACTGTGGCAGATGGTAAAGCTGTGCTGACACCAAGACACAATGCATATGTTCACTCTGTGTGCAGCCAGCTCTAATGCAATTATGTTATCTTCTGTTTATGTAGAGAACTGTTCTAAATCTTTGCACAGGGAACTATGCAGAACACCAAAAGTTCAAGTTGTTTTTTTTCTGTAAACGTAGATTTATCATTTCTCTACACAGAAATACAATCTGTGCCCACAGATGGGCCGTCAGATTTGCATGTTCTGATCACCGTACCAACAACTTGTGTGTAGAGCAGTTTATCCAAATCTAAACAAATAGTCTCCCCAGAGAAACGCGAGTGCAAAACTTCTGCAATGCAGCAGAGACAGGTGAGAATTACACGGGTCCAATCAGCCATTGTTTTAGTTTATCCTCAGCTCAGTCTGTTGGAACTGCTGATGGATTCTGTTTTATTGAATAAATTGAAAAATCTTCAGACAAAAAAAGCTCCATAAAAATATGCCTTGTAACTGTGTAAAAAAACAAATTGAAGGGTTCCATGTCAAACTTCCTCCCTTTTCTAGACTGACATTTTCAAGAATCCCCAATCCTGTTTAGTTCATTTTTTAAAAACTATAAATCGAAAACTTTAATATAAATAGAAGGCATGCATTTTACAGCAAAACTGAAAGGATTTCTATGTTCTTAAAACCTTGAATGGGTGAGCCAACCTTTTTAAGATATTACAACTGGATTATTGTTGGTGTTAGTCAGGTCAGTCTCCGCAGCCCATCCAGAATGGTGCAGTTCATTTTCTGACACAAACCAAAAGGCTTGAATATATTTCCCCAGTAGCCTACTTGCTTCTCCTCACTGACTTGCCGTTTATTTTGAAATTGATTTGAAATCTTTATTATTGACTGTTGATTATAAGGTACTGAACAAACGGCCTCCTGAGAGTCTGTCTGGCTTCCTGTTGCCCTCCAGATCCCTCAGATCTAATGATCACAAGGCTCAGGCTTGTTCACCAAGCTGATCGAGCGTTTGTGGCTGAGGCCCCTATACTTTGGAATAAACTCACCCCACACATCACACAAACTCAAGCTGTCGATAACTTTAAATCTCATTTGAAAACACCTCTGGACTCAGTTTTTTGTACAGCATGAGAGATATGGGGAGCATTGGGAGGTGCGTCTTTATTTTCTCTTTTTGCACTTCCATACAACACTTTGGTCAACTTTGCAGTTGTGCTATATGAATGAGCTAGGACTGGAACAGTGGCCAAAAACAGAAATGAAGAAAGGATTCTGGAAACATAGCTATACACACTTGGTTGTACTGGATCACTTGCCTGCACACACATAAAACAAAATGGCCTCCCATTCCTGTTACAGAGAGTTTGATATGGGATTGGTTCTTCCTTTTTCAGCTAGAACACCTTCACTTCTCATGGGAAGGCTGTGTTAAAGTGTATTTAAAGGAAGATCGGATCTTTTCTGGAGAAGTTAGACAGTGATATTGCACAATATCCCCTGGATTAGAGTCTCTGCTCTAATTCATCTCAGAAGTGGTCAACCAGGTTTAGGTCAAGACTCTGCAGACCAGCCAAGTTCCTCTACACTAAACTGGCATAAAGTCGGAGCAAAGCAGCCCATTCCCATTCTCACCAAATAAAACAAAATACCATAATCCTCTTTGTAGCAAACTTTATACTTGGCAGAAATGAGGCCTGAAAAGTACTGCTCTCTTGGCATTTACCAACTTCAGTCTGAAGGGCTCTCCATGGTTGAGCCAAACTGCCAAAATCGGTTCTCACTGCGTTACAAAAATCAGCCTCATGTCATCCGCCTCTTCTCGTCACAACCCTCCTGTTGAACCTTTTGCAATGGTCAGACATTTTTCGGATCGCATAAGTCATGTGATCAACAAACGGTGACTGGAATTCACTGAGCTCCTGAGTGTGACTCATTCTTTCACAAATGTTTATGGCAAATGTCAGCCGGCCGTCTTAAGCTAACACACCTCCAGCCATTGATGCTGACAAGGTCATATTGGTTAAATCATTTTTAAATGATTTCTAAAACATTTGAACCGCCACCTCCTGTGCTTTGTTCTGTTCACTTTTCCATGCAGCATAAACCAAAACAGTCCAGAAACGTGGAGCTCTTGTCATCTCTTTCCTGCAAGTAGTCTGGGATTTTTGGTGACCCGATGGGTACAAAATCCCTCGGTAAACTTTAAAAGTCAGTGAGCTTGAGTGCTCACATGCCTGAAGGAGCTTTAATCATAGTCTGAATGCACAGATCGACAAAAGGAATTTTTCAGGGGACAAAACAAAAGCTTATGGATACAAAGTAGATTGTAGATGTTTATAAAGCAATTGATTTACACAAGTTTAGAAAGCTTTGGTTTCAAATGTAAATCCATGCAGCTGTCAACACAGGGAAAAGAAATCCTACCAAGTGATTCATTTTTACCTTTTCTTTGGAATCCAGCTTTTATTTTACTTGCTCAAATGCCCACAGTGCACTTTTACCTGAATCTTTGCCCTCCAGTGTGAAACCTTCCTGTTGACTCACTAATTTATGCTCAGAATATTTATAGCAGGGGTGGAGGATGATGGGTTAGATCTGTCAAATCTGAGGATTTAAATCTGCTGTTTAGCTGTGTTTTATTTCTGTTCACACCTTCCCTTCTCACCACAGGCCTAACAATGCCACTGTATGGTTACAATGTGATCCTCATTTGATCGCAGGAGTAATTAGGGACCAGAAATAGCTACAGAATTTTGTGCGTTAGTTTATAAATGTTGTGACAGAATATTTATTAGTGTGTATGCAAAAGTATTCATGCTGATAACATTTTTCACCAATTAAAACCACAAACATTGCTCTGTAAATTGTGGTGGTGGTGGAGATTCAGCTTCCCACATAACAGTGGCTACTATAACGTGTTATTTTGGTTTATTTTCATATTTTTATTTTTAGTTTAAGCCTTTTTTTTTAAACCACATTTTTATTTTGTTCCAGGTGGAACCTTTGCATTTGTGTGTTTCTGGTACACCCGTAAATCTGATTTACGCACAAGTGACAAATAACCTGCCTGAGACGTCAGCCGCTCCGCTCAGCCCACTGGTGGCTCATACGTCTATTTATTCAATAATTTAGCAATAAAAAGGGTTTTGAATTGAAAATGTTTCCCATTATATCCACGTATAGTTTTCAAATAAAATGCGATTGATTACACACCCTACCATTAACTTCACTAAAAGTTGTAATCGAGACCCACTACTACTTTAAATACAGAACACTTCAATAGTTTAGATCAAAGAATGTTGCTATGTTAGATGGGCCTAGTTAAAGTCCACAGCTTTAATTAAACCCTTGTCTTAGTAGAAATTAACAACTCAAGAAGTTTTACAAATAATCAGATGATGGTGAATAATAGTAATATATTTTGACAACAGACTTGTTTTGAAAGAAGAAATTTGTTATTTTAAAATTTTACAGCTAACATTTTTTTGTATCATAATTTGAAGAAGCAAAACCAAAAGAAGAAAAAACGGAATATTATGTAAATACAGGTAAATTGGAGAGTCAGAAATAATATCTCCAACATTTTCTGTTGAAATGATGGTACAGTAACCAGAACAACGTCACTGGTGCACCCAACAGAGAAAACTCCGGCTCCTTACAAAATCATAGAGGAAAATGTAATTACACAATACACCATTAATCACAACAATACCTATTAGTCATTCAGCAGCCACTGTACCAGTACATGCTCAGGCATATTTAGTACCCAAATCATTCACTGCTTTAAATATTACATGTCAGAAGGTGATGCCAGTTTCACTTAGATGGTTGTTCAAATGTCTAAAGTGAAAATCCTTATCTAAGCATTGCATCATCATAAGCATAGCTGGCATTATTCCTCAACACAATGCACGCGCTCTTCCTTCCTGAATGCTGAATCCCAAGACAAAAGTGGAGCCAAAAACAGCATGCTGGCCTCCAAAACCAAACTCCTCTCTACATGTCGGAGCAGGACTAATTATCTCTCTGGGCTTTCATCTTTTTCATTTTATGTAATTCTCCCCTTTTTTCAGGGAACGCTATAATCTTCCCCTGTTAGCTTTATCTCACAGCTGTACAGTATTACAGCCGCAAATGAGCTGGCCCGCTTGCCAGCTGTAATACCCCACTGTGGCAGAGGGAGCCCAGATACGGCAAAAATTAATACCTCCAGAGATATGGCTTGTTGATAGCGTGCTTGGGGTGTGATATAAACTTATTCCCACGGCAAGGGTTTTTGTTCCTCCCCAAGAATGTTCCCCCCACCCAAAAAAAAAAAAAAAAAAAAAAAGACGGCAACAGTCGGATTCAGGAATCTTTCCGGATATTTGGGAATTCAGACTGAAGGGAACGAACTCCAGAACAGGATATTAATGAGTGGGATCTTTATTAAATAATTAGTATGCTGAACTTAATTAAAGATATCTGAAATCAGCAGACTTGTTGGAAGTTTTCAGTAACTGTGTCGTTTTGATGCCTTAATGGCATTTTTAAATGTAATTAAATGCATCTTGTAGCTTTTTTGCAGTTTAAATGTGATATTTTCTTGCTCCTTGTGCTAATGCATCCACTAAGCATGACAACTCACTCTGCAGCTGATTTAAACAGTGCATTATCATTTCCATTAGAGTGAAAATTCATGATGATCTCTTGTAAGGAGGTTTGACCAAAACTAACTTATGAATTTTTGAAACACTTAAAAGTTTCAGATCATGAAATAATAATACTGTATATTAAATTAATACAAATACAAAAAGCAATTTAAATGAAAAAAGGGGGGTGGATACTTTTTTGTAACTGTGTATATACCAGCTACAAAAAAATATCCACTCTGTTGCCACTCTGTTGTTCCTCTTACTTTTTTTCCAATTGATTTAAGTTTGTAAAAAAATGAATAGTATTTTATTATAAATGTTATTTTGGAAGACTTTAATCAATACTCAAATATTGATTAAAGTCTATACTGGAAATTTCAATCCAATTAAAAGTTTACACAAATTATGACTATTTGTGTAACCTAAAAAAAACTGTTTCTAAAAAAACAGTTTTTTATAATTACTTTAAGCAAAGTATGAAGATGACTAAATATGCAATAGTTCAACGTTTTTATTTTCTTCTCAAGTCATGAAACGTTCCATTCAGTTTCCAGGGCAGAGGCCTTGAGGTTCTCTAAGCTCCAGGCACATAAACCGGGTTTCTTTATGTAAACACTATGAATCACTTTAGGATTATTTAGTAGCTTTAATTATTCATTATGATTCATATTGACTTTGCTACGCTTTTGAAATGAAAATCTTTTTCATGTAATGATTAGTAATGTCATGCCCAGCATGTTAACAGCATTGCATGTTTATGTTTTATGTGTGAGTGTAGTCTTGAGCTGTTATTGTTGAAATATTTCAAGGACCTTTGAGAAATGTTCTGATGCCTTGTGTAGAACATCTTCAATCTTTCTGCTTTACAGGGGCAATATTGTGTTTTCCAGGCATATAAGGAGGCATATAGGAGTTCTGCTCTGTGGAAGCTCTGAAGCTTGGAAACTGAACTTAAGAGGAGGGGAGCTTCATCCTCGAAGGCGGAGCTAGATTCACACAGGTATTTTGCACAACTGAATGGTTGCCATGGAGATTAAAAGTTTCTCAAACATATGTGAAAGAATCTAGGCAAACAGGTATGGTTTTGTTGAGGGAATAATATTATAACATGATGTAAAGCTCTAAAACGCTGATTTTACTTAATCCTGTCCCTATAATGCTGTGATCAGGAATGTTTATGTCCTCCTATAATAATTTCTAGAGTGGCGGTAGCTATAAGCATACGACCAACAGATGTAGCAACCCCTTTTTCACTGACCCAAAAACAGGCTCCTTGTGGGGTATTCTGGGACAGAACAGGCCAGCAGCAGCTGCCGCCACAGCCTCAGAAAGCCATTTGAAAAGCTATGTGAGTGATCGATGAGAGAAGTCAATTATCACCTTGTGAATGTGTGGCGGCCTGCGGTGCAGGGCGAGCATCGCACACAAACCACCTCAGACTAACGAACACAGCTGTGGACACCATAGCAGCCAGACCGGAAAAACTCTGGTCAAAGAGCAGGTTGCAGACTAATCTTACCGCCTGATGCTCATCAAGTACAGAAACCCTGGACTGTAGCAGAAATTCTACAGACAAAAAAAAATATATATATATATATATATATACTGTATGTATGTATGTAACTTCTTCCTTACATTTATTTTTTTAAACAAATGTTTCCTTGACCTCTTTTATGATGGAAATGTATCAAAAATGGATCCATTCTGTTATGCAGCAGGTTGTTTTTCGCTTGCTCTAATAGGCTGAGGAGATTTGTCCAAACGCGACGGTATCTTGGCTTGCCTCTCAGTCGAAAAAAACAAAAAGACAAAACAAACAGTGTTGAAGGAAATACACTAATGGTAAAGGGATTTAGAAGGGAAAGAGGGCAGCAATGCAGGAGAAACTGTTGTGGTCAATTTATTTTTTCTAGCCAGAACTGTCAGCCTGCAGTAAAAGGCTTTGGCCTGGAATAGTTAAAGAATAGTTAAGTTGTACCACTGCAGACCCTGGAGGGTTAGGCACTGCTTCTTGGCTCAATTGTTTGGAGACAATTTGTTTTATGACCAAAATCTTGTTTGGATGCAGTGGAACTAGTAAATAAAGAAAATGTTTCAATCAGTGCCAACAATATGACCCATATGTCTATTCCAGTTACAGTTTCATGTTTGCTTCATACTGATGTGATCAAATATTTCAGCGCAGGTAACTCTTTTGTCCATGTGTTGATGCGGTTTATGAAGTTGTTGTTTCTCATTAAAACACTTCGCCTGGCACAATAATAAAGAAGAAAACAGTGATCGAGTTGTTTAGTTTTTCTGCAAGTACATTTTCTAGGTTATGATTTGTATTTTACATTTCCCTAGACATTATCAATTGAATAGAAATTCAGCATTGAGATAGAAAAACACAACAGGACCTTGAAAGTGAAGAGAGGCAGCGAAAGTCAGCGGGTGACAGGAAATACTACAAATGACAACTCAAAGTTAGACATTTTAAGTAAAAGGGAAATGATAAAGAAAAAGGAGGCAGAAGAAGCACAGAGATGTAAAGCAGTTTAAAGAAAACTAGTTTTTATAACATGTCAAGATCTATATGGAGTTTATTCAGGCTGTGAAAAAAAAAGACTTTCAGTAGGTAACAGGAAGGCTGAATGGAGAACAACAAAGTTGTCCTGATTCATTTGTTTCAGATTCTACTTTGAACTGAGGTTGCCTTGTATGAACTTATCATCATGCATCATTTTATACAATTACCAATTATTATACAATTATTTGTACAATATATCATGGCGAAAGCTGTAAGGTTCCAATTGTGAAAGTAAATCTGTTGAGTCTCACTTTGACATTCAGGTAACAGTTGTGTTAGCTGCCAGACAGCAAAGTAAAAATTTGCTCTATTTGACCAGTTTTAAACGTTGTGTTGCTGTTCTTTTAATGCTAGCCATGCTAACAGTCATTTATATGAGATGCTAACGTCAGTTTAAAATGCCAGCTATGAATGACAATGTTGTCCATTTCTCAAAATATTACTAGAATTCAGAGCAACTCCTCTCTCACACAGAACATGACCTTAATATTATGCAGCTAGTCATGAAAATCAGGCTTAAAACACATTTTAAACATTTTTCTCATTTCTGTTTGTGTCACACAGCTCAAAAATGTTGAGGCGAAAATATTTTGAGCATACTAATGATTTTTTCCAAAATGTAATAAAAAAGACTTCCCTTTGTCTGAGCTCAAACATTTCCCTTGTCATTAGGCTTCTTTTTCTGCAAAATTATAACACAATAAAATAGGTTTCACACAATATTATCTTACATCAGACCGATAAGCATACTTTTTGTATTAAAAATAGTTTAACAGCTATTAATCTAACAAATGAGCGTCATCAAGACTCGTATTCAAGTTCACTGACTTCTCCTTGCAGTTTGTGTTTTGTCTCGCATGGTTAACGCTCAGGTGTGGGGTTCTTGCTTACCGTTGACCTCTTGAGCTCCTGCATCTGTGAAAAGCATGCTCATCACCTCTTCAAAGTTGCACCCGGGCTCAGACACATGGCTGTCCTCGCCTACGTGGTGCAACATTCTCTTGAGGACGTCATCCAGGGAGGCGGCTGTCTCATCCAACAATATGCTAGCCCTCGCCAGGAAGCCATCCAAGTCCCGGTGTGCCCGAACCTCCTCCTCGAAGTTCATGAGCTTCACATACTGTGGATGAGATTGGATTGTTTAAATGCCATCTTAAAACCACGGTCAACAATTATGTGTTGAGTAAAACTAAACGGCAAAAACAAAAAAAAAAAAAAAACTTACCTCATGAAAACGACGACCCTTTAGTAAAATTTGGATTGATGTCAGAGCATCATAAATAAGGTGTGAACATATTCTAGGAGCAGACAGATACTACTGAGTATATATTATAAATGACAAACTATCTGTTAATGTAACTTCAGTATTCGTCTCTAATTTTGAAAAATGAAACATAAATTTATTTTATTTTCAATACACCGACTCTTACATGACCCTCTTAACTGGACCCTCCTAACTGTTCTGCTGATACAGTCTTTACAAACATTTGAGGGCAAATTCAAAATTGCATGAAACATTTCAGCTAAGCTGGAAACAGAGGCAAGGAAGTGGTAAATTCATAGACATGGGATGCTCTTGATTAAGTCAGTTTATTCCACCTTTTGTTAAGAAAATTACAAGTAGAGTTTTAAACAGGTAGAGTTTTAGTTCTTCATGGTTTACCACAAAGTCGCTCCCTTATTCATCTACATCAGAAAATTGTTTACTTAAATGAAATAATAGTTTAAGTCGAGTTAATGTAATTCAATGGCAATTTTAAGTCGTTATTTTAACAGAATGACATTTTATAGTCAAAACGTTAAACCTCCAAAAAATGAAAAAAAAAAAAAAAAAAAAAAAAAACAACAAAAAACTGTAAATGTCAGTTTATAGTAATAATCCACATCCTCCTACAAACCAGCTGAACATTGATAAGAGCCACTTCATTCTTCTGGTGGATTCGGATTGTAGGAATGCAGAATAACATGCAGATGGGTGAATGAACAGAAGGACGAGAGCAGCTCGATTAAAAGCCCAGACACTCTGCAGACCCCGGCTCCATTGATTGTGGGGTAGACAGAAATTCTAAAGATAAGTGGAGCTCCTGCTGTTCTTTTTAAAATAAGACAAGCATGAAAAAGGAAAGTCTATAGTTTGTTGGGTTATTTCTGTAAAGAACTTTAAGAACAGAAATATGTTGTTTTTACGGTAGCTGGAGCTTTGGTTATTTTTCAGGTCACTGAAGTGATTTAAGGCTTTAAGAATTAATTCACCTGAGTTTACCATTAGATCCTGTTTGTTTATCTCTGTTCATCAACAGAATTAAAGAAGCAGTATGTAACTTTTATAAAGATTTTTTTTTTAAAACATATTTGTTGAAACTGGCGTGTCATGGTATGAGATAAATCAGTAAAAAAATAAAATAAATAATTGAGTTCCACTCCCTTCTCCCAATCCTAACTAGAAACAACCAATCAGGGCCAGGAGGCAGCTCTTAGCAGTGCCAATCAGCACTGACCATCAGCAGAGTTTGTTGTGAATAAGACTAGGTGGCATGGTCAGCGATGATGGTGAATAAACAGTTTTCCTGTAATGTTGAGTTGTTTTTTTAGCAGCGCATTCATGAGATTGACAGAGTAAAGACTCTCCCCCTTGTTCTGATTGGTTGTTTTTGGATGGGAGTTGTGCAGATCTCAATAGCAGCACAGGGTAGAGGTGGAGAAAAAGTTTTTTTCCCTCTGTCTCGTACAGTCCCAACATGGTGACAGTTTCAACAAATTCGTAAAAAACATTTTTAAAATACGTATATCTCTAATTTTTTAAGGCTGCTTACTGCAACTTTAAGCAAGATAGGAGCCATAGACAAATCTGCAATCCTTCCAGAAGATTTAAAGGGACTTCTGGAAGGCACAACTTAACTATTTTACCTTCAATTGTTAAAAAAATGCCATACATTTCTAATGACTTAAAATTTGAAATTTTAATGAAGGACATGACATAACATAACATACAGCTAAAAAATATTGCTTTAACATAACACTGCCACTTTAAGAAGTTCAATTTAATTTGATTTAATTTAAATCTTTGGTCCAACTGAACAAAGTCACACATTTCAAATCTGTTCGAATTCAAATTAGCCTTTGGACGCGAACATCCACTTACATAAACGTGCAATTACTGAATTTATTCTGACCACTTTAAATGGGCCAATGTGCATCACAGTTCTAGAGGTAATGTGTGGTTGTTGCCATGTGAGGCTGATTAAAGGGGGGAAAACGGAAGGAGAGAGCAAACACACAGAACTGTGGCACAGAATGGAGGGATTAGTAAAAAGGACCAGGCAAGCTGTTGGCGCCGCAAACTGAAAGCACTGACAGCCTTGTAATGGAGAAGTATTATGACATGCTTGTTCGCCACGTTAAGCTGTATTTTGTCTGAAGCGTGTCATAATCAAACGTAGGTTTGCTACACTGCAAAGAAGTCTGCAACCTACTTGGGCGTGGCAACAAAGCTAATCTGAAATTCATCCGTCTCTGGGGAAGAAAACAATACATAATTTTATTCGTAAAATCAGAAGTGCATCTCGCAGCATGAATAAAATGCTGAAAAAAAATCATAATGTGTCTACAGTTTTGGCACATCACACAGTGTAGGCCCACTGGAATGATTTGTTTTAGTAACCTTGAGGGATGAGAGCGGAGTAAAACACGAGAATAAGCGAGTCACGGAAGAGATTGAGAGAATACATTTTCTTCATCTTCCCAAAAAGTGAGGCAGCATGTAGTTGTGGTAAAGGTCAGGCCATGCCAGCGATAGAAAAGTGGTTTGAATTCAGCTGATATGATGAAGAACCTGTGTTTCAGCGCCCAGAGTAAATTCTTGGATAGTCTGTGCATATATATTTAGCAATCCACTCACATATTCATCGAGCAATTATTTGAATTTTAAACAGCAATGTCTCCAAACGTTATGGAGCGTTATCGAGTGCAGAGAGGCAGCTTCTTGTTCCCACTGGACAATGAAAGTGATAATGCATAAACATACTCACTGTAGGCTTCCCAAATGATTCCAATTTTATTTATTTTTTTTATTTTTTAGTACTGACCTTCACTGTGCCAATTTTGGTGAGTTCTAGTTCCTCTCTTTGGGCTTGATAATTTTAAAAAAGAGCTAACGTACAACAAAAAATACAAATATAGTCAGAAATGGGACATTTTGTTTTACAAACACTTTAAAAAAATTATTCATGGCCTTGACCTTTTTCATTTTTTGTCAGAATACCTAAGATGTATTTTACTTTGATTTTATGTGACAAAGTAAGACAGCATGAAAGAGGGATGAAAATGACTTTTTGATTTCAACAAATTTTAAATAAACAGAGATCTGAACAGTATTGACCTGTATTTAGATCCAACCATTTGGTGTCTACAAACATTGAAATGTTGTCTCATCTGAAGGGAGCATGAATTGAAATTAATCAATTTTGATTAATTTAATTGTTTTATTGCAATTGATCACATTTTGCTCTTTTTTCTTTCCTTTTCATTTTTTTTACATAGAAGATGACCATATCAGAGTTGTGTGTTTGTGGTATCAAACACATGACTCTGTGCGCCAGAGTCGTCGGCATCTGCCGCACAAACTACATCCACAAACAACAGAGATGAACAACAGAGCTGTTTCTCTGGCCATTAATTTTTGCTTTAAAAATGATCTGATTGGATGCTGAAAAAGACCATTGTTGCGTTTATGTTGTGCTAAAAGGACATAGCCTATTAGTGACGCTATTCAAGTCTAAAATAGCATCTCAAAGCTAAACATGCAGCAGCGACAGTCATCCAAAGATAATGTTATAATTCAAAACCGAATGGTAAAATAACACTTTGCACCAAATATTGGTAAATAATACCATATTTCTACTATTTCTACTTATTCAATAATTAAGCCACAAAAATAGTTTCCGAATTGAAAATGTTGCTCATTTTATCACTATATGTTTTTGATTAAATTGCATTTAATTGAGATTAATTATACACACCTCGCAATTTATTTGATCAAGGATTTTAATCAAGTCCCACCACATCAACAAATGCTCAACATTCTTCCAACAAGAGTTTTAACTGCTTTTGGTAGATTCTCCAATCTAAGTTCTGGATATTTCAACATCATATATGATTTTTATTCCACTAAATTCTAATAAAACATTAAATCTGTGACTGTAATGAGACAAAATGTGGAAAACTTTATGAGATGTGAATACTTCACAAGGCACTGGATAGCGAGGATTTAAAATACTTCAGTGTTTTGAAGTTTCATTGTTGAGCATGTAAAAGGTTGCTCCTATTTTCTGTTCATATCTGGTTTAAATAAAGTTGCTAAATATTTGTGGCTGCACTCCTTATCTGAATATTGTCAAAGATTTTTGATCCCCATATCAACTGCATAAATATGTTTGCTTACCCGTCTTGATGTGTTCAGTAACACACAGCCAGAGTCGTCGGCATCTAAAGACAAAATGAAAAAAAACCCCATTAAAACAAACAAAGTATTCATTTCTAATTTTCTCCATTTCTCGACAATCAACAGGTTGTACCGGTTTAGTATAAATGACATTACCATAAAACCTTATTCAATCAGGGTAAAAGTACTTGTTAACCATTTAGGAGATTGGTTAATTTCTTTTTTTTGGGGGGTGCGGGGGGGGGGGGGGGGGGGGGGGGGCGGTGTTTCCAGGGGAAAAGAAACAAATAATAAAAAAACACTGAAGTAATAAGTCATAGTAACATTTTGAGTTCTGTCAGAAACCCAAAAAATTCTGACAGGGTCTAGTTTATTGCTTTACAAATCAAACTATATTTGACTTTTATATGAGGTGCTTTTAGTTTTATGTCACACAGCTGTGGTCATCCAACTCTTGGGTCTGTAGAAGAGTGGTAGCCAGTGGTATCACTGAAAATAAAACAGCTTTGGCTCCCCACACACATGCCAAAGCTGCAAGACCAAAAAAATAAAAAATTTAAAGCAATAAAAAACTTTTCCTATGACAGAGGAGCAAAGCAAAGTTCGCAACTGCTTATGGCTCCTTTGCTTCCCTGGAGAGCCCTAGAGAAAGGTTAACATAAAATATGTGAATATCTGCCACTGGAAAGGTCTCTGCATGTCTGAATGTAGAATGAAAAACTGTTTTCAATTAAAGAAACGCCTTCAAAGATCAATAGACCACTTCACTCAATTGTTTAAACTTTGAAAATATTAAATATTAATGCAATTTTTCTTCTGAGCTCCTTGTGAATTTTTATGACTGTTATTTA
The DNA here is from genome assembly GCA_033032245.1 of Poecilia picta. Lineage (NCBI taxonomy): Eukaryota > Metazoa > Chordata > Actinopteri > Cyprinodontiformes > Poeciliidae > Poecilia > Poecilia picta. Next base: position 24,030,626 of record CM065374.1, read on the forward strand.
GCAGCAACATTATAAAGCACATCCAACTGAGAGCTTTTCAACATCCACCCAAAGCTACACCTCTGTTGCCTGTTAGTCCCAATATGGAGCTAAATTGGGGCCATAAAGTTTGTTAAATAGAAAAATATTTGTAACTGAAGCATTATTTTGAAACTGAAAAAAAAGATTTGAAACTAAATAAAAAGATCTGACTGAAAAATTATTTTGAAAGTGTTAAAAAAAAAAAAAAGAAAAGTTTGAAACTGGCCCCTATTTAGCTCCAGGCATGTCCCCACCTCGTCATTACCAGGCTCTAGATCAGGGGTGCCCAAAATCGTTCTTAGAGGGCCGGCATCCTGCACGTTTTAGTTCTCTCCTTGGTGTTGGCAACAACCATTTCAGCAGGTTATTGTTCCTCTTAGGCCTTTTAACGAGCCATCATATGATCCAGGTGCGTTAAACCAGGGAGAGATCTAAGGATGCCGGCCCTCGAGGACCGACTTTGGGCACCCCGCCCCCACTTGAGGGATTGTAAAAATTTCCCCTCAAGTGGACAAAAGAACACAAAAAAATTCACATTGTCATTATTTATTAAGCAAAGGTGACGCAGAAGTTGAAAAGCCATCTGTGAAAAATCAAGAGCAACCTATGATTCAGTAGTTTGTGGCAACATTTCCTTAAAGTAGTCATTATCTGCACAGCTTTAGTCTCTTATTTAATTGTGGAGGAATTTTGACCAAAATTATTTATACATGGCTTCATTCAGTACCTGACCTAGTTTCAGCCAAAGTTTGCTCCCATTTGACTAGTGAAAAATTTTGTTTACAGAGGAGTTCCTAGACTCCTGTCTCATCAACTACCAAGTCTTTATTCTAAAAGTCTTGTGGTTGTTGGAATAACCACTAATAACGGTCTTTTACGTTTTCCACATGCTAATGCTCTTTCTCCCAGTAGAATAAAGTGCTTCAGATTGTTTGGGAATGGATATTTTACAGACGCAGGGGGAGCAGCATTTATGTCCTTAAAGTCATTGCTTGTGTCTTTCCTGCCTGGCTTTGCGTCAACATGGTCCAGTTCAGGTGGGTCCAGTTGGTAGAATTGTTGCATTGCAGTCCTGAGTTTGAATCTGAGTCAGGGCTAATCAGCATGAAGTTCCCCCAATACATACCCGGGTTCCCCTCGGGGACTCTGGCCTCCTCCTGCAGGTCAAATCTTTGTTGATCTCTCCATATTTTCCAGAAGCAACATAGTGGATATAATTTTTTTTGTGTGACTAAGGTTAAGTTCACACAATACACAAAAGCAACCCCAATACAATTTTTTGTGCAACCAATATCTGATGTTTTCATGGAAGCCTGAATGGCCCAATTCTGATTTTTTCATCCCAAAAAAATCGGATCTGTGCCACTTCCATATTTGGAACAGAATCCGTTACATATCCAATAGTTCTCAAAGTGCCTGCCGCCTGAATGGTCATGTCTACACCACATGGGTCATAATTTTGCACTAGAAGAAGCCAGACGCAGTAAATCTGGATGTAAACAATGGTTGAAAATGACAAATATGAAATTATGAAAGCTATTGTGTCACTCAAGAGCATCACGTCACAATCCCACCACTCTTAGCTCTGACTACGCAGACTTCTCTACAGACGTTGCTCCACAAAACATTGTTGCTATTAGTTGTGCTTTCTTTTTGTGAGCTTCCTTTTTCTTCTCATAATTTTGTGACAATACTGTTGGTTCTGACCAACTTTAAAATCGATCCATAGATGGTGGTTGCCATTATTAGTGAAAGTGCAGTGTTGTGTGATGTTATTAATCATCTTCTACACAATCTGGCCGCATCTTAAATTGTTCACACAGAGTTCTGGAATCGATCTCACAAACCCCTGGTTAAAGGACACCTACTCCACCAGAGATTTATGTCGGAGAAAACAATGAAGACGACTTAAAAGATGACCTGAGTCACAGGGTTCCTAAAACTCCTCAACATAAGCTGAGTTTTTCTAAGCCGTTTTTTTTTTTTGGCTCAAGTTAATGTTTTATGCAAATCTACTCATAAAACCCCTTCTGCATTTGCATTAAAGAGCATTTCTCCGAAAATCAATGTTTAGTCATTCCAGTAATAAATCAAAAAGTACAAGAACCAACAAGTGAGCCTGCAAAGGAGAGGGAGAGACCCCTTTTTCTAATGGGGACGAAAATGTCAAGAGGCACGTTTCTAAACGCTCTCACTGAACAGAGATTGGACTTTCTCCGCTGATAAGGCTCTAATGCACATCTCTGTAGAGTCGAGGCAAGTCCAAAGATAAAGTACAAACGGCTTGATTTTTCCCAGTGTTAAAAAAAAAAAGGGGGAAGAAACCTTTTATGTTGGAAAACAATACGGAGACAAAGCAAGGGAACAAGGTTTTTGGCATAATTCAAGTCGCCTTAACTAAGCTGCTGACTTTCATAAAGCAATCCTCCGTCACCATTACATAACGCAGTTACTGACATTTGCTGAGGGGAGGAAATTATTGGGTTACCATGGGCTTTCCTCCTTTACACCATGTGATGTTCTGCGGGCTCGACATGGAAATCAATCGAAGAGAAACTCCTCCCGAGTTACCCCCCGGGCACCCATCCAGATTAAACAGGGAAATAAACCTCAGCGAAGCCCGAGGATATATTATCAATAACCCAGGTGACAAGTGAACATGTTTGAGCTTAAGTTTAACAGAAAATGATAGTGGCCTGTGATAGTCACACCAAACACCTTGCCGAGATAAGACTGTGGGCAGTGGAGTGGGGGGAAAAAAAGACAAACCCCAACCGTTGCCTTTCAGTGATGAAACAGTGGCAGGGGCCACGTGCTGTGTGCAGTGGATTTTGTTCATCAAAGCCTTACAATCAAAAATAAAAAAAGAAAAAGAAAGCACACGGCAGGGCTGATCCTCTTCCAGTTGGGGGGTGGGGGGGGAGGGGGGAGGGGGGAGGGAACGAAGCTCTAATTGCCGTCAGGCGGCAGCCGCAGGGAGATATTCATATATTCATATAAGATTACCTCATCCAAATGATCAGCTCCGTCTAATGGTTTCTGTAGGACTCCACGTACCGAGTGGCTTAAAGTAATCCGGGAGAGGTTTTTTGGGGGGGATGAGGGGTTCTGAGATCAGAGAGGGTGAAGTGCTAACATGCAACACAGGTCGGTTTGTTATTTGATCAAGGTGGCACTGAAACTGTTCGGTCGCGGGTGCTGTGTAATCTTAGTGTGGAGTGTCGTGTAATTATCTTCACAAAGAGGCGCAGGGAGGTGACTAAGAAGTGCTGATAGGACGCTCCTAACAGAGAAGTGTTGTGTAAGATGTGTTGGGCAGCTGGCTGGAACAGAAAAATTGGAATATTTCAAATATTATAGTCCGTTTGATTACACATTATACATAGAGTTATGTGTAAATAATCATGTTCTAATAGTTACACAATGAAGACTTCAGAAAGACATTAAAGGGGCAGTATCATGTGTTTTTTAGCAACATTGTGCCAAATTGTAGCGTAATCAAGTAACTGTTATAAAAAAAGTTGTTATAAAAAAAGCTACATATCAGCTCCATGAACGGCAAATTTACGAGCTTGATTGACAGCGCTAAGACCCTCTCCTGGCTCTGATTGGTTATTTCATACTGTAAATCATGGCAGTCAGACCACAGGAAGGAGGCAGAATAGCTTGATTTATTTATAAACTCAGTTTCATTTTATACTATCACAACATAGTGACAGTTTTAACAATTTTTAAAAAATATATTGTTTATAAAGCTAAATACTGCAGCTTTAATGTGCTTCTACACAAGAACGAAATAAAACTAACTAAAAAACATTTTTAAAACTTTAGACTTTGCTTCTACTTACTCCTTTTGCTCTCGACTAGAAAGTAACATTTGGATTCTTAGAGCTGTGAAAGCAAACATTAAACGCAACACGTTTAACAGCTAAACCAATAAAGGGATGTAAAAATAAGAAAAATAATCTCTAGAACCTCTAACCAGAAAAACTTGTAAAAACATGATTTATAAAAGACTATTAACTTAAACCTTTCCTAGATATTTCACTCATGTTGCGTCGACTCAATTTAAAATCATTCCCAGCCTACAAACAGAAATCATGTTTCATTGTTTGCAACTCGATATGGGATCATTGTTGTTAACCTTTTCCTTTCAAACTCAGCCTTCACATTCTCCACTGGGTGCAGGTCAGGAGCCCCTGCAGGCCAGTCCAGTTCACAGCAGCAAATGCTGCACTCAAGCAAGGTGACAATAGCAGGAACGTTCCTACTGTTTTACGCTTCGTCATTTTCAAAACCCTGTCGGTTCTCACAAACAATCCATTTACACTTAAACATAATTTTCTTTGAAACTCTCTGTTGTGTTGCAGGGCTTTTAGTGGAAGCCAGTATTCTTCAGTGGTTATTAATTCTCACATAAACACAAACTGACTATTATGCTTAGCAACTTTTATTGTCAGCGCAGGGCAGAATTATGTCATTTTGCGACATTTTGCAGCCTGGTACTGAATACATCCTGGTCTGTCACAATAACGAATATTGTTGGACAATAAATTGCCCCAGAAGTTATTGTGATGAGAAATGAAATTATTTCAAGATAATTTTAATTTAATCAGTAATATAGTTTTGATTAATTTTTTTTAATTTTATTAATGTCAATAAATTAAAAATTTTCTGGAAACAGAACATTGTTCAGCTCCAACCAAAGGTTTCATTATAATTGGATTTTGTTTCATCATACAGAAAGTAAACCATGACTGAAATAAAATACACATCTAAAGTGGATGGTGTGCATTTGTATTCAGTCACAACAAATCTGTCTTTACATTTACACTTTACACAGATTGATAGAGAGGAATTGATTATTGGAATTATTGTCAAGTAATTTAGAAATCGATCAATAGTTAACTTAAAGAATAAAAGCCTGGACATTTCAGACACATTTTAGACAAGAAAAAACTTTGTTTTACCTTTTCTCAGTTCAAATTTTGTTTTTTTTTAAAAAGGAGTAGGCTATCTTAAGAACCTTTAGCTATCCAGTTATTAATCTGTTAATTCAAGAAAAGAGATCAGTTCTACTCCATGTTGATATCCAGCAGAAAGGGATATTTTTTTTCATATGTTATAATAATTTCTTTTGCTGTTGTTTTTTTACTACAAATGATCAAACCTCGACTAAAAATATGCCATGCTACCGTATTTTAGGCGATGTAATATTTATTTCCTTATTTAAAAAGGAACTCAATTATATGTTTATTTGCATCTTTTGATTTATTTCTAATGTATAATAAAAACTTAAATGAGAAATATGCAGAATTTGTCAATTTCTTTATTTGATTAATTGGCAAATCGTCACTATTTTTGATAGATTAATAACTAAAATCAGCATTAGTTTCAGCCCTTTTACCGCTCTGTGTGTGATTAGTCAACAACATTTGTGGTTGATTATTAATATAAAATAATATAATTTATTGTACAGTTTGAATAAAACAATATACTGGAAACCAGATTTGATCAAATTTGATTTGAATAAAATTTAACACCAGCAGAAAGAAGAGGGGTAGAAAAGGGAAAGATGTGCTTGAAGTTAAACTGAAGGATGAAACAGCATATTTTCAACAGTATTGCTTTTCTAACTAATCAGGACGTGAGGAAAAAGTTTTGCTCACACACACACACACACACACACACACACCCACACCCACACACTCCAGGACTCGTTTGTTAATGCCGAATAATGAAATAGATTGGTACATGAAAAAACATAAAGGTATGCAAACAGCAGGGGGAAATCCAGAAAGTCAAAACAAAGCCCACTAATCAGCATTTAGCCGCGCTGTCAGTGAATAACGCTGTGAAAATCTACCAGCAGGCTGAGATGGGCATGACAAACTTCCTGCACCTGCACTGGAGATGTTTTCCTCACAACCAACAACTCATTACAGTTACACAAAGTCGACAAAGGGACGTGGTTTCAACCACTGGATTCAGTCTGCTTTTATTAGATATGCTCAATGCACAGATTTAGTCTCATGTTGCCACTGATGCCAACTCTTAACAAGCATAACGAATACATCTAAATGCTCCACATGAGGCAAGTGTGATAACCACTGCAGAAAAGATGCATGCTGCACAAATCTGTCTGTAGGGACAGTTATCATAATTACTGTATTATATTAAAATGAGTTAAATTCAACCTGATAAAAACAAACTGAGCTAATATGAAGGCAGAAGAACTGTCCTGTCAAACTACACAGTCCAGTCACATTAATGTGACCATCTGTCAAAAGCCAGAATAACCACCTTTCGCAGAGCGAACTGCTACGAGACGTGCAGGAAGAGAGTCACTTAGGTCCCTGAAGGTCTTCTCTGGGATGTTGAGCCATGCCGACTCTAATGCCGTGGCCAGCTGCGCTAGATTACGCGGTTGAGGATCCATGGCGCGAACAACTCGATCGAGATGGTCCCACAGATGCTCGATTGGGTTTAAGTCAGGTGAGTTTGCTGGCCAGGGGAGGACGGTAAACTCATCCTGGTGCTCTTCGAACCACGCACGTACACTGGCAGCTGTATGGCACCTCGCATTGTCCTGCTGGAAGATGCCATCATCCTGAGGAAAAACAATGCGCATGTAGGGGTGGACATGGTCCGCAAGGACAGATGCGTACTTGTATTGATCCATCGTGCCTTCCACAATAATCAGTGAACCCAGAGAATGCCAGGAAAACATTCCCCAGACCATAATGCTCCCGCCTCCAGCTTGGACCGTTCCTGCAATGGTTGCAGGGTGGTTCCTTTCAGAGGTTTCACGCCTTATACGCCAATGTCCATCTGTCCGATGGAGCATAAAACGCGATTCATCTGAAAACGCTACCTGTCGCCACTCAGTGGACGTCCAGCTGCTGTACTGGCGTGCAAATTCTAGCCTTCGTCGTCGATGAACACCAGTCAGCATAGGTGCACGAACCAGGCGTCTGCTTCGGAGGCCCAGACGCAGCAATGTTCGCTGAATAGTGGTTTGGGAGACACTTGTGGTAGCCCCTTGGTTCATTTTAGTGGTCAGTTGCTCAACGGTAGCCCGTCTATCTGCCCGAACGCATCTCCGCAACCGTCGTTCGCCTCTGTCATCTATGGCCCGTGGTGCACCACATTTGCCACGTCGTTGATTTTGGACAGTCCCATTTTGCCATGCACGGTACACTTTTACCACGGCGGCACGCGAACAGTTCACAAACTCAGCCGTTTCGGAAATGCTTCCACCCTTGGCCCGAAAGCCAATGATCATGCCCTTTTGGACGTTGGATAAATCGCTTCGTTTCTGCATTACGCCAACGATTGAAATGTTTTCCGAAGCCCACACACACCCTTTATATACGCTCAACTGCACTGTGCTGCCACCTGCCTTCTGTGATTGGTTATTTAACTCTGAAGTGGAAAGTACGTGGTGGTCACATTAATGTGACTGGACTGTGTATATTGCTGTAGTTTCACTTCATTTTTTCTTGTCATAAATGTTTCAGATCAAACAAATTTTAAAAGTAATGTAATAAATACTGAAAGTAATTGTTTCATTTATGAAGATAAAAAGCTTATGAGCGAAATTATTGTCATGAATGAAGCACGATTTGCAACATGTTTTTGGAAACCTGATTACTGCAACACTAACACTAAAACTAAACAACGAAAACAGAAATAAGTACAATTTCTTATAACTGGAACTATATTGTACATTTATAAAACTAACTAAAACATACTGAAATTATAGATATGATATCCTTTGTTTTCGTGTTTGTGAATCTGTTTATTAGCTGTTCAAACTGATGTGAAATTGATTATTTTCACACAAGCAGTTTACGTCAAACTACGATACTCATGCTCCCCTCAGTCTGCAAAATGGTGAGAAATGGGAGAAAACACCAGAGTCAGTGCAATAATAATTGAATCCATTTTCTAAAAATGTTATCCTCTGTTGAGCAATCTTTATCTAATAATCACAACGCAATATTTTGACCTTTTTGAATTCCTCACCTAAAAAATTAACCAAAGCATGAAAAAACTAAAACTGCTACAAGAATTCATAAAACTAAACTGAAACCAAACAATATTTAACTAATAATGACTATTAAAAACCAGCAAACACACTAAAAACAAACTAAAACTTACTGAATTAAACAGACAAAAAGTTGCAACAAAAAAATAAACTATAACAAAAAACCCATAACTATAAGAACGCTGTTGCAGAATTTGCTGGAATGTCTAACAGTCCAGCTCTGACAACATGAAGTTGTTAAAAGATCTGAAAAAGTAACAAAAGGAAAGATGAGAAACAAAGTCACTGACATCTATCAGTCTGAAAATGTTTCCAGGCTCTGGGACTTGAGTGAACCAGTAGGATCCGACACAGAGGTGAACCTCCTCAGGAGTGACCCGCTGGCCAGAACTGCTGATGACTCATTCACTAAAGGTCACACTACAACATCGAAAGTACTGCAGGCCTCAGAGTTTAATTCTGTTTTGGGATTAATAAAATTGTTTTCCAATTGAATTGAGAAGAAAAGAACTGACTCAGTTGTGATCAGTGTTCATCATTCAAAAACAAAAAAAGAAAGGAAAAGACTTGGCAAAAAGATCTCAATCGTCTCCTAGGCCTTTAACAAAAAAGTTTGTGGAATGAAGAGAAAAAGTTGAACTTCTTGTAGGCTGTGTGTCCTGTAACTCAGCGTTTCAGAAAAAGAATACCAAACATGGTGGTGGCAAAGTGATGATGTGGGCTGCTTTGCCTCTTTAGCACCTGGACGATAGATTGTATTTGATGGAGCCATGAAATGCGTTTTCTGTGATGAAGGAGAATGTCCCATCAGTTCATAAATTTAAGTTCAAGAGCTAGTCATCTGAAGTTCTGCTTAAAAAAAAACAAAAAAAAAACTAACAAAAGGCTTTGGATTAACCTGGTCACAGATTTGAATGTGAATTTCAACAGAGCATCAATGTCTGAACTAGAATCATTTATACCTTTGGGATGCCCCGTCCCTGAATTCATCAAGTCTTGCCAAAAAATGACACGTCAGTGTTTAGATAACAAATGTGTTATCCCTATTATTATCTGTCTTTAACTAAAATGAAGCTCTAATTTTGATGGGGTTTGTTTTCAAAATATTTTCAGCTGCTTTATTCTACAGGGAGCCAATTCATTTAACACTAGATATAGTTATATTTTCAACAGGGAGCTAATTTGGTCAGTCACAGTGTTTTCTCCGTCTCCCTCCAGGTTGGGCAATTAGATTTTGCAAAACTGATTTTCTCCACAGAAAAAAACTCCGCCCCCTCATTTGAATTAAAAATACCCTGAAATAAAAACAAAGGTAAATCCAAAGTCTACGAAATATGGAACAAAACTTTACAAGGCAAGTATCACAAAATAAAACACTATTATGAGATAGTGAAATAAATACATAAATAAATCTTGAAAATAGTAAATCTTGAAATAAGCTACAAATTAAAAAAATATTTTTTAGATTTATTTTTAATGTTATGGGCTCATTTATTTGCTAGGTGGAATGTTTATTATCTATAAATAACAGTATATATATATATATATATATATATATAACAGCTTTCCATTTTATTTAGCCTTTAAAAACAAGCTCAAGTATAGCACAGTAAGAATAAATTTGTACTAAATAAACTAACATTTTTGCTTTACAAACTGCTTTACTCCAAGTGGTTACCTCGTCCTGAAAGGCTTTCCATGTTCTGCTTTCAGTATGTTAATTATATTCCATTTTCTGTGGGAATAACCATCAGATCCTATAAAACTAACTGACCGACATGCCAACATCTCAGCAACAGCAACAACATTAATTAATAGTTAAAAATCTGAGTTGTTTAAAAATCACAGAAGTGTGCCTTTGATCTTGACCGCTTCCATGGTAGCCATGAGCATTAGCATCTAAAGCCCAACTAATCTGGATTTATATTACATGAAGATGCCAAGAGAGTCAGCTAAGATAGTAACTTCCATGTTGATGAAACTGTTTTTAGGCGCTGTCCCCTCTCCTCTGCAGCACTGACCTGGCCCAGGGCTGATCTGGTTGTCATAGAGGTGGATGTCTTCGCCGCAGGCGATCGGTAGGTCCTGTCCCTCCTCTCGGCACTCGCTGTCCTCCTCTTGCTCCGCCTCCCGCTGCTCTGGGGACACAACAGCAAGAGAGTTGTGGTTACCAATCTCATGCACATTATCATTCTCTATTAACTTTCAAAGTTAATATTTAACAGCTTACTTGCACTGCATAAAAATCATATACAATTATGGTCTTGAGAAAACCTCTAACTACAAATAAACTAGAGGAAAACTTTACTACCAAAGTTTTTAGAGAGAACTTTAAAGATTTTTGTAGGGTCTGTGTCCACCAGAGCCGGCCCATCTCATAAATGGACAAAGATGATGCTAATGACAATAAACCTAACAACTGATACGACAATGATCATCACTTTTAGAAAAGTGTTCCTCAAAGTCCACGGTCCAAGAATAGAACTGTGGAATTGTTCCACACTGTGTATCTGTCATTTTTATCATCTTCATTTGTTGTTCTTTAGGCTCAACTTTCCTGTTTTGGATTCGAGAAATTAAGGTAATTTGCTGAAGTGTGAAGTCTCTGTGGTTCAAGTTAAAATTTTTCATAGAACTAAAACAAATATGGCCATTATGTAAGAGGGTTTAAAAAAGTGGTAAGAACACACTATGCTCACTGCGAAGCATGGTGGTGGCAGCATCATAATGTAGGGAACGTTTTTAAGCAGGGACAAGGTCAGAGATTTTGGGAGGATGGATTAAGATAATATAAAGGATAATCCTAGAGGGAAACATGTAAGAGACTTTAGAGGTCAACATTTCTATTAAAAAAACAGCATTTATAAAAATTAGATACATGATTTCAAAGAACTGGAATAAATGCACTTTTTCTCACTGAAGCAAGGACAAGGACATATTTCTTTTAATCTGCTCTTTTCTCTCTGAGGAAGATGTTTAGAATCATTTCCTGGCAACAAGTCAATTAATGTTTGATGTTTGGGTCTGCGCTGTGGGAATCTGGAGAGTACTTTGGAGGTGCGGATGGCTTTTTTCTTCTGTGGTAAATATTGAATTCTGGTGTTAAATCCTGATATAGAGTAGCTGTTGTTAGTCGGTTGCTATAGCAAAGGGTCTGTGCATCCCATAGCTGATACACAGAGTGTGAAAAAAAGAGAAGAATGAGTGTTTTTGAGTTGTTTTTCATTTTTCACTGGCCCTTATCTGGGTGCGCTGCACTAAATTAATAATACCTTCACCTCCAGGTTCTTTTTCTGTCTGCCAGTGTTGTGCATGCACAAAATTTTTGGATGTAGAACAAAAATATAACATGTCTATAAGCTCCATCTGGATGTCTGTTGCTGCTCTCTTCATGTCAAAACCAAATGGTTTACAGTCCCTGGCAGTTTTTTTTTTTTTTTGCACTTCAAAGTAAGTGAAGCTCTGTGTGAACTCACTGTGCTGTGTGCTCAGCTCATCACCAAAAGGTGGCAACTTGGTTTGCCATTGTTTGGCATGAAGTAGGTGTTGCGGTGGATTGTGGGATATGCAGTTTAATTGGTAAAGAAAGACCTAACAAGGCACTTTACTTGTAAAGCACATTTCAGGACTAGGGTGATTCAAACTGCTTGAATGTAAAACAGCAAACAAGAAAAAACATTACATTGCAAAGTAAGAAAACTACAGTTTAATATTCCAGCTATTATGAGTCAAAGGCATCTCTAAACAAGTAGGTTTTTAGTTTTAAATTAACTTAGTGTTTCAGCATTATTGCCGTTCTTTTGGATGTTTGTTCCAGATTAGATGAGCATGAATCCTGTTTCTCTTTGTTTGGTTCTCGTTCTGGGGATGTAAACTGGAACCAGAACACTTCAGAGGTCTGGAAGGTTGATACAACAGCAGGTCTTTAATGTATCATGCTAAGCCATTCAGTGATTTATAAACCAACAACAGTATTTTAAAATCTGTTCTCTTAGCTTAAGGACTTTAGAACTGGGTGATATGCTCGATCTTCCTGGTTTTAGTCAGAATGCCAGTAACAGCAGTCTGATTTTTTATTTTTATTTTTGGAAAACCTGTAAAGACACTGTTGCACTAATCAATGCAAATACAGATAAACACAAAGATGAGTTTCTCAAGAATCTCCTGAGATGTTCTTCAAGAGAAGAACATCTCCAGAGGCAGAAGACCGACTTTGTAACTGTCTTTATGTGCTTCTGAAGGTTCAGATCAGAGTACATCACCTCACCTCTTTTAGCTGTAATAACTGAAGCTGTGTGTTGACTCGATTGATCCTCTTTTCAAATGTCCAAACATAATAACTTCAGTTTGTTCAGTGCTTAAATGGGTTCATGGTCACCTGGTGACACCGTAATGTACATCTGTGTATCATCTACGTCGCCATAACAACTAATTTTATTACTTGTTATAATATGAGCTAGCGGGGGCATGTAGATATTAAATAAGAGAAGCCCAGGATGGAACCCTGGGAGTCATTAATAACACACCTATGGAATCATCTTAGAAAATAAAACAATGCGTCTCAGCCTGGACGAGGCCCAGAGGACTTGAGCTTGACAAAAAAAAAACGAGTTGGGAAATTGTGTCAGCACTTTAAAATTGATGTTCAGAGATGCTCTCCATTCAGCCTGACTGAAAACGACAACAGAAAAAATATTTCCGTCTCCAGACGTGCAAAGCTGGAAAAATAATCTCACAGTTGTAATGACGGTGAGAGGTAGTTTGACAAAATATTGACTCAGAGAGGCTGAATGCAGAAGCATGCCACACTTTTCAGATATTTGTTTGAAAAAAAAAAGAAGATAAAAGTATTATTTTCCTTCCACTACACTGGCTTGTGTTACTCCATTAGACTAAATCCCAAAAGATGCAGTTAGATATGCATTTGTAATGTAACAAAATATTAATCATTTGGCGATGCACTTTATACTTTATTTCCTTTAATGAAGCTGAGTTTTAAAGAAAAATACAAATCGAGATGTAAAGTCGACATTCTTCGAAATCAACTCTCAGTGATCCAGTAAGGAAAAAAATGACAACTGTATTACAAGGATGCAGAAAAGAAATGTGAAAATGAAGTCAGCATACAGAAAAAATTAGACTTTTTGTGGTTAGATACGTCAGACAAAATAAATAAATAAATAAAGGTTTTACTTGGATGTCTAACGTTCAGGTATTTCGTCTGGTGGAGAATTTCAGAGGACTCGCCCTGCAGCCGTTTTGTGTGAGTCATCCCAATATCTCCTTGTGACACAGGAGAGCCTTAAATCAAATCCTACAGTAACTACCGGGTTCCCAAATATCAGCCGGCCATCGTCGTGATGTGACTGTAACAATCTCATACTTGTGCTCTTAATCTGCTGACCTCATCTGTGAGAAGGCACCAATTTCAGTATATTTAGTTTGTCTTGCATCAGGGCAATCCCTCAGCGCTTGGCATCAGCTGAACCGTGTTGTTGCCTTGCCTGCTTCCCCCCTCTGAGCCTCAGACCCACCGGCTGACGCTCCGACTTTCAAATCACCTTGTGTGGGAGCACAAGTTCACCAGCAGGAAGGTAATTCTTTTAAATCTGGGTTTTGTCTTGCAACCTTTAGGTCTGGACAGAATATTGAAACTGAACAGACTGCATGTGAGGCTAACTCCACTAACTGTGCTAACACAAAGCGTGCAATATGTGGAAGGAACGAGAGCCGAGGGCTTTGTTTTGTTTGATACAGTTCAAACGTTTTGCGATGTTCCACGGCCGCCTTTGAGGTGAGCTCGGAGCGGTGACATTACGCCGACTCCCACTCCGAAGCATCTTTGCATCATTAAAAAGTTTTAAACTTCTGCATTTTGCGTTCTGAGAACAGAATTAGCTCCATATGCCAAAGAGCAGCTGCTCACAAATGGTATTTGGTATATTTAGGCTGCTATGTGCGTTCTAAAGCTAGATATTTATACAAGTTGTATGTCCTGGTGTGCATCGCAGTGACGCACACTCTTAACACTTTCACAAGATGTGTGCTGCAAAGAGGAAGTAGCACATATAGAACTGGTCAGAAGCTTACACATATCGCATTTTCTGGCTTTACTGATACGAGGAGTTTGTTTTCCAATCAGTGTTTCCCCAAACATTATCCAAGGAATAGTCTGTCAAATACGTAGACATTTAAGACAAGTATTTATTTAATAACTGTTTAATGTATTTGGTTTTATTAAAGGTCATTACCAATCTATTGTTCTACAGACTGATTGTTAAAATGAAGTAGGGGTGCACAGTTTGCACATATTTAAAAAGCCTGATTGATTTTGGCGTACACTAATTTGTTTCTGTAGCAAAAAAGTTGCAAAGTTGGCAACAGTAGGCTGACTATAGTGAAACACAGATCTCTCTCAGACCCTTGTGGTGGTAGAAAAGACTGGTGGATAAGTTTGGCTTCAACCGATTGTCGACCACCTGAAAGTAAAGAAATTGGTAATGATCAATCTGCGTAGCCCCACCAAAAAATGTCCCCGTGCCCCAAGTTCAAGACCCCCGAGGAAACACTGCTCACAGTGGACAAATGAAGGAACTTCCCAGTGAGCAATTCTGGATGTTTTCACTAGGCCTGTCACAATAACAAATTTTGCCAGATGATTAATTGTCCCAGAACTTACTGAGATAAATGTTAATATTTGGGGGAAAAAACAATTTTCAAGAACTACAATGGTAATAATGGGAGAATAATATAAGAACACTTTCTCAAAGAACTTTAAACTTTAAATTCTGATGACCATTTAAACATGGAACTGAAAAACATTTTAAATGTACAAAATAAATAAACAAAATAACAGAAAAAACAAATTAAATTCTGAAGTCTCTGTAGACAAAATTATCTTTCCATGCCAACACATAAAAGAGATAGTGTTGAGACCAAAACACCAGACTGAAGACCAGTTTTGGTAGAAAGAGAGAGAAATGACAATGACAAATGGCAATTATTGTTTGTTTTAGTTTATCACAGAGGTTCCCAAACTGTGGGGCGCGCCCCCAGCAAAATGCTAAGAACCTTTTACAGTTTTTTCCCCAAACTAACCGAAAGAGTTGAGTAAAGCTGTTGGATGCAGGTAATGTTAGCTAATATCAATACTGCTTGTTAACACGTAGCCTGTAGGCTACCGATGTTGTCGTCTATGTTCAGCTACATACACTCATTTTGCTCCCCAAAAAGTTCATCCACCTCCCCCCAAATCCCCCGGGGGCAGGGACAGGGGGGGCCCAGAAAATGTTTGGAAACCACTGGTTTATCATGTGATTAATTGATTTTTTGGTTATTGTGACAGGCCTAGTTTTCACACCTAATGGACTCTGTTCGACTGGGGGCCAACATTTACATTTATTGTACAGTTTTGGCTTAATTACAGCTCTGAGTGAGATGTTCTTTCAGCAAATGGCATGTTTTACCGACTGTACCGACAGTTAATTGATTACTAAATTCGTTGACGATCACTTCAACAATCAATTCAATGCGATTAATCATTTCAGCGCTAATGGCGTTCATGCCATTGATGAGTTTATGTAAAGCACAGAACCCGCTCTGCGGAACGGGGCAGAGCCTTACAGGTGGCCCATAGCAGAGACCTTTAACATGCCAACATGAGTCACCTTTTGGTCGTCACATATATTTGCTCACAATTGAGCTTCAAGACCAGCCTCTGCTAATGATCCCCCACGACGACGACGGCAGCTAATGCTTACATACCAACAATAATGTAATTGCATTCATATTTTTGATAAAAGGTTGCCTAATAAAGACAGCCACGCTCATCTGCAGCAGGGGGCCTTCTGCGACTCTATTGAGTGAATCGCAGTATTACAGGAAGGGGAATAATTGGCTGAGGGAGGCAGGGAGATCCAACGCAAGTATATTCCATCTTGACTGCTATGGCTGCACATACTAATTGGGAGTCTCTCCTTGGCTTGAAGGTAATGAAACTGCTGTTATAACAGACAGAAAAGTTCATTATTTATATCCGAACACAGCGTGGCGTGAGAGCTGGGAGCGGTTTTTGTGTCTGCGCTGCAGTTTCAACATCTTCTTTAAATGGGAAGATGCACATCTGTGGTAAAAATTGTCTTGGAAATGCATTTTATTGCAATAAATTGGAAAATTGGAATCCCATTCAAACTTTAGCTCAATAGAATAGAATATTATCAATTAACAATGAAATTTTGGTGCAATTCTTCCAATTTTTTTAAAGTGAAAAACAAGGTTTCACTTAAAAAAACAAGACTATTATAACTACATCTTGATAAAAAGATCATCATTCCCCCCTCCCCCCTATTTTAATGCATTGCTTTGAATTTCTGTTTTTGATGCATCAGGCTCACCCATTTCTTGAAAGAAGTATCCATTCTTGGACATCCCAGATGGAGGCGCCTCTGCAAGAGCAGCACAGGAAAAGAAAGAGTGTTTATGGAAGGAAATCTGATCAACAATAAAAAAGACCCAGGATGCAACACCATTTGTTGTAATTATGTGGTAATTGTTAATATGGGAAATGGTTCTAAATACAAATAGGCACCATTATGCTGTCTTTTTTTGTGTGTGATTTGGCGCTGGTGTGTACTCAGAAACATTGTTTATTTGGAACAAAAACCTCCCACCTTTAAAAAAAAGAAAGAAAAAAAAAATCTAATTTTGTTCATTTAGTCAGAACCATGAAACAATCTGCTTTCTGGAGGACTATTACAAACACACTGAGCAGAATCTGCCAGAGTTGGTTGTTTACTGAGACAAATGTCACCCAAATCAGACTTATTTTTTGGAGGGTTAAGTCTTTTTAGAATAAGTTTGAACACTCAGATATATTTGCATTTTGTTTTTTTGTTTTGCTGAGTCACATTTGAGCTTCTTCCCAAATCTGACTCGTATCCAATCTTTTTGAATGAGATTCCAGTGGGAACAACCAAGCGAATTTGATACGACTTTGATGTCACTTTTCTTCACAACTGTGGGCCAGCGGGAAGTGTTAGTAGTTAGCAAGATGGACGACAGCTGCGGCAGTAATCTGCCCCCCCGTTTCCATCCAATACGATCCAACAGTTCCACTGCTTCTTTGCAGAGACTGTTTGCCTCAAAGTGATAAAATGGCAGAATGTCCCTATTTTTATTTGTGGGATTCCTCCTCTGAGCCTGTTGACACATTATTAATCAGTCCCATCAGCATCATCATCATAGTGGGAACATTCTAAAGAAATTGTTCAAGTATAAATGGATGGAATTTGATACAGTATATAGAAATGTTTTAAATAAATGTTCTATTTGTTAAAGTTGTTTTTTCCACGTCACTCACATGATTTACACAGAATCTCTAGATTGTGTTTCTGAATTAAAAATGGTTTCTAATCAAATCGTGACCCTGAAAATCGAAACCAAATCGATGCTTACCGACAGATTTGCATCTGTAATTACTCGCTGAAGTTGAGAACTTATCAATGAAGGAATACTTTTCGTGACTAGCTTTCCTGGCCTCACCATTTCCTTTCACCTGTGATAGCAAAGAACACGCATTCATGTTTACATTTCAACTTTGAGCTTGTACTGGAGGCTTGTGGCCAAGTCATGAAAACAAGCAGATGCGAAACAAAAAAGAAAGGAATATCATTGAGGAAATAAATGTTTTTAATTTGTGTAAGTTAAAAAGAAAAAAGTGAAAGTGTTAATTGCTGCAGTTTGGGGTGCAATCCAGTTTGTGGTGAGTGTCGCCCATGAATCCATCAAATTAAACGTGCATGGAAGTAATTGCTGGACCAAACGTGAGTGATTTCATTCCCTCTTAGTTTAAGGTCACACTTTATCTTTGTAATATTTCAGCCGCACTCCATAAAAGTAAATAAATTAATTAAAGTAATTGATTTGTATCTCAACCCATTGTTCGGTGCATTGCAAATGTGAGCTAACAGGTTGTGTGCTCCAAACAAGAGCAGTGAAGGAAAGCCAAACACGTCAATAGGCCTGTCGCAATAAATCAATTAATAGCACGATGAATTAAAACAAGCTCAATTTCTGTTCCTGTGATTTATTGTTTTTTTTTTTTTTTAATTTTCTCTCAAAAACTAGATGAGTAAAGTCTTCAGTCTGGTGTTTTGGTCTCAACTACATCCTTTTTTTTATCCTATCCTTTTTTGTAGGACAATTTTGTTTACAGAGACTTCATAATTCATGTTGTTTGGCTTGTTTTGTTTTATTTGTTTTGGATATTTAAAACATCCTCCAGTTGTAGTGTTAAATGTTCATTAGAATGTAAAGATTTTTACAAGTCTTCAAAAGGAGAAGAATTGTAAATGTATGTTTCTATTTCACATAGCCTAGTGTTACTGAACAGTA
The DNA here is from genome assembly GCA_033032245.1 of Poecilia picta. Lineage (NCBI taxonomy): Eukaryota > Metazoa > Chordata > Actinopteri > Cyprinodontiformes > Poeciliidae > Poecilia > Poecilia picta. The sequence continues at coordinate 24,049,089 of CM065374.1, forward strand.
AAGTGATGCATTTCAAATTATATCCATAAATCTAATCTTCTGTTTTTGAAGATTTAAGTTTTAGAAAATCTTGATTTCTTTTTCACCAGTGCACTTCTTGGGTTTCCATAGTGATGTTATCCCACCCATGAACTACCATCCTGTTTGACCAGCGTGTGTTACAGCTTCTATTTATTTTGACTTTGAAATCAGGCCACCTCAAATAAGTAATAGTTGAAATAAACTTTTACAGATATTTAAAAACTTTTAAAGACAAAAAAATTTATTTTACTCTTATGCCCAGTGCTACTGTACACCAATTCATATTACATTGTATTAAAAGTGAAGGTTTATGGATATTGCTTTAAGAAAATAAAGTGCAAATGCCCCAAGGTGAACCTTGTGCCGCATAGCAATGATTTTATCGACATTATAAAAAAACACTGCAGGGGGAAACTGGTCTACCAAAAACACTGCATCAGTGCTCCTCTAACCCGCTCTATCTCCAAATTCAAAACAAGAAGCAGCAGATAAAAAAAAAAAGAAAAAAAAAAACAAAAAAAAAACGAATTCCTTTATGAAAAACAGTCAACAGAAATCCAAGGACGTCAGTCCGTTGATATGAAAACCACAAAAGCAAAACATATACGACACACAAACACATTCTTTTCATCAGTAAAGGTCTTGACTCCAGGAAAATAGTCGGTGATAATCCACAGTGAGCTTTGCTTCCAGGCAAGCAATCATTTTTGCGAGTGTAGTGTGTTTTCAAAACGGTGTGTATCTCGGTTTGGAATTAAACCTATAATCTGGCAGAGCCCTTGATTACAAATGCAGTGAAGTAATTTAGAGTACAACATTTTGGAGTGTTCGCTGTGGATGCAGCATGTGGATGGCACAAGGAGGTGAGGCGGACAGCGGGGGGGAAGCTTTGAAGGTTATTGAGATGGTGTGAGCATGTTGAGGGCAGAGAAAGTGACGGGACGTTTCACTGTCTTTTCTTACATGTTACAGCAGTGTGTTTGATCAAATGTTCCCAACAAAACAGATGTTGCGTCTTCTGACCTCTGAGGTCTGAGCCATGCCAGGTAAAATTACATCCCTTCAATATGATTTATTTGATTTGTATGAAAAAAAACCCATGCAGCACAATAGGCCGACTAATCGTTTGGGATTCAAATTAGGCAAAGTTAACATTTGTAGCAGTAGAGAGTCAAATTGACTGCAGAAGAAATTCAAAAACCTTACGACTGATATCACAGATTTACACAGAAATCGTGTCCAAATTTGTTGTGATAATGGGAACACTACTCATTCTTTCACTACTTTTAGTATTGGTGAGCTGTTTTAAAATTAAGTTAGATGACAACTAACAGCGTTTTATCCTTTTAAGTTTTTAACCTATTTCTGTCATGAAGCATCCATTGCTAGATTAAGTGTTGGCAGCCTTTTGGAAATTTTCGGGTTAAAGGTTTAAATTCTCAAACGTACTCACAGCAGAGGCAAAAACCTTAGACATGAATACTGTTGTGGGAAGACATAGTAAAGTAGCCATCACCGATGCATTTTGCCCAGTAATACAATTTTCTGAGTAAATATTCAAGTAAGGGCAGAATCATTTATAGGGGCAAAAGGATTATTATAGTATCATTTTATGGCATGATCAAGGAATTATATGTTATAGTCAATTGTCATATAAATGATGCATATATATAAATGACTCAAAAGAAACTTGACTTTATAATTTAACACCTTGATATTGGGCCTCGGTCTCTTTAAGAAACCCTGTAGTTATTGTGCAACAACCTAAATTATATAAATCCAGACTCTCAATCAAATAATTTGCCATGTTGAAAACTATCCTATAATGATAAATTGTGTTGGATGATAAATTGTCCCAGAACTTACTGCAATAAATAATGTTTTGAGAACATTCTCCAGTAATAATGGAAGAACACATTCTCAAACATCGATAAATGTTCTAATGAACAAATATCCAAAATAAAACAAAGCAGAAACAAATAAAATCAATTATCAAGTCTCTCTGAACAAAACTGTCCTTCATAAAAAAAGAGCTAATTGAGACCAAAACACCAGACTGAAGACTTTTCTCATTCAGTTTTTGATAGAGAGAAAAAAGAAAATCAAAAATTGTGCAAATTAATATGATTTAACTTGTTTTAATTAAATGCAATTAATTGATTTATTGCTTATTGCAACAGGCCTATGAAACATTAAGTGGTCTCTTTGGTGCATGTTTTGATTATACTGCTCAGCAACAGATAAACCTAATCTACATGTCTTGGATGGATATTTTTGTTACATCTGTCCACATACAGCTGTGTGTGTGCATGCCCGTGTGTGTAAAGTGGCGGTAATCTGGCCTAGAGTCCCAGCATGGCGAAAGTTGGCTCTGGATATATCGATAACAAACCTATCTTGTCATTCAATATATGTTCTTATTATTCTTCTGTAGTAAGTGGTAACAGACGTAGCAAAAAGTGAAAGACAAAGCTGAGCAGATAAACTATTGAGAGCAAAATAGGAGGAAAATAAACACTATTTCAACAAACAATTCATGACTCAGAGATGGCAAAAACAGAGATGCCAAAAGCTACGTCTTCACATATCTGTATCCGGTGTTTATTCCTGTGGCTCTCTGTGCCAGTTTCCTCTGAATGCTTTGGCTCTTTGAACTGTGACTCGAGTGTTGTGATCAGGAAGATTCATCTGTTTTAGTTGCATTAAGCTGTCTGGCACTGTTAGATGCAGGGAGAGATTTGGAAAGGATTTGAGGAGAATAAATACTAGGGAGAAGGGAGCGGGAGATCGACAGGCGGATTGGGACGGCATCTGCCGTGAAGCGGGCGCTGTACCGGTCCATCGTGGTGAAGCGAGAGCTGAGTCAAAAAGCGAAGCTCTCAATTTACCGGTCGATTTACGTTCCCACCCTCATCTATGGTCATGAGCTTTGGGTCATGACCGAAAGAACGAGATCACGGATACAAGCGGCCGAAATGGGTTTCCTCCGCAGGGTGGCTGGGCTCTCCCTTAGAGATAGGGTGAGAAGCTCGGTCATCCGGGAGGGACTCAAAGTAGAGCCGCTGCTCCTCCACGTCGAGAGGAGCCAGTTGAGCCTCGGGCATCTGGTCAGGATGCCTCCTGGACGCCTCCCTGGTGAGGTGTTCCGGGCACGTCCCACCGGGAGGAGGCCCCGAGGAAGACCCAGGACACGCTGGAGGGACTATGTCTCTCGGCTGGCCTGGGAACGCCTTGGGGTTCCCCCGGAGGAGCTGGAAGAAGTGGCTGGGGAGAGGGAAGTCTGGGCCTCCCTTCTGAAGCTGCTGCCCCCGCGACCCGATCCCGGATAAGCGGAAGAAAATGGATGGATGGATGGATGGATGGACATACTATCCCTGTGACTTACTTTGCCAGATCGATATAAATAGAGCAGTGATATTTCTGCTGTTTGACACGAGACTTTTTATATTTTTTTACTGTCATCAAATGAAGAGCTTTGTCTTAAATGGGAGTGTTCATTGGAATAAAACTAACCCAAGTTTCATTGTTATTTAAAGAGTAAAATATATATTTATTTTCTTGAGAAAAAAAAATACTGTTGAGTTAACACCAAATGCACAATAGCAAAGTTAAAGACCGTGCAACAACATATTGGTGCAAAATCTTTACTTGAATAACTTCACTGCCCTTAATACCCAAACCTGACTGATATTTTAATGCCCGAGTCAAGTAAAGCACAGGGATACTGGTGAAGACATTTTGTGATGGTAAAAAAAAGGCAGAAAAATATAAGTTCTCTAATTATGTCTTGTAAATGATAAGATGCAATCTGAAAAGGAAACATTACCGTTTCACAACATAATGCAGTTTATATTTTTACTCATACATACACAGCTGGACTCTCAGCAAGCTTCCACCATTTTGCAATGTCTGAACGTGACAGAATATGTGCCTAAATGGCTAAACTGAATATCTTGTTTTGCAGAATCTATTGAGGACATTGAGAAAACCAGCTTATGTGAAACCAATGTGTTTTATCTACACATACAACAAAACAACTTCATTTGAAGCCTGTTCTCAGTTTCAGTTTTCCCACGTGAGACAGTGGAACAAAAATACAAGCAGGGAAGCTTGTTTTGATACGTGTACTAAATGCATGAACATGTAATGCAGAACATTAAAGCAGACACGTGTTGCGGTAAACACTGCAAGGTTTGTGCCTTTGGTCTAAATTTAAAATGAGTATTTTCACATGATTAAGTACTTATGTCTTCAACTGAGGACAAATGCAGGTGTAAAGAAACCTTGATATTGACATGATTTACTAAATAATTTCCCCTACATACAATAAATGTCCATATAAAATGTTCTATTTTTTTATTCATATACTTATCTTTATCTTAATTTAAGCTGCTAAACATCTAAAAATGCAGAAAAAGAAAAACTTAACATTCAGTGAATTTGTCTTGAAAACTCATTCTTTAAGTCACCACTCGTTGAGTGAACAATATTTTATTCAGGAAGGTGCATAAACATGATTATTAAACACGAGCAACCGACAAAACGACTCTTCCTGCAAGCGAAGCATCACACCACTTCATGCAGAAAGATGCATGATAACATTTTCAAGAAAGAGGAAGCTGCAGAAGATTCAGGCAGGAAGTCAGAACTGGTTAGCTTAGTACATGCGTCTCTTTGCTTTCACAGCATGTGGGGTGTGGAAAGTGTTTGTATCAGAACCAGCCCTTTCATGACTGCCATACATATGCCGAAGCAAGACACAATTTGATCCACACAAGTCTTGAAAGTGTCTTAACATCCAGAATGGAAAGCTTTTTTCTTTTTTAGATCGATCTAAATATTAATTCAACCTAAAACAGGGAGAGGGAAAGTATTGTTCTTGGCTTTGCATTAGTTTTTTTTTTTAATTATTTTTTGAGTCTTTCCTTGGCATCCTAACACTGACTACACGAATCAAATGTTGTGGCATAAACATTTATACAAGTATTGCACCAACAGGAGCGATTGAAACACACCCAAATGTTTGTGGTTTTGCAGCAGCTTGAGTGTGCATCAGCCTGACAAGTGATGCAGAAAGCTGCTGGATGAAGAGAGACAGAGGTTTTCAGCAGGGAAAAGAAATTTGACTCAATATGTTTGCTCGCCAAAACAAGCACGCATGCGAGGGTCATTTTGATTGGCTGGTCAGAAGTGGATAAACTTCAGGAGAATCATGAGTCTTTGTTACATCAGAATAAAATTAACTCATTTTCTGCACAGATTGTGACTCATGTACATTTTCACATTCCAAAAATTGATGAATACTATGTGAAAAGCTCTGACTGAATACACCAATTTAAGTTAGCAATAGGTAAAAGTAATACCAAAGGCGCACAGCTTCAACTCTTAAGCAAAAGCATTAAATAAAATGCCAAAAATTCTGATATTTTGCAGAACAACTTTTGTTATCATACAGGAATAATATAAGACCATGTTTCCCTGGAAGCTCTGATTCTCTCCTTGGGTAATGTTTCAGGTTTTTCCACAGAGGCAACTTCATGAGTTTCATAACAATAGTGGTTTATTTGGGGTTATTTGAAGTAGTTATGAGCAGCCAGCATTCTACTCCCAGTACATAGCAATGGGAAAAGCCCTTTTTGAATGTCCTCTTAAGGGGATAGTCTGGATTTATTTTTTAATGTGAGGATTGGTGAAGTTAGCAATAGCAAAATGTGTCCAATACCTGTATTAAACAGGTATTGATAGAAAGTGATAGAAATCACTTCATAGAAAAGTGAAGAAATCCTCAGCAGTCAGATAGTGTTTCAACTGATTTAAAGAATTTATATCAACTCAAACAAGAGGCTCTTTCCATGGAATATTTGAAAATATCACCCGTGTACACTCCACACTAGACCATTTTTATCTAGTCATTTTCTTGTCAGATGAACAGTACGATGACAGACATCCATCCATCCATCCATTTTCTTCGGCTTATCCGGGGTCGAGTCGAGGGGGCAGCAGCTTCAGAAGGGAGGCCCAGACTTCCCCAGCCACTTCTTCCAGCTCCTCCGGGGGAACCCCAAGGCGTTCCCAGGCCAGCTGAGAGACATAGCCCCTTCCAGCGTGTCCTGGGTTTTCCCCGAGGCCTCCTCCCGGTGGGACGTGCCCGGAACACCTCACTAGGGAGGCGTCCAGGAGGCATCCTGACCAGATGCCCGAGCCACCTCAACTGGCTCCTCTCGATGTGGAGGAGCAGTGGCTCTACTTTGAGTCCCTCCCGGATGACCGAGCTTCTCACCCTATTTCTAAGGGAGAGCCCAGCCACCCTGCGGCTCATGACCATAGATGAGGGTGGGAACGTAAATCGACCGGTAAATTGAGAGCTTCGCTTTTTGACTCAGCTCTCGCTTCACCACGATGGACCGGTACAGCGCCCGCTTCACGGCAGACGCTGCCCCAATCTGCCTGTCAATCTCCCACTCCCTTCTTCCCTCATTCGTGAACAAGATCCCCAGATACTTAAACTCCTCCACTTGAGGCAGGACGATCCCCCTGACCCGGAGAAGGCACTCTACCCTTTTCCGGCTCAAGACCATGGCCTCGGATTTGGAGGCACTGAGCCTCATCCCGGCCACTTCACACTCGGCCGCGAACTGCTCCAGCGAGAGCTGCAGATCACGATCTGATGAAGCCAACAGGACCACATCATCTGCAAAAAGCAGAGATGCGATCCTAAGTCCACCAAAACGAACACCTCGGCCTAGAAATTCTGTCCATGAAAGTAATGAACAGAATCGGTGACAAAGAGCAGCCTTGGCGGAGTCCAACTCTCACCGGAAACGAGCCCGACTTACTGCCAGCAATGGGTACCAGACTCGACACCGGTCATACAGGGACCTGACAGCCTGTATCAAACGGCCTGGTACCCCATACTCCCAGAGAACCCCCCACAAAGCCCCCCGAGGGACACGGTCGAACGCCTTCTCCAAGTCCACAAAACACATGTAGACTGGTTGGGCGAACTCCCATGCACCCTCCAGGACCCTGCTGAGGGTATATAGCTGGTCTAGTGTTCCACGACCAGGACGAAACCCACACTGCTCTTCCTGAATCCGAGGTTCGACTATCCGACGGACCCTCCTCTCCAGGACCCCTGAATAGACCTTACCAGGGAGGCTTAAGAGTGTGACCCCTCTGTAATTGGAGCACACCCTCCGGTCCCCCTTTTTAAACAAGTGGACCACCACCCCAGTCTGCCAATCCAGAGGAACTGCCCCCGATGTCCATGCGATATTGCAGAGTCCTGTGAGCCAACACAACCCTACAACATCTAGAGCCTTAAGGAACTCCGGGCGGATCTCATCCACCCCGGGGCCCTGCCACCGAGGAGCTTTTTGACTACCTTGGCGACCTCGTCCCCAGAGATTGGAGAGCCCAAACCCAGAGTCCACAGGCTCAGCTTCCTCAACAGAAGGCATGTTGGTGGGATTGAGGAGGTCTTCGAAGTATTCCGCCCACCGACCCACAACGTCCCGAGTTGAGGTCAGCAGCACACCATTCGGACTATAAACAGTGTTGGTGCTGCACTGCTTCCCCCTCCTGAGCCGCCGGATGGTGGACTAGAATCGCCTCGAAGCCGTACAGAAGTCTCTCTCCATGGCCTCTCCAAACTCCTCCCACGCCCGAGTTTTTGCCTCAGCGACCACCCGAGCCTCATGCCGATGACAAACAATAATGTCTGCCATCTGTATATATCCATCTGACAAACTGTCAGTTTGCTGCAATAATATCCTTAAAAGCATAAGAGCATCCTATCCAGGAGGCTGCTGCATAAATAACACCCCAATACAAAATCAGGACGATTCATTCACTCTTGGCGGACTGGGAATGCCCTGAGGAATCCCACTTGATGGTGCAGATTCTGGGGCTGGGACCAGAATACCACACATACTTTGAGTAGGCTGTTTACTCAAAACAGAAACCAGTTTGATTTGGGGTAACCAGAAAAAGATTCTTTTACTACAGTCGCTGTGTTTTGATTACAAATGTACACAAATCTTTGTCTAGCTCCTGTGAACGGAGCTATACAAATAAATAATAAATTAAATTAAAATCACATGTGAATAAGGTAGTTCACATGATAAGTCATTAAAAGTCATCGCAGTTTAATGAGATATATTAATAATTCAGTCATGGTGCTAGCGTTCGTCTATCAGCCATAAGGAGATGTAGGCGTTTCATTAAGACGTTGCAGCGACAAGCTCCACCTACTTGGGAGCGACTATGTGCGCATTTTGGGGAAATTGTAGTTTACAGAAGAGCAATGAATTCAACTTGTTGGAATGTCACACAACTTTCAATAAACTGTGATGCTGTGAGCTGCACATTGTCTACCTACCACTTCCCATTATCTTCTGTATGGCTTTTGTCAGTAGTAACATCCAACTTTTGATCACGTGACTTATGTGATGCAAAATTTTTTTTCCATTGCAGTTCTACGGAATGCATATATTACAATATTCCTGAAAAAACAACTCAGCATAAACAGCTTTTATCAAAAAACTTGACTTTTTTCAAAATTGCCTCGTTTCCATTAAGTGAATTTATTTTAGTCATTTCAATTTGTGCAGTTCTATTGTCAATGGAAACACAGCTAATGTGTTTAATTGTCAGAATTGGGTAATAACTTGTTACATTTAACTGAGCAACTTTTTGGGAAAAAATTACTTTTAGGGGTATTTTTATTTTACTGTTATTTTATTATGAAGTATTGCTACTCCTGAGTAAAATGTCTGGACGCTCAGCCTGCTGTGAGTAACTTCATTGAATGAAGAACAAGCTTGTTTTAACCAAAACTCCTCCAGACCTGCAGTTTTTCTTAGTTTCATACGCTTTAGATTGAATGAAATTGATTTGGAAAAACTGATTGTTATTTTGTAATTATATTATTTATTTTCATTATTTTCATTTTGGTCCTTAAAATACCAAAATTTCCACATAACTTTATATTTTGATCCATTTGATGTAATTTTTAAATATTAAATGTTAATTAAATGATTGACTTTCTTACTCTTACTTGGTAACTTCTTTAACTTTTTACTTTTACTTTTTATGTTGTAGTACTGCTCTTACTTGAATACTATTTTTGGGTGCAGAACCCACCTCTAATTGGATCATTTAAATATTGATTGGTATAAAACAATATTTCAGTACAGCATTCATAAACACTGAATCATTTAATATTGTGATGTCACAGTCCTAAATGTCAATGTGAGTGACGCAAAGTAGAGTGACTGGATAGCTGTCGATTATTTTTAAAAACAGTAATAATGTTGATGTGCATTTAACCCCTTTTAACTGGTTACCTACTGGTTGCCTGGCTTTCTGAAGTCAGGCAATTGGTTAGAAAAGGATTTCACCTCAGTCTATGGTGGCAGCATATTTGTGGGCCCCTATGTGTTGTGGTATTGTGTGGTATGTGTTTCCACGATAACGGGACGACAGCCTGTCCTGGTGTCACTTGGAAATCACTGCTGTGGCGCGAGCGGCACGTTTTTACTTCCACTGTCGGAGTGGTCAGCTGATTGATGATACCTTGGCAGTGGGAGCCTAGATTGGGAGAAAATTATGTTTTCCAAAAGGAAAAGTGGATGGTGAGAATTGACAATTGAAAGACAAAATTTGCATTCATTCTCCCTCCGACCAGCCCGAGACCAAGGTGCTTAATTTGCCAGGAGACCGTAGCTAATGACGGTGATAAAGGTTTCCAATTTGAGGCGGGTTGATGAGAGCATGCTTAGGAATTCTGAAGAAACATTTGCTGAAATAAATCCACTAAAATCGTCTTATCAAGTTGCAAGAGGGATGTTTGTTCAATCTATGACAACAACCAGAAAGCTACAAAGTGCTCACTCAGGGTGCCATAAAATAGTTTATTTCATTTTGATTCCTGAGATCCTCGTACCAAAAAAGAGTTTAACTGTTTTGTGGAAGTGAGAGGAACTTTTTAATTTATTTTAGCACTTTGTTTTATTGAGATGCTTCATTTATTTTGAAAAATGGCATAGGGCTTGACGGACATTTTTTGTCAAAAAATGTTGAAGAAAAAGGAATAGATTGGAAGTTTTGTTTGCAGATAGCCACAAGCAACGCATGAGACATTGCAATGGTCGATATGGATTTTAAATGATATTGATAATTTGCGGTAGTTACTGCAATGATAAATAAAAGTGATAATGAAAATTAGCTAAATTAATTATTTATGTCTCTGCACGCAGTTAGAGCCTAACAAACAAATAATGTTCTAAAAGTAAAACCTACCCATCATCAAATAGTCTGTTTACATACATAAAGCGGTTCAACTACATTAGACATCAACAATAAGTGTGTTAAGTCATATTTTCAAATATAATGACGTTGCTAATGCTCTAAGAAATACAACACTTTAAAAAATTGTTCGTCCAAAATATCTGATTTTTTTTTATCACAACACTTGTTCTACAATCACGATAATTGCCTGTCTTTACATAGCAAGTATGTGTAATAAGATTTTCTGGTCATATGATACCAATGCAATAGGAACCAACAATTCCTATTATAGATTAGAATAGTCCAAACAAAGTCCAGACCACTATCCAAAGGTAGATCTGTGATGGCACTTTTTTGCCACTAATGGAAAAAATGCCTTGAAATTGGGCCTGTGTCTCTTTAAGCTCTGCTCTTTCTCAACCTCCACCTTCATCATGTCTCCACAACATGGCTCCTCTAGTTAATCCTTTAGCAACATTTCTACCAGCTTTTCACTGAGAAGTAGCTCCTATAATGAGCTCAGAAAACTGGCAGCTCCACCAGGTGTTTGCTAATTGCTGCTCACTAGTCTGAAGGAGCCGAGTGGAGGAGTCATGGGGAAAGGCTGTCGTGCAATACGGATTGGAAACTGCAGCTCTGAGGAAGAGCTTCATCCTCCCAGGCAGCGTCATATCCAACCAGGCATTTTGCACATCTGAATGGTTGCCATGGAGATTAACGGATTTCTCAAACATGCACGAAAGAATCAAGGTAACACTCCAGGTATCTTTTTGATGAAGGAATGACATTAACTGACAAATGGACACCACATTTTTCACATTTTCATTTGCAAAACATTTTGAAAACCATGTGTTATTATCCTTCCACTTCACAACAATGCAATAATTAATAATGCTTTAGTTTGAATACAGAGCTGACAAATATGATGCTATCATAACTGCAGTATCAATTTGTGCAATATTCAAACTGCAAGAACTGCTGTAATGGAAGATTTCGTTGTTTACAATACATCAAGAACCATACATTCAAGTTCTGCATAGCAGTAGTGCATCAGGCCTATAGGATTAACACTTTTGCCCTTCATACACATGGTTGTATATTGTTAGCATCTAAAATCTACATTAAGAGTGAAGGAGAAGAACGGAACTCATGAATGTGGGTGAATCATAATCACAGTATTCAGCAAGTGTATCACAAGTAGATGTTTTCCAGATAGGAATAGCAAAACATGTCTACATAATTTAGAAAAATCCTCCAAATTAAAGTAAATATGCAGTCTGGGTTTAAAAAATAAAATAAAATAAAATAAATAAACAGGGCAGCCAGAGACATGCAGGTAAATTTTTATGTAGAAAAGAGAGAGTTATCTCTGATTATGAAAATTTATTCTGATGCTCCTCTACAGACTTATCCCTTCAAACAATTAAAAAAAAAGAAGAAAAAACCTCACATCATCATAGTTTAAAACTGGCTGGATGGATCTAAAAACCGCACATCTTTGATCCCTATTAATACCCGGCCCTGACCTCTGCCATGTCAGCGTGGAACAGAAAACAGAATGGCCTGTAATGAAGCCGGCACCGAGGGAACTCTGGACAGAAACAACATCTAATTGCTGCACCCTGACTCTTCGTTCCTCCACAACTTTCACTTCAGTCTCCCGCAACTTAGCTTCTGTTAAAAATACTCTGTAAGTTTCCAAGCTGGTTGATCACTGATCATATCCTAACCTACTGGTTTTGCTTTCCATACTGCATAGACATATATTTAAAGGAAAAGCCAACTTCAGTTTTAAGATGAAAAAGAAACCCCACAATTGCATAATTCTGGTGTTTGCATTAAATAAGAAAATAAATTAAAATCACATGTGAATAAGATTGGTGAAATGATAAGTCAATAAAAAAATAAAAAATCATAGCGATAGCTACATAAGATATTTCATAAATCAGCCATGGCACTAATGTTCATAAATCTCTGACATATTCTTGCTATCGTTCTTGTGGAGTTTAGCAAATATCATTTTGGTAGTTGTGATCTAAAATAAGAAAAGTTTGACCTGATTTCACTCTAGAGAGTAAGAAAAGTTTGAAAAATGAAAAGAAACGACACTAAAAATAATATTCAGTCTAACTTGGGTCATGACAAGTTGATGCCAGTAACTTTGAACCCTCTTAAAAAAAATAACTTAATTTACATTAGTTTTTTAAAAATATGTCAAATTCTAAAACTAAAAACGGGGAGATTTTAAAGCGACAAGTTGCAGATAGATGCGAGACAGACGCTCAAATCCCCAGGAGGGACGAACCATGGAATTTACTGGAGAGGTGAGGCTGAGAGTCTTAAGTGGAGATTGCAAGAGATTAAAAGGTGGCCCCTGCTGTGTTTGTAGGGGAATCTACAAGGGTTGGGCAAGCAGAGAGGAGGAGGCTGGGCCTTTTGTTAGCTAATTGTGCCTCCGGGCTCTCCTGGCACTCATCCTCTGGAGCTGTGGTCGCTGAGAAAACCCAGGCGTGGAGGGAATTCCTTCTGTTCCTCAGCTCCGGGCCGCTCCACTCGTATACACGTTTTAAGGAGCAGGCTCACATTTGGCCTTTATTTGTATTCTTTTTATTCCAAAGGAATTTTAAAGGACTTCAGTCAGCGTGGTAATTCCAGACACATTGTAAATGCCTCTGTACAGTATGTGCTGCACTGTACTTTCCGAAAGGAGCAGCGCCACAGGTTAAGCATGTCTGCGTTTTGTAGGCTGTGCATGCCGTCCTCAAACATTTACCTACATGGAGGTGAGCAAGCTGCAAGATTGGACCTAGATATGGACAAAAAGGGCAGGAAAAGAGTACGTCTCTTGTACCAAAAGATAATTTAAGCACACAAAAATATCACTTTTGTTAAAAGATGGCATAAGCCAATATTTTAAGAATTGATATTGATATTCATCAAAATCCATCTTTTCATATTTAAATACACAAAAAGGTTGGTCATCAAAGAATGAAAAGGATTTAATTGCTACAAATGAAACAATAATGGTTTAAAGATCATATGTTGGTGGAGGACTGGTGCGGCTGAAATGGCACCAATGTTTTTCCTGATACAGTTATGGAAATCCAGTTTCTGGCAAATCATTTAGCAACACATTTTGTACCAACATGCTATTCATATTAGCAGACTGACAACAGCAATTATACAAGTCAACATAGAAAGAGCTTAAAAAAGGATCAAAAAGTGATGTTGCTGTGAAGGTTTGGCTGCCACTAGTCATTACATTTTTATAACATTGCTTGATTCTAGAAGATTTTGTGCAATTTTCTAAAGTCTAACCTTTTAAGTTACCCATATTAACGTACAAGATTTGAAAAAGTTTTGTTCAACAAATGTATAATTATCTCAACGCATGATGTAATGATCATCATCAGTCTAACATTATTAGCTTATCTAAAGTGGACTACCTTGGCACCTTACCAGCAACCATGTTTGTTTCTTCAGCATCAGTTTGTCAGTAGAAACGCTTTGATATCACTACGAATGAGGTGTGGTGGATGTAATCATCTTTTTTCACCTAAGCAGAACCTAAGCAAACTGGCAGATTTACAATCTAGAGTGAGACGCCAGCCTGGAATTAGACAACAAGCTTTAAAAAGATGAAATACTTACTGATACTTTTAAAAGAGCATAACAAACCCCAAGTCCATCGGGGCGAGTGTTTGCGAGCCTCTTATTGGATCACACTTGCACTGTCCGTGCATGTTTTTCAACATAAGCACTTTTATGCACTACTTGTTGGTGTTAATTAGATCATATTTTGAGAAAACAGAATCTGTAAACTGGGAAAATAAAATGCTAAATTTAACATGTTAATTAGCAGAACTGTTAATTTGTATATTCTTGTGTAGGCAAAACTAAAAAGACCTGCTAATACTTGCATTACACTGGAACATTTAAATCCTTATTAGCTTATCCAGAGCAATAAACTCTGGATATTGAGAATTTTTTCTACTTTTTAATACCACATTCTGTTGGGTTGACTTACAAAACTAATTGGTAAACTTCCATAAAAAAAACTACATATATTAGCTCAGATTTGCAATAAAAAATTTACTTCAATTATAAGAAAATGTAACATTTGCAGGAACTCATTCTAATTAATTCATTCATTAATTTAAAATTTGGAGAAAAACAATCATGTTTTTTCTTTCACATGTAGTACTGTATGTGCACATTTCAATAAATGAAATAATGAAAAAAAATTAAGCTAGAAATGTAATTCATGTTCTATTCCAAAATTTGAGCAACAATTATCACCATAAACTTAAAAAATTATGTTTTCAAACGAGTCCTAATAAAATAGTGATCAAAAGAAAATATGCAGCATTTAATAAATCAAATGATCACTTTGCTATTTACAAAAAAGAAAAAAAATAATAATCTAAGTGAACTTCATTCTGAAAATGTTTAATTTTTAACTACATTTTTTAAAATTGGTTTTCCAGTTAATAAAAGCACAACTTCCACCAACATGACTTTTTTTACAGTCATATTTACCACATTAGAAAATTGAGCATTTTTACTAAGTAAGAGATTATGCACATTATTAAACAGAGACTAGTGTTTTTGAGCCTTTATTTTTATTAATTGTGTTTCTTTGCTTTCAGCTGATGAAAACATGACATTTCAAATTAGAATATTATATCAGACCAATAAAAATGCAGAAGCATAGAATTTTGCATTTTTAATACAGAAATTTAGGCTTTATTTAAAGTATGTAACCAGTTTCACGGTTGCCATTTTGAAAATCTACTTTTAATCTGAAAAACAAATAATAATAATAATAATAAATTAGCCTCATTGGCATAAATATTGTAACTTGTTGATATGATACTATACGAGCATATTTTTGAACAGTGTTTACATCAAGTTCCTCAGTTCATCTGGAGAATCTGTGTAGAAACAAACAGGTATTTTAAAAAACAGAGCTAACAGAGGCTTGACACAATGATGAAGGTTTAAGGTTGTATTTTGGACACGCTCTACCCAACAACAGGCGTGCATAGATGTAAGAGTGGAATGCAAACTTCATTAATACACCTGATTTTCCCTGGCATTAAACTTAGTCTAAATATCTACAGTGATATCAGCAGCTGGTTTACTGCCGTTTCCACATTTCACTTTTGCCTCACTCCATTTTCACTAAGCCTTAAATGTAAGCTGGAAAAGCAAAAAAGCAAAAAAGAAAAAATAACAGAATTATAAGGCTAATACAGCTAATGGTTCTGCTTGCAATTTCAGCAATCATGTTAATTTTTACACTCAACTCAGACAGATAAAACTATAATTCAGTAAGAGACACCAAAACTGTGAATGCAGACTTGTATATTTGTAAAAAAAACAGAAGAAAAAAATGTATCCAGTGTCTATCAACCAACATTTAAACAGCAGAGAGCCATAGAAAACAATATGGGTCTATGTGAAATGGCTGAAAAGTTAATATTAACTCTAGGGATGTTACGCCTCCTGGGAGTAGATGTCACATCATCATCTAGAAGCTATTTCCTGTCAAAGTGAAAGTCTGTCTTTGACAAACAACTGAACGTAAACAGTGTTGTCCTGTTATTGTCAGTAGGTGACATTATCCGATGAAGTGCAGCAAATGTGACCTTATTAAGAGCCACTGATATGAATGTGTGCATTAAGACTGACAGGCCATGAGAAAAATGTTTGTTAATCTTGCTTTTAAGTAAAGTAACTCTTGAATCGGTAATGTACTTTTATAGTAGAGCTGACTTTATGGTAAACACCATAAAGGTTGAAAAGTGTTGACAACTCACTAGACTGAATGTTGGACATTGTGTAGATAGAAAAGCTGCCAGAGATGAACAATCTGTAAAGTCTGGGAGAAAACTGACTTGAGGTAAGCTGTTAGCTGTTAATGACGGTGAAACTGGCAACCAGTAAACTAAAGCTTTTAAGAGTTTGGACCGTCTTTGATCAGAAAACAAAGTTTTAGATCAGTTTGAAATCTAAAACTGATGCAACCTGAAATGGACAACACTATGTCCTTTGTCCTGTTGTCATCAGCCCAGTATCATACGTCATCCTGTCTTGCAACTTGGATTAATTGTCACACCCTATGCCAACTTCCTGTCAATTCCAGTAAATCTGCAGTTCTTTTAAACAACAAACAATGTGTCCAAAGACACTTCATTCAAATCTCTAAAGAACTACAGTGACGGTGATTTTTAGAACTAAGCAGCAGCAATGGGAGAAGACAAACAAAGAACAAAGGCACATGAACGCACCAGCTTAATCTTTTGTTCCCTCCTCAAATTCTGTATACGATTAAAGTTGGGTTTCTGGCTGAGCCACTTCAAAACATTAGTATTACTTCCAGTCTGAAGAGACACATTGGTAGAATTAGAAGAAAACTTTAAACCTAGATTTGCCAGGGGCATCTTTGCACAGCTTGAACATTTGGTTCTGCCTGGAGTGGTAGAGCCTGACCTACCACTCCACAGATGCTTGTGCCGAGCATCTGTCTCTGAACGACCATAATTCGTTCTTCTCCGTAGTCCGGCCTGTTCTAGCCATCATCGTCTTCCATCTAGCTGTGGCACTGTGTGCAGCGTCTCGTCTTTCCATGATTGTTCCTCCTGTTATTTCTCTAGCACAGTGGTCCCCAACCTTCTTTGTGGCGCGGACCGGTTGAAATTTTTTTTGTGCGCGCAATCCGTACAGAGTCCGACAATTCTGTTGACAGGGGGGGGCAGGGAGTGCGCAGAAGCCATTACGCAGAGCGGATTGTAACGTAGGACTCACCTACCGGACCGCGATGTCTCTTTTCCCCCTTTGCTGCTTGTGGCTCAATGTTGGCGCACAAGTAACCGAGAGAATCCGGCTACAGGATTTTCAAAATAAGAGATGCTCCAGACTCAAATAATATGTAAAATGGAAATATTTAATTATTTCTTGCGCCGCGGACCGGGGGTTGGGGACCACTGCTCTAGCAGATTGAGTTTCTGCTGACTGGAAGCCAAAAGTATTTGTCTTTTGGTTCAAATTTCCGTATGTATTCCAGAATGCTAGTTTCTTTGTCTTGGAAGAAGTTTCAAGAGATCATTAGACCTCGGACCAGGATTATAATGGTTCTGGGTTTTTCATTATAGTTTAGTTTTATTTCATTGTGTCTTTTTGTTTATCTAGTTCAGTTAGTTTTGATTGGTACTTATGAGTGTGTTTGCTAGTTTTGATTAGGTATTAGTTAAATATTGTTTAGTTTTAGTTTAGTTTTTACTAGTTATAGTAGTAGTTTTAGTTCTTTTAATACTTTGGTAAATTTTCAGGTGCAGAATTCAAAAAGGTCAAAGTATTGTATTGTGGTTATGTATTCATCGATTGTGTAATGAATACTCAACAGAACATACCATTTTCAAAAAGTTGATTCAAATATCAAAACAAACATCTGACTCTGGTTGGAGAATGACACACCATAATTTCCCAACAACTCACTTAAACTGTTTGTGCAGAGAAAGAAATCAGTTCCAAAGGCTAATAAACAGATTTGTGAACTTGAAAATGAATGATAAGGTATTATATGTTTTACAAACATATGATATAGTTCCAGTTAATTATTGTGTTTTCCCATTATTTACCGTTTATGTACATTAATTTCAGTTTTTGTCAGTTTTAGTTAGCTATAATAAACTTGCTTCGGACTCCTTCGTTGTGCGTGCGCGTAATTTTCAATTTTCGCATCTTTCCTCCTTGTTTTTTTCTGTCATCTGCTATTTTCTCACAGCGCCACTGAGTTAAAGCATTATGCCTCCTCACCGCAGCAAGAACAGTTTGTGTGTTTGTTGCATTTATCGAGGTGGCGACTACATTCAGACACACGCACAAGTATATCCACTCACTGCAAAAATTGACTGCCTTAATTTTCAAGGGAGAGGGGCAATGAGTTAAAAAAAAAAGAAATAAAAAAAAAAAAGAGAGCGACTCCAGTGCTGGGGGATTCCTGCTAATTGCTTGCACCCCTCCACCTTCATCCCTCCCTCACTACCCTCTTTTCCTTTGGCTCGATTAAAGCCAGGCCACTGTCTCTCTTTCAAGTCTGCTTTTCTCCACACAAACATTTACTGAAAGCTATTCCGTCCTCCCCGCCATCTGATGCACATCTCACCGCTCTTCGTTTGAGGTGTCGCCACCCCCAGCGGACCAACACGGGCATGGTTTCTAGGCAAAAAAAATCGTGTTCTGTGCGGCATTAACTTGTGTTCCTCATTGATTACAATGATTATAAAGCTTAACATTTGAAAAAGGATATAAAACCAAGTGACTGTTTTAATCAAATGAACAGAGTACAGATGGAAATAACTACAAATCCGAGCGGTTTTAGGGGCCCCGTCCTACTTTGTTCTCTTATGACGGCAGGTGAGACCCTTTTGCCCTTGTCACTCGCTGTGAACTGTTTTTATGACGGCGTGCCTTTAATCCAGAGAAAAGCCATTAAGTCACTGTCGTTTACATCTATTATATAACCGCCAAACGGCTTCAGCAGCCTCTCTCCGCAGACATTATTACACTGAGCTACACCGAATGACAAAGAACATTGAAGCGATTTCGGCGGCTGCAGCAAATGGGCATAACTTGGTACTGCTTCAAGGACAAAGAGGGACGTTGTGCATAGTTTCAGGGAACGGCATGAACGGTCTCAGCTGTCAACAGCTGCATGAAAACAGAAGTACGCCATAATCAATACCAGTCTTAAGTGGCAGCAGCAACCTTGTCTGCAGCAATCGTTGTACTACATAGTGCAATTTGTTTCTACGAGGTGGATGTGTCTTGTTTAAGTGCTGTGAGACGTGGAGCATGTGCCTGCCAGCTCACATATGTTTTCAGTGAGGTAACACAAACAAAGTCGTGAGCATTCTGTGCCAACATCTCGCCAAGTTTAGCTCCTTCCCGATGGGGAAAAAACTCCCAAAAAACTGTGGTGCTTACTGGTATTTTTTGACTCGTGTAAATGAAAAAAAAGGGGAAGCTTTACATTAGTGGTTTGAGAATTCATCAACATAGGCAAAGTTCAACCATCTTGTAGTAATTATCGTTTTGGGGAAAAAGGAGCAGCAGAACTTTACGTCTACCTCTTCGCTGGGTTCTGTTTGTTGGGGTGAATTTTTGTTTGGTTTGGCTACGAATGACAGCGATCCGGGCTGAGAGCACGTTGTTCTGTGGAGGAGAGACTGTCATCTCGCAAGTCATGCGAGATCAATACTGAACAGGAAGTGAAACCAATACCTTACCCATGTTTAGTCCTGCTTCCTGTGCTCAGCAAAGTGAGCTTCAGGAAAGACAAATTATCCTGTGCAAAGCCGATGGCAACAGCTTGATTTGTACAAGAATAAAACAGTTTTTTCCTGCATTCAACAAATTAATGCTTTGCGATCGGTTTTTTAAAAGATGGCTTATGTCTGAAATTGTTTGGCTTTATAACACCAAACATTTTTTAAAACTCCACTGAACTTAATTTTTAAAAAATATTTATTTGTTCTACAGGAGTGTTCCCTTGATTATTTCATACACATTTGAGAAATCCTTTAATCGCCATGGCAACCACTCAGCTGTGTAATACACCTGGTTGGACCTAGCTCCACCTTCAACGTGCAGCTCCACCTCAGAATTGCAGTTTCCAAGCTACTGAGTTTCCACCTCACAGAGCAGCTCTCAGTCAGCTCCTTCAGACTAGCCAGCAGAAATGAGCAAACTCAATTAAAGAAGGAATTTAAAGAGCCAGAGGCCCATTTTCAAGGCATCAAATATGACTTAAAAATACTTTTTAAGTCATATAAACAGCATTTTTTTACAACAACTAAACTAAAGACAACAGTTACTTGATTGTGCTACAAAATGGCACAATGTGCTTGGAAAATACATAATACTGCCCCCTTTGAAAGTAATGTTCAATAGTTAATTTCAAGCAATATTATTCTCAATTTGGTAGCATATCCTACCCACACATTTTGATTATAAACTGAAAGATGTTGCTCATGCCAACCTTTAATTCATAACTACACCAGATAGATCCCAAATCCAAAATATTTTTGGTAAACCTACTTTAGTTCAAACTGCCAGTTTTACTGAAAACATTTTCACGGCAAAGAGTTTCAAACTATGAATATTTCTGAAAACTAACGTTTGAATGTTTCAAAACCCACAAGTGATTTCACTGGTAAATTATGTCAACTCTGTTTTATTTTGATCATTTTTGTGGAGAGGCCATTCATCTTTTCAAAGACGAAATTAAAATTGTCACCAAGGACATGCAGATGAGATACAGGGTTCTGAATAAACAGATGTGTACCGCCTCCTTTAGTGCTATGAAGAAAGGGATAGGACTGCACACAGTTTGCAATATGACCAAAAACATTTTCCAGTGGGAAAAACAAGTTTACATGTTAAAACCATGTCTTTTTTTTTTTGTTGTTTTTAAAAAGAGGCCTTCCATGTCGTCTCAATAATACAGATATGATAGAACTGAAATGTGACTTTTCTATGTAGTACAGAAAAAACAAGTTAGGTAAAAGTGATTGGTAACTCCTTACCATCACCAGTGATAAAGTAAAGCAGAAAATTCCCAAAGAAACTAAGTAAAAATGTTTAAGACCCATGAACACTCCAGACATACCATTATTCATTTGTATGGGGCAACACATACCAATTACCAAAACCACACAAAGCCCTTGTGCGACAGAAAAGCAAGCTATGAGTTCTCTATAAATGCACGAGAACATACTAGTAAATTGTTTATTCAAACATCTTGAAACTAAAGGATTTGGTTAATTTAAAAATGCTATTGCGTTTAAAACTAGAAAGAAATTATTCACAGATAATTTACAAAATTCCTTCGTCTTAAGCTCAAGTGGCAGAAAGAACAGAAGGCAGTATGATTTCAGGAATAAAACTCTGCAGACTACTTTATAACAAATTGGCATTTCAGAGTATGGAGGACAGTTTGGAAGAGGTGTTGAAAAAATGCTCTACGATAAATCAATTCAAAACTATAAGAAAAAAAAAAATCAAGTCTTATACACGCCTGACTTAATATTGAGGAGAATGATATATTGTTTACAACTTATATTGTTGATCTAATAAATATCTAATATATTAGTATATAGTAATAGTATGTATAGTAATAGTATGTCTTGAAATATTTTCTATATATGTAAACATAGCAGATTTTACTTTGTTCAGCTTCCTTTTCACTCGTGAATAGTGAAGGTTTTAAGAGAATGTGCTTGTAAATCGAATGAATAAACTCATTGATTATTGATTAACTGACTATTGCATAGCTGATATTTAAATATATATTTATTTATTACCGTTGTTGTAGAGTAAACTGGACTTTAAATGTAGCCAACTAAAAGAACAGTATGTACCAACATAGTTTAATTACTGAGGCATGTATGTGTCATCCAGCAGAAACCTTTAGAATCATGTCTGCCTGATTATGTTACGAAATGGGGGCGTTTTCTCTCCGAGTTTTAAACATAAGGGAGCAGTTCCTTCACTTGTTCTATTGTTCAGGCACCTAAAAAACATGAGCCTGATAAGAGAAGCCTGAGGACAAATACAAGCAGTTTAGATACTGAGACACTGATCTGAGATTAAGGGAATAAAAGGAAAATCATTTCTATTGCCATTAATTAGTGGGGAAAAGTTGAGGTCTGGATTTACACTCATAATATACAATTGAAGATCTTCGCTGGTACAAACCTGTGTTCTGCTTTTGCCTCTGCAAAGAAGTATCTGTGTTACAACTACATTCATTTTCAGCATTTTTTCATATTGTTTCTACAAAATTCTTCTTACTAAGCTGAGTATGTTTAAATTTATAACAAAATAAATGTATTTTATTTTGATGTGAATATGGGAAAAAAGTGTGAAAATGTAAAAGTCTTTACCTTCATTTAAATAATAGTTTTTTAAAAGTGAATCTGATATTGAAGTCACTTATTTCACATGTTAAAAAATGTGAAACATGACCAGTAATTACTCTGCATAGTAATTAACGAGCAGGCATTTTTCTGGACAGACCCACAGTATTTAAAAAAAATTTGATCTTTGATTGCTTGAAAAACAAAAATTAAAGGCAACAATTTATCAGTAGAGTCTTGGCCGATTCTTCAAAAGTACACAGCAGGCTGTGGAACAGTGTGTCCCATCTTCTTATGTGTGATAAGGATTCAAACATGTAGATGAAAGAGTATGTGTCTGTGTGGGGGGAGGGAGAGGTGCAGGGGTGCTGCTTAAGCAATCTGAAAGCCAGAGTCAGTGTCAGGGTTTTCTGTACATGGATACATGTGAATGGTAATTAATGATTTTGTTGTGTTATTTTTTAAATAATTTTTATTTTTTACAAGATACCCTTTGGATTTTCTAAAATATTAGAAAATGTGTCTTGAAACAGTCTAAAATTGCTTGTCACGTATATAGAGCAAACATGTCCAAGGTATATTTTAAAGTGACAACCATAAAAGCAGGGATGGAACAATTTTTCAGATTAGTTGTGAAGAATTGATCCATAAAGTAATTGTCAACAAATTTAGTAATCGATTAACACAGAAAAAAAGGCCATTTTGCTGAAAGAACATATTAAAAGGACTAATTAAAATAAAAGTGGTATATACCTTTTGCAGGTAAAATAAATAAATCCATCTGTAAATATGTTCTACCAAAAACTCCTCAAGTGGCAGAGTTTTAACATCAGCTGGTTCAAAGCCCATAAAAAAGCTATAGATGCATCTTTTGCTACAAAAGATCAGGTCTACAGTAAATGAATGCAATGTCATTGCATTTTAGGTAATTTTTAATGTATTTCTAGCATTGTATAAAAAAGGTTTAAATAGTTGAAGAAAATCAGCAGGATGTGTCATTTTTTAAATCTGATTGATTGATTAATCAATTAACTGTTAGCTGAAGTTCTATAGGTGTGATGTACTGAGACACAGAGTAAGCAGTTCTAACACAGTTTTGAGTCCTGCAGTGATTAGTGTTTGTGCTGACACATGGCCGTAATGTTACCTGTGTTTACATTAAGAAATGATTTTGGAAATGGGAATGATTTGGGAGAAGTAGTCTGAACGGTAAATGTTCAACGCAGCCGGTTTTTGTGAGGATTGTGTGAATGTGTGAGCGTTCTCCTGCCTGTGAGACCGACTTGTCATGTCTTGCATGGAGGTGTTTTTGGGACATTTTGGCATCGGTGTGTGCGTACGTGCACGCGCCCGTTACTGTACGGTGATTTGTATGTGTGTGTTGACGCACGCCTCTCCTCTGCCCAGATGGCTGTGCTCAGAGGTTGGAGCTTCAGAGGGCTGTTTGCCAGTGGTGAATACTGATCAGAGATCACTGTCACATCTATAGTGCACACATGCACGCAGAAACTCGTCATCCATCTTGAAGCTTGCACACCTCCACTTTCCACATGGTCAAAGTACTAATTCCCACTGTCACTACATGTCGTCCATGTTGATGCCTTTGGGCTCTGCAAGTCATGGCTGCAGCGCCGATCATTTAGTTTTCTGTCATGCCAGACCGTTGACACTTGGCTGTAACAGGGTAGCTTTACGTTTCATTTATGGTCGTTAAATCGAAAACAAAAAAGATTACACTGCTGTGGGCTTGGCTTGTGGATTTAGGAACTAATACTTTGCCTTTTTTTGACTAGCCGGGCCATTTTCACTCCAGCCATGACTCCAAAACTTATAAATCATCTTAAACTAAAAGGAATGACATGTCTACACAGGAAACAACGAAAAAAAAAAAGATACTACCATTTAGTGACTAACCACAATTGTGAAGAACATGATCTTGGATAGTAAAATGCTACTAAATTTTAGAACGTCAGCCAGGTTTCCCTTAGTGTATTATCAGCCTGGCGGGCCACCAGGTTTTACTTGCCCCCCACCAGGCTGTTACTGTCACTATTACTCCAGTTAACAGTGACAGTAAAGATCAATTAGGCTAAGTTTATACTTGGCATATTGAACTGGGCACGAGGGGGTGTGCACCGTGTGCAGCCTCAAGCCATCAATTCCAAATTACAATTTCTGCTTGTGCACCTCCAAATTTTTGTAACTTTTAAGATTTTTTAGCAGAAAAAGAGTGGGCCGCTGGTGGTCTGCACTACAGCACCCCCTTCCACCAGGCTTAGCAGGTTTTCTGGGGGAAAACCTGTGCCAGCATATGACAACTAGTAAACTAAGTGTAATCTCTCTTGATGAACTCCAAGACGAAGATGTCTTTATAAAAATTAATATCTTTGCCAATTGTTTAAAATATTATTGCACACACAGGATTGGTTTCAGAAAAGTTTTCAACCACACAAATCCAGCCTTGAGCGTTGCTCTAAACATGCCAGACCCATAGAGGGCAGTGCAGCGCAAAGCTAAAACCTATCATCCAATCAGATTTCTCCCAAAGAACCACCACTTCTGTTAGAAATGAAACATGGTGCCAGGAGGTTTATTTATGTGGACAGATTTAAAGGTTGTACTACTTTTAAATTGCTTATTGGAATATAAAATTAGTAACATAAGACAATGTTGATTGGAAATCGTGTGAAAGCAAGTATGTGGATATATTGCCCCATTAAAAGTGCAGGATCCTAAATCTCTGCTTTCCCATGTACACATGCAAACACGAATACGGAGTTTTCTCAAATTTCCACTTTGAGTTGTTCCAAGCGACCGCTTTTAGTGACATTAAACAGAATTTATATGAAGACGAAAGGCTGAAACAGGTAGAAATGCATTTGATTTCACATATCCAACTACATGTAGACAAAGCCTGATATTTTGATGCAAGACAGGCAGGAGTTCTTGAACTAGACTGATGTGTCGACAGAGTTGACTAATAAAAGACAACTTGACAGGCTAGCTGGCAACGCTTTGATAAAAAGACTCCACCCCTCTTAAGACCTTTATGTGTTTGCATTTTGGTGCTTGGTAGAAAAAAGTAACAGAGAGAGTGATAGACAACATACCCACGATTTTGAAACTGTATAGAAAATACTGCAAATGGCTAACAATTACCTGCTAATGACTGTGGCAGCTTCAATGCTGCTTACTGCCCACATTTCACTATTTTAATAAGTATGGACTGCATTTTCTCATATCAAGTAAAAAAAAAAAAATTCAACTGGTGGAACCTGAAAAGGCACTGTAGGTTAATTGCACCTTTTTTTGTTAGAAAAACAGAGAAATATCACTTTCTGAATGATTGCTTTTTTTATTTTGGAATAAAACTGGCTTAAATCGCATAGTCGCAGCAGTAGGCAGGTAGGGTGAGCCTGAACTGGATACTTCTACACTGATTATCGTCTTGAACACATATTTTGTGAAATTCTTTTTCTAATTTTGAAAACAAAAAAGCCTAATTTATTACAAAAAAGCATCCTTTGCTTTCCCAAAAGTATTCCAAAAATCTTGTGTCAGATTTTGTCTCATCTCATGAGCTGAATAAACTGTTGCATCCTCAGGTGTTACTTAAATACTGATAAATGTGAAAAACTTTTCTTCTTCAACATTCTTATGTGATTAAAATATTATTCACACCTGAAAAATGATCCAAGCATTTCTGTTTCTCATTGACTTATGTGGAGTTTTTCCAGTTATGCAAAGCAAAGTCATTTGAAGGTTACTTGTGTAAGTTAGTTATGGTCATAACCCAGAGAGAAAATATTTAAGAAAATTTTTAAGAAAATATTTACATCAATGCTGCTGGCAGAAATGAAAGAGTTATTTAAAATAGAAATGATTACACAGTTCTCCAAGGCACTGTCTAAAGCAGGGGAAGTTTGTTGCTGGTTAATAGGAGCAAGAAAGCAAAAAACACAGATGAAACTCATCAGAGCAGTAGCGAAGCTGACTGCAGTGTCGCTACATGCAGAAGCCTTGTGGCAATTTTCAAATCCAGAAAGTGAAACTTACGTCTTCTGACCTTGCCACAAAAAAAAAAAAGAAAATGCAAGTAGAAACCCGTTAGATAGCGGGTGAATAATGCAACATGATTATCTGTTTGCAAAATATGCCTCCATTTGCATAAACCTCCGTCAGTTAAAGCTTTGCTTCATTTTCCAGGCCAGTGCGAGCTGTACCTTCAGTTGGACATCATGTTCCAATGCCATGGATCCTGAGATTTTTGTCGCACAGAGCAGCTTTCCCTGCTTTATTCCAAAAATCCAGAGGGCAGTAAATTGGGAGATGAAAAGAAAAGAAAAGAAAATCTAATCCTTTGTAAATGTAATTGTTGAGTCACCAGTGGTGATCAATAATGCCATCAAATTCCTGCAGATACACACGATTTCCTGTAAACAATATCAGCATTTAAAACCAAGGTCAACTAAGACAGAATAGAATCATCATTAAATGGGCATCCAGTAATCCTCCTGTTTGTGAACGGTGTTTCTGGAGCCTTCAACCTTTCCTGTGTGACAAGCCGTTTAGGAAACGGGACCAAATTGTTCTGCTGCAAGGATCCAACCTGTCACCTCCACCTAATCAGCTCGCAGGCAAATGAATGCAAATTACTCTTCAGAGGACAAGCCACGTCAGTGTCCATCACACCTCGACACCCTGACACTCTGATTTAGTTAGATCGCACAATGGATCTACTGAAAACACACACGGAACACACACACAAACATGCAACTGAAGTCCAACAAATACCTATAGTATATGTACACACACACACACACACACACACACACACACACAACCCAGCGCTCATTCACAAGCAGACATAGTATTTTTGCTGTCACAGAATTCCAAGTAATGTTCAAGTAAAATACTCCACACACACACACAGAGAGAGGGAGAAAGAAAAACACCAGGAGTTGCAGTAATTCTGTTCAACCTTAGACAAAATGAAAGTGAGGAGGCAGCCGCATCACACCTCCAAATGGGCTTTGGGTTCTCTTAGGACTTTCATTGGGGGTTTGGGGGGGATTCGCTGCTCTCTTGTGGCCGTCAGCAACACTAATCTGTCTTCTCACACACACACACACACACACGCACACAAGTGTGAAGAAAAAAAAAACCCAACAAAAAACCACAGGCACCGTTAAGGATCGACATGTTCTTAAGTCCTGTTTTTTGATGTAGGTAGACAGAAACATCCAGGTAAGAGCAGATGCGCGTCTCTTCTTTGCATGTGAGCACAGACACACTGTTCCATGCACGCTGTCGGTCTTTCTCTACTTATCATGCAGGAGCCCACCAATGCAACACATGCTCTCTCTGCATTCCGGCTGTGCACGGTCTCGACAGGTACACTGTCGCTGCGAGGGTTTGCAATGCAACTGTTTCTCAAGGTTCAGTTCCTCAACTGCTGGAGAAAAAAAACGACAACAGGAACCTCTGGTGCCGCATACCAGACATAAACAAGAGAATGCACACTTTTGCACACATGCGTGCACACACGCACAAATTTTTTCACAGGAAAAAAAAACTCAATTTCTACAAGCAGAACACAGCTGCCACAGCTCTCTGTCTTCTCGAAAATGAAAAAGAATCAGTTTCCTGTCTGTGTCCGTTATAATGCCACATTCCTATGAGCACAAATTGATCAAACTCCCGATTTGCCAAGTATGTACAATGGAACGCATCCACGTAAACATCTGCTGTGCCTCAGAGTGGAAGTTGAAGTGGACTGCATATGTTTTGCACAAGGGGGGTTCTCAGGTTTCATGAGGAAGGGAACCCCAAGGTTCTCCCAGTGATTGCTGTGTCGTGCACAGCGGAGAAGCAGCTCTCAGGAGCTTTTGATATATACTCACCGGAAGGCCACAAAATGAAGAACTTTGTTGGTCTCCATGGCTGAGCAAGTGGTGGCAAATGCACACTTCCAAACCCAACCGCCTCCCCAACCCCCAAAAATCAACCCATCATGGTTGTGTTATCCTGTGCTGATGAGACCAAGATCACCTCTGCTCTCCCTTGCTCTGCTCTGTTTCTGACTGCCTCTCAGACACATGCAGTGACTCAGCCCCACTCTGCCTGCCTACTCGTGCTCTTGCCACTGGGTCCTAGTGCCTATTTTTTTTTTTTTTTTTTTTTTATTAGTCAGCTTCTTCACCGTCCAGTTTAACATCACGGCGAAGCTCAGGTGGAGACCTCGTCAACACCTCATCGACATTTGGGGAAGATGTCACTTGGTAAGCCTGGCTCTCATGTTTGCATTTGTTGAGTTGCTACTGACTCAAGCAGGTGAAAATGAACACTAGTATGCCGCCTCTGCCTTCCTCTCATCCACTAACTGACTCTGTCAGAATCCTAAGCTACAATTTGAAAACAAAGATCATAATGTTCAGGGTTTGCTCTCAAAACGCCAGCAGGTACACTTGATTTCAGATGTTTGTTGCCTTCATGTCTACATAACCTTAAGTGGCACAGAGATCCGATTAGAGCCGACACTTCTGCAAAAATTGCCAAAATATTCAGTCTTGCGTGATAACATCTAAAAAGAAGGGAGATCTGGAAACATGTGACTGCTTCTCTTGATCACTGGTTTCAGTGTCTAAAAATGGAATTTCAGGCGACTCTTATTTGGAAAATATTCATACGCCTGGCAGATTGAGGTTTCAAGTAATCAATAAAATTACCAGATTATTCCTTCAGGCCAGTAGTAATATTAAAGCTTTTAAGTAGTCCAGCCAGAGAACCTACTAAAGCGGAGGGAGCAGAGGATTGAGGATCCCACAGACGTAATCCATAGTGCCGAAATCGGCTCTCTTTGACATAGACGTGTGACGAACATTGCATCATTTTGTTGGCAGAGAAGCTGCTGAACTTGACACCAGGCCCAGATTTAACTATTTCAACAGAGATCTGTGTGAAGTGTTGTACGATTGGTCAGAAGTTTGCGTGTTTTATGCAGAAATGTGCTCTTATTATATTTCTCTTCAACTAGTCCGCTTTCTCCATCTGGTTTTTCTATTGATCTGGTAAACATTTATCTGATACGGTGAGGGATTGTGTACTTTTGCACTTGTCTTTACAAAATAACTACTGTAATGATAAGACATGTGAAATGGCTAAAAACTTTTGCATGGAAATTGTAATGATGTTGTCCATTGAGGCATCTGTCTGTAGAAAAAGTGTGGTGATTTCTCTGTGACTGTTTCCTAACCAAAAGAGAGGGAAGGAGGGAGGGGGAACCCTGGCGTAGCAGAGCGTGATGCATACTGAATAGAGAGGGGTGCCTCCCTGGTGGTTTGTGAAGTTGTACGAAAGTTGTGTGCGAAAACCAAAGGTGCGTAACCAAGTGACCACACATTAACTGTTTAGCTTTGAGTTAAATATGTGGGAGCCTACAGTGATGAAGAAGGGCTTCAAACCCTAATTACCTGCAAAAAGTAGGCGAGTAATTATAAAAACAGTTTCGTTTCTGCAACGCCAATAAAGTCTGCATGGAGATATCCAATGATTTTATGAAAAAACAAACACCTGTAAAACAAACCCGTTTTAGCTGCACGAGGTATAAATAAAAATTAGAGCATTTCCGTCCAAACTACTAAAATAAACTACCTAAAAATGTAAATCTTTTTCACATTTAAGTTTTTTTTCAGCCCTTTCCTACAGCTGAGCTAAAGGGTACAGTGGCTAATTTTCAGACCTTTGCAGCAGTAGTTAAGATTGGTGCATCACATTTACCACCTGTTTTTACAGACAAGGCTTACAGAACAGAAGTAACCCTTTTTATTGTAAGTGTGAGGAATCTGCCTGTATTGAATTCAGGCGCTAAACGGTTCTCAAAGTTAAATGGTGAGAAACAGTGGACAACTCCAGGCACTGTCCATGGTGCTAGTTCAACCCCCAGGTCATATGCAGTGGATAGAGTTGCAAGAGGACATTTCAGTCACAACAGTAGCCATCTTCTGCGTATATCATCAGACACAAACTGTTTGTACAAACCAACAATTTATTGGATTTATTGGTTTTGAATATGACCAAATGTACGCATATGTGTTAACAAGAGTTTAAATGTCAAAGCAACTATTAACAGATCAATCCAGGTCTTTATCTTATACAGAACTTCACCACAAACATACATGTGCGACAGCACTAAGCGTTGCTATACGAGTTCTGATGTGAAATGTACCATGATAGGCGAGCACCATGATATAGGAGGTTGGTTTTTGTAACTGAATAAAGTGTAAGGTCTGAGCACATTCCTGCTTTGTTAGATATCATAAGACATCCCACAATATAAAAGAAATTACATATTTTTACACTTGAGAGATTATACTAAATAATTGTTCAGTAGCTGTGTCCATTGACCATATAAATGCACTAACATTTAGAAAATAAAAATTAAAAAAACTAGCTTTTAAGAAAATGCTCTGGTGCTGGCATGAAGTGTTCTTTTGGCTGTATTAAAATTGGTTTATTTCTCAAACCTGCGATGGAAACACTTTACACATCACAAGTCACATGAACAACAACCAGTTGTTGCCACTGCTGCAAACTACAAAGAAGAAAATGACAGGAAGTAGTTGGAGGATCATAGTGTAGCATGTTTTTTAATGACATATTGCATGAACAAACTTATCGATATGATTTTAATTACAATTCTTATTTAATGAAAACATCAAAATTGCAAAATTGTATTTTTTCAACATTAGCGAAATATTGACATTTTGCACACATTTGTAATGGAAACACAACCAATGTGTGCATTTCTATAACAAGGAGACAAATTTTTGTGACTAAACTGCTAAACATCTGAATGCAAATAGACCTACAATTCCCCTATGTTTGATTTAAGCTTTTCCATCAAGATTAGCTTTATGAAGCTGATGGTATTAATTTTTGTGACCAATTTAATTGAAACAGTACAGGTTTAATCCCCAGTTAAAGTATAAAATTGCTGGTCCTAACTGATTAGCTGAATTTTAGTTCCCATTTACTTCAGATGATGGAGAACTATACCTCGTTTATAATAACTATGCAGATGACAGAAGAATCATTGAAATTACTTTACATGTCTTGCAGACTGGTGATGGTAGAGAACTTGAAAAGACCAACTAAGATTCAGGTCTCCTTGATGAAAAAGTCTCACTTGTGGCTCTGGGCCGCCCTTCTGATGAATGCTGAGCACAGCAGTGCTGCTGCTCTGGAGCATTGTCTTTTGTTTAAAAGTTTGTTGTGGGAGTTTGAGGAGTAGGTACGTTTTTCACACGGAGGCTTGTTTCTGTTAGACACACCAGATAAGTAGGCTGGTGCCACAGATGTAATGTTTTTAGTCAGCCTTTTTGTTAGCAGAGGATATCAGGGCTTTTTCTTTGTTTTCCCATTTAGAATAGATGCAAGATAAGCCATGTTTAATTTCTTTGATTTGACACAATCCAACAATCCCTTTCTCCCCCACAGTTTGTGAAACCGTTTGTGACTCTTTTATTCCTTTTATGCACCACAGTACAAGATGCCGAGCCACAATACATTAGTGAAAAAAGAAGAGAAAAAAGAAAAAGCTGTGCTGTGGATATATGAGTGAACATGTGCGTTCCCCCCACCCACACACACTTCTACAAGAACTCAATCAATTTCTTGTGGTTATTGTGCAACTCTCCCTCTGTCCAATCCCTGGTCTTAATGGTATACATTGAAGGATAATAGAAATAAAGCATTCAATGACGTGGGGTTGCAGTGAGTCTACCTTGTGGTTTTTAAATCTGGTCAGAACCAGAAGGATCTGCGCTCTCTCGGTGACACAAACAGAGACAGGGAGAGTTGCCAGGGAAATAAACATGGACCAATCAGCAAAGCGCTCCAATAACAATCGTTTGCTACAAGTTACCCAAGGAATTTGGGTGAAGAGCTTAACTTCATCCAAGAAATTTAAGACTTTTTTGTTGACTTTGCGTCACCACTTGACCATACACCACCGTTATTAACAAGTCATTATGTACAAGATTTCCACAAGGGAATGGGTCCGAATCAGAAGGAGAGGAAGTAGTTATTTTTTATTTTTTTTTAATTCTTTATTTTTTCTTTTTTGGATAAGCATTGTCACACATCATGAGTGCAAATACAACACTCAGTGAACTAGAGGCTAATTCAAGTGTCCTCACCTAACTCATTAAACTCAGCTCAGGTGTAATGATAAACACTCTCTACTGAGACATCAAACAGCATATTGCAGGACATGATTTTCACAAATATCAATAAGAGCCTAAGATCAAACTCAAGCCTGCAGTGTTGCTTACCAACTTGCCTGAAGGGCCAAAATGAGGTCTGGAGATTGAAGTTACATTTGTTTCTCTCACAAAACATAAAACACAAAAAAAGTCATGTCTCATTATTGCAGTGGCCTACGGGGGATCTTCAGGTGATTTCAGTGATTTATAAATTTAGCTGGAAAGAAAAGGAGATTACCAGAAAAGAAGTAAAATCTGAAAAACTCAAAGGGTGCCCTCATTTCTCTGAAGACTTCTTAAAGGTTTTAGATTTGTATTAAATTTTTTTGCTCAGGTTTTACTTCAATAGCGAAATGCAATCGGTCAGACTGGCCTACAGCCTACAGACATTAAATCAGGTCTCTGACATGTTGCAGACACTGCGCTGTTGGGTTAAAGTATCATGGACATAACTATTTCAGTACATGAAATAGAAAAACCCATCAAAAACCTTTACCTCTGTTTGTTTTTCCCTGTGTGATCCAACATGTACAGATAAATACAGGTGCTGGTCATAAATTTAGAATATAATGAAAAAGTAGATTTATTTCAGTAATTCCATTTAAAAAGTGAAACTTGTACATTATATTCATACATTACATACAAACTCATATATTTCAAATGTTTATTTCGTTTAATTTTGATGATTACACATAAATGAAAATCTCAAATTCAGCATATCAGAAAATTAGAATATTACAGAAGACCAATAAAAACAAAGGATTTATAGAAATGTTGGCCAACTGAAAAGTATGAGCATGTACAGCACTCAGTATTTAGTTGGGGCTCCTTTGGCCTGTATTACTGCAGCAATGTGGCGTGGCATGGAGCCGATCAGTCTGTGGCACTGCTCAGGTGTTATGATAGCCCAGGTTGCTCTAATAGTGGCTTTTAGCTCTTCTGGATTTTTGGGTCTGGTGTATTGCATCTTCTTCACAATACCCCATAGATTTTCTATGGGGTTAAGGTCAGGAGAGTTTGCTGGCCAATTAAGAACAGGGATACCATGGTCCTTCAACCAGGTACTGGTAGCTTTGGCACTGTGTGCAGGTGCCAAGTCCTGTTGGAAAATGAAATCTGCATCTCCAAAAAGTTGGTCAGCAGCAGGAAGCATGAAGTGCTCTAAAACTTCCTGGTATGTGGCTGCGTTGACCCTGGACCTCAGAAAACACAATGGACCAACACGAGCAGATGACATGGCACCCCAAACCATCACTGACTGTGGAAACTTTACACTGGACTTCAAGCAACGTGGATGAAGTGCCTCTCTTCTTTTCCTCCAGACTCTGGGACCTTGCAAAATTTACTTTCATCAGAGAACATGACTTTGGACCACTCACCAGCAGTCCAGTCCTGTTTCTCTTTAGCCCAGGCAAGACGCTTCTGACGCCGTCTGTGGTTCAAGAGTGGCTTGACACAAGGAATGTGACAGCAGAAACCCATGCCTTTCATACGTCTGTGTGTGGTGGTTCTTGAAGCACTCACTCCAGCTGCAGTCCACTCTTTGTGAATCTCCCCCACATTTTTGAATGGGTTTTGTTTCACAATCCTCTCCAGGGTGCGGTTATCTCTCTTGCTTGTACATTTTTTTCGAACACATCTTTTCCTTCCCTTCGCCTCTCTATTAATGTGCTTGGACACAGAGCTATGTGAACAGCCAGCCTCTTTAGCGATGACCTTTTGTGTCTTGCCCTCCTTGTGCAAGGTGTCGATGGTCGTCTTTTGGACAACTGTCAAGTCAGCAGTCTTCCCCATGATTGTGTAGCCTATAACTAGACTGAAAGACCATTTAAAGGCATTTGCAGGTGGTTTGAATTAATTAGCTGATTAGAGTGTGGTACCAGGTGCCATCAATTTTGAACCTTTTCACAAGATTCTAATTTTCTGATATGCTGAATTTGAGATTTTCATTTGTTGTCATTTGTAATCATCAAAATTAAACGAAATAAACATTTGAAATATATGAGTTTGTATGTAATGTATGAATATAATATACAAGTTTCACTTTTTAAATGGAATTACTGAAATAAATCTACTTTTTCATGACATTCTAATTTTATGACCAGCACCTGTATATTTAACTAGAACACAACATTCAATCATTGCTAAAAACTAACCACCACCAACGTTTTAGCTTGCAGAAAAGAAAACATGTCAGAAGATCTGGAGATGATAAAGGAAGAGCTGTCATTCACTGCATTTATGAGTCATACTTAGCAATTTGATAAACAAGTTGAAATCAATCCCAATGAAATATGAACTTCTTTTGGGCTTTTTAGGCTGCTCCAGCTCTTTGGGTAACATAGCATTGCCTGTCTGGCCTCGAACAGTCAATCAACAACAATCTAAGCTCAAATCAGAGGTATTTCTCTAGTCAAGCTAAAGGAAGAACAAAGATGGTCACAAAGTGCTGAGGCTGCTGATTTCAAGCATGTTATGTTGCGATTGAGACAAATGACTGTCAGGCAAACGTTGTTGTTAAGGTGCATTCCCCGTTTGCAGGCATTATTGCCACAACTGCTAGCTGCTACGGTCTTAACTTACAAAACAGTGCATGAATCAACACTCACTGTGGAGAAGACCAAGACATTTATTGCATAGGCGTTTGGTTCTGAGGTTCTGGATGACAAAGTTATACACCTCCAAACTTCTACAGGCTCTCATCCTCTGTTTGCTGTTTTAACACCCTTAAGGAACCAGGTAGTTTGTGATATCAACAGCCTCGATAGTCGGCAAATCTTCAGGTTCTTTCAAACTCTTTATGGCACAGGTGTCAAACGCCAGTCCTGGAGGGCCACTGCCCTGCAACTTTTAGATGAAACTCTGCTGCACCACACTTGAATAGAATAATTAGGCCATTAGCAAGGCTCTGGAGAATGTATCTACACAAGGAGGAGGTAATTCAGCCATTTCATTCCAGTGTTTGGTACCTGTGGCCCATCAAAAAACTACAGGCACAGTGGCCTTTGAGGACTGGAGTTTGACACCCCTGCTTTATGGGATATGGATCACATTAAACATATCTAGTCACTATATTTTCTATCTTTGTGTTGAATCTGGATCTAAAGCGCTTCAACATGGCATCTCTGCAATAGATTCCTTCTCTGAGATTATACTTCTTGCCCTCAATACAAAGTGACCACTGAGGTCTTCTGGTTCTGCTCCGCATCCCCAGAACAAAACATGGAGAAGCAGCATTCAGCTTCTATGCACCACAAATCTTGAACAAACTTTCAGAAAACTGTAAAACACCGAGTTCCTTTAAATCCAGGCTAAAAAACCCAGGTGTTTAGAGCCACTTTTGATAATTAGTAAGTGAATTCAATATATTTGATGTGTATCTGCTTGATTATTTTGCCAAAATGTAACGTTTATTGCTTGTTTCATGATTTATGACGATGTAATGTTTTTATGATGTTAAATAAATTAAACTGTTGTTGAAATGTACTATACAAATAAACTTGACTTAAACTTGTGTGTCATCAAAATCCTGTGACTATCACCTGCCTATCGGTTGCGTTTCATTTAGGGGCATCAGTGTAGTATACCCATTTAGATTTTTATTGGTTGATCTTTGGAAAACAGACCTTCCTCTCCCTATCAACCACATAAAATCTCTATAAAATAAATGTTTGTAGTTGTACTGTGACAATATACAAATACTTTGATAATGTGCTGTATGTGGATTTAATTCCGTTAGTCACAGCAGAGTGTTACCTTTGCTTCATTTTAAATACAATCCAACTATTTACCATCATCTTATTTACAGAAACTATTCTAACTCTCCTCACAAGGTTGCCTTGCAAAGTTTGATCTGTTTGCTGGAAACTACATTAAGTAAAATGCAACCACATTTAGAGCAGTGAAAATTATGTCATAACTGATTTGTAGTCTGGAACTGTACGGCGCGGTGCTGCTGCTGCAGTGTATGTGCTGTCCCTTTGTCCTTGTGCCAGATGTCAGGATGTGGTGTGTACGACTCATTAGGATGTCAAAATGCTCCTGTACTAGTAAGTCTTTTTATTTGGTGATTTGGATGCCCAACGACCCATCTGCTCAGGTAGCTGCATCTGCATCAGTTGAGGCATAATGGTGACACTGCGTAGACAATAATGATGCCCAAACAGTCACGGCTATTGCCTCAGTGAGTCATCAATCAGTGAGGGAATCCTGCTCGCTTCTTTTGACTAGGGACAACCTGTATTAGAAATATGAGTGTGGATGCGCGGGCACGTTGTGTGTGCTTATGTTTCACCAAAACCTCGCTGTCTGGGTGTGTAGGCAGCTTTCTTGTCTTTCCATCTATGGGAAGATGTCTATTTAGTCTCTCCAAGTGCGTCTATTAGCAGATGTAGCTGTCAGCCTTCCTGTCTGTGTGTGTGTGTGCGTGTGTGTGAGAGAGAAAGGGTCTGTCGGATTTTTTTTTTGTTCAGTGCAGTCTTTGTTGTTGTTTATGCTGTAGTCTGGCACAGGAAGAAAGAAAGGCACAGTGATAATCACAACACTTGGGAATAACCAATGGAGGAATGAAGAAGGAAACAAAGGCAGAATGAGGAAGGTGACGGTGGAGAGGAAGAGAAGGTCGAAGAGGAAAACGGGAGACAAGCGGAGGAATCGTTTCTAGACAAGTTGCTGCATGAAGCTATCAGAACATAGCCTTCCAAGCTTCCCTTGCCATGTGTGTGTGCATGTGTATCTGTACAGAATCCTTAGTAGTGAGCAGAAAGTAATGCCATGGGGATGAGGACATATTTCAGGTCACAAACTAGCTACAGATTTAATTTGGGGAAGAACAACTTGATTATGGTCTCTCAAGCAAAAACAGCTCAGGGAAATGTAACTGAGAAGACACAGGTACACACACACATTAACGTAGCGATGTAATGGCACCTGCAGTTCAATGTACTATGCAGATGGCTGCTAAATAAGAGCAGACTCAAGTGTTATTTACAATCTATGGCAATTCAAATTGTTACTAATCAAACTTTCTTCTTCAATATCACTTTACATCTAAACAAAGATTTTTAAACAACAGAAAAACCACGCATCAGTATTAAGTTTTGTTTCAATTTAGATTTGTGTCTGGGAAAAATATACTAATATTAGATAATGGTTTCACCAAATATGCTTTCCAGACACGTTTGTCACCAAAGGCCTGGTATGCTGTGGCAATGACTCATATAGACTCATTTAATGATGAACTTTAGAGGAATGGCTCACCCAATGCACATTTGTGCAATACCAACTTCAACTAAACTGTCCTGAAGATTCAAATAACATAAATGTCTGAAGCAAAATGGTCAAAAGTAAAAGCTTAAAGAAATGTTTTTTACTCGTGTTTTCTCACAGCACAAGCTCTGTCATAAAGTAGTTCTGAAGCATGAATTTTTCTAAATTTGTTCTTTTCCATGAAATTACTTTCATCACAGATTTGAAGCAGCAATCAAATATGTTCTTCTTCTTCCTGAAAAATAACAGCTGATTGATAATGGGCACTATAAAAATTATTCCAAAGTAGGCCAATTTTAATGACCTACTTTGTTAGGTATTGACAATGAATAACAAAAACTGGGATATATAATTTGAAAGTCACCCTTAAGATGTTAGAAAAACAGATGGAAAAATACAATTGGATGAAAAAAGAAAGAAAGTCAAAAGTTAAAACAAACTACAGGCATGCAGCATATACTCTTAAAGAAATACATTATGATTTTTTAATTTTATTTTAGATTTATATGGCTAGCACAAAGCAGGAAAACAAAACATTGTTTTGCAAGTCCCTTTATTCTATTCCTGGTGACAGAAATCATTCCCAGACCATGAAGCTACCGCCACCTTTCACAGTATGAAGCGTGTGTTCAATATTAGTTTTCCACCAGATGTAGCGTTTCGCATGTAGGCCAAAAGAAACATTCTTATCTTTTTCACATTTTTTCTGTGAACCTATGAGGTTCAAGGTCAATTTTAAGCAATACTGGTTTTCTTCCAGCAATGGTTTTCTGATGTGACGTGGTTATACACACCACAAATACACACACATCAGAAAACCATAGTACCGTATTTTCCGCACTATAAGGCGCACCGGATTATAAGGTGCACCTTCAATGAATGCCCTATTTTTAAACTTTTTTCATATATAAGGCACACCGCATTATAAGGCGCATAGAATAGACGCCACAGATATGTTGTCACCCGTCTGGTATTGAACGGGACATGATTTGTTCCATTCACTACAAATATGGATGTCTAATAATAAAAAATTGATCCCCGAGTTCTATATATAGCAGTCTGCACTAGTCATTGTTTCACTCACTGTTTTGGTGTTGCGATATTGTGCCCAACTGCTTTCTGGTTAGCACAGACCAACCGACACGCTGCCGCCGCAGTCTGACCACTGACCCCCATGGCTTTAAATGTATAGGTGCTGGTCCCTTAGCAACTCTAGCCGAAGCACCCCGGATAAATATCAAAGCTACTTTGTTGACATAAAGAATGTCAACAAAACAGTCCGATTCCGGTCGCGAGGAGAGCCTTCCGCGACTGGAATGGGGCGTGGCCGGACGATGGTCACCCTTCTCTGTTCGCACACAGCATGTTGGTGGAGAACGTGATGCTAGATGACTTGCAGACGACCTGATTATTAGGTGGGTAAGTAGATACATAGACATCGTCTATGGGTAGATAGGTCAGTCAAACTTTATTAACAAACCAGTTTTTTGACAACTATCCCAGCATGCACTGCCCGCTTCTTCTACCGGGAAAATGAAGTCTGCAGCTGCTTACCGTAGTTGCTAGACCTGTCGTGGCTCAATATTGGTCCATATATTAGGCGCACCGGGTTATAAGGCGCACTGTCGGATTTTGAGGAAATTTACGGTTTTTAGGTGCGCCTTATAGTGCGGAAAATACGGTAGTGACTTGTGGGTCCTCTAGCTTTAGCATGGGCCTTCTGCTTTCTACTCTGGTTAAAACAAATTTAGTTTTCTGAGCAAACTGGGGGAAAAGACAACTGCAATCAACTCTTTTTAGATTTAAATGAGTAAAAGTTTGAAAATTCTGTATCATTATGCCTTAGTTTTATAATTATGCTAAACTTTGTGATTGTAATGAGACAAAATGTTGCAAAGTTTGAATACTTTTGCCAGGCAATACGTTCCAGATTCAGTTACAGTGATTCATCCATTTACACTCTAAAAAGAAGATCAATGTGTCCTCCTCCAATGGCAACAACAGAAAAGAAAATGAATCACATCCCCAATAGAGATATTCTAGCCAAATGATATTTAGCATACGCATAATCTAAGCAATGCAAATATCATTGTCTTTTGAGACAGATGTACAGTACAGACACACTGCCCTCTACTGGAAACTGTAGTCACTCAGAACACCGACACTGCTAAAGGTAACCATCTATATGATGTCTATTAAAGAGTTCAGTTCAGCCAACTCTGTATGGAAATGAGGAGAAGGTTAAGACTGGAATCATCCCTAGAAGAAACACTAGCGACGGCAGGAGTGTTTCCCTTACTCGAGTCCGTCTTCAGTACAATACACTGCCTGACCACTTCAATCCACATGCACACACACAGCACTCAGCCACACATGGGAAATGTTTTTATAACATCTTTCTCTGTTTTGGAAATCACTTTCTCCTAGACAAATCATCAACAGACAACAAAAACCCAAATGAAAAATCTCATTCTTGGTTGGATACAGATCTGGATGTTTGAAATAAAACAAAAAGTGGACGTACAGATAATTATATGTAAAATAATTGAGAGTCGTTCTTATTGTTAATAACATTAATAATAGAGTGTGACAGTGTCATTAATCAGTGGTAGGGAGGAGCAGATTTTCTCCATTCTGACCAAAAAGATAAATTTATTATGCAGTTCAAGGGTCAAGGTAAATCCAATAACATCGCTTGTGCATTTAATGTTATCTGATGTGTTAAAAAATCTAATATTGAATTGAACCGACATACAATTTGGAGGAAAAATATAATTTCCTGATGATCGTTATTCAGGTCAAGAGGAGTTTTTCATTTTAAACAGCAAAAACTGCCAGCCCCCAGTGCAGGAGTGACTGTCACCATTATCAAAACAGATCAAACTGTCTCATTTTTTTAAAAAAAAAAGTTAACCTTCCCTCTGCTTATCCAGGGTGACTTATGAAAACATGTCACTCTGAAGCCAGCTTTAAAATTCTGTGCACCTACAGGGAGCATTAAAACAGCAATAAACTACAAAGGGCACCTTGCTGTATTGTGCTCCAAGCAGGAAGACAGCAAAGACACAGTTAGTCGACAAACACTGGGTGGGATTTCCTTTTCTCCTCACTGGCTCCTGCCTTCCATTGTCCATTTTCAGATGCTGGCTGAGTGCCGCTTTCCATGGAGAATAATAAAATGTGTCTGTCATCAAACTGTACACTGTGACAACACACACCAGCGCGCACACACGCAGGCTTACACAAAATGCCTGCGTGTTGGCAATAACACACCAACTGTGGTGACAATTCACATCTGTACATTTTTCAAATATAGAACCGCAGTTAGTTGGTGATTTGCATGATTGTAATGCAAATGACACATCTAAGTGTTTAGAGTTCAAATTCATTAGTTCCAGTTAGAACTAAGTTATCAAATATTGTTGAACAATAATCAATCTAAAACACACCAGTTCAGCAAAGTCCTGTAAATATTATAGTACAATATTGCACGATAAATCATATTAAATGAAGGAGGATAGCATTGCATATGACTATGAAGCAATGTTTTTATCAACATTTTTTTGAGCATTTTGCATTAGAAAATGTTGATGGAAACTACAACATTTAAAATAACTTCTATTTCAGCCCACTTGGGCTTCTGACTCAAGTGGGACAAATTTTCTCAATTTTTCTGAGCTATGTGGTTTGCATACAAGGTTGCAACTGTT
This sequence comes from Poecilia picta, assembly GCA_033032245.1. Taxonomy (NCBI): domain Eukaryota; kingdom Metazoa; phylum Chordata; class Actinopteri; order Cyprinodontiformes; family Poeciliidae; genus Poecilia; species Poecilia picta. The sequence goes on from CM065374.1 coordinate 24,090,567, forward strand.
GCACCTTGTTTATTACAGTAAGACGCAACGTATACATTGATTCACTCCAAACCAGTAAATAGAACCATGCCTAATAAGCATTCTCTTTTTAGAGACATTTTTAAAGTTCATTCAAAATTAACATGACAACTGGGTGGAAACATGGAATATATGACATTTAGTTTTATGAATTATGCTCAGAAATATGTTCCTCTATGATTAGAACTACAGTATAATAATACTACATAGATATGGGCCAGTTACTGTCATTGGGGTTTGCCAAGGTTTAAAAATAATTTTCAAAATTGACATCATTTTCCATCATCACCGCAACAATTTTTTTAATGAGTTGCCAGAGAAAGTGCTGAGGTGACCAGGGTGAAACAAGAGTTATTTGTAGTAGTGGCGTAAAAACTAAAGGAGCGCCACTCATCCCATAAGTTAGCGCAGCTTTAAGAACTACAGAACTACAGTCAGCAACCTATGTTTTTCTTGAAACACAGGTTTAGGGTTAGGGTAACCTATGTTTTTCCTGAAACATAGGTTTCAAGAAAAAAGTAAATAGAAGCAATATTGTGTAATTTGCTTTGCTTTATTGTGTTTATATTTAAAATCAATGTTATCATACTGGGAGAATCCGATAGCAACACATTACAAAAAAAAGAAGAAATAAATGACTAAAATTAGTAGAACAATCAGATAATTTTTTATACCAAATAAAGGAAACAGGGATTTTCCTAAAGGTGAAATGAAAATAGAAGGTCACTGAAATCATTGTCCTAATGTTTTAATCGGATTATTTACTTACGAATGTGGCAGATCCAGTTGCAATTAAGTTAAATAATTAACTGCAAAGCTTTAATTAAGCCTCCATTAATTTAGCTCTGAACAAACATGTTCATTAGATTTCAGCAGATAAGGGTTTCTAAAAGCAAATAAATGAGCTGGAACTTAACTGACTGGCCAATGTCGGCACATTTGAGCCTAGTGATTAATGACTATGATAGTAGCTACTTACTTTCACCACACTCTCACCACACAGTAGTTAATGAATGACACTCTGACAACAATTAACATTATTATCAAGCTCATCCAATGCATCCATGAACATTACAAACACGCTAAGGTTGGGGGAAAGAGTCGAAGTAGTCTTTTTTTGCCCCTGTTTTTCAGCTGCTAGCAATAAAATGACAACCAAGTATACGCCTGAAACACTTTTCATTTGATTTACACCCATTGCAGAAGACAGTCTTGGTGGAACACATCGTTATTATCTCATTATGAAATTAGACAAAAAAAGGGTCACTGTCGTATGAAAATCTAGCTTTTTCTGTTTCAGGATCCTGGTTGATAGCATTAGCAGCTGTAAACATTAGCATCATTTGTATTCTCTAGACTAGAGAATGTAGACCCGGTTCTTAATTCAGATTTTATTAAGGCCGCCATGGTAAAGCCTTTTTATGTTTGGTATCACTCAAACTCAAATGTAATGTGTCACACTTATTTAAAGAACTTCAAGAATAAATTCTGGAGACAAAATCCAGCAGGAGCAGAGAGGTAAAACAGATGTTCCTCCTGCTAACAGCACAAACAATAAGACACTGAGCTCAGGGTTGCCAGGTCTGACTGACAGTCTCCAACTCAAAAACAACCTAAAACCCACCCGACAAATTCCAATCTTTAATGAACCAGATATATATATCTTGTGTCCCATGGGTCATCAACTGCATTCAGAGTTGAGACAATTCATGACATTTTTAGTTGTTCTTAGTTATATTCTGACCAGAACCAAATCCCATTGAGGCTCTTTGAACACAATGAGAATTGAGTGTTTTGTGGCGATATGTCATTTTTAATAATAATGTTGTCCTGGGATTTCTGTTTTACAATACGATTACATAGTAGTACTATTACACTTGATGAACCAATGACAAACCATTGATGAGGCCCCGTTTGACAGATTCAAGACATTTCAAAATACTGTAAATTAACTAATAAGATAAGTGCAATAACACGGCATTTTAGTACGAGTTTTATGTATTTCGGAAACCAGCCCAACCTGCCAACACTGATTCAGCTTTCCCTCACCTCTACCACTGCTAGCTAAATTCACATACTAAACACAGCACATATTTGTGCAGTATAAAGTTGAGAAACAATTCAAAGTTTAACATACTGAAATTTGCAACATCATAAGGTGCCATAGAGTTTTACTTTCTGCTGCGTTTTCTGTGGATGTCACGCTTATTTATGTACCAATAGATCAGTAAATGTAGCTGGTCAATGCAATCCACAAGAAGAAAATTCTACCAGGTAACTTAGTTCAGCAGAATTCCAACTCATGCCTCTAAAAGTTTCCGTAATTTGTGTTACTGGATTGAAGGCAGTTCATTACGCATGAAGTCAGACAGAATTTTAAACTGAAGTTATATCAACACCGTGCAGCTCTGACGTATTGACAAGCATCAAGTAGACAGTTTATCATAACAGTTACACAGACAAAACTACATTTGTACAATATCAGGAGCACAGTGGAATAAAAGATTACTTAGATCAATGTGAGGTTCACAATGAAGGAATTGTCCACATGTGCTAGTCTTCGATAAAGTCAGATTTGAGTGTTTCCCCCTCTTCACCAAGATTTGCGTATCCTGCATATTCCATGACATACCGTGGCTGTGTTCCCAATACAAATGTGTGCAAAACTTTTTTGATATTCTGTCAATGTCAAAAACCCATTTTGCAATTAAGTAAGAAATGCAATTAAAGTAATGCATGAATAAACTTGTTCACGTGATAATCATTAAAAATCATGGCAGCAACAGATGCTAACAGTTAAACAAATAAAAACTTAATACATATCATTGCAGTTTAGTACTAGCCTTCATCATCTATCAGTCATCCGAGGAGAAGTTGGTGTTGTATTGAGGTGTTAGAGCGAGAAGCTTCTTATATTTGGGAGCGGCTACGTATGCAGGACTTTGGGGAAATAGTGATTTCACAAAAGAGCTATGGACTCAGCATGACAAACTCAACTTTTGATGAACTGCTCAATGCTGCAAGACATCTACTGGAGCCACCTGCTTATAAAACAGCACATTTCTGCTGTATGCAAACTGAGGTGTTGTGGAAAAAGTTACAGTTTTTGTTTTCAATTTCAATTTTGTTACAGCTGAAAAACCACCTCATCTTAATGTGAATACTTATTGAACAAAAGGAGTTTTTTTCAAAGTTACCATTTCCATCAAGCAAATTTATTTTGCGCAATTTTAAAATCAATGGAAACTCAGCGTGTGATTGAAAGCTTCCAAGTATAATACTGAGCAACCTTGCTGTAATATTTCCAACCTGGCCTTCTGCTATCTGATGAAGTTGACTCAGGGTCATTTTACAAACATTCCCAAGGCAAGAAAGAACTGGCGTCATGTGGCAGATGGCTCCTTTTTGTACCCAAAAAAGTCGGGTACAAATGATAAAACTGGCAGGGGAATGAGACGACCAGCTGCCGCCAGGTTTGAGTCTGCTGTTGTAGGTTAATTAAAAAGCTGAATTGCCTCTGTATAACATATTTTTTGTAGATTCTTTTACTTTTTGAGTTCCAACTCCATTATTAAACATTTCAACATTATTAAAAACACTTACTTTGAACTGAGAAAACTGTTGATTTTCTCAGCGGTGATAGCTTTTAGGTATGCTAACAAAATAAAGATATCAGATTTTGAGTTCTTAATTGGATGATAACCAGTCTGTCTACCTGGAAATCTCCTATAGTTGATGGGTTCATCTCTAGACTGTATGATACAATTCCTAATTTTGCAGCTAGCATTTTAGAAATGAATTGTGTTGGATTTTGTTTTCACCCTTTAAAAAATATTAAGTATATAAAACCTTCCAATTGGAAGCAAAAAAATGGGGATCAAATTTAATATAAGGCATATTTTGTATTTTTTGATGAAACTCTTAATTATTAAAACAATGATATTTGAGCCGAACACTTTTTTAATGCTAGCTGCACAGCATTAACAGGGTCATGGGTGGACTCTTTGGAGTAGGTCAACATGTACACCACGGCGTTAACAGCATCATAGATAGAGGCTCAAATCCCAAAGGAAACAAAAACAACATGTATGCACTCTCAACTCCACAAGGAACTCAGGATGAGAGTGGCAGCCAAATGGCATATAATATATATATAAATAAAAGTGGTAATCCTACAAAGACAGGCAGTTACACAATATTCAATAGATGACGTAAAAAAAAAGTCCATTTCGGGGGAAATTCAAGGTCAAAAGGGAAGGAGAATTTAGAAAAGGGATCAGAACTTTGTGGCTCAACATTAGAGTATTACATGATGAGCTAAAGCAAATGGGAGGTCAAAAGGTTAATAGTTTGTGCCTCAGTGACTCGTTCAAATTATAAGCCCCAGAATGTTATATAAGAAGCTAAAAAAAAGAAAGAAAAGAAACAAAAAAGCGACTGAAAACCAACAATTTGATAAACGGATACTGCAAAAATAGCTTTCAAAAATACAAGCCTGCACAATTAAGCTTCTTTTATGTTTTATATATTATTGTCGATACCTGCATGTTCTAGTCAAAGGTTGTTAAGTTTAGGGGACAGCAGGTACATCCTTATGAATGATGATGACAAGCATAAACATTGGCTATGATTCACATGCTTTTTCACTGCAATGCATTTTACTTTACTAGTGAAAGCTGCTTGTTTCAATCCATTTTGGACTGATGACACCATTTGCTTTCCTTTGGTGTTCAATATTTGCTCCGCTGCGATCTGAGTTGTGATAAAAATTTCCGAACACACGTTTGTCTGGGATGAAAACCTGTGTGGATGCAAGAAATGTGCGTTCTTTCTCTGCTTGGGACCAATCCGCCCTGAAGCACAAGCTAAATTGCAGAATATAGATCTTAAAGGGGCTGTATTATGTGTTTTCCAGAGACATGGTGCTGTTTTATTGCAAAATCAAGTAACTATGTTACTTTCAGTTGTTATAAAAACACATATCAAATATGGCTCAAAAGAAATCTGACAGCTTCAAATTGGGCCTCTGTCTCTTTAAAAATACCTGCCCTTTCTGAAACTCTGCCTTCAGGGAGTCATCACAACATGGCTCCTGTATTAAAGGATTTCTTCAACATACATGAAGGAATCAAAGCAACACTTCAGATATGTTTCTGATGAGCGAATAAGATTATAACATGATGTAAAATCTCCCCCAAAACAAAAAAACTATTTTACATAATTCCCCACCCTTCCTTCATTCAGCAATTCATATTTGCACTGAGCATAGTTTAAAATTTTATCAGACATTTTCTGAACAGAAAAGAAAGAATTCCTGATTGTTTTGAAGCCATTTTAAATAATAATGATAAAAAAGGTGAAAAGTGCCTATTTAAATGCAACACTGGACAATCCTAGCAGTTTAATAACTATTTTAGCAGTCATAACACGTGCAGACTTTTTCAAAAAAGTCTGTAAATGCAGAGACATGTCTGAAAACTTGCTAAGCCCGGTGGTTGTGTGCTAGGGCAGTCATTCATCCAGTGCATCGACGTGTTTTTGAGTTAAAAAAATGTTTTAAGTTGACAGGAAATTTGAAAATATCTCTTGATAATCATGTGTTATTAAACAACTGGATAGTTAATACCTGAACACCAACAATAAAGTCTTAAAAATTGCAAACATTTTCAAAAGATCTAAGTAAATAAGCAATACTCAGCCTGTTGGGAGTACAAGTAAAGCCTGGTGGCCCACCAGGCTTATAGAACACTGGGTGAAACCCATAAATGTAGGAAATACATTGAGATTTTCCCAGGTTTATTTACAAGGTGTTCAGTTTAAAATTGACCTCTCCTTCCTGAATCTTTTGAGTTTGTTGCACTATAGTACACAGGACATAAAAAAACAGATTAAAGAGGTCAAACAAAAATCTCTGTGAGCACTATTAAACTGTAATCTCCAAAACACTGATCATGTCATCATCCACTGGAGATAGTGGAGCTTATTTATTACACATGATATTAAGAATAAACCATGGAACATAAACCATCCTCCAAAAAACTTCACTTTAATGTTTCATATTTCCCTCCACAATGCAATTAATAATCTGCTAATGAAAAGAAAATACAACCAAGACCAGAATTATTAAACCCCTGATAAAATCACACTATATATATATATAAATAATAGTATTGCCAAAATATTCATGATGCCACATCCTAACAAATTTTATTTTGTGTTGCATTTTAAATGTATAAAAAGGTGATTTAAGTAAAATTTGAGACCAAAATGTTCTAATCTCTTCTGTAAAATCCAACTTTCTTCTGCATAAACTATATTTTACTTAAGTTATTTTTGGACTCTTTCCACATCAGAGCCTCAGAAACAGGATAGCAGACAAAGATAAAGGCTACACTGCAATTTGCAAACATTTCATGGTGATCATATACTTATTTTATGCATTAAAATGTGGAATAATTATTATAAAGTCATATAATCCGATTTCTCTGAATTTGATTTTAGATTGCATCTTTAACAATTGAAATGTACCTGTAATTAAGCCATAACAAATCTAAACTGTTCCAGTAAATGCTGCCATAATATTAGATTCAAGTAATATATTGATAATGGCATAACAATCCAAGTTCTCCCAAAGATCAGTAAACTTTACTTTTTGTAAAGAACACTTGGTATTAGAACTGGAATATATTTTAAATAATCAAGACAAAACATGACAACCAAAACAATAAATGAAACAAAAATATGAACCACTTACAATCGAAACCATAAAATGAATTATGTCTCTCCAATTAAAGTTACCCCTCAGAAAATATTAACATTATTACCTCTCAATAAATGTATATTTTTTAGGTCTAATTATATAGCTCATTTTAATTCAGCATGTGACAGAGTAACTGCGGCATTCTTATCAATAGTGAAAACTAGAGATATATCAATTCTTTATTGGGAATACTTGAAAATTGGTGCATCAAATACTTATTGTTCCAAACTATATATCATGGCACAGTCATCAGTCACAGGAGAAAATATGTGATAATATGGACAACAATAAACACTGGACATTACTTCCGAATAGACCACAAGACAAATTGGTCAGGGAAGCTGCCAAGAGGCTGACAGCAACACTAAAGGATGAATCTCTGCCAACTACATACAACAGTCTCCTGTATTCTTCACTGGCCTGGACTGAGGCAAAGGTATGCATAAAGAAAACTCTTCACCTGTTTTTAAAAAGATAACATCCAGACCTGGCTAAAATCTCTCAAAACCTTGTCAGAGATTGGATTATGGCTGATGAAACCAAACATTTGGGCTGGAATTCAAAAATGTGTCTGGCTCCAAAAGAACAGACTAAAAGCATTCCATACAGACTATAAAAACATGGTGGACGCTTTGTTTTGTGGGGTTACTTTTCTTAAGGTCATTTTTTTGTTTTGTTTTTAATCATAATGAATGAAACTGGTCATTGCCTTTCTACACATTTCCATGCAACTCTCATTTCCTTTCAGAGCTACGTCTGGACTTTCTCCCATTGACTTAGATTCCTTTGGAAGAATCTCTACTGGGCCAATCAGACAACAGGAGATGTTATGAACAATGATGCCATTTTTCTGTGCTTTTGAAATTGTGGTCTGGCTGTGGTTTTAGTGGAGGAAGTGAACGAAGTCGTTCAGTCCATGTTGGCCAGGCTTCCAAATATTAAACTGACATTAACAGCCATCTTGTTTGCCTTGGCACCGCTCTCTTCACAGTGGAGGATGGTTTTTTACGTTATAGTCCATTTCCAGTTATCTCCATAGCGTCAAAGTGATGCAGCACATACGTCATGGACAAATCTGAAAATGTTCAGTTGCTCAATCCATATGGATTCCTTCGGCTCTGAGATTTAACAATCTTAGGTTTTCAAATTTCACATATTTGAGCTAATGTTAAATTAGCCCTTACAAGTGCCAGCTTCAACCTTTTAGCCAAGTCTTTACTCTAAAAAGGGATGAGAACCTTTATGCTTCAAGGCAGAATATCCTATATTGCTGTTTAGTGATTAAATGTCTTGCAGTAAAAACTGTCCTTTTGGCTGAAGAAGGGGTTGTTACGTGTCAATTAACTGACATTCATCTTTTTTTTTTTTTAAATCAAGCAAGTGAGAGTCACAACTTCTCACAGATTTCAAGGCATTCTGAAGAACATTAATTACCCCGCAGTTAATCTTATAAAATGTTTATGCAATCACTACCAACATACTTGCATCATTTGAAAGTTTATTTGTGTGTATTTCAAAGATTAGTTGTGGAAAATGTTGTGGTGACTGATATAAATTAGCTGTAGGAAATCACATCACTAATTGGGCCCCTTAATCTTATACTGACTCTGAGTATCTCATACTTCAACTGAATATGACTATTTTCATCCAGTCAGCAAAAATTAAGAATTAAATGTCATATTTGCCCTAATAGAGACACATTATAAAGGAGCAGCATGCATTCTTCTAAATACCTTACATGAAAAAAGTTCCGTTTTAACAAGGAAAATTTGACATTTTAACTCAGGTGAATTTACTTACCTGCATTCGCCAACACAACGATACATTTTGCAAGTAATTAAGAGGAAATGCGATGGTTTGAATATATACAAATATACAAATATAGTCGATGGTTGTTCACAGACCAAAATAGGTAAACAAAAGAAAACAAAACGCTGCCAAATTGACAAAGGTGACTGCCTTACCTTCTATAAATCGATTTATTGTCACTCCCCTCATCTCGCCATCTTCCTTCACAGTTTTCATGATGTCCCCGTCTTCCCAAAAAACGGCAAAAATAACAGAATAAAAATAAGTCCTTTTCGCTCTTTTTATTTTCCAGTATGTGACTAAACAGACGCTCCACTTCAACTCTGCCGGTACTTCAAAGTGAAAGTAACGGGCGCGTGCTCAAATTAATCACGGGTCATCTCCAGGTGTGGGTGGCAGCACGCGCCCAAACGAAGCCAGGACCGTACAGTGACCACGCCCCACGAGCACTTCGCGTGTCCACCCAGCCTGTCGCCACAACAGGAAAAGTTGCCTCTAACTTTTCATTAGACGGGACTCTTTAGATCAGCTGGCCGTCTGAATGTTTTACCACAGGAGCAGGGCCGGTCCCAGGTTTTATGCTACCGCGGGCCAAAGGTTACTCCAATACAATAAATAATTTGGCAAAATATATATATTCACAGTATACTATACCAGAGGTGATAACTTGAGTAAATAGATATTTACTCAAGTTATGGAAATAGAATATAAAATGTATCTATAAATATTTAAATGTGAAAAATGCATACGTTAAATATTGTTTTCACAGTCCTCAATATTTAGTTATATGAATATTGCATAAGTTTTTGGGTGTTGTAGAGGAAATCTAAGTTACTGATGGCCCCTGATGGCCCCACGATTAATCCAGGTAACTTAAGATCGACTCCCATCCATTTTCTTTACCCCACATAATTTAACATTGTCAGTGACTCATCATAATGTTCGTGCTTGCCTTTATTCCCGCAGGACTGGCTTACCTGAAAGTTTTTCAAAATGTACTCTCATAGTTCAAAATTAAAATTCATAATCAGATCATTGAAATGGTTCTTTTGGGGGGCCAGCTGTCCAGACTGCAGTGGTTTGTGCTGCTTGTTTAAAGCTAGACCCAGCACTCTCAGTGCTGGGAGTTCTTTGCATAAGTTAGGATGACAACAGCTATTAGATTGATTCATGCTAAGAGGCCTCAGGTAGCCGTCCTATATTTAGCACAACCCTATCAGAACACATTAACAATAGCAGAAACCTCACTGTCTGTAAAAGGAGTTGTGATAAACTCTGTATGCACCCAGCGTTTGCATAATCTTTGACTTCAAATTAAACAGGAAGTACTCAGCTTTGGAAAGAGCTCATAACCCGGGAACTTTCATAATTCTATCCTGGTGTTCGAACCATAAATTTAGTGTATTGCAATTTTATCTGTTATACAATAACCAAACCAACTTTATTTATAAAGCACTTGAAAACAACCACAGCTGATACAAAGTGCTGTGCATTAAAACATAATAAAAAAAATTTATTTAAATAATAAAAAACTTACAGTTTAAAAACAAAAACATACAATTTAAAACTAGAACAATGATTGTTCACCCATTCTGATGGTGTTGAAAGCCAAGTAAAATAGATGGGTTTTAAGACGAACTTTAAAATAACAATAGTTCTAAAAAAAAATTGCAGTAAAAGATGTAAAATAGAGAGAAAGAGAAATTACATTAAAAATCTGAAAAGTGTGGCATGTATTTGGATTAAGCCTCCTTTTGCCCAATTTTCGTAAATATGATCCAGTGGACTCATTTTGACTGTGGAGCAAAATGACAACATTTCCTATATTTTCACCCGGTATGGTTCACTTTCACACTCCTCTGTCTCCTTTGAGCAACCTGTTCCCCTTCTTGCCTGTGATGGTCCTTCACCAAGAATCTCTGAAGAAAATGACACAAAAACCTCTGAAGAAGCAACTGAACGTGGCGTTCTCCACTCTGAACAGTATTCACATATTCATTTGGAACCGAGCCGAAGTTCAAGTTTTCACTCCACATCAGGGTACGACTGTCCATTCACACCTCCTCAAACAAATCAGATTTTCTAGGCAATGTAACAGCACACTAGGAGGACCCGAAATCAGCCACGAGACAGGAGTGAGCAGAGAACCTCAGATCTTTATTTGAGATACCCAAGAGCGGCACACTGGATGGGCAGCTGTAGCCTGGCTAGAGGATGGTGCGTGGGGGGCGGGGGGAGAGGCGCTGATGCAGGGCAGCTACTCACAACAATCAGATGAATAGAGTCCAGATCCAAGTTCTTAGTCAGCCAGGCCGAGGTCATACACAAAAGGGAAGATAACGGAGTCCGAGGGAGTTAGGCGTGAGCGGCGTCAGAGAAACAGGCTAGGGTCGAGATCCGGGTAGGCAAAACAGCAGTCCGACGTGGGTCAGGCAAAAAGGGCAAATCCAGAGGACCAGGGCTAGGCAGTAACACATGGAGCGTGGATGGAGAGCTAGAAACTACTTGCATGAAGCGTTCGATAATCTGGCAGTGTGTGGTCAACAGAGGGAGGCTTAAGAAGGGAAGCAATCAGGGAGCAACACAGCTGCAGGGAATCAGGGAGATGAGGGATATGACATGGATGGTCTCAAAACAAAAACACCGGGCACATGTCACCATGACAGGCAAACAAACAAAAGTTTGATTAAAGCGGACTAAACATGGCTGGAGTGAATAGGTCCTAATTCTTAGTACAGCCCCAGTGGTTGGTTAGTGATCATTGCTGTGGAGAAATTTAAAGCAGGGTTAGGGTCACAATCTTTACACATCTGAAAGAACTCTATTCCCTCCAGAAACTGAAAATAGAGAGTAAACAACTCTGCAACACACTAACAAGGAGTGAAGGACGGGCATGCAGAGCATTGATCAATCGATCAATCAATCATGTTTACTTGTATAGCACATTTCAGTAAGAAGGGCTTTATATCATAAAAACACAGAAACTTTATAGTCACCAATTGGAGAAAAAAACATTATGATTTAGCTATAGCCATCATCAAAACAATCAATACACATCATATATGTTGGTCAGTGTTCCATTATTCATGGTTCCGAATCAATTCTAAACAGGTTTTTGTCAGTAACTCAGTCTCTACAACGCTGCTAGAAACAGTCCGTGATAAAGGTCAGAGGGGATCAATCTAATGCTAAACTATCTTCTTTTTGACGCATTTCAAATTTCAGACATGGGAAAACCAGACTTTTCACCCCATTACAACTGAACCAGCTTTAATCATCTAACAGAGCATATACCCGAGCTTTGTCGTCCTCATGAAAATCAGAGGAACTCATTGGGTCTTTGTCACCAGCGGGGTGCAACACTCTCTTCCTTCTTGATCTTGCCAGAAAGGACAACTCATGGCATAAACATACAACACAAACCCGCTTCATCCGCTCTGTTACGGAACAGATTAAAAAAGGCTTTCTGCTGATAAACAGACCGCCGCTTGAACGCTGCGCAACACGACCGACGTGTTTGAAGAATAATTACTCCGAAAAGTTGTTTGTGTGCCTCTGGTCACAAACGGGATGGGGATGTACAATAATTGGCCTCGGCGCTGCACACACCCAGGACTGGTTATGATGCAACGCGGCTTCAGCCACTTTCAAGTTAGAATTAATTATTTTCCATGTCTTTGGATTAATTCCCTCCGTATACCATTTATTTGCAAATGCGTTATCCCCCTAAAACGTTTCAAAACTATTAGAGTTATGGTAGGATTTCATGGATCCCCCCCAAACTGTATCCCGCATCCATACTTTCTCCTTTTGAGGAAAGTCATCAGAGCATGGGAAGCTGATCAACATCTCTCCTCTTTGAGCCTGCAGTAATTTCCTTTTTCCTGGTTCTGTGCCACTCTGGTGCCTCGTGTCCTCCCTCTACCTCTCTTTGAGCTGCAGAGAACACCCCTCCTGTTCCTCTGCTCCCTCTAATAAGCCTGAAAGAGATTCCTTGGCTGACAGCTGCTCCAGATGGCATCATCACTCTGTGGTTTCACACTCATCTGGCTCTGGATCAAGATCCACAACCAGCAAAGGTGGCTGTCCCCTTTTTGCCCCTGCTGTGGTGGCCATGCATCAACATCAACACGGGCATACGGCGGGGTTGAGATGTTCACGACGATCGCCCAATGAGATCTCGCTTTTATTCTTGTCGGGGGATTTTAATGTCGGTTTGACAATATCTGCGTTGAGGCCTGGTTCTTTTTCTTCTTCTTTCTTGTAGGATTGTATTAGCATGCAAAAATGCACTGCAGATGACTGACTACCGAGTTGAAGGCAGAGGTGAGGAAACCTTAATGGTCTCATCTCCCTCTGCATGAAAACAGCCCGGAGACATGTTCTCGCAAGGCATAAAATTGGTTAAACGCAAGAGTTCAAAGCCGGCGGTGGCGGACGCTGGAGAAGATGCTGGACTGAGCTGTGATTACTGCAAAGTTAGGACTGTGTCAGTGTTTCTTCTTCAGAGCAGGTCCCGGTGCATCACTCTGTTTTGCACTATGCTCAGTAATGAACTCTGTGCGTTTGAAAAGGTTTCCTTCACAACTGTGGCACTCAAAGATAGGGATGTCTTATTGATTAGTTTCTCCCTAGATGTTTGTCTCCTTTTAAAGTCTTTTTTTCTCCTTCCTCAGCGTTTTAGTATTTGGACGCTTTGACACAAATAAGTTGATTTTCACCCCCATTTGTTTCCATGTTCAGGGCAGTTTATGGACAAGAAACACATGCCAGATTATCGCATAACATGAAGTAGAATCTTAGTAGTTTTTGAAGGAAGTTGGGGTAGTTTTATTTTTACAGTTTTTTTTATGTATTAAGATTTGGCACGTTAGACCAACACAATGTAGTGCATAGTTGTGAAAGTGGAAGAAAAAAAGAACTCATAGTTTTCAAAATATTTCACAAATAAAAATGTGGTAGCTACAACAGAGGGTTAGGGCCAGACTAAGAATTAAGTAATAATATTACAAGAATGAAGTGCTAACATTATGATAAAGTCATAATAGTAGAATGCAACTTTTTTCCTCATAACTTTACCACTTTCTTCTGGTAAAAAGAAGGAAGTTGTAAAATTACGAGAAAAAGTTGTTACTCATGTCGTCACAGAAACATAAAGTATTTTTTGTGTAGTTTCTAGAACAAACACCTTGGAAAACTTGTAATAAGACCAAAACTAACATACAAATACTTTTCAACACGCTTGTTCCAAGTCAATAATTCCTTAATATTGATGAAAAACTACTAGTTACAAGTGAAATAATATGCCACTGTAACAAATATATTTTATTTTAGGGAAAAAATGTCTTGTTCCACTTGCAGATTATTTCACTTCTAACTTATTTATTGCTGAAAAGTTACTGGTGAATAAATGTTGTCTTATTTCAAGTGAACTAAAATATTTCCATAAGAAAGTAGACCAAGAATACTTTGTAAGATTTGTGTTTTTAAACTTTATTTTCATATTATTACAACTTTTTTCTCGTATTATTATGCCTTTATAGTAATAAAGACATAATAATACCTTTATTATTATGGATTATGAGAAATTCATTCTAGTAATGAATTTCTTTTTAGCCTGGACCTTATATGTCTTTGTAGAACTCTTTCCTCTTATACTACCATAATAAAATGTAATACAGTCAAGAACCTCCAGAACGCATCTAAATAGTACATTTAATCTCCGTTTATCTAGGCAGTTGTTCTACGAAGGCCTCAGATGTTTGATAGAGGACATCAGAGAGCAAACACAATTACAAAGTCCAAAGAACACAACAGGCAGGCCAAGGGTAAAGTTCAACAGCAGAAGCGGTTATAAAACAATACTCCAAGCTTTGAGGGTCTAAAGGAGCACAATCCAATCCATGATTGTAAACAGAAAGAACATCGTACAAGTGTAAAGCTTGGCTTGGCTGTCCACTTAAATTAACAGGGCAAGCAAGGACAAGGTCAGGATTATTCATAAAAGCAGCCAAGAGAGCCACAGTAAGTGTGGAAGACCTCAGGTGGGATCTGAGGTTAACTATTAGCTGGGGTCAGGGATGGCAAAAAGAAATCCACTGCTAGAAGCATTTTATAAGAAGTCCTTTTGCAGTTTGCTACAAGCCACGTTTGTTTAGCAAATGGAGGAACCTGGGTAGAGTTGATGGGAAGACAGATGAAGCTAAAAACAGGTCAACCAGAAAGAAAGCCTGTTAGAGGCGACCTGAGACTGGGGAGAAATGAGAATAAACTGGACATACATCCTAAATGTACAGCCACAACACACTGGAATAGTAGAATTTTAGATTCTCAAAGTTGGTATATACCTCAAAATACTTGCACTGAAAGGTGGGTAGCATCTAAATAGTACATTTAATCTTCATTTATCTAGGCAGTTGTTCTATGAACAACTGTTTGTGACTGTGACTGTGTGTGTGCAGTTTGTGACTCCACACTAGCTTTCTAAGGTTTTTAATTGGTGAAAAACATTGATAACTGTAATTTTCCTCATACTTCTCAAAAAAACCCAAAGTCAAAGCACCATGCCTTGTCCAACCAAAGTCTGAGCCAAGCCTTCGTAAATCTGGATGTCTCAGATTCAGCTGCAGTAAATGTGTGTGTTTGTATTTTAGTCTTTGCTATCTTCGCCCGTTTATGTTTAGGTCCTGTAAAGATTTGGTTTGGTTTCTGTCCAAACCTCCACCTTAGTGACATTTCCTAAAACTTTTCTTTTCTTCATATAACCTGGTTCTGCATTAGATGTGAGGAACCTCTTGGAACGTACTCAAGTCCAAACCAACAGACTTTTTGGCCAAGTAACTTTACTGGACAGATAGAACTCCTGATGGAGCCAAAGCTGCTGATTTACCCCCCCGCCAACCCGACTCCCCAGCAGAGAGAGGGATGATGGTAATGAAAACCAGCAACAGCTAGTTCCAAGAAAATAAAACGGCCATCTGAGCCACAAAGTGGGCACTCTCTTGTCCTACTCTTTCCTGGCGCTTCTGGTGTGAGAAACTGATCTGTCCAAGTCGTTTCAATTCTAAGTTGCTATGTTCTTTTTTTTTTCCTTCCCATCTTCCAAACTTTCCTACCATAAAATTAATGTAAAGTTTTAGTCTCAGAACTCCAGGCCACCAAACCTTTTTGTTAAAGTCCTGAGAGAACAGTAAACTTTTAATAAATGTTGAACCAGAAATGAGATTATATAATACAAATTTTCCTATTTAAAATACATTTTGTTGTCCATACTATAGTGGTTTACTTGCTTTGATAGAGGATGTTGATAGAACATTAGCCTGATTATGATGTATGATCAATTGAGTCCAATATAGCTGAATAAGCATTTCAGTTTGAAAAATCACAGCTCGCCTTGCAGAAATGAAAGCAATTTTACCTTTATATTGACTATGTAGATGGGGGAGATGTGAGACCACTTACCACTCACTGATTGATATTTTGCTCAGATACCCCGAGGGCTCTAAACAGAAAAATCACTCTTTACAAAATACACACTGACTTCCATAATGTTTGTGACTGCGACACCCACACAATCACTATTTCACACTCACTTGAGTCCTAAGCTCTGTTGTGGATGCACTGACCAGATGATCCATGTAAAGCATACACACAGCAAGTCACAGCGTACATCATGGGAGCGCGTTCATGCTTGCAAATACACACATCGACCCACTCCTCGGCCGGGGCTTGCTTTTTATTGGCTGGTCTTAACTGCTTTGTAGTATTTTTAGGCCTGTTATTCTGGGGCCTGTCCTGGCAGGCCACTTGTACAGTATTTAACCCTCCCCACCAACGACTAGGGACCAGTGAGAACACACAGTGGAAACATCATCGGCCGACAGACCGGCAGGCATCTACCAGACATAAAGCATTCTGAAAAGAAAGGGTAAGTCAAAGCCTCGACAACATGTAGCAACAAAAATTATTCCCTGTGTAATTAAGGGTTTTTATGGAGTTGCCATAATGAACGTGACATGAACTCAATCATGTTTTGTATTTATTCAGTTTTTTGCTAGTTGACATTCAATTTACCCCAACATGAAGGTTGATGCACAGTTTGGAACTTTTTATTGCACTCCAAGAAATGTTGAGGTCAGGGTTAGCTGCGGTCCATTGGCCACCGTGACACCATTTAATGATCTGCAGAGGGACACTTGAGCAGGACAGATGCTAGCCAACACAGGCCTTTAGCCTGGGTCACGGCAGAAGGACGGTCACTGTGCCAATGGCTTTCTCTTTGAAATAAGTTGTTTTTTACCAGATGAATGTGTTCCCATATGTGGCTTATTTTTATCTCACAATGAACATGTTCATCGGCTAGCAGGAAGTGTCACATGGCTTCTTTGTGCTGGAGCTGTGACACTGACTAATGGTTCCAATCTTTGGTTTCATTTATGGTTATGAATAGACTTTATCTAATTGGAAATTTATCACTGTCTTTAATGGAATGTGCTGTAAGAATAATCTCTCTGCATGCAGCATGCATTATGAGGATTAAGAGTCTTATATGGACGGATACCTCAGAAATGATGTTTCACATCCGTTTTGTTGCCGTAAACAAACCATTTGACACTCATGTATTTAAACAGTTGTGTGTCAGTTGATTTTTGTTGTAGCTTAGCTTTGTCAAGAATAATGGAAAATTAACAGTCAGGAAATCTGAAAGCTTGGCATTAAACCTAACCTGACCATTGTCTTCTCATGCAATTCCATTCACGCCACAGTCTGGGCTTTCTCCCCTTCACTTGGATTCTTCCTGTAGAATTTCTACTTGGCCAATCAGCAAACAGAGAGAGTAGTTGTGAACGATGACGGCGATTTTTTTTTTTTTTTTGCTTTAGAATTGTAGCTGTGTGTAGTTTTAGCAATGGCAGCAGAGCAAGTGAACAAAGTTGTTCAATTTATTTTGGCCACACTTCCAAATAATGATTTAACATTAACAACCGCCTCGTTCGGCTCCACAGTTCTCTCTTTGCAGTGAAGATGGTTGTTAAACAGTACAGGCAGTTTCTGGTAAGATTCATAGCGTTGAACTGGTGGACTATATTCATCACAGACAAGCGTTAACGGCTGGGTGAAGTTTCAAACCTGAACAGAGTCCACGCCTCCAGGAAGCAATTGTTTCCCAACAGCTGAGAGTCCAGACACTGTACAAAACAAATACTGTACAACAAAGGTCTGTTTTTTACCAGGCTACATTACACCCAATTTTCATTAATTTTACTTCTGATACTCGTTTGGGTTAGTTGACCACTAGAAAATACAAGAGTGACTTCAAAATGAGTGACTTCCTGCTGGTAGGAACTATTCACTCAAGTTATATAATCATTTATAGCTGGCTATGAACAGGTTTATAGAAAATTCAGAGAGAGAAAAAGGTTCCTCTGGCAGCATAATTTGCCACATGGTCGGCTTTGAAAACACAGCAGCAGACAAGTCCAGTTTAGTCAAAAGGTTGTGCGTGAAACATCCAAAGTAAAGATACAGAGCTGAAGTACCACAGGGACCAGCACCTGCTTTAAATCCCACCTCCCTTCTCTCTTCACAGAACATCATGCCCCCAGCGTAATGTCTGCCGAAGTTTCATTGCACAAGTTCTCCTTTCCATTCGCCTGCTCTGTAAGCCTTTCTTCTCAAGACAAAGTTACCCAGAAGGTACCTGTACTGGTAAAGAACCCAGAAGTTCACAAACCTAAACAGAACCAAACGTTAGGAGAGGAGAACCGCATTACAGTTGTACAGGCATTAGTGAACAATGAGGACCGAGCTCTGGAGAGCACAAAGCCTGCTGACGGGGGTGACACAGTTGCCGCCCGGCCCTGTGTCAATCCAGAAGACTCCCAGAATGCCATGGTTGCCAGGCAGAGCGTGGCTGAAAATCTGAGAGTGGAGGGTGAGGATCAACGTCCAGCAGCGAAGAGGCAGCTGTCCTCAGAGAGCGCAGCCAAGTCCATCACAGCTGTGAAAAAAAGTGCACTGAGGAAGGAGCCAAATGAACAGAAACACCTGCACCAGAAAGCACAACTGGGACAGGGAGGGGGAGTAAAGGTTGCTCCACCAGGCAAAAGAAAGCGTCGAAAGGACCTGTTCAAGAGCCCAGAGGTCTTCCTCAGGCTGGACTCCCATGTCATCAGGGCCGGAGAAGAGGTGAGGACACACCCTACTGTATGTTACATCTGAAGAACGCTCCCCTTTGTGTCCGGTCCGGTTCATTATTCTTAGCAGTGCCTGGCTGTTCTCTGTCACCAGTAAATGTAAACAGTATTACCAATTTAAAACTAGCCATTCAATAATTTAGTCCAAAGCAGATCTGATGGCAACCTTCTTCATTCAAAATACATGATCCTCAGCTGTTTAAAAAAAAAAAAAAAAAGATATTAGATTAGATCTGGCGTTATTAGTCCGTAGAAACTAGTTTTTCTGAACTGGATGGTTAGTTTATATATATGTGTGTGTGTGTGTGTCTTGTCCAGCTAAAACTAAAGCGTGTGTATGATGTGAAGACAATTGTACAAAGCATCACACAAGGATGCAGAAACGAGCTGGAGCAACTGCGCACCATCTGGGTGTGGCTGTGTAACAACATTGGTGAGTTTGATGAACTGCACAACCCTAACCTGCATCATTCTATTAAGTACTAATACTTTGTGAGTGATCTGTTCTACAAGCAGGTGTCAAATCTCTTCACAGAGTATGATGTGAGTGGGTATCTTGGCCACACAGAAAAGCTGAGCTCCCCAGAGGAGGTGATAGCTGCTGGCCGCGGGGTTTGCTGTGGCTACTCCAGTCTTTGTACAGAGATGTGCAGGTAATCACAATCACTCTTGATGCCCAAAATGTTATTTGCAGCTGTTTTTAAATTGACAGTGTCTGTCAAAAGTGTGGAGAGTAGAAACCTTTGCCTCGATTGGTTTACTTAGTTACTTGTTTTTGAGAAACAAGTAATCTAACAAGCTACTATTTCCAAACCAATAATCTGATCAAAGTTATTTCCTTGGGTGTCGTAGGCAGCCAAAGAAACAGGCTACCCCATTTTGTTTATGGTCATCTCCATAGCAATGCATCTGAATCCAGCTGGAAGTACCACCAGCCGTGGTAGATAACATGCATTTCTGAGAAAGTGGTGGTTCTACTATGAGATATGATGATAAAGGTCCTTTCTGAGTCAACTACCACCACCCACTAGCCACGTCAACAATTGGTTACCTTGGAGACTGAATGGAGACTAGTGGATGTTAGGCAAGTCCTTAGACATCAAGAGTTGTTAAAGTGTTCCTCACCTTGAGTGCTGCTGACTCCTAAAATCGGAAGGCAGAATACTTCATCAAATCCTCTGGACAAGATAAATCTACACTTTTATCTCACAGCAAACCTAAAGAATATCAGGTCATAATGAACAAAAGACAAGTGAAAACATGTTGTGCTTGATCTTTGTTTACAGAGAAGTGGGCATCGAGTGCCAAGAAGTGTCAGGACACAGTAAGGGCATCGGTTACCGTCAAGGTCATAGTTTAAAGAATGTGAAGTCGGACCATCTGTGGAACGCTGTGCTTCTGGGGGGGGAGTGGTTCCTCCTGGATGCCTGTTGGGGAGCTGGACGAGTAGATATGCAACATGAAAGCTTTGTCAAAAGGTGCAGAAAGGAAATGATCCTAAAATGAATCCATCATTGTTTAGCTTCAAACAGTGCAAGTGCAGAGGAGTAGTCACTAAAGTTTCCCAGTTGTAGTATATTTCTTTCTTACTGGACTTGGAGTTGAGTGCCAGACCAACCTGGTGTTTGTCCTTTTTAATCAAGGTTTGATGACTTCTATTTCCTAACTGACCCAGAGGAATTCATCGATTCACACTTCCCAGATGAGGAGAAATGGCAGCTCTTGGATAAGCCCATCTCCACTGAGGAATTTGAACAAAGGGTCTTCAAGACCTCAGCCTTCTTCAGCATGGGGCTGAGTCTGATAAGTCCTCTTCACTATCATATAGTCACAGGTCTACATTTGTTTTGTTTTACAGAAGAACTTTACGCTGAATGTATGAAAGTTTTTATAGTTTAATTGTACTTCTTCTGTACTCTTCTAAAACATACTCTTCCTTTGACTTCTTACTCAGATGATGGGGAGGCAACCATATCCCTCGGTTTCTCCAAGCTGACAACGTTCACCTATGAGATCACACAGCACCAAGATCTCCTCCACTGTGGAGCTTTAGAGCAGAAAGAGTCAATCAATTCCTCCTTTGGCCTTCTAACTGTCTCTCACAGGAGTATGAAGTTGCAGCTACTGCCACCTGAAAGTGACACATACGATGTCAAATTGTTTGCGAGATCTGGAAACGCTACAACTCCTCTGGTTTGGGTTTGCTCCTTCACTGTTGAGTGTCCAAACCCAAGGGCCACTGAGGACATGCCAGAGAACCCTTTCCTGTCATGGGGCCTACAGCCTTTTGCAGGATCCTTGGGTGTCATAGGCAGTTCCCAGAACAGTGAGGTTGCCAAAGTGGAAGATGGGGTCTTTGACTTAGTGTTGAAGACTTGCCGGCCTCTAATGGTGTTGTGTGAACTCGTCCACCCACAAATGGAAGGTGCTGTAGCCAGGTGCTGCCTGGCAACTCAGATTCAACCGGATAACCTCACATGTCACGTCTTGTGCCCATTTCATGGTTTCTACCGACTTTCATTGTTTGTGCGGGACTATGAGAAGACAGAAGATAAGTTCCAGAATGCTGCAAATTACCTATTGCACTGCAAAGAGAAGGTTGTTGGATTAGAAGAGTTGTTTCCTCCCAATCTGGGTTCGGCATGTGGGCCAGGAACCCGAACGGTAAAGGCAGGGCTATCAAGATTCAGCCACAACTCAGCCATTGTGAGTACCCAGCAAGGCAAGTGTAACCTCACCTTCCACAACCAGCAGGACCTTGAACTTCACTATGTTCTCAGCAAAGAGAACATAAGCTCAAATTTTCCACTTTCACGTTACGTGTTCTGCACCTACACAGACCGCAAGGTGACTGTGAGCCTCAGTCTACCCGAGGCTGGGGTGTATCGGCTAGGACTCTATGCCCGGATCACCGCCGGAGGAGATTTCAGCCCAATGTGTGATTTTGTTTTAAGGAACAACTCTCCTCAGATAAGACCTCCATTCCCCTGTGTCTACTCTGCCTGGGGGAAAGGATGCGTGCTGTTTGAGCCCCGTGTGGGCCTGCTGGAGCCGCTCTCCTGGGTCCTTTTCAGGGTTCGGGTCCCTGGAGCCCTCCGGGTAAGTGTGGTGGGAGAGAGTCGGACAGACCTAAAACTGAACAAGAGCAGAGTCTGGGAGGGGGAAGTTTTCAGCGGAAACAGTCTTCAGCAACTGAAACTGGCAGCTTCTTTGGGTGACTCAAGTGAGATGTCCGTTTTGATGATGTTTGATGTAAAGCAGCTTCAGACTGAAGATGCTAATAAGGACTGACAAACCAGTCAGGAGAAACCAGTCAAACTGTGAGCTGTAGTCTTTCAGGTTTAAGAGTCAGTTTTAGAAAAACAATGTTCACAATAGAAATTATGACTCGACTTTAAAGTGTGAATAGGTGTGTGAGCTACGTTCCAGTGAAGCTCTACGAGACAGTGACTGACTCAAGATTATTATGGATGTTCACTTTAGATATATACAAGATTTCTCCAACAGTTCTAGTGCTGGTCATAAAAAACTTGAAGAACCATTAGCAGTAATATTTATCTTCTGAATAACATTAACTGTCTCATGACTTGTGTGTGTTCTACCTTTTGTTCTTTTTCAATCTGCTTCAGTTTATTGGGAACATTTTTTTGTGCAATTTGCTAGAGTTCCACTGGAGTACCTCAGTCAGATTGAGGGCTGGGCTTTTATTAGACCATTACACCAGTTTTTTTTCTTTTGTGAGACAATCAGCTGTGGATTTTCTGCTCTGTTCTGACTTACCGTTGTCATCAGATAACCCAATTTTAAATAAGCTTAGGCACTTGGTCAAATAACCTCTATTGACTCAGGAAGCCTGTGATATTCAGTTCTCATGGTTGATTCAAAGAGAACAAGATGCAAAGGCCCAGCTTCTTAAGAGGAAGCAAACATACAGATCTCTACTGTTGTGCTTGACTTTCAGTATGAGGTACTTTCTGTAAGATGCTTTTTTTAAAAAATTGTTTTACTAAACATCTCCACTTCTCCCTCATCTGTCCAATACACATCTCACTGACCATGCCTTTGTTAAAAATAAAAAAATACTGAACCAGTGTAGTAGGTGATGAATGTCATTCATCTGGCATTAACCTAACTTTATGACTGAGTGAAGACCAGATGCATTTCATTGTCATTATCTGCCTAAATGCATATATATATATATATAAAATGGTGCCAAGTGATGTAGTCACATCAATCAACAATGCATTGGTGTATAGTCAGTGTGGTATGTAACGCCAAACTGCTGTTAAAAGGTATGCAATAAAAATGCATCGTGAAAATAACAGGTTTATGCAGATTTTATTCAGTGATGTCTACTTGGATCATTTTATTATTTTTTTAAATGCTCACCTATAAAAAGAGGCAGTAATTGGTTTATCAATCTGCGCCACTTCAACTCTTTTCTGTGCTTCCTTAACCAGAATAAATGTTTTTGGAGTAGGTTTGACCAATAACATTTGATATTAAAATATATGGTCTAGATCCCTTTAAAAAAACCAAAAACCATTGAAACCATTTACTTTACCATCAAATTGGAAGGTATGAATCAGAGCCCAACTTGGGAGTGACAAGTCCGAGGTGTACTAGCATATGTTCTTACAGTGCTGACACCACATTGGAAGATCACACTTTATTCACTTAACAAGGTGTGAGATCATATTCAGCATTAATGCATGATTTGCTGCCAGAACATTGAGTTCCCTTTTCATATTCATGTACATTTAGTAAATAAACTCTGCAGTGAGCAGATAAGACACCGTCCATGCTGCCAGAAATAGACGAACTGAAGCTAGCTTCAAGACTGCTAATCCCACTCTGTCCACAGCACAGCAATATACAGCAGAACACAAGTAAGCAAGTCAGTAAATAAAATTAGTTGATAGTGCTTTTTACAGACACACAGTAGTACTGTGCAGAAGGAGAAATAAATTAGGTTAAATTAAGTCGTAATGGTAGATCAATTGGTACCAAGAAGGAAAGCCACTCCAATTTTAGTCTTGTACAGCGAAAATGTCAGACATTCAGAGAATCAATGAGCAGTAGAGAAGAGAGAGGGCAGTTTTAGTTTACAGCTTTGTAGTCCAGAAAAAGAAAAATAATTGTTATCTATCCTACACACAACTGGGAGACTGTAAGAAAAGAAAATAGGAGTAATACCAACATGCTCCCTATGTTGAGTTACTTGCTGAGCAGCAGAATTATAAATGGCTTGGAGTTGTGAAAGACGGCTTATGTAGTCTAATAAAAAGCTCATTGCTGTATTCTGGGCATGATGACAACAATGATTGAATGGTTTTCTTCATCACAACTTAGAAAGGCTACTTAAATGGAAGGAGCATGAATATTGATTTGATATGCGCTGGAACTGTAAAGGGGAAGAAGAGCCTGACTAATCTCAGTCTCAAAACTATGATAGCTAGAGCAACATGTACAGCTATTAGAGCCATTGTAGATTGAAAGAAAAGTAGTGAATTAGAAAAATTTGGGAAAAAAGAGAAAGAAAACAAGGAAGTTTCTGAGGTTGAAAAGTCAAAAATGTGCTAAAAGAACTAAGTCATTTTCTAGAGAAAAAAAACATGTTTTTGCTTTTATTTTTGTTTGTTTTTATAAAAAATCTTCAACTTAGGGAGCTCAGAAATTTCTCAGTTTTTCTAGAAAACGTTTTAGATTACCGGTAATCTCAAGATATCCAAGGTTTTTGGGCAGAAATTTACTCCTTTTTTCTTTCTATACTGGCACAGCTCTATTATTGACACGAAGGTGGAATTAAGTTAAATAAATAAATAAAATAGAATACTTATCAATTAAAAAAACAAAAACAAAAAAAAACTGAAAATGAAATTGGGCCCGGGACTGAAACTTGTGGCACTCCAAAATTAGTCTTAAAAGTAGATTTGGACAAATGGTTAAAGTACAAATGGTTTGCCCAGACTGAATAAATCCTGTCAGATCAGAAGGAAAAAAAAAGCACATATAGATTAAAAAAAGTACAGGAAAAAAAAAAACATTGTCTCCATCTGTGTGAAAGTGAATAAATCCAGCACACTGATCCATTGTTGTAATGACCTGGGCTCACTCAGCAGGCTTTGGCAGACGCTAGTGGAAGTGATGAGTGTTTACATGTTGCTGTCATATAATAGCCCACAAATAGCCTCGGCTCAGCGGCTCGGTAAAAGTACAACAATAGAGGGGTGGGCAGGAGAAAAAGGGGAACGGTGGAGATACGGCGAGTGTTTTAAGTGAGCTAAAAGTGTAAAGGGTGGGTAGTCTTGCCCTTAGTCGCTGGGGAGTAACTGGCGGCGCGGTGGTGGCAGGAGAGGGGCGAGGAAACGCTGATGTCAGAGGTCAGACATGTGGAGGACTGGATCTGCCTGGCAACAATGCAAGGACACGCAAAGGGCCCCCTTTTCCTTTCTCTTTCACACACACATACACACGCAGGGCTCACGAAGCATTAGGAAATTGAAGGATATGTAGGGCACCATCCTGAATTTCTCTCAGCAGAATTTGGGACGCTGCTTTCACTTAAAAAAAAAAAAAAAAAACACAAAAAAACATGTTATGAAAACACACACATAAAAGCTCTTACGTACACTGCTGATCTGTTTAACCCAACTTTCCCAATCCCTCCCTGCCACAGATGGTGCAGATACAAGCTTTCAAAGGCAGGAAGGACTCATGTTCTCTCACCAGGTGACAAATCCACAGCCGCGCTGAGCTGTCTGGGAGCAACCTGCAGGCTTTCAAATTCAGTCCACCACATGCCGCGATGAGGAATAAGAGAAGACTTTCTGCCATATAAATATCTTTATTAGTTATGTAGTGCAATAAATACAACAGTCAATTTAGAAAAGCATCAGTCACAGGAGAAAAAACTGAAGTTACAGTAGATTTGTGCAAACGCAAGTCGCTTTAGCTCACTTTCCTCGCAAACTCTTCAAATAAAATCTGGAAGTCAGTTTGGCACTTTTAAAAATTACTTTGCTTCTCATCACAATAGAGAACAAGAAATTGATATTTTTTTAGTTTTAGCAGCTTGTAAAAGTTGAAAAAGAAATTAGCCCTTTTTTGTATATAGATATTATCCTGTCATCATGAAATCAAATAACAGCCAACTTTTTTTTTGCAACCAGTCTGTGTGTGGTTACACATAAAATACTCCAAGCACAATTTCACCTCCGTACATCTCAGTAATTCTTAAGTTTGGTCATTCAGATATGGAACCTTAGGTAAGTTGATCACATTACACCTGAGCAAAGTCCTTTCATTTCCTGGGAGGACTGTAAGGACGTGAAGCCTGTGATTTTCTTTTAACCTTACCAGGACAGAACAGTCTAAACAATTAGCATCAATGTTCCCTTTAGGCTACTAAAATATTCCAGGAGGTAAAATCCATTTTCAAGCTGCCTTTTCCCAAAACGCACAAAAATACTATAAAAAAAATATCCATCTTGTGAGCAAGTGGGCACATGCCAAACTGCTGTAGAGTTTTAAAGGGATAGTTCGGTTTTTCTGAAGTGACGTTCAGGGTTTCCCCCAGAAAACATCCCAAGCCTGGCGGTCGGGGCGTCAGGGGTACGGGGTGTAGGGGGGTGTGATTCAATCAGGGGTTTTCCCCGAGTGGGAGCTTAATGCTGAATGTGACAGGCAGCCAATCAGAAAGCGCGGATTCTCCGCCTGCTTTCTGAGGGGAAATTACCGAGGGGTATCCCAATCAGCTGAAACAGCGCAACGCTTAGCCTGGCGGCTGCCATGCTTATAATACACTGGGGGAAACCCTGACGTTTCATGAAGTAACTTTCAGTTACAGAGGCAGTTCTGGCTTTAATGGTGCTCTGGGATGTAAGATTTTACCAATTCCTCCCCACAGAAAATTATTTCTGTATTAAATTATAAAAAATGTGGGCACATTAAAAAGTATAATATATAAGACATGCGATCAGTGTAGAACACATCCTAAATTTGACAAATTTTATATAATTTTTCATACTTAATTCATGTTAGTTCTAATGCCAAAAATAATCTTAGGTTTTGTCAAACCTAGAGAAGGCTAAAGAATCTAATTGTTTTAAATACTTGAGTGTAGGATAACACAGTTCAAGTTTGGGCAGTTCAAGTATTTTTTTCATAATAAGCCAGATGGAACAAAATACGATTCAGAGTCCTTACAGACAATGACATTTAGTGCCTATATAAGGTTTTCAATCAAATACTTATTTATTTTTAGTGTTATATATATATATATATATATATATATATATATACATATATATATTTTTATATATATGTTGGAGATAACTAGGCAGGATACACACACATATATACACAGTCCAGTCACATTAATGTGACCACCACGTACTTTCCACTTCAGAGTTAAATAACCAATCACAGAAGGCAGGTGGCAGCACAGTGCAGTTGAGCGTATATAAAGGGTGTGTGTGGGCTTCGGAAAACATTTCAATCGTTGGCGTAATGCAGAAACGAAGCGATTTATCCGACGTCCAAAAGGGCATGATCATTGGCTTTCGGGCCAAGGGTGGAAGCATTTCCGAAACGGCTGAGTTTGTGAACTGTTCGCGTGCCGCCGTGGTAAAAGTGTACCGTGCATGGCAAAATGGGACTGTCCAAAATCAACGACGTGGCAAATGTGGTGCACCACGGGCCATAGATGACAGAGGCGAACGACGGTTGCGGAGATGCGTTCGGGCAGATAGACGGGCTACCGTTGAGCAACTGACCACTAAAATGAACCAAGGGGCTACCACAAGTGTCTCCCAAACCACTATTCAGCGAACATTGCTGCGTCTGGGCCTCCGAAGCAGACGCCTGGTTCGTGCACCTATGCTGACTGGTGTTCATCGACGACGAAGGCTAGAATTTGCACGCCAGTACAGCAGCTGGACGTCCACTGAGTGGCGACAGGTAGCGTTTTCAGATGAATCGCGTTTTATGCTCCATCGGACAGATGGACGTTGGCGTATAAGGCGTGAAACCTCTGAAAGGAACCACCCTGCAACCATTGCAGGAACGGTCCAAGCTGGAGGCGGGAGCATTATGGTCTGGGGAATGTTTTCCTGGCATTCTCTGGGTTCACTGATTATTGTGGAAGGCACGATAGATCAATACAAGTACGCATCTGTCCTTGCGGACCATGTCCACCCCTACATGCGCATTGTTTTTCCTCAGGATGATGGCATCTTCCAGCAGGACAATGCGAGGTGCCATACAGCTGCCAGTGTACGTGCGTGGTTCGAAGAGCACCAGGATGAGTTTACCGTCCTCCCCTGGCCAGCAAACTCACCTGACTTAAACCCAATCGAGCATCTGTGGGACCATCTCGATCGAGTTGTTCGCGCCATGGATCCTCAACCGCGTAATCTAGCGCAGCTGGCCACGGCATTAGAGTCGGCATGGCTCAACATCCCAGAGAAGACCTTCAGGGACCTAAGTGACTCTCTTCCTGCACGTCTCGTAGCAGTTCGCTCTGCGAAAGGTGGTTATTCTGGCTTTTGACAGATGGTCACATTAATGTGACTGGACTGTGTATGTGTGTGTGTTGGAGATAACTGGGCAGATTGCTACATTAGCCTGACATTAGCTTAGTAACATCAATATTGTCGAGCGGGGAACCCTTATAAATTAAATAATGGCCTCTAGTGAAAAAGTAGGAGGTTAATATTGGGTAGTGTTATATTCCACATGTAAAATCAGTTTGAGTTGCCAAAATGAGCTAAAACAGGGGTCCTTTAGATTAGCTATCTCTGACATCCAGAAGCTAACACTGATAACTTCTCAGATCTCACTTAAAAATCTTAACCATCCCTCTAAAGTCAATCTTTAAAAGTAGAAAATAAATTAAAGAAAAACAATTTTCTCAAACTCTAGTGACAAGAATATCACAATTCCTCCCACTTTATAGAACCAATTGACACCAAACTTCGTTTTTGTCCTATAACTTCAGCTGCAACACACAAGACAAAAACAAAGGAGCGCTCAGTTTGCCGTAGAGCTGTGAAGCAGTCATCGGTTGGAGGCTTGTGGAGGGCTCAGTTGGGCTCCCAATTCACAATAAAACAGGGATCACCCCATTTTTTATTGTCTTCATTTTATTTATTTGTTTTCTTTTCTTGGAGGTTTTCGCAAGTTCGAAAAGAACACCTGATTTTACCCCGAGCCTGCCAGCAGCCTCGTTGTGTGACTTCGCCCACTTTCACCCTCCGGCTTTGTAAATAAAACACACTGCTTTAAAGAGCGACTCCATGGATTCCTTTCACCAACACTGTTGAAGGACAGATCCTTGCCTGACAGCACCTCCTTTCCCTGTCACTGGGAGAAGGATGAAGCTCTGAAAGCAGCTTTAATCTCTGCTTTTCTTAGCTGTAGCCAAGGCACCGCTGGATCAGAGAAACCTGACATCTCGCAACTGATCAGATTCTCGTCAGTTTTCTTTTACTTCTTCTTTTTCTGTTTTTGTGCACGCGCGCGCTTTTCTACAAAGGATTTGCATCTGCCTTTACTTTTGCTGAAGCTTGTGCGTGAGGAAACCTTTTTGTTCAATTCACAGTCTTACAAAAATACTATGTGCTGTCATTTGAGGTAAATTCTAATTCTTCGCAGATATGTAAAATAAACATGATTTTTTCTTTGCTTCGTTGTACCAGTTTGGTGAAAGGCATTTAAAAAAAAATATTCAAATGTCATCTTGACACATGCAAATCTACACACAAGAGTTGTGATAGTACTTGTGTATAAATGAGTCTATATATCCGTTGTGTAAATATCACTAACATGTAGCAGAACCTCCATCTCTTTGAGGACTTGCTGGGCTTCCTAACGTTTGATCCCCATTTGGGTTCAAAGGTCTGCCAACAGTTTCCCATCTGCCTCCCAACCACCTCGCTGTCAATCAAGGTAACTCTGCAGTATTACATAAGCGCACAACTATGACAACTGTTGCTCAAAACAGAGAGCCTCACGGAGTGCATCGTTGAAATGTTCAAGCAGGGATCCAGCTTAAACGCAAGTTATCCTTTTGTCACCAAAGGATTAAGGTTCTCTATAATCCTGTACCATTTCTGAAAAAGCTCCGTAATCTGTTGGAATTTTGTCCCATCCGTTGTGAGCTGAGGTAATACTTTTTTTTTTTCCAGTGGTATTTAATTGCAACAAAGACCTCGATTTTGCCAAGTGAGCAGTGGTGGCAGCAAAGAACAGAAAACCAGCCGCGGGAGCCAGAGAATTCAGCATCTCATTAGTTTCATCTTCGTCCTTAAAGAGGCGTCTGAGGAGGACTGTAACATATAAAAACACACTGAGGAATTGCACTTTTATCAAGGATAGTTAAGAGAAGAAATATGAAACAAGCTCCTCTCCATGTGAATTTTTGGTAGATAATGATGAAGTGTAGTTGCTTTTCTGTAGTCCACATAACTTGACAAAAGAACGGCAGCACCACTAGAATGAAAGGATATGGCTTCTACAGACCAGAGTGCACTTTAAGGAGAGACACCATGGGGCCAGCAGTGTCGCGTTGACTTTTAGCTTGCGATATTAATTATGTTTTGCTCATTTGACAGGTTTACATACACATTTGTATGAAAGCTTCGCCAAATTAGATCATTTCACAGTGAAAGATGTAATTTGATCTAACTTGACGTCCCAAGGCAGCTTTTATTAGCCACCTGACTAAAAGGTGCAGTCTGCTTATTACATTGCTAACCCCATTTCGAATGCATTCCTTTAAATCTTCCAATGCTATCGGAAGCAGAGATGCACCGAGAAATCGGTTGTTGATCGTGATTGGTTAGACTCAAGAATCTCAGTTAGTTATAGTTGTACTTTTAGTACTGCTCAGTGTGGATGCTGTTACTGAGTCAAGGGTTATAGTTACCTGTTTTCCCTAACTGTGAAGTCTTGAAGTCAAATTAATGTAATCTTACAGCTTGCTAACATTTGGGTTGTTTGTTCAGTCTGTGAGAGAGCAAAACTGTTTAAATGTTGATAGATTTATCAATAGGAATGTTCGGCTTAAGGTCAGAATCTGAAGGAAATCAACATGCGCATGCTGTTTTCACAATGTTAGCCGTGTAATTCACACTAAACGCCAAAATAACCAAGGTTACAATGTCAACACAATCATTATTTTGTGTTGGTTCCGATATATTTATAAAGGCTGCTTATGTGAGGCAGGCTAACGGTAACAACTTTTTTATATTGTTCTACCATCTCATATCATCACGGTTAAAGAGAAATTGTCATTAGATCTGCCGTATCAGCAGGTCAAAGTTTTCCAAAACCCAGAGATCAGCAAAAAAAAACTGTTGAATTCCTGAATGGTGCATCTTTACTTGGAAGATTCCTACTGGATATATTTAAAAATGGCTCTGGAAATCGAGTTTTAGAGTTTATCATTCAAGAGTGTCTACACTACGTTACTATGTGGCCACACAAATACCAGTACATGTTTATGAGTTAAATCTGTGCTTATTATATCCATTTTCTCAAAAGTTGTAGAATCCCAAAGTCTGTGTAGGACCAGAAAATCACGGGTTTGGAAATTCTTCAATTTCAAAGACGTGCATGTAACATCAATGTGGTATTCAATCACAGAGCAAACAGCAACTCACTTAAAAGGACGTCAAGTCCAAATCCTTGTGACTTAGCCTTTAACTATGTGCTCCACTAATGTGTATCTAACCCTAACCATTCATGAACATAAATCAAGTTTTTGCCCAAATATGTTGACGCCAATGTAATGTGAAGACAATTTTTGCAGTATTTTCGTTTTAAAAATGGTATATATTCGTTTACATATTTGTGAAAACAGTCACCATGACAGCATAACATAAGACAGAAAATCTCTGGGGGAAAAAATTCAAGCTCCTCTGTCTTCACCCTGTGGTCCTACTGCCATCTGCTGAAATAAACTGCTTGGTCAAAAACAACCAGTCAAAACCAGGAGGGTCTTACTGCTGTCAATCATCCTTTTAAATGCGCTGCTCACACCTTCTTCTTTGCTATGCTATAGCTAGGTGCCCCGCAACTGAACCTCGCGTGAATGCTAAGACTAGTTAGCAAACTAGAAACTGTTTTCCTGTAAAGTTCAGTTGTTTTTCCGTCATTAGTACACACGCCTGATTGACTGCGTGAAGCCCCTCCTCCTTGCTTCGATTGGTTGCTTCTGACCTACAGGAGTTTATTTCTGCAGATGGCAGAAGAACCATAGGAAGAAGGCAGAGGAGCTCAGGTTTTCTGTCTCATTTTATACATGTTGACAGGCTTAACAAATATGTAAAAACAACAACAAAAAAAAACCATATTGTTTTTAAAAGTTACATACTGCATCTTCAGAAAGAATTCTAAAAAAGCATCATTGATCTGTCTCTCCTATTTGAAAGAACGCTTTAATTAACTGGCTGAAGTGTTTACAGAATAACTATGTCAAGTGGAAAAGTCATCTGTGTGACTCCATGTGTTTTTGACAGCTTACAGCTGGTATAAAATGACTAAACCTCGTTTTAGACTCTTAATTAATTTAAAGTACTGTACAATTAGAATCTCCTCGAGGAGTGTTTTTCTTTTTCTTTCTTTTTTTTTTTTAAATAAAGCTGGGGATGGCTTGTGGAGACGTGACAAACAGCGACGTTGAGCCGTCAGGCTTTCTAATGTTTACCACTCCACGACCAAACACTCCCTCAGCTCCAGCGTGGCTCACGAACAAGCTAACAGGTGGACGGCGGATTGGGTGACAACAGAGGAGGAGCGATTCTTGAGAAACCCCACCAGGGAGCCTACCAGGATCACACAGCTATTCAAGCCAGCCCAGAAATAGACGCATTAATTCGCCGACTGTGACAAACAGAAATGCTCAAGCTGTGAGAGTGTGTGATTGGAAATCCCCCTTCGGTTGTGAAAGTGCCATAGCTCGCAGGCTTTGTGCCATAATCATGTCGAGTTTAAGGTTGTGTTTTGGTTTTGGATCAGTCTGCATTTCCAATCGAATGAAAACAACTTGCCGTTTCGTTCAGAGCTCAGCAGGCGATCGCTGCCTCACATGACGGCCTGGAGGCCGCTCGAAGACACGCCTCGGCTTATGCAGAAAGGAAAAAAAACGACGATGTTAACAGACAAATGGAACCAATCCGACAAAGCGGCACCTTCTGACGACGCGTGTGGTGGGATTACTCATTGAAAACTGTTTAACTGGTTTAACTGGTGCTGTGTCTGTCCCGCCCAACCCACCAACAGGCGAAGCGATCAAACACAGACTCTCATCACGGATCAAACAAGTCAGGCTCCTCTTGCAGCTCCAGCTCACGGTTGAACTGCTCGATCTCTTCGTTGGCCTCAGAGACGTATTCTTTAATGAACTCTTCCATGTCTGCAGAAACAGAAATGTAAGGAAAAAAAATAAATCAATAAAGAGAGCAAGATATCCGTCTGCGGAGTGAATTATCAGTTGTTGTTCTCAGCTCTTCTTGCTCCATCTCAACTGACTTATATTTACCAGACTGTAATAACACTAGGTCAGGCTGACGCTGTGTTTTTATTAAGGGTGTCTGCGTGTGGTTACTAAGCCTGAGTGACGTATTAGGATCAACAGGGAATAAGCGGCAGAGTGAAGGCGTCCATTACAAAGGATACTGGGATGGAAGCTCCTTTTCTCTCCAAAGATGTCGACGAATTGATAGCCGTTGTAGAAATAACCTGGTGGCAGTGGATCCAAGTGTCGGGCCACCTGACGAGAAACCATGAACAATTTATTTATTTTTTTGAAACATTCACCATTGTTACTCACTGAAATAAAGCCAACGATAAAACAAAAACACAATATGAAACAACTTTTAAAAAAGTGTTATTAATACAGCTGATTACTATGAACATGCAAATCAGCTGTCATGAAATTTTATAATTTATTCCAGTATATGTTTAGAGATTCTTTGAATTCAAATATGATGGGTGACATGTTTTTACATTTACTAAACAAGCAGAAAAACTAAATATTTGAGGGTTACATGTGTGGATGTTATTATATTTCATTTTTTATTTATTTTTTTGTTTTGGATTTTTTTGGTATGTTCGCCATAGTGATTGTCATTATGCAACTTTTTATTATGATTAAATTTTTTTAAAACCCATAACAGGATACACGCTCACAAGTCCATGCTTGTATTATTCCGTGAGTTCCGTTATGGATTTTCAAAGAAAAAAAATTATAGAAAAAATACATACATATTTGGGGGTTACATGTGTGGATAACTATATTATTGTATCTAGTTTTCGTTCGTCATGGCGATTTCCATCAGGTAGCTGCGAAAATGAGAATTGATTTTGGCAGTTCGGCCCGACCGTATGCCAACAAAACATATGAAGTTTTCGGTGGTATTGTCATAAACATAAAGACGTTAACGGACTGATTTTGCTTTATTAAACTGAAATATAAAAGGAAGGAATTATATAAATAATTCAACTGAGTGATAGAATTGTAAAAGAGCAAAGCTTTAAAAAAAATTAAACAAGAAGCTACAAAAGAACCAGTATGAATAAAAAGAAGTAATGCTTAGGTTTTTTTTTTTGTTTTCACCAAAATTATTCAGTTTCAAGAAGAGCACAATACAATAAATCCTCAACCTGTCAGAGAATCACAACACCAGGACAGTTGAACTGTAATACCCATACTAACCAGACCAACAACTGTGTATTAGTCTCCCGTCAGAGTGCTTAAAGCAGCACAGTGACCGGTAATTTTCTGTCACAAACATCATCACATCTGGGCTTTTGTTTCCTCTCTGGTCTCTCCCTATTTTCATGAAAGCAATAATGTAATTGTTCTAAAACAGGAGTGTAAAAAACAGTCTGGTGATTATCTGGGAGCAGGAAGGTGGGTGGAGCGTTTTGATTCAAGTGGTCAAGGACAAAAGGCTGGGAACCACAAAAAGCTATACAATACACTCACGTGTATGCTCTGGATTTCTTGTGTCGACAGGGTGTTTGGAGTCTTCTTTGTTTTCTTGGCCTGCTTCTGTAAACATCAAAGGAAAAAAAAAAAAAAACAGCTTTCACTCTCTTTTTGTCCCCAACCTCAGGCTGTATGTCGGCAGTCGTAACTGACCTGTTTGGTACAGAGTCTCAACCAGGTCTTCAGCTCGTCCTGGATGAGACCAACCCCGTCGAAGGTCAGGTGGCAGGAGGGGCTGGTCTCTTTGTGGAGGGGGGTCTTGTCCGGGATGATGGTCAGGCTCCCGCTAACCGCATTGAAGCGCACAGCCATCCATCCATCCGAGTCTGCAGGTTTTAGAGACGACTTGAGTTCATATTCAAGTCTCACATTAAGCCGACACCTTGTGTAACACCTGCACCACCAGCTTTTTACAGCCCCAGCATGATGTTATCAGAGTGTTAATGCTTTAGCATTCAGAGTATTTTATTGTGATCTGTACTTATATTAGTACAGACGCATGCAGGCTTCATATATATATATATATATATATATATATATATATGAACACCCATCAACACAAGGGTGCAACTATGTACTTTCTCCAGTGTATGCACACATAACAATGTGTGATGTATCAATGTTCAAGTGTATACATCTCACATAGTTATGGTTTTATAAGTTTAAATACACAAAAAACACTTGACAACTGATACTTCGTTCACATTTTGTTAAATCACGATGAACAAGCTGCAGAGTAAATACACTGTAACTATTAGTCAAGGCAAATTCATTTGTACATGACTACTCCAAATGCTTCACACAAAAATGTTTAAATTAAGTTAATTAAGTTTAAATATAAAAGTTAACGTGTTACCGCATTAATCTGAAAAGTTTAATACATTAATATTACATAATCCAGATTAATCACATTACCTATTTTGGCCTAAATACTTCTCTTCCCAGGGTTTGGTTTAACACAAGTACTTTTTTTTTAAAGTTCATATTTTACATTTCAAGTTTACAAAGTTGAGCATGGTGAATAATCGTGATTAATCACAGCGTGAGAGTGATTAATCTGATTGCATTTTTTAAACTGATTGATGGCACTAATATAGGTCAGACCAGTCTCTACCAGTCTTGGTATCTCTGGCAATAGCTACCAAAAGTGGAAAAGTAAAATCATAACAAGAAAAGAAGCAAAGTCTCTATTAAGAAAGGTTTTCAGGATCCAGAATCTGGTCTGGATCTGATCCAAGTTAGCAAAATATGTAACACATTTAATAATGCCAATTGTTTATAACAAAATGTAAAACTCCCACCTGAAAATTTGACTTTCCCCCAAATGTTGTAAACATTTCCTCTGAATGGACTCGACTTTAATGACGACTTGATTGCTGCAGAACAAAAAAGACAAGCAATTCATCAAAAACGACACCTAAAAAATATAAATGAGCAATTTGCTAAGAAACCGACAAGCATTCTGTAGAAATAAAAACAATTTTTACAACAAAGCCTCAGATTGCATTGCCGTCTCAGGTGCTTCCATACATGGAGGAAAAGGCAGCTTATGTAATAACGAAGCCCTGCCAGCTCATATCTGGAACTTCTGTCACATGTAAGAATGTAAAAAGGAGGGAGGGGATTAGAGGGTGGAGGGAGAGAAGGTTTTTTTTCTTTTCCATCTCACCTTTACAGCGGATGACAAACAGAGTCCTCTCTAGGGGCCGGCTGAAAGCCACATGCAGCTGAGTGACGCTCACAGTCCCCGAGCCAGAGAAGAAGCGTCCTTTGCACCTGGAACGCACGACAGCATGTGCATGTTACACAAACGGTGAGAAATCAAAGGCTGGAGCGGCGTGGTCGTCTGCGGGTTAAACTGCAGCAGCTCCGTCCTCCATTTCTCGTGTGTCGGCCATGAAAAAAAAAAAAAGTTTCCCGTGTGACTTTTACGAGCTCTGGAGCGCCGTGACTCATCCCCTCGCGTGCACGAACACGACCAAATTACACAAATTACTGCCTGCAGATAAGCACATTAAAAGGCTCCGGCCAGATAGTGTGTGTGTGTGTGTGTGAGCTGACGGGAGGATTTAGCAGAGGTTCATATTAGGCTGACCACTGAAGCATGAAGGCTGACTGGCCCTAGTCCAAAGAAAGAGACCCCCCCTCCGTGTGTACATGGCAACTGCACAGCCAACTGCCTGTTGCCGTGCGGTCGGCAGGCTGCTGGTGAGAGAACATGAGACGCCCTGAGGGCCTTTTCCAGCAATCAGTGGACGACGGCCCCCGCCGCCGCTGACGAGCGCCAATTAAACCGACAGCGCGGCGACGCACACGGCCTTACCATCCAGGGTAGAGGACGTAGCGCGCTCTCAGCATCTGCGGCTCGCTGAAGCTGCTCTCAGACAGTATCAGGCTCACATCTTCGTCCCTGATTGAGGAGGAAACGATACCGATCAGCCGCTTCACACTTCCTTCACACAATTATGGCACAAATCGTGGCAGCAATGCATAAAAATAAATAAATAAACGGGACTCGCAGAGATATTTGTGCCACTTGGACTATTAAGGCTGTCATGCTACAAACTACAATATGTATAACAAGGATAATATGTGATAGATAATGACAAAATTGTGCATAACTGGAGAGAAATTTTCGCAAAAAAGAAAAGAAAAAAAAAAACGTAATAGTGTGACGTGCATTTTTTTCTAAATGATTGTCAATTGTATACTGGTATATCACAGATGTAGGGCTAAACAATAAGACTGAAAAACATTTCACGATATCAGCATTTCATATCAAGGGATACCGGGAATTACTGATTTTTTTTTTTTTTGCCTTAAACACATGAAATACTCCAAAACTGGTGGTTCCTCTTTTATCTCAAGTTTTCACTTCACACCATTATTTATTTTTAAGCAGTCATGAGGCAAAGTGGCTATGGCACTGATGCTGTACAAGTAACTCAACAGGTTGTTGCTAGGCAACCAAAGAGTGGCGAAGTTTTGCTTACCTAGCCTTGAGAAATTGAGCAGCTAAAGTCTTTTCTCTACCTACATTCCCTAGAATGCTGTGCGATTTTGGATTAGAGTTCAGTGAATTTTCTATATATAGTCACCTTCCTAAAATAAAATTTAGGATTTGATTTATGGCAAAAAAAATAAAATAAAATAAAATCAATCCCCTTTTTGTTATCAAAATGTGATTTAGGGATAAGGTCACTTTTGGCAAGAATTGACTTAAGCTACTCCTTTAGAAAGGTGAAAATATTGAATATTCTATCAAACAAATTATCTATTGATACTGATCACGTGTCTATAGCAATATAGTCACAAAAGTTATGTGAAACAAATTAGCTAATTTTTTTTTATATGTGCCACAAAGGAAAATCAGAAAATCCTGATAAAACGTATTCCAGCTTGTAATGGTAATGCGACAAAACGTGAAACAAGAAAAGCTTCCGTAAGGCTCCGTGCATCTAAACTAAGCTGGAAACTGATTAAAAAGCGTATTTCGGTGCCAAATGAGCAGCGCTCTGACCCCGCCGGATTTAAAAATAGACGTTACAAAGCCGGATAGAATATTTTAGGCGAAGATAAAACGACTGTTTGCAGCATTGATCACGATTCTGTGGGCGCCTACCTGGTGACAGCTCCTCTCTCTGCCGGTATGAAGGCAGCGGTGGGGTTAGCGGAGCGTACCAACTGCTGAACATGCTGCATGAGAGGGTGCTTCTGCTCTGCTGTCAGCCCCGTGAACACCACTGTACTCACAATACCTGGCAACACAAACACAGCACAGCGGAAAGTTAAAAAAAAATTAAACTGCGGCACTCAAGAAGAATACAAATTTCATTCCCGCAAAATATAAAAACACCTTATTTTTACACTAGGTTTGATTTTACTGCTTTGTTCTTTTTGTAAATCTAAATCTTGAGTGACGTTTGTATTCCTTTCGGTGACTGGTGAGGAGGGGGGAAAAAAACAAACATTGTAGCAAATTTAAAGGAGGTGTCTGATGGAGTGTTTTTACTGCCGTGAACACAGCGGGACTAACCTTGACTGCACTGTTCCAACAGCTTGGGAAAAGCAAACCTGAAGTGAAAGACAAGAGACAGAAGAACTCAAGTTAAATTTACAAGACGCCTGAGAATAAGGCCGGGCCGACTGCCAGACATACTAATGCATCTCTAAGACGGACGCATGCAGGCCACGGTGGTGCAGCAACAAAGTAATTCTTCATTACCGCCTTGAAAAAAAATCCATCACGAAGATTTTTTTTTCACGGTATGACATCGATATTTTGATGGACAATTAGAATCACATATTTTCTTCTAAGGTTAGTCTCAGTTTCTAGTTCTGAGCCAAGTGTCCCGGCTAACACGGCTAAAAGCTCATAGGGGCGGTAATTAGGAAGGCATTTATCTTTTCCTGTCTGCGTGTGATGAGCTGCTCGTAACCAGCAAAAAGAAGAGGTCAAGTCTGACGGGGGAGCTTCATTCAGACGAGTGCCGTGGTTACAAACGTGGATCTAGGAGGGGATTGCTGATTCTCGGTCAGGTCATGTCAGTGTTTTGACACATTTAGGCAATAAAATATTTATTTTCTTATTTAAAAAACAAATTCAATTGTTTGTTTATTGGCATTTTTGTGTATTTTCAATACTGCTTACGTGGTTAGACAAAATCTGTAGTATGTGGCAATTTTGTTTGATCTAATTAGTCAATTAATTGTGAGAATAACTGATAGATAATTTAAGCATCATTTCTCCACAGGGTTTTTATCACTTATTGTAAAACAGTCTGTTCTCTATTTCTGCTCCAATAAACCTGGACATTTTGCAGTTTTTTAAATTAACTGCCCCAGTTTACGCTATTTTGTAAAAACTGCACAGTAATTATGTTGGAAGTTATTCAGGTTTTAGTTATTTTATATTCTTATTTTTGTGTGAACCTATCAGCTTTGAATGTCTGTTACTTTGTACAAGAATTTCCCCAACTGTGGGGGGAAAAAAAAACACAAAACAAAAAAAATCATCTAATTTTCAGCCCCTAACACTGACAGGGAACCAGACCGACCATAGTGTTTCTTAAGCTTTCAGAACAGGACATCAAAAAAAAATAAAATCTAATCTTTATGTTAAATATAGTGGCCAGCTCATCTTGGCCTTGCAGTCAAAAGCACCCTAATAATCAGAGTGCAATGTCATACTGAGTACAGCAGCGAGAAGCTCTATAAGCTGCATATAAAGCCAGCGACAATAGCAGAGTGAGATTAAATGCAGGGATGATCTTCTCTGATAAAAAGAAAAAAACAGCTCAGCCTTTAGCTTTAATAGCTGAAAGTGTCATGTAACCCTGTTCTGGAAACATCCTGTGATCTCACAAATTTATCAGCATACAGTCCTATTTTTAATCTTCTTGTCTCACCACATGTTACTTGAAAATAATGCACATTCACTTCAGCTCAACGAGAAAACAGACAACAGTGACGTTCCAAAGTATGCACACACTTTGAAATGTTTTTGAATCTGTGACGTTACCACCTCAGTGGTCAATTTATTCGAGATCTAACGTGACGTAAAATAGCACGTATTTATTATGATGACGATGTTTCCAACATATTTTTTTACAAGTAAAAATTGGAAGGTGTGCCGTGCATTTGTATTCAGGACTCTTTACCTTTAACTGAAATCTAGTAAAACCAGGAAGGACAAGTGGAGTCTTTATGTGTGTGAAAAGTGGTGAAAATCAGCCCTTACTGAAAGAAAACCATTCAAAAAGACCGACTTACAGCAACATTCCCACAGAGAAAGACGGTGGTGGCAGGATCATGTTGTGGGGATGCTTTTCTTCAGGAGGGGAGGTTAAACAGCGGTGGACCGCTATGGACTTATTGTTATATTTAGAACTGCACCGATTGTGCAGGCTTTTTAGATCCTCAAAAAGCCTGACCTAGCAATTCAGATTTTTTTTGGTCTGAAATGTCGCTGAACATAGCAAGAAAGTCATTGAGTTAGCAACAGTGGGGTCAGTATTGCTAACTGTAAACACGCAGACATGACCTGGTGGGCCGGTCTATCAGTCAAACCTCTCACAGCAGAGCAGAAGAGGACAGTGACTGATTTTTAGACTTTTGCCGAGGTAGATAAGATCGGGGAATAAGATCGGCTTCATTGGTCGATCATAAATCTCACAAAATTAAGGAAATGAGTGCTGATAAATTGGCTGGCCGATAAATCGGTGCACTCCGAGTTTTATCATAATATTTCAAGGTACTTTTGTAATAAAGTTTGCAAAAAAAATAAAAGTGCTAAATGAAAAATGAGTTCCATCACGATCGTATTAGAGGAAGTGTGGCCGCTACTGGCAGCAGAGCCGAGTTCCTGAAACCTCACCAGTGTTCCATACAAGACGCCAGCGGGTTCACACAGGCCGTGACGGCACCGATGGTGAAACGAGCCCGGACGGCCGCATCGGGGTGGAACAGCACAGCCTGGATCACATCCAGAACGTCCGTGTATCTGAACGAGAGAAAATAAAATCCATCGATTCAATGAATTCAAAAAACAATAAAACACTACACCCGATTCTGTGACAGAAAATGAAATGATAGGAGTCTGTTTTTTTGCTTGACGTTTACTCCCGCTCGGAAGATTTTGTTTTTTTCCTTCCTACCCGGGTGTGAGCAGCAACAGGCGAGGCTTGCCTCGTCCTCTTCGGCTCTCCAGGAAGCTCGACAAATACTGCTGGAGGTGTGAGGCTGAGAAGCTGTCAGGTTCATACACCACCCACCTGTGTGTGTGTAATGAACAGAGACGTTTGTTTTGTCCTGTTTGTTTTGGTTGGAAGTGCCAGATCTGTTGTGGCCATTTATTTCTGAAGAAAAAAATAATAATAAAAAAAGGCTTACCTTCCATCTTCTTTGGTTTGGTCCACTAAGAAGTAAGAAAGGATGTTTTTATGGCTTCCTGGCAGTCCAGTGATGATGTTAATGATAACCTTAAAGTATATTTAAAAAGACATTTTAATTGGGTTAGCTTTATCATCATTACCAAAAAAAGTAAGAGAGGAAATAAAAAAAGAAAAAGGTTTTCTCATCAATATTTCAAAAAAATTAAAAACGATGAAAGTCTCTGACCTTGTCTCCCTTCTCATGGGCTTGGTCTGTAAGCTCTGCAGAGGGGAACAGCGCCTCCAGGTGGTCGTACATAATGGGCTCCTGACCAATGCTGCTCAAAGCAAAGTGCTGAAGAAACCTGGTAGAGGTCAAACACACACGCACAGTCCGCATCAGTAAGGGGATAAGCCGAGGGACAGTGCCGCTTTCGTGCATTTTTAACGCAGACGCTTTTATTTTTTGATCAATTTTACTCAAGCAAGTTCTGCAGCACGATATAGATCTGATCCAGCTTTTAGATATGAACGTGGACATGGAGTTGATAAAGCTCAATTTAAAGCTCAATTATGCAAAGGAGGGTGATTAACTTCTCACTGCCAAACACGGGGGACCCAAGTGGACATTGAGATTCACTTGAAAAGTAATTCAGATTTCTTTTTTTTTTGGTGGGGGAATTTTATTTGACATACTAGCAGAAAGTAGAGCATAAATGTGAGGTGAAGGGTGTAAAATGATACAAAGGTAGTTTTTTTCAAATGTATTAATGGAGAAGGTGCTCGAAGAAAAGCTGCATAAACTTGTAGCTAAGAACAAAAGATATTCACGTTGGAATTTAACTTGAGAATGCGTGAAGATTAAAGGGGTTTTCCAGCAACATAGTATGATTTTATGGCACAATCAAGTACTTTCACAATCAAACTACAAGCTACTTTCACTGAGAAGTAGCTTGTATAATGAGCTCAACAGATGCACAATTCCACTAAGTGTTTGCTAATTGCTGTTGGCTAGTGTTAAGGAGGAGTTTTGTCCTTGAAGGCGGAGCTAGGTCCCACAAGTCATTCTGCACACTCCCAATAAAGGCAACACTCCCAACTATGTTTTTGATGAGAGGGTAAGATTATTACATGATGTAAAGCTAAAAGAAGAAAAGAATTTTGCATATAATGACTCTTTAATTTAATCTGAATTTGAGCTATTCAGCAAAAAAGATTGGAAGAAATTTTAGTTACAAGGTGTGTAAAACGTGCAAAGCTGTAGTTACAGAAAAGGTCATTCTTCAAGCTGTCAGTACATTAATGCAATCCAGCCAGACCTTTAAGATTTTTACTTTTATAAAAAACTTAAAAACCATGAAGACTTTTCCTTCTTCACTTCTTTAGGCCTCTTACATAAAAATTCAACCAATTACACTGAACATTGTGGATGTAACGTGGCAAAATGTGAAATAGTTCAAGAAAAAACCCAAATAAGCAAAACCTGCTGAAAAATCATTTCAATATGCTCGCCTTCTTGACTAAGCTACACATTTTATACATGCCCTGGAGTCAATAATCAGCTTCTAAATGCACACGGTCAAAAGAAATAAACTAGTCATTAATGCTATTTAAAGAAAACTTATTCATAGCTGAGCAATCCCAGCATCAGATTTTACTACTTGCAGCATCCATGTCAGAGTGGCTCTAATGCAGTTTGGCAATCTGTGAGTACTAACATTTCTTGCTCTGGCAGCTTGGAGTGTGAAGTCTTGAGGTTGTCTCTGCGCTTAGCAACGGGCGGCTCCTGGCTGTCATGCAGCTTCTGAACTCTGGTGTGCCTGGGAAAAAAACAAAAAATTAAATGCTATATTGCAACTTTTAGACATAAATTAATTACTTTAAAACGATTTTTAAACAATTACATTTTTATATTGGTTATAACTGGAAAACAAAAACCTTCATACATGTTTCTCTGGTTCAAGGACAGCTGTTCTTGGTCCAACAGCTGCAAGCCGAATCCAGCTTCTGGATCTTTCCACACTGGCAAAACCTACAAGAGGGCAAAAGGTTTATTGAAATTGATCTGTGTCTATGTTTTGAATACGCATACGAGGAAAAAGTTCCAAACATTTTCCTGTTAGTGGACTAAGCTTAAAGCTACCAATGTAGATTTACATTGCAAATTACTAACTGATTTATAGTAACATCATTGTGATGAGACTAATCAGAATCAATTCCAATTTTGTCTATTATTGTGGAGCACCAAAATGGACTTTATCACACTGCGATGTACAAAGTTCCGTTTTTATTCTTGGTTAATGTGTGTTGCTATAGGAATGTGGTTATTGAAATAAAACTAATTTTTTTAAGTAAACCCAGTCAATAACAAAAGTATATCTAAAAGTTTGGGTATCAAGTGATTTGCTTTCTCTGTTATTGGAAAATATCACAACGAACATAACTACAGAGTGTATGCTGACAAATCTCAAAATAGGGCTACTGATTATTTTAGTTACAGATTAATCTAA
The DNA here is from genome assembly GCA_033032245.1 of Poecilia picta. Taxonomy (NCBI): domain Eukaryota; kingdom Metazoa; phylum Chordata; class Actinopteri; order Cyprinodontiformes; family Poeciliidae; genus Poecilia; species Poecilia picta. Next base: position 24,134,729 of record CM065374.1, read on the forward strand.
CGATTATTTTGATGATTAATCAGGTGAAAAAACATGGCACACTGCAGATTTTTCAATTAAGACTTTTTACATTAGTATTATACATCAGGGTTTCCCCCTCGGCCGCCATGCCTAGCTACCCCTGCCACCAGGCGCAGCGTTTCAGCTGTTTGGGATTCCCCTCGGTAATTTCCCCTCAGAAAACAGGCGGTTGATGCGCGCTTTCTGATTGGCTCTCGTTAAGTCCCCCCTCTTGACGGATCGCTTGCGCACCCCCCCGCCCCCCACACCGCCCCCCACGCTCAGACCGCCAGGCTAAGCCGGTTTTCTGGGGGAAACCCTGATACATATATTAAAAGACATCACAATTTAATTTTTAAATAAGAAAATAAACCTTTTATTGCCCAAAATGGATTAATGCAGTATTCATTTAGTGAACATTTGTTCATTTGTAGCAAAAGATACATCTGGAGTTTAAGAAAAAAAAAGCTCCTGACCACATTTAAAAAGCTCAGTTCGTTCTGTGTGACTTAATATCAATATATAATAGAGCTAATATGGAGGATACATTTGGATTACTGTATCCTGTATTGCTAGCCCATAATTATGGGCTAGCAAAAGGTGCTTAATTTGTTTATTTGTAAAACATATCTTAAATGCAAAATGTATTTTTTTTTTTTGTCCACTTAACGATTAATCAATTACTCAGTGAGTTGGCGATTACTTCAATGATCGATTCATCATGATTAATCATTTCAGTTCTATCTCAGATAGCATCTCTAAAGTGATATTCCTGTCTTTGATAATTCCGGTCTCCTTTAGAGGTTGTGCATTTGAAGTTTTTCATTAAAAATGAACCACGTCTCAACTTCTCCAGGGCCGGAAAACGGCTGTAGAGGTTCTCGACTCGATGTCTCACCTTGGCAAAGAAGGCCTTGTAGCTCTTAGATCTAGGCTGAAGAGCAAAGAGCAGACACTGATCAGAGCTGTGCAGAGGGAACGGAAGGTGTGGGAACAGGCTGCTCTCGTACTCTACAAACAGAGAGCCCACACTGCAGGAGTCCTGGCGACAAAGATGACACACACACTTAATGTAACAGAGAATAGGAATTTGTGAGGTATTTGTTCCCTTGTAGAGCAAATACTTCATGATATGACACCTTTAAGTGTGACAAAACAGGAAAAACAGAGGAAACTTAGAAGTGTGCTACTGCTTTTTTCACAGCAACTTTTTTGTAGCCCCAGCATTGAAATGAATAAGCTTTAAGTCAATAATGAATAGCGAATTTTTTAAAAATGCATATAAGCATACAGCACCTTAAGAAAAAAAAAGTCTTCATGTACTTTGAAGCCGCACCGCAGCCACAAAATTCTGTTCTTTTTGGAGGATTTTTTGTGATTGGATGAAAAACAAATTCCCTTTTTTCCTTTTTTTTGCAAGTACTGTAAATATGATTAAAACTGTGTATTTTATTTTCTTCCACTTTACAGTTTGGCACCATTTGTCTCAGGCTGCCATATAAAACTAAATAATATACAAATTGTAAAAGTCCCCAGGGTTGGACAAACCAACCCTGGATGAGTGGATGAATATAACATCTAAGATAACATTAAAAAAATTCTCACAATTTTGTTTATAGTGGCAAAGTTATGTGAAACTTTGTTTACTTTCTGTGATCAAGCTTGATAAAACCACCTTGATAATCCACTTTCTTTTAATAGACACACTTTATCATTATTTAGTACTATGTTGTAGTTGGTGCATTTTTATTTCTTTGTATTTGTGATTCAATTGTTTTCTTTTGCATTATCTTGTTTGTCAGTCCAATTGACAAATTGAAATCTTTCTCTGGAAAATAAAGTTGTAACTAGATGCACCAATCAGTCCCGGTATCTAATTTACATTATATTTAGAATTCATAATTGCACTTTAACAATTTTAAAGGTTTGTTTCAGTTTACCAAGATAGTCAACCTATTGTTTTTGTCAGTTTCAGTTTCTTTACTATTTATTTTACATTGGCTTCTAATTTAACTGACTGAACAAATGACTGTTGTTTTTACATGTGAAGCTATTGGTGTAGTGAAGTGCACTGCACTGGTGCAGAGTTATCAAATGAATTTGGAATTCCGTACAATTATGTATATTTTTTTTTTAAAAGGAGCTTTTTAACTCAATTTATCATCGATTTTATGTATCGGATCGGTATCGGACGATACTAAACTGTATCAGTATCGGAAGTGAAAAAATGTATTGGAGCTTCCCAAGTTTTTGTTAATCAACAAAGGTAAAAAAAAACCCATTCAAAACGTTCAAAGGGGCAAGTAATGACAGTTTGGAATGTAACAATAATAAAAATGCATACCAGGAGATAAAAGATGATTTTACGAATGTGATCCTTCGAGAGAGTGATGCATCCAAACTGAGAGTGGATGAACAGGAGCCCCTCAGAGAAAAATCTGATTTTACCTGCAGTTACAAATATAACAGACATTTCGCTTAACTGTTTAAAAATACCTGGACAGAAATATAAAATAAAAAGAAAGAAAGTCTTCCATAAGAGGTTCACCTTCCTCAGGTGAGCAGAGCTGGCCACCGGAGAACACATAAGCAGGATCTGCTTCAGTCAGAGAAGCTCCCAGATAACTGCCACCCTCTTTCTGTTTGCAAAAGAGAACAACGCATTTTTGTTTGATTTTTATCTGTTGTACATTGGTTCACATAGTAAAAACAGGCTGGGAGGGAAAACAAGAAGTATCCTAAGAAAGTAGTCTAGTTACCATAGCGAGATGCAGGGCTTGTTCTGAGTGCTTGACGTCAGATTCCATCTAGAAAACCAACACAATAAAACAATAAGAAGCCATTTTTTAAAATATATTAACACACAAGTGAAAAACAAGTCGCTGCCAATTTATTTTATTTTTTTTTAAGATTATACAAGAACGTATTTTCATCAAAACACACAAACACACACACCAGCCAGCAGGCGTAGCGGGGAACATTTGCAGTCAGGATGGCGTAGCAGCTGTCTGAGGACACAGTGCCATCTACAGAAGCATAATCAGCAAAGCAAGAGAGAAGAAAGCAAAAGATGAATGACAAACCCAACGCTTGATGCAGGAAACACAGCTATTTTTAGACTAGTCTCTGCTGTTCCACCAAGACTTTTGTCTTTTTCTGCAAACTCTGGGCCTCTGGATTCATATTGCTTATTTCATAAATCAAATTTGCTTTGTGGATTCAATCAGCAATCTATTCTAATAAGACACAATCTAATCTAGTGTTATCTAATCTAATATTGTACCTCTCTGCTGAATGTTGATGCTGGACTCCAGAAAAGATTCAGAGTAGAGCACGGTGCCAAACTCCCCCCTGTTCTCCTGCAGGTCTGGGATGTCTCTGACGACAGGGAAGCCTTTAACAAAGCGCAATTAGTAACAAACACAGAGGCGGCGAATACAGGTGGAAAAACACAAAATGATTTTTGGGGTCACAATTTGATTCGTTATGATTTATGCTTTGGTCTATAGTTGTGCAAAGGATCAGCATGATCGGCTAAAGTTTGCTTTAAGTTTTAAACATAAATCCGTATTCTTTAGTTATCCTCAAATGATTTACTTATTTTTTCGTTGCTCTGGCATGTTTTTTTTCTTGTTATTGTTTTCTCTCCTGCTCTTTCCCCATTTCTAACCAAAATATGTATGTGACCCAAAATTGATCAAAAAAGGAAAATAATAACGCAAGTCAGACAATAACTGTCAAGATTAAAAGAAAAAAAAGTATTCTAGTCCACGTTTGTTAAACAATTCCATTTTTGTTGCAAAAGCACTTGGTTATGCATTGCTTTGTCTTTGTCTTAAATGTAGCAATTTTAATGTGTAGCTCCTTTTATGATTGATTGTTTAGCACACATTTCCATTTTAAATATTTTTGATGTTGTTTGTCCTCTTATCTTATAGGTCATACCTCTGTTCTGTAATGTTTGTTTTGTATGCACTAATTGGTGAATAAAAATATGTCTAGATGGAATCACTCCCTCCCTGAGTCTTTCATTTTGTTTTCACGAAGGGTCACGTGGAGCGACACACCTTCTGCTGACAGCTTCCTCCGTAGACGATGAAGTTACTATTTACATTCAGAAGTTTTTAGTCATTTGACAATTTTTGTAGTTATCCCGGGCTTTCCGTAAAAAATAATAATAATTCCAAATGTTTACCATCGACAAAGACGGGCCAGTTGAATCGCATCGATTTTTGTAGTTTTCTCTATCTGCCAAATGAACACACATATGTTCCAGTACCAGCTGCTGTGGTGTAGTTACAAAACGGAGGCCAGCTGACGGCAGATTTATTTATTTATTTTTTCCCCATGTAATATGTTTGGACATTTTAAATCAATTCAAAATCTTAGTAAATGAGAATCCAGATTCTTATGTGAATTGTTTTTTTTTGTCACACCCCTAACAGACAAGCTGTTCTGCTGAAAGCCTATGAAAAAGATGATTCTCTAACTTACCATTTTGATTAGATAACGGCTGCCGTCGTCAGTCAGAGGAATTACACTGAAAATTGAAGAAAATGAGCCTTTTAGATTCTATGATACATATTCCTAAACAGGTTATTGTAAAAACAATTAAGTGATAGAAAAAAAAATTGAATCTAAATATCTGGACATGACGAGTAAAAGAGAAAAAAACCTACACTCCTCGATTATTTGTGGCTTGAATGCTGAATTCACATTTTGACCTTTAAAAACACATGGTAAGAATTTTAGCATAGAGGCTTGTATTTGTCCCACTGCAGCAGCCATGTTAGCATATTTCTACCTGAGAAGAGAGCGATAGTGGCCTAAATCCATCGAGTCCAACGCCAGAAGAAACGAGTTCACCGCATCATCTTTAGCCTACAACGGATTTCCTGATGAGAAATCGGCTCGTCTTATAGTGAACGGTGGAAAACCAGGGCGATCGCTACTAACCTTGGTAAAACTGGAGGTACTGGAGTAGCATTTTATTCCAGACAAGACTCCTTGAACCACAGCAGAGTAAATCTGTGATGCTACTCTGAAAACAAGACAAGAAACGGAACAAAACGCAACTTTTTTACATTCTGAAATATTCAACAGAAGACAGCAGGAAGATCCAACGAGAGAAACCTAGCATGAAAGATGTAAACACTTACAAGACGTCGGTTTTCTTTTGCTCTGTCATCTGAATCCCTGCGAGAGAAATACAGGTTCATGAATAAAAACACTGGAAACGCTAAAAATAATTACTACTGCTCTCAGAATATGCCACGTTTAACTGGTTTCTTTAAGCTTGAACTGAATTCACTTTTCACCATAATATTTGGGATTTTATCTGACCGATCAAGTTTGTACAAAAAAAATAAAAAATTAAAACAGTGATTTTGCACCACCGCTTTTATTTTAATAGCCAAAATAAAAAAAATCCCTTTTGGCAAAAAAAAAAAATTCATTGATATTGAATAAGAGATTTGTTTATTTCATTCAGTTAATCTCACCAAGATACGGGGTATGAGTAGTCCCAAAGAAATATGTTCGTGAACAGGACAAAGGGCCTTTGGGCGCCACACACTGGAGAATCTGAAACAGACACAAACAGAAACAGAACGAGCTCATTTGGGGAAAACTCAGAAGTGTGCGACACCGCTTGTTGTTCTGCATTACATCACCAGATGGCGCCGCAGTCTTAAACCTGACTTGGACAGATGGCAGACTAGTGTGGTTATCGGTGTGCAGAGTGTTGCTGCCTCTCACCATGTGTCTGGCAGCAGAGCCCTGAGGCCCCGTGTTGCGGACCTGATGACTCTCTGAGGGAAAGTTGAAGGAAATGTTCTCCAGGTCCTCAGAGGAGGAGTGCTTTCCAAACAGCATGAACGGCTGCCGACTTTTACTGAAACGCAGTCAAGATGATCAATCAATGGTATTTTTTTAATCACAAAACATTTAGTATTTAGAAAATGGTACAAGGATACCTTTTATCTGAGATGTTGTTTGAAATCAGCCCGTGACAATAGAAAGTACGGAAAGCCTGAGAATGGATGACAATGCACTTTACGTCATACAAGTAAATGGAGTAAGAATTCAGAGAGAATCGAAACTAAATGATTGTTAAGGAACAATACTAAAGCCTAAAGCTACAACATCCACAGCTGGATGTGTTTAGA